>JAJAQA010000002.1:22020098-22652598 GCA_021464565.1 Rutilus rutilus | reverse complement strand
GCAGAGGCGATTGGGTGACGCTGCAAAAAAGGCCTTAAGCAAGTTACAAGTACGGACCATCAGGAAGGGGGACAAGGTTTGGTTTGCTTTGTTTGACTTAGTATTTGAGTACTGTGAAACGTTTCAAGCACTTCATTCAATGCAATAATGCGATAATTATAATGCAAAAACTCACTGTCCTTCCAAGTCGGTCTTTTCTTACAAAAAACGTAATTTATCAATATGATCAAAGAACTTATTAAACACTACACAAACTTTTTTTTAGTTTAATGTTTTTGAAATAAGTCTCTTCTGCTCACCAAGCAGTAAAAACAGTAATATCGTGAAATATTATTTCAATTTAAAATACCTGTTATCTATGTGAATATATAGTAAAGTGTAATTTATTCCCGTGATCAAAGCTGAATTTTCAGCATCATTACTCCAGTCTTCAGTGTCACATGATCCTTCAGAAATCACTCTAATATGAGGATTCGATGCTCAAGAAACATTTCTGATTATTATCAGTTGTGCTGATAAAATTTTTTGTAGAAACTAATTTTTTCGAGATTCTTTGATGAATAGAAAGTCCAAAAGAACAGCATTTATTTGAAATTTAAATTGTTTGTAACATTATAAATGCCTATACTGTCACTTTTGATCAATTTAATGCGTCTTTGCTGAATAAAAGTATTTTTAAAAATCATACTGACCTCAAATTTTTTAACACGGGTATAAAACGTATTATGATTCTAAATTCTTTCGTATTGTTCTGATTCTAAATTCGTATTGCAAGAATCACGTTTGAAGAGAAAACGACAAAAGCTTATATAAAATAAAAAGACATTTCATTATATCTTTTTATGGAGTATCTTTGATCTGTTGTCTGCATCCTGTCCTTTTAACACCCATCTGTGATTCATTCTCATTAGACGTGCTTTATGACTATATGTTCCCGTCTGCTGCTTTTCTAATGGAGATTTCAGGGAAGTGTACACATGTAGTCGCCCACGTGTGGTTACTCACTACATTTATCGTCCCCGTTTCTAGGAAACCGAGTCGGACTTTGACAACTGCGCAGTGTGTATCGAAGACTACAAACCTAATGACGTCGTCAGGATTCTGCCGTGTCGGTAAGATTTCAGGCAAACATCATAGTATGAAATTATGAATTCTGATTCTCAGAGAAATAAAATGCTTAAAACTATGCATAATGCATTGTTGGTATAGGTAGCGTTAGTTGGCCGTATTAAAGTTCAACCAAAAACGATTGAACTAAAGCCATCTTTTAATCTGTGCATCTTTAAGTGGTTTTCCCCAATAGTGCAGCATGTGATATGAACGTTACCATGCCAAAGCATTGCTTACAATGTGTCTACAGTGGACAGAAATAGATCACTTTTAGAGCTGTCTGTGGTAATAATTAACGTGCCTTTTGCATAAGTTTGTTACCTTATGTTAGTTTTCACACAACAGTGTAAGCATGCAACTGTTTTACTAAAATAGCCAGTGCAAAGACAAATTTAAAACCGTTTCAACGCATTAAATGCATTAAAGAGGACTTATTATGCCCTTTTACAAAGTCTTTATTTAGTTTTTAAGGTCTACTAGAATGTTTCCATGTTTGAATGTTTAAAAAACCCCAGTTTTTCACATATTCTCCATTGTTGCAGCCCCTCTCTTCCCAGTCTGTCAGTAACGCTCTGTTTAGTTCCCGTCTCTATGAAGCCCCTCCTTCTGAAAAGCACAATGTGCTCTGATTGGTCGGCTGGACCAGTGTGTTGTGATTAGTCGACTCTAACAAACCCCACCCATTTATTTAGCATGCCTTGATGGGAATTATTTAAATGAGAAATATTGTGACATGTTTGTTCCCGAAAGGAAACTCATGACTACAATGGAGGTGTTTCAGGGAGTTCAGAAACAGTGACACTGATATAGAGAATAACTCCCGTCAGAGTGACTTTGTAACTTTTCAGACCTTTTTCATGCTCAAACATCAGAAAGATAGTGTGTGATAAAAAAAAAAAAAAAAGAAGCATAATAGGTCCTCTTTCAAATGTGTTTGAAAAGTGTTAAACATGTTTTTCGGGTCTTTTTGAGTAAGTAACTGTGCTGTTATTGTCAGTCATGTCTTCCATAAGAGCTGTGTGGACCCTTGGCTACAGGACCACAGAACCTGTCCCATGTGCAAAATGAACATCCTTAAAGCCCTGGGCATCCCGGTAAGAGTAGAAGCTTGCCATGGCCTTTACATATGACCTTGTGTTTTACTCGAAATAAGCTGTAATTTTCCATTCAAACAGCCCAATACAGACTGTTCCGATGACATGCCTCCTGATTATGAGATGTCCATCAGCGGGCCGCCCACCAATCCTGTGACGGGGGCGAGTGAGGTCTCCGTGGGCGAGAGCTCGGTGGTCCTGGACCCAGCGCTCAGACCAACAGGCCTGTCGCACATTTACCACGAGATGGACTCCTTCCCGTTCCCGCCGGCCGGAGAGAGCCACCACATCGCCAGCAGTGAGTATGTGGATGAACCAACGGGCATGTGTCTTACATTACCTGAACTGTAATATTGACATAAACACGATTATTCATGAATATTATATGTGAGTAATTATAAATGAATTCTAGCCTCTGAATAAATTTCGTGACATACACTGCCATTCAAAAGTAATAAAAATAATAGTTATATTGTGAAATATTATTAGTTTAAAATAAGTTTTCTATTATATGGTAAAATGTAATTTATTCCTGTGATCAAAGCTGAATTTTCAGCATCATTACTTCATGATCCTTCAGAAATCTTTTTAATATGAGGATTCGATGCTCAAGAAACATGATTATTATCAATGTTGAAAACGGTTTTGCTGCTGCATATTTTTTTAGGATTTTTTGATGAATAAACAGTTCAAACGAACATCAATCTTTATAACATTAAAAATGTCTTTAATGTCAGTTTTGATCAATTTAATGCAACCTTGCTGAATAAAAGTGTGAATTTCTTTCAAAAAGTTTACTGTCCCCAAACTTTTGAAAGGCAGTGCCGCCTAAATATTCATAATTCACAGTTCCCACGGTCAAAGAAAACATATTAGGACATTTTAAAATGGTGTTTTCCAGGGCTGGGGAATTTCTAAATGTTTTTTTTATACTGAATGAATTTAGAATTGCTATTTTGTCAATGGAATCTGTATAAAATTATTTTTAAAAATCCTTAAACCTGGACAATTTATAGAAGATCATTATTCAAAAGAAGTGGGAATATAGACCTTAGTTCTTATTTTATTTGTTTTAGTTGAAATGAAACTCAAATGAGGGTCTATCAAAATGGGAAAATGTCCTAAAAAATAAATGTTTAAAAGGAATTTTAATTCCACATTGACCTACACGATCTGGATTTGATTATTTTAGTCTGTTCCAGTGGTCTTCTGTGTGATCTACTTTCAGCTCTCTTATATTTAGGTCATTTTTTTTTGGTACCGTTTGGCAAATAAAAGCACAGCCTGTCCTGGTTCTCCAAGCAGCTCTAGTCAGATTAATAGACTAGATTAGTTTCTGCTCACAAGCACTGCAAATACGTCCATCAAGCTTCAAAAAGGACAAAAAACACCATGATGTGGAATCTTTCAAGCCATTAGTCCTCCGCCGAAGCTCTGAAATCTTATTCACATTTTTATTCAGATTCAAAAATGACGCCTCACACTATTAAGTTGGCGCCAAAACGGCATTGGTAATGTTCTTTGTTGTTTCAGGTGAGCACCAGCCCTCCATGAGCAATGATTCAGACACCTCACTCATCATGCCAGTGGAGCTCGTCCCGTCCGAGGTAGAGCTTCAGTCCGATCCAGAGCAGGACGATGTGAAGTCCTGAAGGTTACTGAAGCCTCTTGGTGCCATAAAGGGAGCAGGAATGCAGCGGGACAGTAAAAGAGCACGAGAAATAGCAGCACAGGTGTGCAACCTCCTTTTTTTGACCTCATTGACACCACTATAAAACAGCTTGCTTGTCCTCTTCCTCTTGGCTTTGTCAACCTCACGGCGTCTACTGTCCGGAGCTTGACTAGAAAAGCCACATGGTCCTAAGAGGGATGTTTTCGCTTTTACTTTTGGGAAATTTTGACTGTTTCAACTTCCCTATGGGATCACTGCCAATACAAACATGCATCAAGGAATGTGGTCTACATTTGCTTTGAGTGTCTAAAGCGATTAGCATGTGCTCTAACCGGTGTCATCTCACAGATGCTATTTGTGAATCACCAGTGCTTATTGTACTTGCATTGTGACGTGTCAAATCACACCACAACGACATGATTGTCCCTATGAAGTAGAACCCAGTTTATGACTATGGTTTATGATAGAGGCAGGGCTTGTATATCATAATACCAGAAAAGCATAGTTAAAGCACATTCTTTCAACTCATTTTGTCTTGACAAAGTATTGTCATCTATTCCAATAGAGTCTCAGGCCACATGCACACTGCTGAATTAAGTGTCACTCCGGTTTGGAGTGCTTAAAGGGATAGTTCACCCAAAAATGAAAAATTACCCCATGATTTACTCGCCCTCAAGCCATCCTAGGTGTATATGACTACCTTATTTCAGTCGGACACAATCAGAGTTATATTTTAAAAAATATCCTGGCTCTTCCAAGCTTTATAATGGGAGCGAATGGGGGGCGAGATTTTGAAGCCCCAAAAAGTGCATCCATCCATCATAAAAGTAATCCATACGTCTCCAGCGGTTATTAAAGGCCTTCTGAAGCGAAGCCATGCGTTTGTGTAAGAAAAATATCCATATTTAAAATGTTATTGGTTATAATAACTAGCTTCCTGAAGACGGCCAAACGTAACAAAAATGCCCCCAAAAACCAAGATATGGTGCAAAAAAAAAGTCTCCGTATAAGTTCTTGTTTTTAATATTCATAAGTAATAAGCAAAAGTGCTGTTTTCCCGAATATCAGCACGTTTGCAAATGTGATATTGATTTTATACGATTCTATGAACAAGAAGTTAAAGGAACACTCCACCGTTTTTTGAAATAGGGCTTATTCACCTTCTTTCCTACATTTAGATAGGTGGGCAAATGCATTTTTGTCTCAGTGCATGCATTGTTTTAGTTTGACAGGGTCGGCCCTAGCTTAGCTTAGCATAATGAATGGAATCCTTTGTTGCCAGCTAGCATGTCATGAGTAAAAGTAATATATAAAATAAAAAAAACCCACCTAATTATTTCTTGTGGCCTGCGTATTCACAACAAGTACAAATAGTGATGCAGATTAACACTAGGCGATTTCCTATGCAGATATTGACTTGGGACTATATTAGAGGGAAGCACAGGCGAAGCACTGCTACTTGGGTGCAGAGATATCATGCCCAAGTAGCAGTGCTTCGCCTGTGCTTCCCCCTAATATAGTCCTTAATATATAAGTCAATATCTGCCTAGGAAATCGCCTAGTGTTAATCTGCATCACTATTTGTACTCGTTGTGAATACGCAGGCCACAAGAAATAATTAGGTTGTTTTTTTGTTTTGTTTTATATCACTTTTACTCAGGACATGCTAGCTGGCAACAAAGGATTCCATTCATTATGCTAAGCTAAGCTAGCGCTGGCCCTGTCAAACTAAAACAATGCATGCACTGAGACAAAAATGCATTTACCCACCTATCTAAATGCAGGAAAGAAGGTGAATAAGCCCTATTTCAAAAAACGGTGGAGTGTTCCTTTAATATGCTATTAGGTGACTTACATTTTAGACACATTAATGTCTGTTTTTCTTCTATTTTGCCAATGAAAACAGTTCCAAACACTAGAGCCATTGCGCGTCACAGAGCAACACAGTTTCAGTTTGGTTACTGAATGAATCCTCGCTTTTGAACGAATCGTTCTAATGAATGACTCGACGACTCGCTCGCTGTGTCCGAAATCGAATGCTTCCCTACTAAATAGCATGTGAAAAACAACACGCCAAAAGAGTAGTATGTCCGAATACATAGTATCCGAAAAACAGTATGCGAAAAGTCCCCGGATGACCTACTACTTCCGGTGTGAAGATTCTGAAGTGAGCATTCGACGGACACTTTTATATCCCATGAGGCCACAGGTGAGGGTTTCTGAATGGAGGTGAAGCGAAGCCTGTTTCATGGGGAAAAGGGTGAAACGTAGCAAAGCAATTCACTCGCAATTACACGCAGTTGTCACTCCCTAACCAGTGCAGTGTGCTATATTTAATTTTTCTCTGCCGTTAACGTCTTATTTTTATTTTTAAAAAGTTAGCCCCAGTTAAAGGGAAGTGTGTAAGTTCTGCTACACCAGACCGAATTGCGATCTGACGGCCGAATTGGGCCGAACAGTTCAACCAGCGGCGTGAGCTACGCGTTTGTCCAAAAAAACTTGTTCTTTGTCATTATTTTTGTTATTTTGTTTGGTTGTTGCAGAAATTGCACATGTAAATTGCACATGTAAGCCAGCAGGAAAAGCACTTTGCTAAGATTTCAGCTGCTCACGACACTTTCGCAGAAGGATAGTAAACGACCTGTTTTAAATGACCGTTTCTTTCTATCATTCACAGTAGGAAAGTGAAAGACTATTGAATGGTTATTTTGATATCAAACTTAAGGGTTTATTTTTCTAAAAGAAAAAGGAAAAAATAAAAAAAAAAGGACACGTACAGTACATGAAGATAAACATTCACTGTAAAAAATGTCTAACCTAGTGGTCACATCTAAATATTTTCCATTGGCCCAAGTGAAATTCTGTAAATTATTAAATTAAATTTACAGAATTTCACTTGGGCCAAATGAAAAATGTATATGTCACTAGAAAATTTTTAGTTGGGGAGGTTAGACATTTTTTACAGTGTTGTCGAAACACCCCTTCTAAATATTTATGTTTTATTATTATAATTATTATTGTTTCACTAAATAGTTTTCCCTTTATATACAGTATATGAATATTGTGATCATGTAGCCTGTTAATGTTGAATACAGACTGGCTGTTTACAGTGTATCAGCCAACTTAAAATATTTCTTTCTGTTCTTTATTTATATTATTTTTATTTGAATTATTAAAGCAATTGCATTAATGATGTGTAAATTAATTATTAATAACTTGTAGGTATATGTAGCCGTTTTGTTCTGGTGTTTAAATATTTTTCTCAATGAGAGAGACTTTGTCTCAAATGTCCTCCCCCAGTTAAACGCCCTCGTACCCAGAATGCACTACTGCAGTCAGATGGGCTGATGAATGTTCAGCACACTAAACCAAAGCTTCAGCGTATATGTTTCTTATGTTAGGATAGGTGGATTATGGCGTGTATTCACATCTGTCCTGCACTATTGTAATGAATGATCATCATGATGGATGTAAATGTGCGCAGACGGACTGAACTGGGATCAGTCGTAGAGCTGTGGAGAAAAGCACTGGGGTCTGTGATCCTGATATTCAGATATATATATTTAGTAATATTTAACGTAAAGGCTTGTGCAGTGTTATGTGCATCTGTCGGCCAAAAAGCACATGAGATTTCCCTGAGATCTGCAGATTTATTTTATTGTAACTTTAGTCTGGCATGAATAAACTGTTGTTTAGAGGAATTTTATAAGATTCGATGATTACCCACCCATGATAGTGTGTTTTCTTTCAATGATATCTGTGGTTGATATCTGTCTCGGAGTCCATTAAAGCAGTCATATCATGTATTTTGTTATTTATTTTTCCTCCTTAGGGAATTAATTTACAATATTTGTGTCCTGTGCCTTTAAGACTATGTAAATGGCCTCTTCACACATGAAAGCCTGCATTTGGACACATTACTGAAACAGCTGGTGCTGAAATCTTGTTCAAAATCAAGTTGATCAAGGAAAATGATATTGCTTATATGACCCCTTTATAGGAACTAATCTACATGTCTGTGTGTTGTTGTAGACAGAGTTGACTGCTGTTTATTAATAAATAAATCAGACCTGAAAGCTTTGGTGTAAAGACTCATGTATAGAATTCTTCTTGTTGAATGATTCAGTGCTATCCAGGTACAGTTAGCATTTGGTTGATAACCTTCCCTAATTTATCAACACAATTGCACTGGATTTCTTTCTTGGTTTGCTATGAATGTTTTTGCAGTAAAATTACGTGCTTTTTATCCCCCCAGTACAACAAAATTATGATTGTGATATTACGTTATTACGTTATAATACATCATTGCATGTCCATGATTTTGAGGGTCAATACATTTCATTGGGAAATATTTTATCTATTCTATAGAAAACAATTGTAGAATAAGTTTGAATACTATAAAAGCCAGAAGTGTTTTTAAGGGACAACACTACAGATGTGGTTTTAAGGGATAACACTACAGATGTGTTTTTGAGGGACTACAGATGTGTCTTTAAGGGATAACACTACAGATGTGTTTTTGAGGGACTACAGATGTGGTTTTAAGGGATAACACTACAGATGTGTTTTTGAGGGACTACAGATGTGGTTTTAAGGGATAACACTACAGATGTGTTTTTGAGGGACTACAGATGTGGTTTTAAGGGATAACACTACAGATGTGTTTTTGAGGGACTACAAAGGTCAAGATGAGAAGTTTGTGCAGCCACTGAGCAGTTTTTGCATAGTCAGGGATTTTCCAGCCTGATCTCACGGCAATTCATACGAATTCTACGAGGTGGCTAATTCGTATGAATTCATACGACCTCACTCGTACGAATTAGTAAGATTTTTTCTAAATCGTACATATTTTACGAATTGCCCAATTCGTATGAATTCATACGAATGACCTACCCCTGACCCCGCCCGTAAACCTACCCATCACGTGGGTTTAGACAAATCGTACAAATTCGTACGAGAGAGGTTGTACGAATTCGTACGAATTAGCCACCTTTTTATCACTCGTACGAATTCGTACGAATTGGTCGTGAGATAGAGTTGGGATTTTCTGGTAAACACCAGACGATGTGAAAGAATAAGACCATTGTTAAGAGGTGTCCTATGAGAAAGAGTTGACCATCAATTGGCAGAATGACACAATTAGAGAGACAGGCAAACGATGCAGAACTAAAGTGTGGACATTATGTCACTTGGTTATTGCGAAATAACAGATAAGAACAAGGTATAATAATTGCGTCTAGGCCAAAAGAAAATTCCAGCAGGCATCTCGGCTTTGTTGCTTTGTTCAATAGTCTTATTTTTTTTTACATTTTCTATTCATCAAAGAATCCAGAAAGAAAAAAACCTATAACGTTTCCACAAAAATATGAAGCAGCACAACTGTTTTCAACATTGATACTAATCAGAAATGTTTATTGAGCATGAAAACATCATATTAGAATGATTTCTGAAGGATCATGTGACACTGAAGATTGAAATAGACTGAAAAAAGAAAACTTTTATTTTGAATTGTAATAATATTTCACAATATTACTGTTTTTACTGTGGTTTCTATCAAATAAATGCCCTGGTGAGCAGAAGAGACTTCTTTAAAAACATTGATGAGTTCAAACCTCTTGAACTGTTGTGTCCAAATGCAACATTTGATCAAATATCTAAAGTTAAGGTGCTGTAGATGTACAGTATATATTAAAATAAGCTCAATATGACTTCTTATACTGAATATATTGTAATTCATATATTTTATTATATAAATATTTTTTTTATATTATAAAGCATGAAGTTATGAAGCATCCAAGAACGGTTAGAAGGGTCCAACAAGCAATTATTCCCTGACATTTAATTTGCTTTACGACAGCACATGATAAGCCTGGTATAACAGCCTGCTTCATTATTTAAAGGTGAAGTGTGTAAATCTAGTTAATCTTGCCGTTTTGTCTGGTGTCGACAGTGACACAGAAATGACACGTCTCACATTTAATGACTAAACGGTTGCATAACTGCCATTTGTCTTCCTCTAATGCTGTTCATCCGCGCAGAAAACAGCGTTGTTTCCAAGCAACAGTTAACATAAAGATGACAGTCTGGACTGTATGGGTCTTCATTTGTGTCAGCCGGCTGACATCTGCTGTGGGGACCAGTAAACACAATGACAAAGCTGTGTCAACAGAGCAACCGCCGCTTGAAGATGTTTCCATCATATCGACGGATGAAAGGTGAGAATAATAAACATTAAATATTAAATATTTAAGATTAATAATAAATTTATACCCGGGTATGAATACAAACTTAAATACAGTAGTTGTAAATCATAAATGCTTTGTAATACAGACCCAAGGTTGGTCTCTATTTTTAAAGAAGACACTCAACATTATTGCTGAAGTGAAAGCACTTTAACAAATATTAATAAGTATAAAGTTACAGTACTTTAAAGTTCTGTAAAGCAAAGGTTCTGTACTAAACATTGTTTTATACAAAATATATATTTTACAAAATAATTTGGACTCTAAACTTGCTAGAAGATCAAAGCCATAAGTCTAACCAATTTGTGTACCAAACTTGAAGCTTGAAATGAGATTCCTGTGAGATTTGGGCGCTCTACCAAAAATAGCCACCGGGTGACACCCAGAATCCACAATCTTAGTTCTCCTGTCACAAATGAATACATATCTGTCACAATATCTCTTCTATCACAAAACAGTGGCCAAATATGATACCTTGAGTCTCTGCCGTTTATGTTTAGAAAAAGATTTCTTTTTTAAATGTAGATTTTGTCAAATTTGCAACATGACACTAGGGGGAGGAGCCCGCCAAAAAGGATTTAAAGAATGGTTTCCATGTTGACGTCATGTCCAGTTTTTAGGATGATTTTTGAGTGTTTATCAAGCATACCTAATTTAGGATGATAATTAAAATAAAAAGGCAAAGTGCCATGTGTTCTGCTACCGGGACACTGTAGGCAATTTCGGAGCAGCTAGCAATAGCAAGCTAGCTTTGAAAGCATGATATCCCACCCTCTCTTAAGAGCATCTCCAAAGCCACGGGTTCTTCAAAACACGTAATGAACGCGCCAGGGTTCCCACGGGTCCTTGAAATCCTTGAAAGTTTGTGAATCTGAAAAAATGTTTTCAAGGCCCTGGAAAGTTTTTGAAAATAAACATACATAGAGACAGGTGCTTGAAAGTGCTTGAATTTATTTTGTGCAAGAAGTTTTCTGGAAATAATTCCATATTCACTCCAGTCCCCTAATGTGTTATTTCGCCAACACTTCATGGCCTTTGCATACTAGTTTGCTTGATTTACACTAGTTAAGCGCATTTACGCGTTACGTTACCAGGGTTTTTCCTGCATAGAGAATTATGAGGCGGCCGCCTCCGTCAAATTTTGTGCCGCCTCCGTCTCTCGACAATAAAAAATAACTAGGGAATCACCGAAAACGTGAGGATGATTCTGTTTTATTTCATTTAAAGTAAGTGGTGATTGATAGCCTATAGTTGATAATAATATAGGCCTACCTAATGTACTGACGGTAACAATGTTGCGCTATTGAGGCTCGCGCAGTTATTTATAACATATTATAGTTAAGAAACAATATATAGCCTAGGCTACACGCGACCAGAGAGCTGTTTGTCTGAATGCCATCAAGATTGAAACAGAGACTGATTTCATAACAGTTCAATAAACAAATAGTTAAAATTAAGTCACTTACATTTTAGACGCAATGACTGTTTTTGTTCTGTTTCAGCAGCGAAAATAGTTCCAAACATCACAGCAGAACCACAGCGCATCTCACAACAACACTTGTAGCATTACTGAATGATTCAGCGTTTTGAAAGAATCGGTTGAGTCAAAGATTCAATTACCCATTCATAAACTGCCTCATTCTGAATAAATCAGCCGTTTGAATGAATGACTCAACGACTCGCTCATTAAGACGGTCGCCTGCCGCCTCCTACTGGCGGTTTAGTTTCATAAAGTATCATTCTTTTCAACATTCCTTATTTGTATATTCAAAAATATTTAAAATAATCTAATTTAATACAGTTATAATTTTTCAATGTAAATTATTTAATTTGATTGGTAACAGCCTAGTGTCTTATTATTTTAATTGAATATATTGATCAAATTTAAGAATTTGAAATGAAAGATGGAGCATACATTTAATAAAATTAGGGGAAAAAATGCCCTTTATAAAAGGTACAAAAAATTAGTGTATTCAAACAGTAATGTAATGAAAGATTGAAACAACAATGAAATTAAACAATTTAAGTTTGAAGGGAGTAAAGCCTCTGTTTAGGCTATTAAGGAATTATGTAATTTTGCCAAAAGAAGAACTTTTATTTTAAATAAATGTTCATTTTAAATCAGCCTACTTCAGTGTGATATGTTACCATACTATCATGCTTAACACTGAAAATTTGAATAATTGTAATGTGATGATCAGATGCAGATATCTAAATCAAAGAATATGTGCGGTTTGCGGGTGGATTATCTATTTTTAACAGTGGATTCGGGTGACTCAAAGTGCACCAGATTAATGAATTTATCTTTAAAATGTACAAAATTTTCTTACGGGGGGGCATGCCCCCGTACCCCCCTAGAGGTACCAAGCTATACCCACAAAAACAATGTGGGAAACACAATAGGCTATATGATAATCTACAAAAAATACAATTTTTATTATCTTATTATTAAAATACATTATTAGGATTTTACCACATCCGCCTCATTTTGAGCCAGGAAAAACCCTGAGTTATGTTAAGTGTTTCCCACATGAGGTACTTTGTGTTGTAAGTTGCCATGAAGTTCACGTGCGCATGAAACTACGATGGTACCTCATTGTTTGTTGTTGGACACAACAAATGTGTCCCCACATTAAGTCCTTGAATTTGAGGGTATTGGACCTGGAAAGTCCTTGAAAGGTCCTTGAATTTGAAGTCAACCAAGGTGTGGGAACCCTGACGCGCGCAACAGTCGGCGTTAAAATACCTCATGTCTCAAAGCACATAACATTACAATAATAATGAACGTAAACAACTTACAGAGCTCTAGTTGTACCACCTGACTGCTGCAGATTCATTTAGGTGTTGATAGTGTTGACATAGAAACGCATAATCCGAGTCTGAGAACGTCACGTGTTGCCATCTCTAAATTACGGTTACGACATGGCATGAACACAGCAAAAGCTTGCTGTTTTGGTTTAGGAGGAACTGTAATGGTCGGAACCGATTTGTTTTGGATCTGAGACTTCCACAGAAGATATAGGCTATTTTTAATATTTAGACCACTTCTGCTGTCAGGATGTGTAGAGTTTCAACCAGAATAAATATCTGTCCTGCAGTATTTGTCCAAACATTAATCTGGAATTGCCTGCTTTGCTCCAGGCTATTAAAAGTGCTATTATAAGAAGTCATTCTGAACACACCATTGTGCAACAAGTTTATGGATGCAACATTTTCTTCAGGAAATTTAATTAGTGCTTTATCTTGCTGTGATCTTAGAGTCATCAAATGTAATGTTGTCCAGGATGTGCCTCACCCTATTCTGTGGAATAGGATATAGGCTACAGTGTTTTTAGACATGGGTGGATACCAGAACGCTTCCTAATCTCAAAACATCAGTATCAAACTCAAACCCATGCATGCCTGATATCTTGATGTCCTTAGGCTGATCCTTTTAAAATAGTCTTTTCCGCTCTTCAAACACAACCTCTGCTTTATAAGTTTATCCTTTTGTTATGCCATGAGGATCTCAGCTTTGCACAGGCCGTTGTAACCCAAAAGCGTGGCCTCGATTTCCAACCTGTTCCTTATTTTAGATCTACAGCCACCCTGCTTACGCTCTCACTTCAAGTGGATGGTTTTGGATGTTCCCTGCACTGTGCAAACCAGATTTCTCTTGTTTAATTAAAAGTTAGCTAGAAAACCAGACGTCCTGCCAATTTCTGATCTTGAACTTTTCAGCGTTTTGGGTTGGGATGTCAATAACTCGTCTCAACGTGCCCCTCTCTGTTATCAGGTTAATCAGCATTGTATTATTCAATGCAGGTCGCTGAGCTGTTTGGCTGCAATCCACTTCATTATTTACAGGAATGCTTATGGTGTAATTTTGATGATGTTCTGTCTCTTCTATCAGGCATGCTGATATTACTGATTCAAAGCGATTCAGTTACCCTGACAAGGTCACCTGTCCAACAACAACATATCTGCTGGCTGGTGCAGTCGCCAAAAGCCACATATCTGGCGACTGCACCAGCCAGCAGATAATGTTATTGTTGGACAGGTGACCTTGTCAGGGTAACAGAATCGCTATTTATTTTTCATTGCAGTACAATGGGTCCTGAAAGGACTTCATGACCCATTACTGCAATGAAAAATAAATATGTGTAAATATTTCCTCTTTCAGCAAAATATGTCTTTTAATAGAAGCTACTTTGAAACTGTAGCTTGCAAAGCTAACGTTACATGATAATCATTCAAAAATTAAGCTAGTTAGGCTATGCATGCAAGCTACACAACTACACTGAAAACTTAAGGGGCAATATCCGGTAATATGTAAAACTATAACAATAATATTGAATAGTCATAATAAAAAGTATAACTATCCAATACTTTATAATTGAAACGGCTGTATTTTGCTGGCACAAAAACAAGGCGAGGTTTTGAATGAATGAACTATCACAATTAGGGTGACGGTATCAGAACAGGTAGCCTAAATACTCTGGAATACTCGAGGTTAATGTAGGCTATAGTAAATTGTATTGTAGTAATTTACATAACCAAGTGAGAAAAAATATATAAGGACTTGAAACTGTGAACTATTTCTTTTATTATTTTACCTTATATTGATCGGGCCTTCCAACGTTGCAGAGAGAGCGAACCATTTAGAACGAATCGATTCACTAGAATGAATCGGACTCTCCAACGCTACATATAAGAGGGAGAGCCGTTAGGAAGAACCGATTCCTTAAAATGAGGAGGCTATGTTCTTTGCAGATGCCTCTGTTGTGGCTGCTGTTCAGAATATTACTTTGATTATTGCCTAAAGACACACTGCCCTCTTGTGGAGGCCACTTTTGTCTCTCAAAACAAGCACTGAACTTTAAAATATCTTCAGTTGTATGTCTTAGTTTTTTATCATTACTTAGCTGCACCAGACAACTGACTTAGCCTAGCCTACTTTGTTATTCATACAGTATTTTAACATTGTTAACCTTTGTATATTATGTATTTACATCTTCGCATGTTTTTGTTTTATGCATTGAAGGCCATAGCAAGGGTCTACCTAACCAGACAATGACGCTAGCCATTGATTTCCATTCCTACACTGGAGTCAAAGGCTGCAGTTAACTGTCTGGTTACCAACATTATTCAATTCAAATCTAATTAGATCTATCTATCTATCTATCTATCTATCTATCTATCTATCTATCTATCTATCTATCTATCTATCTATCTATCTATCTATCTATCTACCTATCTACCTATCTACCTATCTACCTATCTACCTACCTACCTACCTACCTACCTACCTTGCCTTGCAGTACTAAAATGACTAAAACTCAAGCTGTAATATATTTTACATTGCTCCATTCTCCATGCTCCATTCTCTTCAGGTTTAACACGAACACATTAGTGATTTTCCCGGTGTTTTACAGTAGGACATTTCCCCTGTCAATCTCCTGTCTGTAACATCAGTACTTTTGTCACTACAGTATGACTGACTGTAATGTGAAGTGTCTGCTGTCATGAGGCATGTGACATCACTTCTGCATCTAATGGGTTCTCCAGAACTGAAACATAAACAACAGAGTTGTTGTGTTGTTTAATAGGAGCAGTATTAGGCCATAACAGATACGCTCTGGTTTCATTGTATCAGATAACTGTTCTACATTCAGATTGAGGTTCATATATGAGTCATATATTCTTATAGATGAGTCATACAAGCAAAATTAGAACAATTACAGATTTCACAGTTTCATTCTTAGTAATGTTTCTGTGTGTGGTGAAAAGACATTAGAGGGGAAAGTCATTAGTAATAAAGAAATCCCTCAAAACAACCCCTAACATGTACATGTTCAATCAAAGCTTTTCACACCATGCTTTACCTTGAAAATATGCATACAAAATATTTAATGGAACAATCAAAGCTTTTCACATGCATGCTTTACCTTGAAAATATGCATACAAAATATATAATGGAACAGATTGACCACAGTATACAGTATTAATATTCCTGCTGGGAAATAAACTAATTTAATTTAGGTTGATGACGTCCAAATCAAGCCTTTCTTAATGCTGTCATGATGACTTGAGTTTATTTTACACATTCTGATGTAATGTTCGCAACCTTCCATTCGGGATTATTTTATGTTTCTTGAAAAAGAAGTTAGTTCTGTAACATTGAAAAGTCCCACATTATCTTTATGAAGTAAGAAAATAAATGACTAGGAAATGAAACACAAATTAGTCATTCAGAGCTGACAGAATCTCAAACTGACTACCACAGACTTTACTTTTGAAGGGAATTTTGTAAGAATAATTTTTACTATTTTTTGGAATTATCCCTCCCCCCCACCCAAAAAAAAGTCCAAGTTGACATGAGAACACTTCACGCCATTTCACTTTTACATCCTTGAAATCAAAATGGATTCAAAATTCTTGTTTTTTTTTATGGAATGTTGCATGATTTATCCGTGCACATTGTAAGGCTAGTGCCGACCTGTCTGGACCAAGAGAGGGCCACTCTCTGAGAAAACAAAACACTCCTTCTGGAAATTAACATCTGAACACTCTCTTGCAAAAATTAGCATCCCCACCCGAGACGCAATCACACCTCAGTATTTTCTCATCTGCATTTCTTTCCTCTCTTCTCTCCACATTTTGAGATCACCTGAAATTCACCCAAAATGGTTCATGTGAACAATTACCATACAACACTCAACATGTTTGGTATCATTGAAAATGTCTCTGGTTAGTACAATGGTCTCATCTTCACAGAAGTAAACCAGAAGGTAATAAAGGTTTTAGGAGTTTAGAGATACTTTGCTTACTGTGGTGGGTGTGTGACCTCTCCCAGGGTCTTTCATCTAAATGACCTTCTGTCCTCAGTAAGGTGTAAACTACCCAGATCTGGGACCTTGATCAATGCAAATTCCCACTGTTAGCTCATGTCTCCATGGAGGATGTTTTGTCATGGTCTGCAAAAGCCTCAGGGCGATAGCCAGATCAGATCTTTCAAACACTCGGCATTATGTATTTTTCTAATGTCAGGTAGCCTATGCATCTTTTACTCTTTAATTCTGAGCATTTGATGTTTTGTATTGGTCATTTTGAATTGATTATGTAATTGGCGTGATACATAAACCTGACAATAATAAATTATTACAATTGAGTTTATTCTGATTGACTCTGAAATGATTAACTCTAGATAAAGTAAAGTCCATAACACCACAATTCTACACTCAGGTTAGTAACGGACTAAAATTCAAATTAGGTGGAGCAGAGGAAGACTGATGTTTTATGTTTTATGCGCATTAGTCATCATGTTAGACTGTAGAGGCTAATAATGGAATTTCCATTTAGAGCAACAAAGTGTTGTTAGACTAATCTAAATAGTGTGAGCCTCAACCTCTGATTAATGTAATATCTAATTGTACATGGGAAACCATGGCATGATTATATAAAGTTACCATTAGAGGAAGTTAAGTTGGTCAGCTTGGTAAAGACCTCTGATTAGATATAGTCTTACCTTAATTAAGTGTTCTACGGGGACTAAATAGCATACTTTTAGAAATAAGCAAGCATGGTGTGGCATCTAAAGGTATTAGTCAATCGCTCATGAGCAAGACTGAGGAGTTTGTTATGATGAGATCTGTATATCCGGCTGGTGCGAGACTCGAAATGTTATGGAAATGTTCAAGTGTAATTTGAATAAAGAGTTAAACAGAATAATCAAATGTGTAGGTGAATTATTAGACCATTGGCCAATAGTCAATTAGCGTTTTAACGTTTAAATGGACTCAGATAAAAGTTTATTTGGAATAAAATTACTTTTCCACACTGAAAAGACCAAACGCGCGGGAAACCTTCACCCGCACTATTGGAAACTGTCGTTGGGCCAATTGTGCCAGCTTTACAACATCATTATTATTATTTTTAATTCATGTGTCCTCATAATCTTTAATCAAAATAACTTCCCCTTCCTCTCACAGCATCATCTCTTCTCTTCTCTGATGATGCGTTAACTGGCGTGAGGGCGGGGCAACCTGTCACTCACATGAGATCCACCAATAGCAAACCACAACCATCCAATCAATTCCCAATGGACAAAATCAAGCCCCGCCCTGCATTTGTTCTTGTTCGAGAAGCCGTTTCACTCGGATATACGTCACAATAGGGAAGAAAAGACTATCACAACTTCTGATTCATGCCGACTTTAATTTATTACACATGAGCTCTCTGGAATACTTCATTCTGATTGGCCTACCTCAACATTCTGCTGTCACATGATTCATTCAAAACTTTGTTTTCTTAGCTCTAAGCTAATAAGCTAATCTAAGCAAGATAGCACAATGCCCCGTGAAGGTTTATTTTGCTGACTGTACATTATCACTTATTCCAAGTTCACACCACTTTCCTTCTCAGCCTCCTCAGCGCCGCCAACACAAGCTTGTTTGTTGTTTGTTTTCTTGCTGTGGTTTAGTTAGGAAAGAGCTTGATCTCTCTCACCCGCCAGCGGCTGATGAACCACCACGGCAGCAGGAGCTCAGTAATAGATGCATGATGCTGCTTGCACCTCTGTTTTCCTGTCGATGTGGTTGCTTATGCGGTTGTTTTGCTTCGTCCTTTTGAATTTCACTCTGTACCACCTGTCATGTCGAGCAGGGGTGTTAAACCTAAATGACACAGCGGTTAGCCACATGGAAAAATACACTTCAGATCGTATCACATAGGCTACATGTAAACCCACCTGACGGGGAAACACCTCATGTAAACATCAGCCTATGTTTTATTTACTTGACCTATTTGTGTAGAATGAGGGTTTTCATTTCACCCAACCGGTATGTCAATTGCAAAAATAGGACGTGTGTCCTTTTGTTGTAAAATATCAATTGGAAATTCATGACATCATTATGTTTTTGACAATATTTTGATAATCAAGCACAGGAGTTGACTGAGGGAACCCTGGCCCAGACTCAGACAATAAGCAGAGACACATTCATTTTTTTTTATGATGGGTTTATTTGAACCAAGAAAATGCTAGGCCTATATAACAAACACATTTAGAATAGGCCTATATATATATATACTTTATCTTAGATGTGATTACTCCATCTGACAACACTATATATAGTATATAAATAATTTATACAATTAATCACGATTAATTAATTTGACAGGACTGATAAATATATAATCTACAAAATGTGTGCGTATATAAATGTGTGTGTACGTAATATGCATATACGTAATATATATATATATATATATATATATATATATATAGGCCTATATATACTGTATATATATATATATATATTGAATTGAAATATCTTTAATGTCCCCAAGGGGCAATTTGGTTAAATATATTGTGTATACACACACATGATCAATGATTAATATTCAACCCAACACTGTGTTTATGCTGTGTACATTACATTATTTGTTTATTGATGGTTTTATTTTGTTTATTGATGGTTTTATTAACTGAACCAACCACAGATGAAATTAAGTGTATAATATAGGCCTAATGTAATAAAATAAATAAATAATAGCCAAATGAATACATGCAAAAAAAAAAAAAAAAAAAAAACAAGTCTAATAATGAGTTGAGTATGAAATCCTATTTATGATTATTATTTTTTTTTTTCATGTATTCATTTGGCTATTATTTATTTATTTTTATTACAGTATTGATAGCGATACCTTAGTTGGACCCATTTTGAGCTCATAAGAATCCTTAAATTATATTTTTATTTTGTTTCAGTCAAGATAAACTGTCAATCTTTTTTATTTTCATTTTTCTATGAGCAAACGTACTTTCCGCCCACAATCACTACGTCACAATGGCCTGCCCATGACGCAGGCTGAGCGCGCGCCGCCGTCCCTGCTGCAGTGGCGCTAGTGAGTTGAGCATCAATAAAACACGGCTGAGATGTTAGGCATTGTTTGTTTTGCGTGCTTCATTAGCTCGTGTAAACGCTGAAAATATCTTTGTCTCTCACTATGAATCAGCGGAACACACTAGTTCTGCATTTCAAGGGCTCTGCTAGGCGTTAAAGTCGTTGTCGTCCTTTAGGAAAAGGTGTTCATGGTGTTATTATTTGTGTAGTGTGAGGTGCGCGCGCGCGCGTGCGTCTTGTGGAGCTCCAGGAGGATTATATAAATTTTTAAATGCACATATTTTAATATTTATCGATCTGCTCGACAAACTAAGTTTTGTAGCCAACTGACAGCTGAGTATTTTGCTATACATCGCCGTCGGATCTTCGAAGCGCGTCGCTTGGCTGTATCGGGTGTGCGATTTGACGCTTGGATACGCTTTTGGACAGAGACTCTATACTGGACCACGTATATAAGATTTGTTAATGTCCTCGTGAGGAACTCGAGCTGAAGATGTGGGTGAACCCTGATGAGGTGCTGTTGGCCAGCGCGTTATGGATGACAGAGAGAGCGAACCCGTATTTCATCCTGCAGAAGAGAAAGGGCCATGGAGACGGCGGAGGAGGACTCGCGGGTAAAGCCATGATTACTGAATCTACTGCTTGTATGCTCGTGTTATTTATGATGACAGCTTATGCACAGGTGTGTTTCATTCATGCCTGTACAGTCACGTGGACGCGTGCTGGTTTTGGTCGCGCCGCGTGAATGGTGAGGCGCGTGCGCGTTTACCTGTGTGGTCAGATGTGATTATAATATATTTAATTATTTGTTAAATGTATATGGCATTTTCCCAATGCAGTGCATTATTTTTATTACCAATTATATCATCAGCATAATTTAAAAATATTAATGTTTCATATTTATTAGTATGTCTACTTTTTGCTGTAATGACATGGACGAGTTTTTGCAAAACTTGCTTATCCTTGTTATCCAGTATCTTTAATTTGTCAAACTCCTAATGCTTTGAAAATGTTTAAGTTAGATTTTGAACTAACAAGAAATATTGATTGATTTGAATATTCATTGAACAGGATAAGAAAATATGTTTCCAGCTAGTTACAGTGTTCCTCTCGACAACAGTTATTATTCAGACTGCTGATACTTGGCTGAGCAATCAGAATCAAGTTTTCCATATATTTAGTGTGTGCTATTGATGTATGGTTGTGCATATTGGCCTATATAGACCCATGTGGATCTAAAAAGCCTCATAATCATATTATATCCATGTAAACAGGCCATGCAGAGATGTATAGATGGATTCAAGCGCCATATAAATGCATCTTAGTATTGTTTTGTTGGATGCTTCTTAATGTGGCTGTAATAACCAGTGGTTGACCTGTTTTTTCAATGGCTGATACTTATGTCTAGATATCAGTTTGGCTGAGTGAAAAAATATGCTTAATTTAGAATTCAATTTCAGTAGATTTTAGTACTGTTCCACAAACTCAATTGCTTTGATAATATCAGAATGACCAAATATTGGTTTATTAATTGGTATGGCGGTATAGAGATCCATCTAATGAGCCACTAAAAGTCCTTCTAGTAAGATATTAGTGGCCAAACAGGCTTCGTATGGTTCAGTTTATTATCACTGTCCCTGGACAGAAAGCTGATCTGGTTTGGGGTTGTGAAATGTGTTTTATTGATCTCACCTGCTGACCTGGCCAGTGTTTATAGGTGGACAGGTATGTGTGGCGCTCTCTGTCAGCCTCTTTATCTCTGATCGACAGATATCATGCTGGAGCCTTGAGGGGAGTTCTTGAAAAACAAGGTGTTTACGGGTAAAACTTGGTGTGGATGATGGCAGAGATTAAATATTGTAAGCCAAAATTTTGCTGGGATTTGTGCGTCTGCCTCTTTTTGTCTGTCAGTGAGAAAAGACAGACACAAAGCGTACTCTAGCGAGGAAAGATGATGTCATTGTTACATAAATGTGCGAGCTGTGTGCCAGTTGCCAGTGAGAGTCAGTGAGCCTGGCACGGCCCAGAAGACTGACCCGGAGAGTCTTGGGTAGCCGGCGATTGGCCAAAAAAAAAGCATTAGGAAAAACAAGCACATGTATGTGTTCGGTATGTTTGCATACGTCAAACCGAAATATCTTCTGAATTTTATTTAAACGTGACTTTTTTTTTTTTACAAATGAACAAATACTATATGTAGTTATTTAGATGATTTAAAAAAAAAAAAATGGTTATTGCTTTGATTATTTTCATTTAGAGCATAGGTTCTTCTACGTCTTCTATTTAAGAGCAAAAAATTAAAACTGAGAACTCGCTTCTTTCTCCTTGACAGCAGTAAGATTACATGTAGAACACGTGGAGGCGTTTGCTTCGGTCTTATCTAAATCTCAGTAGAAATTCTCCCACATGTGTCGTCTCTACAGCAGTGATTCTCAACCTTTTTTACCTTTAAAGATTATATTTGACCAATATAATACATCTGACCAATCAGAGCAAAGTAGACCAATCACAACAGACTGGGTCATCTGACCAATCAGAGCAGAGTAGACCAATCACAACAGACTGGGTCATCTGACCAATCAGAGCAGAGTAGGCCAATCACAACAGACTGGGTCATCTGACCAATCAGAGCTCAGTAGACCAATCACAACAGACTGGGTCATCTGACCAATCAGAGCAAAGTAGACCAATCACAACAGACTGGGTCATCTGACCAATCAGAGCAGAGTAGACCAATCACAACAGACTGGGTCATCTGGCCAATCAGAGCTCAGTAGACCAATCACAACAGACTGGGTCATCTGACCAATCAGAGCAGAGTAGGCTTAGACTGACTACTTTATCGAACCATTTCAGACACTATGAAAAAAAGAGGTGATGCTGCAATATTTATAATGAGAATTTCTTTGGCCATTTTTTATGCATGTAAATCTGCTGTAGTTGTAGGAGACTCTTTATATAAAACATTAGGAACCTTTAAAATAGCATAATAGGGGTATCCAGCACAGTTGCCTTTTAGTCCAGGCCATTATGCAAAGGCTTCAGGCATCAGTCGGAGGCCAAGCTACTTTCCTGTAGTTAAATACCCATAAAGTCAACAGCTCCTTTGTGTTTTTTTAATGCAATCCAATACAGTATGTATCAGGTTGATGCTGGATATGGATTTTGTCCCTGCGCTGTAAAGGCTGTTTGTCTCTCAGCAGGAATGAATTCAATTGAGAGCAGAACATCCTATATTTAGAAAGAGAAAAGACAACAATGAAATGTTTCTCCCACAACTCCTCATCCAAACGTCCTAACAAGACATCAGAAATGCTGGACTGATTGAATTGTGTTCCCAGTATTTATGTACATGTGAACAGGGGAACACAAGCATGACCGTAAAAAGCTGTGCAGTGAAGCCCTACTACATTTGTCAAAATGGGCAGTGTTTATTATTACCTGTTTTTTTAATTTGTCATTTAAATACAAAAACCCTAGAGTTTGACCTCATATCCTGTTGCCCATATTCATTATGGAGTTTAAAGTGATTTTGCATGAAATCTTTGGGATTGCACCTTAATATAAAATGTTTAATGACGTTGCTACTGTGTAACGGTATGAATTTAAGCCATAGTGCGTGAATGTTAATTATGCCAGGAGTTCTGGGACTGTCCAATCATGCAGCTTAATTAATATTCATGATCCAAGAGTAGAATATTTCATGCTTCTAGAAGAAATTGAATCATTAACGTTGAATGTTGAATGCATTTGTAAATTAATTAACTTCTTAAATGTTGTTATATCAATATACTGTGATACTTGACACATGAAGGCTGTTGTCTGATTCTGCCTGTCAGGGAAACCTGAAATACTTGAACTGAACAAGGTTCATTAAAGAATGTGTTGAATGTTTCCTGTCTGCACGAAGGCTAATAAACAACCGAATATATCTCTGCAACTGAATAGATCATGTGATCCTTACAGTATTCTCAAATCTCTGCTCTCTTGTTTCGCAACCAAGGAAACCGTGGCTCATCCGAGCATATGAAAGCAGGAACAGAAAGTCATGTGTTCTGGAGGAGGGGGGGGGGTGTTATTGCACACATGAGCTCTAGCAAAAACGGGAAGCCAGATTTGTTTTGGTGGATCCCTATTTACGCATTCAAATTTGGGAAAAATCACAGAGTCACAGAGACTTTACGTCAAAAACGACTATGTTATCTCTTTATACACATTCCTGGTTTTATTGTGCATGGTTCATCAGTCTATGTTATTCCCAGTATTTGAGTAATTTGTATTTAGTTACTGTTAGGGCTGGGACATTGTTAAAAAAAATTCGATATTGATACCGATACTTTGGCTTCGATACCGGTTCCTGAACAATACCTTTTTTGAGACCAATTTTATGAAATAAACAAATTAGCAAATAAAAAAGATTACCTGAGAAAAAAACTAAAAAAAAATTCGTTTGTTGACTTTTTTTTACAGACTCAAAGACTCATATGGCGCTTTTCCACTACACAGTACCAGCTCGACTCGACTCGCCTTTGTTTGGTTTTCCACTGTGTAAAAGTTGTACCTGTACCTGCTTCCAGGTACTTTTTTTCGTATCACCTCCGGCGAGGTTCTGAGCGAGCTGAGGCAAGCTGAGGCGATACTAAAATGTGACGTGAAAACACGGCAGACTGCTGATTGGTCAGAGAGAATCGTCACTATTCACTGCGTCATCATTGCACGCGCCAGACGCGATTTCCTCCATTGGCCTGTGTGTGTGGGTAGCGGGTGTGTGTCGCGTAGAAGATTACGTCACGGCAGTTTCCTGCGGCGTCGCTATGGCGACCAGGTACTATCTGCAATGGAAAACGGAGCGAAAAGCGAGCCGAGTCGAGTCGAGTTGAGCTGGTACTGGTAATGGAAAAGCGCCAATATAGGCCACTGGGGGGCGGAATATACCTCACGCTCAAGCGCATATATAAAGCTTGCCTTAAAGCACTGGTAAAAGTAGCCTAATGATTATGAATGTGTCGGGGGAAAATAGCAAGGAGACATATTAATTGTTTATTAATAAACTAGTTTTTTCTGACTACGTTTTTTTTTTTTGCAATAAATCAAGGTCGCTGTAAGGTATCTCTGCTTTTACTTAAAGGTGCTCTAAGTGATGCTGGGTGACATCACTTCTTGTTGACGTTCGAAGTATTGTCAAACAAAATGGAGGCTAGCTTGACCCTCCCTCCTCCTTATCCCGTCCCCCCACTCCCTTCCGTGGATTTAGAAAAAACAAACTGGATTTACAAAACAGAGTCCAGCAAAAACAGAGCCACCTGAATGTCGGATTGGAAGCCCTTCTGCCGGCGGACTTCTCGCCACCTTTCGAACGCTTTTCCAATGTAAATTCGGGACTTCGCGTTCCTTCTCCTTTTCCCTATTGTTTGTTATTTGTTCATCGGAACGTCGTCTCTTTGGTCGTGTGTCGGCCATATCAAAATTCAAGAGAATATACAATTGTAACGTTAGTCGTTGTCTTGGACATCTCTCCTCTAGCGCACTAACCCCCCGACACCCACCCCCAAATCATTCTTGTCGGTTATTGGCTGGAACCCTGTTTGTTATGTTTCGTGGTCCAGGCTGGGCCAGTTTGTTTTTCTTGCCGTTTGTGGAGCCTGGGCTGTCTACAGAGACTGCGTTTTTTTACAGTGTGTTCAGGGGACAGGCAGCTAGCTGTTTGCTGGATGTGACAAAAAATGTTTTGTCCTAAAAAACGCGTGACATCGCTTAGAGCACCTTTAAGTGTGGTTTTCTCTTTACACCTTCACATTTAACCTGTTATTCATGAAAATCCTGCCTTCTTTCCCACCTCTAAAATCCCATTTTTGACCCTGTCCAGTCCACATTGGATTGTGAAATGTTGTAGGTTTTGTATTTCCACCTTCTGAGCGAAGAGCGAGAATGCGAGCTGGAGATAAAGAGAGCGTGATGCTTGAGGCAGAAGCTCCTGCTCTGATCTGCAGGTTTTGCAGGTGTTTCTATGTGTGGTGTCTGATGCTCTGACACTGATATTAGCACCGTCTCGCCCTGCGGCAATGCTAATGCTCCTCAGGTGGAGTCGTCAAAGCAGTTAACAATGGTTGCAGGCTCGCCTAGGGGCCTTACAAGCAGCCGGTTTTCGTTCAAAATTTTGGGGCCAGTTTTTTTTTTTTCTAAAATAAATTAATAATTTATTCATTAAGGATGCATTAAATTGATCAAAAGTGACAGATTTAGTCACCTGTGCTCGTCACCTGTTTTAAAATACCTAAGCCATGAAAGAATAAATGCTTTTTATATTTTTCTAAAAACACTACTCGAGTGCCTTGGATTATTATTTTTTTTTTTTATGTGACAGGAAAGACATTTGTAATGTTACAAAGAGTTCAGAGTTTCTCTGAAACCCCTCCACCTCCCCAGCTCCACCTGCCTAAATCTGCTACTGGATTCATGGATGCCTATTTGTGCAGCAGCAGTCATTGATATGCTGTTCTTTTGAACTTTCTGTTCATTAAAGAATACTGAAAAAAAATGCATCACAGTTTCTACATAAATATGAAGCAGCACAACTGTTCACATCAGCATATTACAATCATGTGACACTTGTATATTCAGTCAAAGGAACCATCAGTTTGACCAAACAGCCACCATAACCAAGCAGATTGAAGAGCTTTACTGCGAAATGCTAAAATGAATCGCTTCTTTGAAATATTCAGTTTGAACTAGGCCTAATTCATGGAAATAAGTCAAATTTGCCCATAATACCATTTTTGTTCCTAAAGCAGTTATAATATTCTGTATACAATAAGACCTCTTTCTTAACTCTCTCATGCTTGAGCAAATAATTCAGGAAATGTTCCGTTGAGTCTTCAGTTGATCCCTTAACTTAAATTAAAACTATTTGTAAAATGAGCTAAAACTAATGAATAAATTAAACTAAAATATATTTAAAGTCCCCCTGTAGTTAATAATTGTATTCCTTAACTCATCTTTGATCACCAAAATGTCATATTTAAACGTTATTTCCTTTGAATTTTTTTTTATGCCTTAAAGTAGCTTGATTGAAACTCATTTTGCAGGTGTTGTTGATTTCTCCTGTTTTAGACTACTGATATCCTAGCATCATCGTCATCTTGAGCGTGTGTTGTCTGTTTTCCCTCAGGTCTGCTGGTTGGCACCCTTGACGTGGTGTTGGACTCCAGTGCCCGCGTTGCCCCGTACAGGATCCTCTACCAGACCCCCGATTCCCTGGTTTACTGGACCATCGCCCACGGTAACACACCGCTTCCCGTTCTGGAATATTCCCTCACATCCCGCCTGCTCCCTGATGGCCTCTCGCTGCCGGAGCATTACCTCATGCCCTAGTGGAAATCAATCCACTTTTCTTTCAAACGCTGCTCATGTCGTTCGCTTACTGCCTCGGCTTTTTAAAGTTCAGTTTAGGTTCAAAACTTCAATGCAGGAATCAATGCTTCAGCAAAGCCACGGTTTGTTAGGAATTGAAATTTGTGCAGGGATGCAAGGAGTCTGCTGATGCAGGACAACGAGCGCGGTTAATGTGCAATTAAGAGCACTTATGTTGAGAGCGCCTCTGGTTATGTTAGGCAGCAGCGATACGCACTGAAACTAAAGCGCCATGTCAGGAACCAATCGTTAGGCCTGGGCGGCATGCAATGGTACAAATGTGTCAACCAGTATAGATTCGTAGATCTATGTTTTTTGCAGGTCTACTTTGTTATTTTCATATCAAGAGACATGGAATTAGTTCTGTCACAATACCAACGTTTCAGCAAGCAGATTTTTCAGAATTTCTCAATACCAGTTTCACTACAAAAGTTTATTTATTGCATAACTACTGCAATTGCAACACATTTTTTATGTCATTTCTCTATTTTATTTTATTTAACCTTATTTTTAATTTAAGGTAATATATTTTTAAATTGCTTATAAATACAAATAAAGTTATTTAAAATATTAATTCTAAATAAATAATGTATTAAAACAGTCATTTTTCAGTCATTTCAAGTAAATATTGGATAAAAAAGGCAAATACGCATTAAATTATTAAATTAAACCAGTACAGGTTCTGCTATACAATTCTTGCCACAGTATATATATTTGTGTAGGAGCGATTTATGTAAATTGAACTTGAAGAAACAGAGAGTTTTGTCAAAATACCCAGATTTTGGTAGCCAGTAGCAATACCAAATACCACTACTAAAACAGTTATTGAGCAGTTAACGGTTTCACTATTTTATTTATCTCAGTATTTTTTTTAAATATTACTTTTAAACATAAATAAAAATAAACTTATGTAAATAATTCATTTTAAATAAATAGCACATTGTCATGTAGCCTTCAATAATTTTTCAGTTGCTTAAAAAAAAAAAAATCAGTATTCAGTAAATATTCAAAAATAAAATGAAAAACAAAGAAATATATTAAAGAATGCCTGAAGTTTATTAGTATTTAATAATAAAGTTATCCTAGAGCAAAAATATGAAAATGGTCAGACATCGGAGAGCATGTTCGTAAGAGAAGGGTCAACATGGAGTGGAATACAAGATATTTCAATAACATTTGTATCGCCGTCACACAGTATTCACCATCATATTATCCGACCCTATCCGAGAGCATAATGTCTGAAGCCGAAAGAAAGCGCTGGCTTCCCAGAGGAGCGGAGAGTGCTCTGTTTCTGAGCTAATCTGGTTTAGGGGCAACTGCGAATGCTGGTTCATATTTCACGAGCTGTTACTCTGGTTGCTGCAAGCCATTTGGTAAATGTCTTAATTTAAGGCGGGAGAGCCGTTTGCCTGCTCTGAGAGGGTGCATGTGTTCTGTGAAAGGCTTTAGCATGACTTGGTATTTTCACTTTATTTCTATTAGATGCATATTCTAGAAATAATTCTAGGCTGCATTTACAGTACATTGGTATTTTGAGACTTTTGGTAAAATAAACAATTAAATAAATTACATATTACATACAAAGAGAGAGATTGATGGGTAGATAGATGGGTATAATAAATAAATAAATAAATAAATAAATAAATATATATATATATATATATATATATATATATATATATATATATATATATATATATATATACACACATTAATATTTTATATATATACACACATTAATATTATATATATATATATATATACATATTAATATTAATATAAAATATATAAAATGTAATATATTTATGTATATTAAATATTAATAATAATAATACATGTATTCTGTTATTTAGAATATATATTATATGTAATATTAATACATTTAAATATGTTATAAATGTAAGATGATAAAATTATTTATTTATAAGTAAACAACCAAACAAATGTAATATTATTATTACAATTTAATATTAAACTCAATAATTTAAATATTTAATATAACATTTAATATATTATTTATATTTATATATTATTTATATATAATATATATCATATTAATAAATATGATATTATATTAATGTAAAATGATCAAATCTTTTATTACATTTATTGATGTTTATGTTCTACAACTGTATTTGTTTTCTGAGTTCTGGTTAAATGTCAAATAACATGGGGTAGTGTGCTTTTAAAGTCATTGTGTATTTCCATCTTTACCTGTTTGTAGGGCACTAGTCACAGAGCAATCTTAATGAATCATTTCGCTTGCCAGTAATGTGTTTGATTCATTGCCTGAGGAGAGCTGTGCTAATTCAGAGCTAATTAAATGATGAATCCGGACCCATCTGTTCAGCACTGGAAGCGAATGAAGTCGCTGCGGATAAAGACTTCAAATGAGATTCAATATCCTAAACTGGTGGATTAGTATTATTTGACAACTAAGAGGTGCCAAAATGTTTTTGTTTCTCGCAGGGAGCTCTCGTAAGGAGATCACGGAGAACTGGGAATGGCTGGAGCAGAATCTGCTGCAGACGCTCTCCATCTTCGAGAACGAGAATGACATCACCACGTTCGTCAAGGGCAAAATACAGGTCCGACAAACATTTGAAACTATTCAAGCACCCTGGTTTATATGTACCTCCTGTAAAGGTCTTGCTTTTGTTATTGGGTTCTGCTAGATTAGATTTTCATGCTTGAATGCAAAGTTATTTTTCGTTCTTCGCTCAGGGGTAAAAAGAAGTTGGAAATACATTTGCAGTGATATACTGTTAACGAACATCCCAACATCACCCTCGCTGCTGAGAGCGACGTTTAGATGAATATGTAAATGCTGCGCGCTTTACTCTCAGTAACAAAATAAACACACAAAAAAATGACAGGGGTGAGAAGAGAAGAGTCCCCCTGTAGTCAATAATTTTATTCTTTAAAACTCATTCATCTTTGATCACCAAAATGACATATTTAAGAGTTTTTTCCTGTGAAAAAAATTCTTCATGCCTTAAAATAGCTTAAACTCTACACCCTTGCCTCATTTAGTATATATGTGGTTCTCTGAATATGCAAATGAGCCCCGCCTCCACTCACTCACTTACTCCAGCTCAGAGATCCACACGTTGACGATCACACGTTGATCTGATTGGTTACAAGGTAGTTTGTGACGTCAGAAACACCAGTGTGTTTTTGAGACTGTCTTTGATTCACTGCAGTTTTAAGGAGAAAATACTCAGCAATGGTGTCGACTTATGAATTTGCACATGGTTTGTCTGAAAGCATATTAAAAACACCACATAGACATATAAACAACATTAAAAGCTTGATTTTACCACAGGGGGACTTTAAGAAACCATCTGATCATAGAGACGTGGAAATGTTTGCACCAGCTATGCAATTCGGCACTCCAGTCAAGTCACTTCACGTTTATTCATAAAGCACTTTATACACTAGATTATTTAAAAGCAAGCAGCTGTACAGTATTAAACATGAAAAAACATTATCAGTGTCTCTTTCAATTAGAATTACAACTTCAGTTTCTGCTATAAAGCAGCTCACCATGTTTTTACTCACGTCTGACCTCGACAGACCGAACAGAATGAATCAACTTTCACGTCAAAGAAGGCGGAGCCTCAGAGCCGCGCCTACCTATTACGTAATCACCACGGACCAATGGTGGTACGAAGGTGTTTACCAGCCGTAGCAAACTTTTCTGTTCCGAACTCCCAAAATGAACTCCAAATTTTGTCTGAAATGTGACGTCACACCAGTTCGCGTGTCGGTGTTCACATGTGTCTGTCTGTGTGTTTGTGTCCAGGGAATTATAGCAGAATACAACAAGAGCCACGACATCAAAGAGGATGACGACACGGACAAGTTCAAGGAGGCCATCGCTAAGTTTCGTAAGCTCTTCGGCATGCCGGAGGAGGAGAAGCTGGTGAACTACTACTCCTGCAGTTACTGGAAGGGGAAGGTGCCACGGCAGGGCTGGCTGTACCTCAGCATCAACCACCTCTGCTTTTACTCATACCTGCTCGGGAAAGAGGGTGAGTACGGCATGAGGAGATCAAGAGACCTTATTCAATTCACTGGATAACTTTGATTCACTACAAGTTCGTGTTGTGTTTATTATATGCACTTACGTGCCTATTACCAACAAAGCACAGACATTTGTTGTTACTTACCACCTGCAATTCGGACTCATGATCGGGATATTTTATCGTTCAGATTCAAACGATCTGAAATCCAGCAAATCCAGCGTCGATCTGGGCCTTGCTTATAAAACATTTGTCACCAAAATGCCAGGAACAAACAAACACACTTGCACAACTTCGTTGCTGCCCTGGAAAAACAAACTGCATCCACCGTTCCCTTAACGCTGGGTTCTTTGGGAAGCTGAACAAGGTTATCTTTCCTTCACAACCAAAAACACACTTCTTTGGTGACGTTTTTGATTTCGTGGTCTAAAAACAAAATGACAGCGTTGCCGTATCAGCGTTGAAATACTACGTCATACGTCATTTTTTTAACTTTGGCCATGTTTAGCATGAGAATCCAACTCTTTAACAGTGTAAATAAGTCAGAACACATGAAAAGGCATTAGACATCCCAATGTTAAAACCAGCAAAATTATGCATCAGCTATTGTTAACCTAATCTAAAGTTTTACTAAAAGCCGACAATCAGTAATTAAGTCAGAATGCATGAAATGGCATTAGATATTGCCTTTAACTCTCTGAGGGATAGACTAACAGTGTGGTTTTTACTTTCAAAGCCACTATAATTTCTGCTAATATGCTCTGTCTCAACGAATCTTAACGTTTGCTGCTCTTGTTTGTTTCAGCTAAGCTGGTGATCCGCTGGGCTGACATCACTCAGCTGGAGAAGAACGCCACGCTCCTGCTGCCGGACATGGTGCGCGTCAGCACACGCCTCAGCGAGCACGTCTTCTCCGTCTTCCTGAACATCAACGAGACCTTTAAACTCATGGAGCAGCTTGCCAACATCGCCATGAGACAGCTCCTGGACAACAAGGGCTTCGAGCAGGACCGCTCTCTGCCCAAACTCAAGAAGAAGTCGCCCAAGAAAGTCTCGGCCCTCAAAAGGTCTGTGCCAGTGTCGCTCATGAAGCCAGTGAAGAGATAAAACAATATATACTGAGCCTAGTAAACTTGGTGACATTTATACTTTTTATGGAGAAATAGTGGTATTGACTGAACTGATTCATTTTTTTAATGAGCTGTTTTTGCACTGCTGTTAAATTTGTAATTATTCTTCTGAAAATGTGACTATAAAGTTTAAAAATAAGACTTTTTTTTTTTTAAAGAGAAAAACGATAAAATGTGCAACCATTGAAGAACTTTAAAATGTATATGTAGTAATTTAGTGAAGGTATTCATTTCACTAGATTATAAAAATGACTAATTTTAAATCTTAATTCATGATTAGTCTTCTGAAATTTTGACTAAAAAGTTTAAAAAATGGCTTTTTTTATTTAAAAGAAAAAAACTACGAATTGAGTACCCGATGAAGTACTTTTTTAATATATAATAATTTAAAGTATTAATTTTACTAGATTATAAGGATAACTATTTTTTTATTTGTTGTGATTATTCTTCCGAAATTTTCTATAAAGTTTTTAAAAAAGCCTTTTTTTTTATTTGAAAGAGAAAAACCATTAAATGAGTACCTGAAGTACTTTTACTAAATTACTACATATTAAAAGTATTCATTTCACAAGATTAATAAGATAACTAATTTTAAATGTGTTAATCTGTTGTGATTATTCTTCCAAAATTTTGTCTATAAAGTTTAAAAATAGACTTCTTTTATTTAAAAGAGAGAAAATTATTAAACGAGTACCTGATTAAGTACTTTTAATATGTAGTGATTTAGTAAAAGTATTAATTTCACTAGATATACACTAAAAATATATACATTACTACTTGATTATGTAATACCGGTACATAAAAAAACGGTGGTGAAATTTCTTGCAAAAAATTATTACAAACAAGAAAATGGCTAACCGCACACTGAATTCAGTCCGGACTAAAAACAGTCTAGACAAATTGTTTTTATTGTTAAAGTTCAAAGTGCTTGTGCATTAAAAGCTAGACAAGCAAAAAATAATTATAAGTATAGGTGATATGCTTTTACTGTGTAGGAAAATTATTAAATAAAATGTATATTGTGATTTAAATAAATTATTGTAGTGATATACTGTAACATTTTTGTTTTGTCACAACTGCTTATGGAACTTTTAAAGTTAATATTATGAACATTAAAAAGTCAGATTTATATTGCAATAGTCTTAAAGATGTCAGTGTAAATGCAAAATAGTGAAGGATTACATTTTAGAGTAAATGGCCATCTGGCAACTGTGTGAAATTGGAAGTAGCAAATCTGGTTTTCCTTCAGAGCGCTTCGAAAGCCGTCTGTGCAAACTAAGAGGATTATCTGAGAGCGCTGTGACATGCGGAACGGCTCCGCTCCACCAATTTTGTTAGCGATCTGGGTTTAGAAGAAGTTTAGGAAACTTTATAGCAGCCTTTTTACAGTATTATATTTGTTTCTGCACCTTCAGAGATTTGGACGCCAGGGCTAAAAGCGAGCGATACCGGGCGCTTTTCCGCTTGCCGAAGGACGAGAAATTGGACGGCCACACAGACTGCACGCTATGGACCCCCTTCAACAAGATGCACATCCTCGGACAGATGTTTGTCTCCACTAACTACATCTGCTTCACCAGTAAAGAGGAGACCGCCTGCAGCCTGATTATCCCACTCAGAGAGGTCCGTCACTGGATTGCTAAGCTAATGACATGATACTCTAATAAAAAGTTTTATTAAGGTTTTTTTTTATCAAAACTTTACATAATTGACCCCCGGTTTCACAGACAAAGCTTGAGTCTAGTCCCAGACTAAAATGCATGTTTGAGTTGTTTTAACTGAAAGCAACTTGCACTGATATATCTTAAAATATGTAAGTGCCATTGTTTAGATGCACACCAGTAATGTTTTTTTGCTAAGGGACGTTTATAAAAGCTACTTAAATGTCCTAATTAAATGAGGCCTAATCCTGGCTTAATCTAAACCCTGTCTGTGAAACCAGGCCTGAGTGTTTAGAAGCATTTATCCCACATTATCCTCCATCTTTCACAAACCAGTCAGTTCCAAAAGGATGAAAACATTTTCAGTGTTTCTCTCAGAAAATAAAATGGGTTGTGAGTTGCATGTTGCATGATCCTGTCCTTCTCTCTCTCGTCACTAGGTGACCATCGTTGAGAAAGCCGATAGCTCCAACGTCCTTCCCAGCCCCTTGTCAATCAGCACCAAAAACAAAATGACCTTCCTCTTTGCCAACCTCAAAGACCGGGACTTCCTGGTGCAGAGGATCTCGGACTTCCTTCAGCAGACCTCCTCCAAAATCTACTTTGAGCGGGAAATCACAGGCAGCCTCAGCAGCTCAGACGACGAGGTGGGAACAACACTGTTAGTTTGTATGTGTGTATGGGACCCCTGCTGGCAAAATGAGTCGCAATGAGCACATTTTCTGAGTTACACCTGTTTGAAGTCAATTAAGTCAATTTTAAGAGAAATCGAGTTAAAGTTTTCTGAAGGTTACAAAACAAAATCACCTAGCAACCATCCCTTTAAAATCCCTGGTAATAACACCAAATTTGGCACACACCAAGTCAAAACCAAATATCTATAGGATCTATATTGATTTTTTTTACATTTTATTTAACAGACAGCCTATATTCAGACCTACTGTACCGCATGAATGTAATATAATGTTACACATCAGATGATTTTCCCCAACAGTTAACCAAATGTTTAAGACATAACAGATAATGTTTGCGTGAATACTCGCAAAGACAGATATTTTGTGTATATCGGGATCGCGCGCTGTCGCGAGAGCCAGTGTGCGCACGCTTCGGATCTGTCAGTCAGAGCGAGTAAGATCGTTTTGTTAACATCAGCATGAGTTTGAAAATCACATTTCATTGGTTCAGACTCATGCCATCGAGAATTCGCTAGAAATATTGACAAACTTTGAATGCTGCGCTTTACAACGATACCAAACTTGTGCTAAGGGGAAGCGTGAGAAGTGAGCAGAGAAAAACTGGATTTTTCATGGACAAAGGAAAGGTACTCCTCTCAGAAAACACACAAATAAAGATACTTTTAGATGTTTAATTGCTATTTGGAGCATTGGGATCGCTAGGCGAGGACTTAATGAACACATTTTTGTTAGAACCTCAAAATAAAAAATACTAATAAAAAAAATCAATTGTTTTGCCTGTAGCTCGAAATCAGCCTGTGCACATTCCGACTCCTTTTGCCAGCACGGGTCACACATATATACATCTATATCTAGAGATGCTGTGTCTAATGCTGTCCTCTGTGTGCAGGTGTACTCGCAGCAGGGCAGTGTCCTGTCATGTAGTCCTCAGTGCAGCGCTCTCGGCTCTGAGGGAGAGAGTGAGAGGCAGTTCAATCTCAATGATAGCAGGGTTCCCACCGCAACACAAGCCCTGATGACCATGTACCGCCGGCGCTCCCCGGAGGAGTTCAACCCCAAACTGGTACGACACCCTCAGTAACGCTTTTTTTTTTTTTTTCTTAATTTTGTCACTTTTTACTGATAGGACTCATGAAGAAGCTCAGGAATCTATAGCAGGGGCAAGCGTAGTTTCGGAAACACTAGGAAACGCTTCCTAAAAATAGGAAACACTTCGGGAATTCTGCAGGACTTGTGTGTCTCGTTCTTTAATGGTCCGCTGGAAATAAAGCCGTCGTGATGCCAAACCCCCTCATGGAAAAAGAAAGCCTTTGTGTTTACAACTCAGGCCCTGTTTAATACTTAGGTTTATAATTATACATTAATAATTAACATTAATTGTTAGAGTAAACTATTCTTATTTGAAGTTACGTAGTTCTCTAGCTTAATAACGGGTTGTTTGGCTCTTTAGCATATAATGTGCGGTTACAGGTGTGCGTTTATCGGCATTTGAATGCACATCATCCAGTCAGAATTCAAAACCTGAAGTAGATACATGTTATTGTGTTTGTTGCGGTTAAAGCAGATGCTTTAGTAAGAAACACACAGGAAGTGCAACTCATGTTCTGTTTGCTGACCTGCAACAAATGACCTGAAAAACCTGCCGATTCAACTCATTTACTTTCAAACTAGTTATGCTGTGTTCATTTAGTCACAATATCAGTGCGCTAGAGCAAAAATGTATGTTTTGCATTCAGAGGAGGTATTTTAGTGATTTTTATGGGGGGATTCTGCTCGCAAGATTGTCTAATCTAAAGCTTTCATATACATTAACTGCACCACATTTCAAATTTCAGAATTGAAAGCTAATGTTGTTCACGGCTCACTGGCTTCGCTTATTCGTTCAAGTCAGAGTCTCCGTCATCAGCACTTCTGAAGTTGAAGTCTGTGCAGCAGTGATGAGATGCTCTCTATTTAATCGCTTGTTTTCAGGCTAAAGAGTTTCTGAAGGAGCAGGCCTGGAAGAATCACTTCACCGAATACGGCCAGGGAGTGTGCATGTACCGCACGGAGAAGACCAAAGACCTCGTGCTGCAGGGCATCCCGGAGAACATGAGAGGAGAGCTGTGGCTCCTGTTTTCTGGTGAGTCAAACGGCCGACAGATGTCTCGCGTCCCACACGGACAACGGGGAGAAAAACAGAGCTAAATGCAACTAACCAGGGGTGCGTTTCCCAAAGCCAACATGGTCGCAAGTTCTGTCGTTACCAATAGAGTTCAATGGAATTTTAGTTCGTAACGATGCTTTTGGGAAACGCGCCCCAGAAAAGCACAGTTAAGGCACCAAAATAAATACTTTTTACATTTACATAAATGCATTTAGCAGACGTTTTTATCCACAGTGACTTTACAAAAGACGAACAAAAGCAATTCGTCAAAGAACAAACAATATTCATAATTTACTTCTGTCTGCTCATATCATTTGTTGTTGACATCAAAGAGTCTGTCAAAACAATTTCTACAAATTTATCTGTCATTTGGTGGAAGCTAGTCAAATTAGAGTGATGCCAGCATGGACAAGCTGCGTGTCATGACTACACTCAGAGGGTTGTCATGACAGAAATAGTTTTTAATTTCGAAATAATGAAAATCAAATAATAATGAAATTTAAGTTCGATTTTTTTTTTTTATTTTTTTTTTTTACTGTATAGCAAATCTCAGCTGCCTGATTTATTTATTTGGTCGCAAAATGTAACTATATTATTGGGCAGCTCTTTATAAAGTTTGACATATAAGCATGTCCAACTTTATTGACGATTTATACTAAATAGCAAATCACAACTGCTTGATTACGTATCGGAAAATGTAAACTACATTATCACACAGCTCTAATCTGCTAAATGTGACCATAAGGCATACAATTATTAAAAACATTAAACATTGCTTTAAAACAACTGACTTTGAAATGTAACATTTTAACAAACATTTTTGTATTATGCAATAAACAATAATCAGGACACCACTTCATGACCCATTTGAAATCTGGGTCGTGAAGCAAAACCAACCACTGCACTAGACATTTGTGTTCAGTGGAATATTCAATAACAACCTGGACATGTTTAAAGGTGTTTACTCTCTTTTACGTGCACACACACACACACACACCTGTTTTCTTGTGGTTATCTCGTGGTGCAGTGCATGTACCTGTTTATATTTAACCCTGCTTCCTGTTTGTATATTTGAGTACCCTATTCTGAAGAGTAGAGTTTTATAGGCCAGTGCACACACTGAAACACACGACCGCACAAGCAAATAATCTAGCTGCCTTGTGTTTCACAGTTTTGTGTAATAGCAGGGGGAAACAACAAGTTCTTTAAATCAAGTAGCTCAGCTACTGTTAAATTACCCTTTTGAACCCTCTTGTAGTTCAATACACAAGCTGCTCACTACTTTGAAGCTTCAATACATTTATAAGTTGAAACCAAATGTACAGTAATATCATTGTTTTAGTAATAGTTTTGGTGATGATTGACACATTTTGTATGTAACACTAAAAAAAGCTGTTCAAAATGGTGGATACAATTGATAATCGTAATTTTAGCCTAATGCACTATAGTTATAACAAACATTGGCGTAATTTATACATTTTGAACTGTAGTTAACCGAACGGCTCATGTGGAAATGCAGAAGCAAGCTTTATGTCAGAACATCAGAGCATTGCAAAGATGCAGCATCACTTCCTGTATAACAGTCTCCACTATTAAATTCATTGATGCATTTCATGCAAACTGTGTAGTACATCAAGAACTTTGAATCACTTTTGACTAGCATGGTCAAACAATAAAAATAGCAGAAAATATATTTTAATATGTGATAAAATATATAAATAAACTACATGTTAAAATATATATTTTATGAAACAAGTTTAAATAAAAATATTATGATATTTTAAAATAAGAATGAATAAAATATTTAAAAATGTTGTATCACTAGAGAAAGATTACATTCAGCAATGTCTTTAATGCATCTTAAAAAAAAAAAAAAAACATTCTAACCAGGAAAGATTTTTCTAATTATATCAAATTGTAATATTGGAGTTTAACTGCTTATTGTACCTGTAAATTATTGCATGCATAAAACATGCATATAAAAGTAGACTTGAATTGAATTAAATTAAAGTAGAGTTGAATTTAATTTGATTAAATTAAAGTAGAGTTGAATTAAATTAGCTAAATCATTTGTGTAATTTTGAGTGTGTGTATTGTTGCGTGCAGGGGCGATTAATGAGATGGCCACTCATCCTGGTTATTACGAGGATCTGGTGGAGAAGTCGATGGGGAAATATAATCTGGCCACAGAGGAGATCGAGCGAGACCTTCACCGGTCTCTCCCGGAGCATCCGGCCTTCCAGAACGAGATGGGCATCGCAGCCTTGCGTCGAGTCCTCACTGCGTACGCCTTTCGCAACCCCAACATCGGCTACTGCCAGGTATGATGCACATCTCCACAGCTTCCACAACACACACACACACGCACAGCACGGTCATAACGCCAGCTCGTCTTCCTCCACAGGCCATGAACATCGTGACCTCGGTCCTGCTGCTGTACGCTAAAGAAGAAGAGGCCTTCTGGCTCCTGGTGGCCTTGTGTGAGCGGATGCTTCCCGATTACTACAACACCAGAGTCGTAGGTGAGCTCCAGGATCATCCAGCTTCTCAGCCACTAGGGCTGCACGATTAATCTGCGATTAAACAAAGGCTGCGATTATTTTATGCACAGCTTGTCAGTGCAGCGGCTGATCGGTAGTAGATGCTGCTCCATCTGAACACCAGAGGGCGTCTCACTCACACACACACACACACACACACACACACACACACGCCAAATATGCCCCGCAGAGTACGATAACACACATCATCCCAGGAAATCTCTATTGCTGTAGCTGAATAAACAGAAGATTGAAACACTTTGATTGATTAAACATGACTAATAAACACACGACTGCCTTATTCTGTGTAAGAAGCCACATCATCTCACAGAAGGATGAGCTCAACTGTCGTTATGAAGTGAGTTTGGAGTAAAAACATGTTATTAAATATTGTCTTTTGTTGGACAGGAGGTTCATAAATGCTTCTCATGTTTGGAAAGAAGTGTTGCTTTTTCAAATGCACGTTATAAGTGACTCAAACTCACAGTGCTTTCAGAGCGAGCAGCGTTTACAGAGCCGTGCATCAATGACAAGCTGCGCATTAAAAATAATCACATCACAGCCTTTGCGATTTCATAATCGCAATAAGCCAAATTGTTAGTTGTGCAGCCCTATCAGCCACCAAACGGCTCGGATACAAGAAGATCTGACAGTACTGAATGTGTGTGTGTATCTCAGGTGCTTTGGTGGACCAGGGTGTGTTCGAGGAGCTGGCCCACGTCTACGTTCCTCAGCTGTACGACTGCATGCAGGCTCTGGGCGTCATCTCCACCATCTCCCTCTCCTGGTTCCTCACACTCTTCCTGTCCGTCATGCCCTTCGAGAGCGCTGTGGTGGTGGTCGACTGCTTCTTCTACGAGGGCATCAAGGTCATCTTCCAGCTTGCTCTGTCTGTGCTCGACGCCAACATCCATCAGCTGCTGGACTGTAAAGATGACGGGGAAGCCATGACCATCCTGGGCAGGTAGGACGACCGCGTACTACTGAGTGTGTGTAGTATACAGCATAATGAGTACGTTTAGTGTGCTACCTAGTACTGTAGCACTAGCTAAAGCACTGTACTGCAAAGTGATTATATGCTGCATACTACATAGAGTATACACTATACTGCAAATTTAGTGTCTGTAGCTGTTGTGTTCACTGAATAATGTTGATTGGCAAATGCCCACTAGAGAAGTTGATGTATTGTGTGGGGAACTGGTATGCATGTTAGAGGAGAAGAGAAAGTTGTTTTTTGGGTACATGCAATGCTAGTAAAGAGACATGTGATTTACCTGAATGTGATCTCTTGATTTATGTGACTATACAACAGTAGTGTGCTATGCAGTGAGTAAAATATAGTCTATAAGCAAAGTTTTTGTATACTGCAATATTATTAAATGCTGCATATACACTATTTAGAAAATGTTGTATATGCAGCATACTATATAGTTAGTATAAATATTGTCTATAAGCAAAGTTTATGTTTGTATACTGCAAATATATGATATGCTGCATACTACATAGTACGCGATTTGCATAGTACAAGAAATTTGCAGTATAGTGTATATTCTATGTAGTGAGTGTGTGAAAATGTAGTTTATTAGCACATTATTAGTGTTATGTTGTGTGCTGCAAAGTGATCATATGCTGCATACCAGAGTATACAGTATACTGCAGATTTAGTGTATGCAGCATACTATGTAGTTAGTATACATAGACTGTAAGCAAAGTTTGTTTATGCAAAGTCGTTATACTATATGCTGCAAATTACAGAGTACATAGTTCGTATTTTACTACAATAGTAGTGAGTACATATTGCTTGTAAACTAAGTTTATGTTGTGCTGCAAATGATTATACAGTATGCTGCATATTACACTGATTGTACACTACTGCACATTTGGTGTATATAGTGTACTACGTAGTGAGTCTATAAACAAATGTATTGTATTATGTTCATACAAAGTGATTATGTGCTGCATAGAGTACACAGTACATACTGAAAGATCTGTTAAATAGTGTACTGTGTACTCAGTATACATAGTCTGTAAGCAATGAGTAAACATAGTCTATAAGCAAATTCAGCGTTTGTGTGCAGCAAAATGAGTAGTGTATGTTGTATGCTGCATAATGAGTGTATGTAGTGGTACAAAGTGATTATATACTGCATAGTGAGTGTACAGTATACTACAAGTTGACTAAATGTAGCACGCTATGCCACAAACATATTGTACTACATTTATATAGTATGCTGACACAAACGAGTGTGTGTGTTGTAGGTATCTGGACAGCGTGACCAATAAGGACAGCACCCTTCCTCCGATCCCTCATCTTCACTCGCTCCTGACGGATAACGGCGAGCCTCATCCTGAGGTGGACATCTTCAAACTTGTGCGCTGCTCGTATGAGGTTCGTTCACGTGAAGTTTCTCCTTGTTCTATCTTAAATGTTTACTAATAGCATGGTGATGTATATATTACAGGGCTCACCGGCTTAAAGTGTGTTCATGTGTTCTGTCTGTGTCATATTGCGCGTTTGTTCATTTTCACAGAAGTTCGGCTCCATTCGTGCGGATGTGATCGAGCAGATGCGTTTCAAACAGAGACTGAGAGTGATCCAGGCCATTGAAGACACCACCAAACGCAATGTGGTAATCTGACACTCTCCATACTGACTCAAATCAGTGGATCTGTGACTCTTTTAGTTTTAATGAAGCACTGCACACACGTTCATGTTTGCCTAATCCGCTGGTTTTCCAGGTGCGGACCATCGTGACGGAGACGCCCTTCAGCATCGATGAGTTGGAGGAGCTCTACACACTCTTTAAGGTCAGTCACATGACGAGGTCATGAGCCGACTCCAGCAACATGAGTGTGTCAAGTCAAGTCACCGTTATTTATATAGCGCTCTATACAACACAGATTGTTTAAAAGCAGCTTTACAGGGATAACAGGAGAATGATTCAGTGATGCAAACACTTCATTTAAGCTGTACGGCAGCTCTATAAGAAAAGTGTCATTGTTCAGATGGTCAGTTCAGTGTTGATTCACTGTAAAGATCATCAGTTATTAAATTAGTTCAACTATAAGCGGTTCTGTAGAAAACTCAGTTCTCAGTTCAGTTCCCAATAGTGTCAGTGCAGTCAAATCAGTAAAGGTCCTTGCACACTGAGTCCGAAATTTTCTCACGTTAAAAAATTAATACGACCTCACGTTGTGTCAATCAGGTATACACACTGCCTCCGAAACTTTAAATTTTGAGAGGTGTTTTGACAATTCAGAGCCACCGTACAACCGTACACCTGAACTGTTCAGGATCAATTGGCTCACGGAAATTGCTGGTCTTATTTTTAATATGTGACTCCAGTATCGCTGGCAAAGCATCACACTGAGCCATTGACATCCTGAAGTAAACTTTGACTCGCTCGGGATAATCCCGCAGCTCCTTCCTTGATAAGGAGGTGAAACTCTCCTTCCTCTCTACGCAATCTCAGGATTGGATGGACCCAATTTTTTTTCTTTCTCTTTTTAATAAGTGAGAGGACCACAAAATCATCCTCACTGCTTGAAAGACTCCATTTTGCATTGTTTTGCTCATTTTTTTGTGCAACGTATAAATGAATACGCATCGGACTCAGTGTGCAAGGTTTCTGTGCGTGACGAATTTTTAGGATGACGAATACGGAAAAAAACCCGCATTTGAACATTTCGGACTCAGTTTGCAAGGACCTTTATGTTATTGAATTGAAGTGTCCCAACTAAGCAAGGCAGAGGCGAGAGTGCCAAGGAACCCAAACTCCATCAGGCGAGAGAATGGAGGAAAAAAACCTTGGGAGAAACCAGGCTCAGTCGGGGAGCCAGTTCTCCTCTGGCCAACGAACGAACACGGTGGGATTATGATTCAGGCAGTTACAATTCAGATCAGGATCGGTAGCATTCCAATATTCATCCGGTTCCTTTTGCTTGAAGATGGGATTCATCACGCCGGTATGGAGCCCAAGCTGGTCATAGTGTCTGTGTGGAGGACTTGTCTGGTTCTTGTGGTCTGAGTTGTGGTCGTGTCTAGGTGCAGGTTCACCATCGGATCTGGATACGGACCGGATCCGGCTGACTACGGTAACCTCGGGATAAACTGAGACTAATATTAGCGTAGATGCCACTCTTCTTATGATGTCACAAGGGTGTTGTTGACCTAATTTATGCAGCCTAATAATGATCTAATAAACAGATGTGAATTATAGAAATGTGATAGTGTTCTGTGTATGCCAGGTTGAAGAGATTTAAACTGACAGAGCGTGTCTGCTTCCCGAACAAGGCTGAGAAGACTTGTCTTAGTGATTTAAGATAATGACTCCTCCTTATATGGGCTAATGGATGGAGTGAGTGTGTGAATATATTGCAGATGGATGACTTTTTTTATTAGAGAGTCGTGTATCTTCCCCTTTAGTTGTTCTTCAAGACATTCATTAGCTCGCAATGGCATAGTAGCCGCTCTGAGAGTTTTCCTGATCTGGATCAAAGCCATTTATGTCCCAAATGCCTTGTTCATTTAAAGGAGTAATTGTGGTTATTAATCAGAGGATGCTTTGCATATGGAAATAATGAAAAGTCACATAAAACATCATTTTTCAACAAATTATGCAACCTAGCTGGAGTTTAAATTAAAAAATATATATTATTATTATTAGTAGTATTATTTACTTTATAATAATGATTATTAAATCAATGTTAATTAATTAATAATTATATATAATTAAAATGTTTTATTAAACATGCTATATTTGTATTATTATTTAATCGTTCTTGCCAAATCATTTAAAATGATTATGATCATCATCATTATGTACTTTATAATAATAATAATTAATAAATCAATATTAATTATTTATTCATTTAATATAAAAGTTGACAAAAATCTTATGTATGCTATTTTTTTGTCTTTTTATTGAAATATTTAATGCTTCTTGCTCTAAAAAAAATAATAAAAAAAGCTTTTTATTACATTTATTTTCCTTTGTTTTATTGTGCTTATTTGGTTAAATGTAATGGTGCTTGCTAAATCATTTTAAATTACCATTAATATTATTAATATAAATTCTATTTTATTTTTAATTTATTTTTTATTGTTGTATTGAGATTATGTTGGGCATATTTAGTGGTGCTTGATAAATAATTTAAATAAACCCCTAACCCTAAATGTTGAACTTACTTACAGTGTGCATAGTTACAGTTTAAGGAGACAATTTTGTTATGCAAACGATGAAGCACATTAACACCATTGCAGGTGCATTCAGGTGTTAATGTTTAAAGTCATGTGTTCCATAGCCATTGACTTTCTACCAGAGTTTCATGACCTGTGTGTGTGTGTGTGTGTTTAACACCTTTAGGCTGAGCATCTGACCAGCTGTTACTGGGGCAGCACCAGCAACCCCATGAGCCGCCACGACCCGAGCCTGCCGTACCTGGAGCAGTACCGCATCGATCTGGAGCAGTTCAAGGGCCTGTTTGCTCTGCTGTTCCCCTGGGCCTGCGGCTCACACACCGACGATCTGGCCCTGCGCTTCTTCCGTCTGCTAGACCACAACGCAGACGCGCTCATCAACTTCAGAGAGTTCATCAGCGGCTTGAGTGAGTGTTTTTTTTTTATCAGGGGATTTATATTTTCCTTAAAGTCAGCATGAAACAGGGGTTGCGATTAGTCTTTTCTTCCCTATTGTGACGTATATTCGAATGAAACCGCTTCTTGAACAAGAACAAAGCTAGGGCGGGGCTAGGGCTGGACGATTAATCGAAAAGTAATCGAAACCGAAATTCAGAGCCTATAACCGACGTAATTTTACCAAGACGGTTATTTCGGTTATTTCCCTCTGTGTGCTAATGTACTTTCCCCTTAAAACATATTACCGCGTGTGTAGTCACGTGACTCCGCCCGTGAACGCGCGTCTATTTCGCTTCAAACTCGCTTTGGACGCGCGAATGGATTCAAAATGTTTAAGCGTAGAACTAGATGCGATAGACGCGAATTTGACGCTCTATTCGCGTTTGGTGTGAACGCAGCATAATGAACAGGCTGCGATGTCAAGATTGCAATGCTGAAATGTGTGTGTGTGTCAGAGAGAGAGAGGCATGCATGGGCGCGATCTAACAGTGGAAACAAAAAAACATCATTCGTCATTATAACATCAACGTCAATTTGTAGCCTACATACAGGACATCATTAAAACTGCAAAGTGTTTAGCCTACTTATATTTGTGTAAAACATTGTGCTTTTGTCAAACTGTAACCTACAACTGTCACCCAACCAAAATCACACACACACCGTGTACATTTTTTTAATAAAATTATCAAAAAGCAAAAAAGATCTCATCTTTTGTACATTCATCATATTGCATTGGTTTTCATTTCTTGCCATAAAACAGAGCACTAATCTTTTTATTTTTAAGTTAGGCCTACACATTCTACATTGATTAAAAAATAAAATCAAATGTGTTTTTAATGGTACTATTATTTTATACAGAAATTAACGATTTATAATTCAGATGAGAAGTTATTAAAGTTAATTTAAATTTTAAGGAAACAAATATATTGATCTGAAATATAGCTAATTAATTTTAAATTCATTCAGGTTACCAAACATATCTCAAGGCCTTTTGAATAAAGGGTGGCAGTCCTTCATTATCAACTGTTGATGTGGACTATATACTGGAGAAGTATTTGTTCTCCATTTGAGTGAGATGTTTTTATGTGGCTAATTGAGCAAAGTGCTTCCATATATTTTATTATTAGTAGTATTAGTTCAAGAATAAAATAAAGATATCGGATTGATATCGGTATCGGCAAATAGCCAAAGCTGCGGTATCGGTGAAAAAGTGGTATCGGGACTAGGGCTGGGTACCGAGTTCGATACTTTTTAGGTACCGACCGAATTGCCTCGATACTATCGAGTATCGAAAAATGACTTGTTTTTCGGTACCAGATTTCGATACCTAAGGGGTTAACTCGTTAATGTCAGTGCTCAAACAAATACAAAATGCACAACGACACGCCTAAAGTCGCTCACGCACATACACGCAAACTCTACACACTCGAGACGCGCGGAACTCTCTGCGCACATACTCATATGAGACGCGCGCGCGCACACAAACTGTCAACGCACATTCTCATATGAGACGCAAGCACACACACAAACTCGCGCACATACTCAATGAGACGCGAGCGCACACACTCACAATACCCTAAAGATGTGGAAAAGTCGATCAAAAGTGTGGCTACATTTCTCCAGGCTCGATGCCAACAGCGCGCGATGCAGTATTTGCGGTAAAATAATTGCTGCAAAGACCGGTACCGCGACAGATATGATGAAGCCCTTGACAGTGCACGGAGTAAACATAAGAGCAGAAAGTTGCTCCGTCTTTGACTGGTAAATGAAGAGATACCTTGTTGATCACTCTGACAGTGTTTATATTGCAATTTACTGAATGTACTCTGCCGTTCAAAAATGTGTTGGTCAGAATTTTTTTCAGTAAGGATGCATTAAAGTGATCAAAAATGACCTTAAAACGTGTAATGTTACAAAAGATTTCTGTTTCAAATAAATGCTGTTCTTTTGAAATTTTTATTCATCAAAGAATCATGAAAAAATGTATCATAGTTTCCAAAAACTGTTTTCATATTTTTGAAGGATCATGTGACACTGAAGTAATGATTTTGAAAATTCAGCTTTGACAACACAGGAATAAATTACATTTTGAAATATATTCAAATAAGATTTTAAATTGTAATACTATTCCACAATATTACAAGTCTAACTGTATTTTTGATCAAACAAATTCAGCTTTGGTGAGCATGAGCTCTTTATAAAAAAATTTTTTGTTCCTTATGTGTATGTATAAGGAATATTTTGTTCCTTTGTGCTTTTTTTTGTTCCTTTGTGCACTGACTAAGGAGTTTTAAAAAATAAAACCAAAGTTTTTCTGAGGTTTTGTAATCTTGTTAAAATGGATTTCATAAAATTGGTATCGAAAAAAGTATCGTTCAGGAACCGGTATCGAAATCAAGGTATCGGTATCGGTATTGGTATAGAAATTTTTTGAACGATACCCAGCCCTAATCAGGACATCCCTAAATCTTTCATTAGAAAAAATACGAACGTATTTACAGTATAAGCCTTGCCAGTGACATAGGAATTTTTTTATATAAATAATCGTTCAATAATCGTAATCGAGGTAACTTGTTTGATTAATTGCGATTATGATTTTAGCCAAAATCGTCCAGCCCTAGGCGGGGCTTGATTTTGTCCATTGGGAATTGATTGGATGGTTGTGGTTTGCTATTGGCTGATCTCATGTGAGTGACAGGTTGCCCCGCTCTCATGCCATTAAACGCATCATCAGAGAAGAGAAGAGATGATGCTGCAAGAGAGAGGGGAAGTTATTTTGATGAAAGATAATGAGGCACATGAACTTAAAAAAATAATGATGTGTAAGGATAATTCATTTATAATGAATACTGCAATATTCCATTAAAACATAAGAACTGTACATTATGATTTCATGGTGTCTTTAAATTCTTTTCCAGAAAAATTTGATGTACTATAAAGCTTACATTTAGAAGTCAAAACGTCTAAGTCAGAAAATTGTATTATGTAATGTGCAGAAAATATATACAGTGCTATGCATAAGTTTAGGCAACCATGCTAAAGTTGACTAAAAAGAGGAATAAAAAATCATATTTTGCAAATTTAACTTAATGCCTTATTTTAAAAAATTAGGAAAAATCCAACCTTTAAGGACACCAATTTTCTTTGTGAATGAATAATGTATCGTAAATAAATAAATGTTCTTCCTTAAAAAACAGGGTGCATAAGTTTGGGCACCACTATGTTAAATTCCCATAGAGGCAGGCAGATTTTATTTTTTTAAGTATTTTTATTTTATTTTTTTTAGGATACTATGCATCCTGATAAAGTTCCCTTGGCCTTTGGAATTAAAATAGCCCCACATCATCACATAGCCTTCACCATACCTAGAGATTGGCATGGAGTACTTTCCATAAGATCATCTCTCAATGCAAATCAAACTAGCTATTAGGCTAACTGAAATAAAATCATGCCAATCTCTAGGTATAGTGAAGGCTATGTGATGATGTGGGGCTATTTTAATTCCAAAGGCCAAGGGAACTTTATCAGGATGCATAGTATCCTAAAAAAAAAAAAAAAAAAATACTTAAAAATAAAAATCTGCCTGCCTCTATGGGAATTTAACATAGTGGTGCCCAAACTTATGCACCCTGTTTTTTAAGGAAGAACATTTATTTATTTACGATACATTATTCATTCACAAAGAAAATTGGTGTCCTTAAAGGTTGGATTTTTCCTAATTTTTTAAATTAAGGCATTAAGTTAAATTTGCAAAATATGATTTTTTATTCCTCTTTTTAGTCAACTTTAGCATGGTTGCCTAAACTTATGCATAGCACTGTAAGTGGACCTCAGTGTAAAAAATAATAATATTAATGGTTTAATCATTTAATGTAACAATTAAAATTCTTCTTATTAATACAAATGCAATTTTATTTGTCTTTTTTTGTTTGTTAATGCTAGATAATGCTTAATCTTGCTAAATAATTGATCATTATTAACATAAATGTTTTGATTTTTATTCTTTTTAATTTCCTTTTTTTGTTTTGAGATGATTTTGATTATATTTAATGATTCTTGCTAATTCATTTTCAATTATTATGATCATAAATGTTATGATTTTTATTTACTTTTTATTTTATTGTGACGATTTTGGTTATATTTAGTGGTGGTTGTTAAATAAAAAATGAAAATATATGATATGATTTAAATACGTTTAAATTCAAACTAAAGTGCATCGGGCTGATTGTTTTTGTGCACATATAAAATGCTGAACTTGACAGTTTGGTTTGTGTCGCAGGTGTCCTGTGTCACGGTGACCTGACGGAAAAACTCAAATTTCTCTACAAGATTCACGTAATTCCAGGAACTGTAGGTGAGAATATGTGGGTGTAAACATTATGCTGGTCATTAATAAAGTTCAAACTGGTTTATTGATTATTTTCAGCATTTGTTTACCTTTGCACACATGCATATAATGCATGTGGTAACTGTGCGATTAGTCGAGAGGAAACATGAATAAAAAGCAGAAATGAAAGTGAAGTCGGATGTTTTGCTCTTTCTTCACGTCTCACGCTTGAGTTGTTATGCACTGCGTTAGTGGTGAATCTCATGAAATCTGTCACGAATATATCAGGGTCATATTTACACCCCCAAATCAATAGAATAAGAAATTAAATTCTCCTTGAAGAGGATTCAAGATACTGAGAATGTAATAGAGATCCTTCGCCAGGAGTGTCGTTTTGTATAACATCAAGAACAACAATGGAAATAAGTTTTTAACTTTATCATGTCATCCTTGACAAAATACTTTTTTGTCAAAGAAAAACTTCAACTTGATAGAAATGTTACTGAAGTGTTTCTATAAGACTAATGATCCTATCCAGTTACTTGTCAGGAGATGTTCAGGGTCTTTTATTTTATTTTATTTTTTAGGAAATAATATAATAAAATATATACAAATATGAAATATAACATATCAAGTCACCTTTATTTATATAGCGCTTTATACAATTCAGGTTGTTTTTAATATATATATATATAAAAACAACCTGAATTTTTTATATATATATATATATATATATATATATATATATACACACACACATATATGCATGTATATATTTAAGAAATATTTACATGTATATACTGTATATATATTTATACATCATTTATATATCAATATTTTATATATAAATAATAGGGGTGTGCATTGGCACTGCCCTCACGATTCGATTCGATTACGATTCACCAGGTAACGATTCGATTCAATTCGATTCTACGATGCATTGCGATGCATCAAAATTCTACTGCACACAACAAGGCAAAATTTTCATCAGTCATGAGGCAATACAAGCAGTCAGATATTGAACAACAGATTTTATTGGCTGCTATGTGTGTATTATCACTCTCCTGTATCTTTGACATAAATGTCATTAAATAAAATAGAATTGAATGGTACAGGGTATTGGATATGGCATTTTCAAACCCGAAAAAGAAAGCATAAATCACTGCTTTCAGTGCTTTGAATGAGAAATGTTTCTCTTCTCTCTGCTTGAGAACCATTTGAAATTAAATTTCAACTTTATTGTCCAACTCAAGGCCAGAAAATAAACAGTGTAGGGTGTAACGGTTCACAAAATTCATGGTTCGGTTCAATACGATACACTTGTGTCACGGTTCGGTACGTTTTCGATACAGCAAAAAGAAAGAAATGCCAGAGAAATTTCCTTGATTTTTTTTTTTATTCTTTTTTTATTAGAACTAACATCATAAAGTATGACTTTTTTTTTTTCTTTGAGCAATGATGGAGCTATAATTGACTCTTCTTAGGAGCATATAAAACAAAACAGCTCCTTGGAAAAAATTAAATGTAACATTTTGTGCTTATAAACAAATGTTTATTTTAGTTCAGATTAACATTTGAGGGCAGCAATGTTATTCATAATGTCGAAATAAATCCGACATAACGTTACTTGAAAGCATTATAGCCTACTATTCCTGCCAAACTTCCAAAGTTGCAGTTAGTGTTACTACAGTAAATCCATGGTGAATATTGCAGATCTGTGGACACTGGATAGTTCATTCATGTCACAATGTTTCTTCCTGGTTTCCACGTCAGCGCTGTTTGATCCGTTAATAACGGAGAAATGTGAATGTTTCTCACTAGATCTCGCAGCGATGTTATTACTTTAGTGGCGAGTTCAAATGCTTTCTTTACTGGATCTCTTAGCGTTGTGTAGTATAAGATCGGCTCGCGCTGCGTTGGTCGGACTTGGTCCAAACTGATAAACAGTCCGTCACGAGTAGCTCAGTTTCGTTCCGCTTACATTGCGTTTGCCATTTGATGTTGTGGTCGCGCCAGCGTCTACATTATGAGCGCGCTCGCGACGCGCTTACATTTGAAATAACCGTTCGGTTTGAAAATGCGTGCCTTGTACCGAACGGTTTAGTACGAATACGCGTACCGTTACACCCCTAAAACAGTGACATAATCGATTATGGCACTTTGCCGCATCGATGCTGAATCGTGCATGCCCCGCATTGCGATGCATCGCCGAATCGATTATTGTTGACACCACTAATAAATAACACATTTTTTCTTATATATTATATATCTATGTATATTATTATACATTCATGTGTGTGAACTAATTAAACACATTACACACACATATATTATGTAAACACAAACTTTTATTTTGGATGCGATTAATCGTTGCCCAGCACTAAGATTTAGTCATTTTTATATTGTTATCTAAATAGAAATGATTTGTATTGAGCCGTATTCTGAATACGCAGTGTTTGTTGTTGTCAGATCTGCATCATGAGCAGGAGGAGCCGGACTCGGCCTGTGAAGCCACGCAGTATTTCTTCGAGGACATCACCCCCGAGACCTCCAGCGGTACGGACCATATCACACTCACTCACATTTACCATATGAACATGTTGATTTGCATACCACACTAACTGTGATCACTGGTACTGATGCTTTGACCTCTCGTGGATAGGCCTCGACCCCAAGAACAGAAGCGAGAAGGATGATGGATTCGTCAGGGTCACATTTAAGAGCGATAAAGGTGTGAGAAACATCCTCTCCGTTTATACAGATCAGAGTTGACCGGTTTAAATGTGCAGCATTCAGTAAGGCTTCTTTCTTTCTGTCTGTGCTGTAGCTAAGAAAACACACACTCCAGATTACCGCACGTACCTGCGCCTGTGGAACCAGGAGACCAAAGCGAAGCTGGAGAACATGAAGGATCTGCCCAAACTCAACCAGGTACATATGGAGACCAGACAAAAGTTACTTCAAGACCTATTAAAGATACATGGTTACATTCCCAACCAATCAAATGTAAAGAAAAGACATTTCAGAGGCTGAGCACGAAGATAAAACAGGAATGTGAATTAAGAACGTTAACATGGGATCTTTTGAATTCATTGGTGACTTTACTGTGATAAACCGTATAGCTAGTATATTTTGCTTTTGACATTTAAATAATTTGATTCTATTTTACAACAATGATTGTTTGTTGAAATCATGATTTCTCTGATTAAAAAAAAAAGTAATTTCAGACTAAATACACAAATTACTAACATATATAAATAAACTAAATATATACATACATTATTTATAATTTTTATTTATTCATATATATGTAATTTTTTATTTTATTTAATAAATATAAATGTATTATATATATAATTTTGATATTTTTTTTTATAGAATTTAAAAATATACTTTACAAATATACTGTGTATAGAACTAAAATAAATATATATACATTTTTTATATAATAAATTTCCACTTAAGATAAAACTTTATATAATTTTTAGATTTTATATATTTTATAACAAAATAGCATATAAAATACAGAGTGTATGTGTGTGCATATATATATATATATATATATATATATATATATATATATATATATATATATATATATATATATATATATATTTTTTATAATTGAAATTTTTCGCTAAAACTAAACTGATTTTATATATATATATATATATATATATATATATAATAAATTTACATTTCTTAACCACTTTTATATAATTTTCAGCATTTTTATATATATATATATATATATATATATATATATATATATATATATATATATATATAGACACACACACACACACACACAGGAATTAATTCGTTGTTATTAACAGCAACTAATATCTAATAAACATATTTAAATAAATCTACAGCGAGACAAGGACATCAGGTTAGTTTATTCACAGGTTAAATGTGACTCTGTTCTGATGTATGTTTCTTTTCTCTTCTGTCTTCAGAGTCAGTTCATCGAGCTGTGCAAGACTCTCTACAACATGTTCAGCGAAGACCCGAGCGAGCAGGAGCTGTATCACGCCACCGCCACGGTCACCAGTCTGCTCCTGGAGATGGGAGAGGTGGGAAAACTCTTCAACTGTCCCAACAACAAGGACAACGAGGAGGAGGAGGAGGACGAGGATGAAGAGGACGACCGCATCCCAGTGCGCATGAGCAAGCGAGAGAGAGCGAGACACAAACCTTGCGATCCCGAGATCAACTCCTGCATCACGGGCCCGTTAGACATCATCAAACCCGAGGATTCGTCACCCAAAGACACGGGCACGTCCTCCGCCATGCTCATCTCAGACGACGAGACCAAAGACGACACGTCCATGTCCTCGTACTCCGTCCTGAGCGCCGGCTCCCACGAGCTTCAGTGCGAGGACATCACGGACGACACGGTTCTCATACGCAACGGCGGGACGCATAGAGGAGCAGTGCATCATGGGAGAGGTGGTCTTCCTCACAGCGCCAGCGTGGATAAGGACTGGGCCATCTCGTTCGAGCAGTTCCTGGCCTCTGTGCTCACCGAACATGCCCTGGTACAGTACTTCGAGAAGCCCGTCGAGATCGCTGCAAGAATTACCAACGCCAAGAACGTTCGCAAGGTGGGACAGCAGCACATGTCCGTCAGTGACTATGAGATCTCGCTATCAGGCTAACGTGCTACAAAAAACTATAAACCCTCCATTCACAAACTGTAGTTCATCCAAAAATGAGAATTCCAGCATCGTTTACTCACTGTCATGTCGTTCCATGATGTTTTTTCTTCTGTGAAACACGGTTATTTAGTGGAAAGTTAATGCTAGTTTTTCCCCACACAATGAAAGTAGATGGTGACCATCTCTGTCAAGCTAAAAAATGGACAAAAAGCACCGTCAAAATTGAAAAGAGTTTTCTTAAAGGGATAGTTCACCTAAAAATGAAAATTATGCCATTAATTACTCACCCTCATGTTGTTCCAAACCCGTAAGACTTTCGTTCATCTTCGGAACAAAAAGAAAGATATTTTTGATGAAATCTGAGAGATTTCTGTCCCTCTATTGACAGTCTACGCAACTACCACTTTGACGCAACAGAAAGTTCGTAAAGAGATCGTAAAACTAATCCATATGAATCTAGTGGTGATTCACTTTATATGATGTACAGATTGAATTTAGGCTTTTATTCACATATAAACATTCATGAACTCAATCTAAATTAAATATGTTCATCATATAAAGTGATCGAGTCTCTTCAGAAAATTTGGACTAAACCGCTCAATTCATATGGATTAGTTTTACGATCTCTTTATGAACTTTCTGAAGCGTCAAAATGGTAGTTGCGTTGCTGTCAATGGAGGGACAGAAATCATTAAAATATTATTAAAAATATCTTTATTTGTGTTCCGAAGATGAACGAAAGTCTTACGGGTTTGGAACAACATGAGGGTGAGTAATTAATGACATCATTTTCATTTTTGGGGCGAACTATCCCTTTAAACCATACAGTAGCAAATAACGACTTAAATTCTAGTATGTTCCTCGCTCAAACCTATTGAACGACTCAGATGTTTTGTAATACAAATAATTTTGGCCACTTTTATTGTCATTAGAAGATCAAAATCTCCAGTCCCCATTAACTTGCATTGTATGGAAAAGAGCAGCATGGACATTCGGCTAAATATCTCCTTTTGTGTTCTACATTAAAAACATTTGGAACAGCATGAGGGTCAGCAAATGATGAGAGAGCTTTCATTTTAACTGGCCACCTGATTCATCTCCTCTAAACCAATGGAGACTTCAGAGGCTTCATGTCTGCGTGAGCTCGTTATGGACCGACGGTAACGAGTTTCCCCAGAGGCTCATCATGTGACCAACAGAATGACCTTTTTACCTGTACAGAGTCTGAGAGGAACTGTTGGATACTACAATGTGCTTGATGTACTTTATATACAGAAATGTTTACTAATAGTATCTAATACAGTTAGACTGTTTATCACAGTGATCGTGACTAGAATAGCTCACTAGTCTGAGGAAAACATTTTCTTAATCCGTATTTTTAGGTTGTGTTCCAATAAATGTATCTAAACATCCTAAAAAAACAAACAATATCAGTTTACTTGGGGAAACAAAACTGCGTGCAATCACATGACTTTTTATTTATTTATTTAATTTTTTTTGGAAAAGGATGAACCTCAATAGAAATGTTTAGATTTATGCTATAAAAAAAAGCCATTTTAAAACAAGTTTATTTGGGAGAACAATACAATTAAACTGCATACTTTAATATATATAATATTCTCTGAAATAGTGCAATCTAGATATTTTGACTTTAAAAATAAGACAAAAATACAGATTAAGAGAATGGTTTTGTTTTTACAGTATAGTAAAGCATCTTTAATGTGAGAGCGTTCACTGGAATAATGGAGATCCCGTACGTGAGGTTTTTCCCGACAAACTGGGACGTGAAATACTGGGATTATTGGAACGATGTGCCACAAAATGTCCCAGATTTCTCATTTCTCTCCTCCTCTCTCACTTCCTTTGCACCTGCACTTTGGGTTGTTCTTCTTTGTAAAAAGTGAGGATGTTCGTAACCTGAAGTCTCCGATATGAATGGGCTGAGAGAATGGGCTGTGTATAATATCTGACGTTCACCGTTTATTATAGTGTATCCTGTACAGTTTTTCATTTGCTGTGTTCTCACCAGGCATGATGTCTTCTCCTAACTTATTTTGTTTTGTTTTTTAAATAGACGAGTTTCTACTTTATTTCATGCTGCTGTTTTTAAGTTTCTGTTTTTATTGTGAATGGTTCAAATTGACCTGTAAATGATTCAGACCACTTCCCGGAATTAAACGTATGAAAGGAAACGTCCTGTCCTGTTATCAGACACTCTTCAGTTCTGCTTCTTTTGCTGCTTGGCATTTCCGTGAATGAGGGACCGAAAGTGGTGTGAAACTATTAAGAATGAAGTAAATTTTCTCAGTGAAAGAACCTTTGGGAAATGTTTTTCCTCCATCTCAGGTCAAACAAAAGTTTTACCCAAGTTTTTGAGACATGCTTAAAGTCATGGTTTCGATCAGTAAATCTTAAACCGCAAAAAAAAAGAATTTTTTTTTATAGTGAAATCCTGTAAGTTTAAATAAAAAAAGTTGTTTTTTTAAGCTAGAATGGGTAAGGGAACAGATTAATGCTAAATAAAGCTGGCACAGAAGTAACTAGCTAGTTTGCGTCCAAATTTTAGTTCGTAGTTATTGATGAACTTACATCTCAGAAATATATCTTTTTTTTTTTTTTTTTATCTTCATGATTCATTGTCAACACTACAATTTGCATAAATTTCCAAATGGTAGGGGGGAAAAAATGTCAATGCTTTTGTCTTTGCTTGGGGGACATCTTATGTCTCGGGGGACAGGGATCCCAAAGTTTTTGGAGGGACATTTTATTTCTCGGAGGACAGGGAACACAAAGTTTCTCGGGGGGGGGACATTTTATGTCTCGGGGGACAGGGAACGCAAAGTTTCTGGGAGGACATTTTATGTCTCGGGGGACAGGGATCCCAAAGTTTCTGGGAGGACATTTTATGTCTCGGGGGACAGGGATCCCAAAGTTTCTGGGAGGACATTTTATGTCTCGGGGGACAGGGATCCCAAAGTTTCTGGGAGGACATTTTATGTCTTGGTGGACAGGGAACCCAAAGTTTCTGGGGGAACATTTTATGTCTCGGTGGACAGGGATCCCAAAGTTTTTGGGGAATATTTTATGTGTGGGGGACAGGGATCCCAAAGTTTTTGGGGAATATTTTATGTGTCAGGGACAGGGATCCCAAAGTTTCTGGGAGGACATTTTATGTCTTGGTGGACAGGGAAAGCAAAGTTTCTCGGGGGAACATTTTATGTCTCGGTGGACAGGGATCCCAAAGTTTTTGGGGGATATTTTATGTCTCGGTGGACAGGGATCCCAAAGTTTTTGGGGAATATTTTATGTGTCGGGGACAGGGATCCCAAAGTTTCTGGGAGGACATTTTATGTCTTGGTGGACAGGGAAAGCAAAGTTTCTCGGGGGAACATTTTATGTCTCGGTGGACAGGGATCCCAAAGTTTTTGGGGAATATTTTATGTGTCGGGGACAGGGATCCCAAAGTTTCTGGGAGGACATTTTATGTCTTGGTGGACAGGGAAAGCAAAGTTTCTCGGGGGAACATTTTATGTCTCGGTGGACAGGGAACGCAAAGTTTCTGGGAGGACATTTTATGTCTCGGTGGACAGGGAACGCAAAGTTTCTCGGGGGACATTTTATGTCTCGGGGACAGGGAAAGCAAAGTTTCTGGGAGGACATTTTATGTCTTGGTGGACAGGGAAAGCAAAGTTTCTGGGAGGACATTTTATGTCTCGGGGACAGGGAAAGCAAAGTTTCTGGGAGGACATTTTATGTCTTGGTGGACAGGGAAAGCAAAGTTTCTGGGAGGACATTTTATGTCTCGGTGGACAGGGATCCCAAAGTTTTTGGGGAATATTTTATGTGTCGGGGACAGGGAACGCAAAGTTTCTCGGGGGATATTTTATGTCATGGTGGACAGGGAACGCAACGTTTCTCGGGGGACATTTTATGTCTCGGGGACAGGGAAAGCAAAGTTTCTGGGAGGACATTTTATGTCTCGGGGACAGGGAACGCAAAGTTTCTGGGAGGACATTTTATGTCTTGGTGGACAGGGAAAGCAAAGTTTCTCGGGGGACATTTTATGTCTCGGGGACAGGGAACGCAAAGTTTCTGGGAGGACATTTTATGTCTTGGTGGACAGGGAAAGCAAAGTTTCTGGGAGGACATTTTATGTCTCGGGGACAGGGAAAGCAAAGTTTCTGGGAGGACATTTTATGTCTTGGTGGACAGGGAAAGCAAAGTTTCTGGGAGGACATTTTATGTCTCGGTGGACAGGGAACAAAGTTTCTCAGGGGGACATTTTATGTCTCGGTGGACAGGGATCCCAAAGTTTTTGGGGAATATTTTATGTGTCGGGGACAGGGATCCCAAAGTTTCTCGGGGGATATTTTATGTCTTGGGGGACAGGGAACGCAAAGTTTCTCGGGGGACATTTTATGTCTCGGGGACAGGGAACGCAAAGTTTCTCGGGGGACATTTTATGTCATGGTGGACAGGGAACGCAAAGTTTCTCGGGGGACATTTTGTGTCTCGGGGGACAGGGATCCCAAAGTTTTTTGGGGGACATTTTATGTCTCGGGGACAGGGAACCCAAAGTTTCTCGGGGGGACATTTTGTGTCTCGGGGGACAGGGAACAAAGTTTCTCAGGGGGACATTTTATGTCTCGGTGGACAGGGAACGCAAACGGGGGGACATTTTGTGTACCTCACAGACTCCAGCAGAAGGGTTGTGTTTTTCTGCTTGGTCATGCTGAGTGTGAGTGTGACGCTGCTGAGAGTCCTGTCCACTAGAGGCCAGTAGAGAGACACTTTCATCTGCACACATTTGACTGAGTGTTTCAACTCTCTGCTGTCTGTGAGAGTTCAGGGCTGTAACGAAGCGGTGTGTCCTGAATGAAATGCCGATGCACTCCCTGCTCTCTCTGTCGGGCCACCGCTGACGTTCAGAGGGTGTGAGCGGAGCCGTCCAATCAGACGCTAGTGTCCCCTGATTGTCCCAGCACAGGAGATACTTGGCACTCAAATAAAGACACCATGCTGTCTCGGTCAACAAGCCTTGCGTCATTACCTGGCAGAAACCCTTCTCTAAGCTTTAATGAGCACCTCTTCTTTTCTCCGAATCAAAACCCCCTGTAAAGAAAGCTCTTCACAACACGCTAAAGCAGTTTCCCATCATGAACCTCTTGATCTTGAATCAGCTGTTTATCTGCTCCGGTTATCCGCTCACCTATCAAGGATTGTTTGATCTTTAACCTCAATCTTTTGTACTCTCGATCCAAGTGTTGTGCCATAGATTGTAAAGCAATACAAACAGTCAGCCATCCCTGTACATTTTGTCGTTTATGAATTAACCAAAAAAATCAAAGTCTACTTTAATCTGCACACTCGACAATCTGTGTAGCAGCTCTCTGTTGCAGTTTAAGTGTCAGCATCATTAATGCACTGATGTGTGTTTAAAACACAAAAAGTTGTTTAAAATTATTTAAAGTTTTAAGATATTTTATTAATTGATATGATGAATGAAGTTAAACTGCATTTAAAACAGTAAATTTAAAATAGTTATTCCTTCAGCCTTCGAGGTCAATATTATATGTGCTATTTTATTTTTAACGTTCTTTCTTTCTTTCTTGTTTATGTATTTATATATTCATTACTTTATGTATTTGTTAATTTATTCATTATTTATTTAATTCATTCATTCATTCATTGATTTTATCTAATTAATAGGTTAATTAATCATTTTTGCAAACTCAGCAAAAGGCCAGAATTATTATTATTATTATTATTATTATTATCATTAGTACAGTAATCAAATATTATAACTATTATTCATAACAATAATAATACTTGTTATTATTACTTTTATTTTATTTTGTATTATTATTTTTAGCATTAGTATTTATACTTTTAATTGAAATATAAATTGAGGGTCAATTTACACAACACCATTTTCAACTAAAACCGTAAAGCGTTTTATGTGTCTTGGTCGTTAATTTACACGACAACAGCCTGAAAACGCAAACTTCTGAAAACGATAGCATTTTCGTCTCCGTGTAAACTACAAAAATGCAAAAACGGTGACTTAATGCGCATGAGTATTACGTGTTCAGTCCATAGGTGCGTAGTGTTTCTTTACAAAGTGGCATTGCCATCTACTGGCCTGGCATGAATAATACAGTGTTTTTAATTGTTTTCGTGCATCCGTGTGAACGGGGATCGTTTTGACAACGTTGTCGACAGTACGCCAAAAACACGAAGGAAAAACGTTTCCGTTTTTTAGTACATCGTTGTCGTGTAAACACGTTGTCGTGTTGTGTCGTGTTGTTTTATCCTTTGGGACATGCATGTAATGTCATACAGAGTTTGCTGTATTGTCTATAATGCAGACATGAAAACCTGGCCAATGCATTGCAAGCATGCAAACCACTGTTCGTATATACAGTAATTATAAGCGTACAGCATGTTAGTATACGTGCACCTATTGCATCCGTTAGCGTTTATATTATTATTATTATTGTTCTCCCGTTTCTTTTTCTGCTCTGGAAGTCTATGGCAGCCCATAGAACTGCTTTTGGGAAAGTTATGAAATTTGGCACACAGATAGAGGACAGTTTGAACTGTCACCATAACAATTTTGGACTTTCTAACTCAATCCCTCTAGCGCCACCAGCTGACCGGTAAGGGCTAGAAACAAAATTCCTTTTTCCTCTGATTGCTTGGGTTTCGATTTTCCGAAAAACTACTTTTTCGAACTCCTAGGCCATTGCTCCAATATTCACGAAAATTTAACCAGATCATCTTTAGACCATGTTGACAAAAAGTTGTGGATTTCTAGTTGATTCGTCAAACCGTTCTCAAATAACGTGCGAATGAATTCGATGAAGAGCATGCCAAAATGAAAGTGAGTATGTCTCTGCAACTCGAATTCTGACCAAACTTGGTGTGTGTTATGACAACCATAACCTGAGGCTACCTGCACAGTTTTGGCACAGTGCCACCTAGTGGTCAGGAGATATGAAAAAATGGCTCTTTTTGCTTATAACTTCTGAACGGTTTGCTCAAAAATCACTAATGGTCTCTCTAGATTTGGTCCAGCATGCCGAGTCGAACGATACCCAAATTTTCCCACGTCGGCCATTTTGAATTTTATGGTGCTTTTTTTACTGAGCTGAGCCAAATGATCCGGTTCTGTTCCCTAAAAAGAACCGGAATTCCCAACATGAGGAAACAGCCTATCAGTCACGTGGGTTTAATGTGCGCTACGTCAGAATTTATTCGGCAAATGTGTTACCATCTCCCATTATTCACATTAACTCCACCACCTCAAGCGAGTGTTAAAGCTTTTTTTGCGAATTAAGGGATTTTTTTTTGTGTGAAATTTGGTGTTTCCATCTCTCGTTTCTGATGCGATGCTTCAAAAATGCGCATAAAAACAGGGTGATAGAAACCGCTATCGTCACCTCACTCTGACCACACCACATCAATTTGGTCACAGCGCCACCTATCGGTCAAGTGTTTATTCATTAAATCATATCACTAGTGACTGTATTTATGATTTTTCAGCCATTTTGACTAAAATCATCTTAATGTATTTAATTGCTCATAGTTGCAGTTGGTCTGACACTCCCAGCCATGTTGGCATGGCTTATCATGTTATTTGTGCTTGGCCCCGATAATGGCTGCTATAGCAGCTATATTTATTATTGTTATTATGACAGTGTGGACCAGATGAAAAGCCATCAGAACTGGACGTAAAGTAAGTCTCAGTCTTGATGTACCTGTGATAAGCTGTGGTTCATAAGAGAGTCAGCAGATGCTGAAGATAATGATCCAGCTGCATCTGGTGGCTTTTGTCTGGGCTCTTGCATAAGGTGAAAGCCTGTTATCAGTCTTCATGAACTTCAGTCGCACCTTCACATAAACATTAGACTCAGATAAACATTACACCACTGCTGGGCCGCTCTCGAGTGGGAATCACCGTACAGTGAAGCTCAGATCAGATTGACAAAGAGTTGAGCATATATATATTGATTTTTGAGTAGCTCATATGTTTTTCATTGCATTCAAGCAAACACAGCTAGAATACCCCCCTCCCTCTTTCAGGGAATTGGTTCTGACGGTTAGTTTTAGGAAATCGCTTCATTTCAGTGCATTGATTTGCTGGTTCATGAGTATGACTCATTGTCAATGGAATAATCATGACAAACGTGATTTTACTCCTGCTTTTATGTAGTAAAATGTTTGGTTTAATGATGTTAATCCTTATTCACCATTTTTGTCTGATATATATTTATTTATTTATTTATTTTGGGTAGGTTAAAGTTGAATGCGGTCACTCTAATTGTCTTTGTGCCATAAAAATACTTATCTGTTTTTTTATTATTTATTATTACATAACCTGACATTATCTTAAAGATATTTATATGGTTATTTTAAAAACAAGGTTTTTTTGTAATGCAGTGGCGGATAAATCAAAAAAATATTTTCAATTTTAACTGTTCAATCTGAACAATTATTGTTAATAATTATTATTGTCTTAATTATTCATAATATCTATATAGTTAATTTAAATATAAATGTAGCCTTTATAGTTTTTGCTAATGCAGTTGCAGAGAAATCACAGTTCTATTTCAATCATTTAAAATAATAATTATTATTATTATTATTAATATTTAAATGTTTCATTTAAATATACATTTAGCATTTATAGTTTTTTGGTAATGCAGTGGAGGAGAAATCACATTTTAATTCAATTTTAACCATTTTAATTTGGTTCATTTTAATGGTTATATGTAGGATTATTATTAATAATATTAATAATTGTTATTAATGATTATTCTTTTATTTATTAATAATATTTATATAGTTAATTTTAATAAAAATGTTGCATTTATAATTTATTTGGTAATGCAGTGGCAGAAAAATCACAGTTCGATTTTAATAATTTTGAATTATTATTATTAATACTTACTATATGTTTCATTTAAATATACATTTATCATTTATATTTTTGGGGTAAAGCAGTGGCAGAGAAATCACATTTTAACGGTCCTTTGATGATATTGATGGTTCAATTTAAAACCATATCTGCTCAAATAATTGGAGCACTTCGTTTAGTTTTAATGGGCAGAACATATTTGTTGAGGAACGTACAGGTTGTACTATTGTGTTTGATTAGACTTGTGCAGTGTTTGAATGTTTTCCATCTGTTAAACAGAAATGTATAGACATTCCTAAAGGTTTGTTGTTTGGTTTCCCACCCTGCCATGAAGCCAATCATCTTTGAGACCCCGCAGGACGGTCCCGGCTCTACTATTGGCCGAGAGCGTTGTTGATCTCCTTCAATGGATCTGCACTCTCGTTATTAGCTATATGACAAACATCTCCAATCAGCGTTGCAATGAACAGATATAATCACGCTATCCTGCTTAAAGCTGAAGGGAATGTTTTTACACACCAACACGTTGTAATTGTAGTCATTCATTGATGCAATAATTCAAGTTTTGGCCAGCTTTGTGTCCACTAAGTTATCTGTAAGGCTTGTTTATCTGGATGTGGGATGTTTTGGACTCTGTGCTGGAGGGTGGACTTTGTGTTGGCCAGTAATCGTTCCCAGAGGAACACCTCCCCGAGCGGAGGAGGGAAAAGCCCGTCTTGGAGAATGATATATAAAGAAGGAGCAAACCTGTCCTCTTCCCTCCAAAGCTCTGGTTTTCATCCTCACAGCCCTGTCACTCCATCAGACAGAGGAATTCACTCGCAGGTCAGTCATCTTACAGCTGTGTGTGTGTGTGTGTGTGTGTGTGTGTGTGTGTATGGTCTATAAATCAGAACATGAGTTTATAATCAAATATTTTATATAATATCATTTAAGTTTCTGAAGAAATACGTGATATATAATTATATTCTTTAAAATAATGTAATGTATTACTTGTAATATTATTCATATTGTGTTATGAAAGTACACACGCTAGCTGACATACTTTGATCTTTACTTGGAGATCATTTGCATGTGTTGTAAATATTTACAACGCCGGTCAAAAGCTTGAGTTTATATTTCTCATGATTTTACAACTTAACTTTTTGATCAAAAGGCTTCTGCTGAAATGCTTGAAATTAGTGTTGCAGACAATTATAATGTGTGCCTAAATATGAATTTCTTAAAGAAATATGTTTAATGAATGAAAAATGCTGTATGCTGTACTGTGTGCAACAAGTGTGCATCATGTAAAAGTATCCCAGGATGCACCTCAGTTTTCACACCTCAAAGGTGTGACTTTACTATATTAATGTGAAATGTGCAGGATGGTCATAGTGAAGAGTGTGTGTGTGTTGACAGTGGTCAGTATGGTGGGTCTGAAGCCGTCCGATGTTCCTCCTCCTCTGGCGGTGAAGGTCCTCAGTGCAGGAACGGCCGCCTGCATCGCTGATCTGGTCACCTTCCCCCTGGACACGGCTAAAGTGCGCCTGCAGGTACAGACGGGACGTCCCAGCACAGCCTCTGGACTCTGAGCTGATGCATCACTGTGTTTGCACCAATAATACTTGTGTGTGTGTGTGTGTATATATATATATATATATATATATATATATATATATATATATATATATATATATAAATAATCTGGGTAGTTAGGAATTTTGTTAATTAATTGATTTCTTTGTTTAATATTATATTAATTTTTTTAATTTGTATTAATAATATTTGTATTAATAAATCAAATTGTAAATATATACCTTTTTTTAGATTTCTGAAGAATATATTATTAATATAAAAATAAAAAAATATTATAATCTGTATATATACTATATATATATATATATATATATATATATATATATATATATATATATATATTCTAATATATTTTGAAATATTACAATATTGCACTAATAATATTTTTATGAATATTATATAAATAATCTGGGTAGTTTTGGAATTTTGTTAGGTACTAAAATTTAAAATTGTAAATGTATACGTTCTTTTTTTAAAGGATTTCTGAAAGAATTTTTTTTTTTTAAATATTATATGATATTCCCCCGGTTTCACAGACGAGGCTTAATCTAGTCCCAGACTAAAATGCATGTTTGAACTGAAAGCAACTTCGACTGATATATCTTAAAATATGTCAGTGACATTGTTTTATCTCAAGATGCGCATCAGTAATGTCTTTAAGGCATGTTTATAAAAGCTACTTGCATATCTTAATTGAACTAAAACCTAATCCTGGCTTAATCTAAACCCCGTCTGTGAAACCAGGCCTATATATATTACACAAAAACACATTTTTGTTTTTAAAGTTGCAGTTTTAATTTCTTTCAGTATTACATATACTTGCAACTCAAGTATTCCTCTGATCCACTCCATCACAATCAGTCCGTGTCCCTGTATTGTCCCAGATCCAGGGAGAGAAGGCGGTGACGGGCGCTGCTAAGGGCATCCGTTACCGAGGTGTGTTCGGGACCATCAGCACCATGGTGAGAACCGAGGGCCCGCGCTCGCTCTACAACGGCTTAATCGCAGGTCTTCAGAGGCAGATGGCCTTCGCATCTATACGAATCGGCCTCTACGACAGCGTCAAGAGCTTCTACACGCAGGGCAAAGACAGTGAGTTCAGCACTCTATAACACACACCACTGCACAGAGAAGACTAGAGTAAGATCTGCTAGACGAGAGTGGGGGTATTGGGATGAAGGTTTGGTTTTGGCCTTGCAGACCCTAACGTGGGCGTGAGGATCTTGGCGGGCTGCACCACAGGAGCGATGGCCGTGTCCGTGGCTCAGCCCACAGATGTGGTGAAGGTGCGTTTCCAGGCCCAGATGAACCTGCAGGGTGTGGGCCGCCGCTACAACGGGACCATGCAGGCCTACAGGCAGATCTTCCAGCTCGAGGGCCTCAAAGGCCTGTGGAAAGGTGTGTATTCTGCCAAGCCCTACAGTGTTATTAACTCAGACTGTAGCTGATAGTGGTTCAATGGATCACAAAACTCACGGTTTGGATCACATTACGGTTTTTGATTCACGGAGCGGATCAGCAAAATAAAGTAACGCTGCTTTTAATTTATTACTTAAAACTAGGGGTGTAACAATATATCGTGTCACGATATATCACAATTCAAAAATGCATCAATATGTATCGTGGATAGTGACAATATGGAAACCCAATGCACAGGACAATAGAGACACCAGAGTAAAGCTGAAAATGAAGCTGAAAATGAAGAATTTTTTTAGACGAATATTGCACTGACTTGATATATTTAAAATAATATTGGCAACATCAGACATCTGGCATTATCAGGACACACAAATATTCCCCAATTGCATTATTAAACATTATATAGTAACTGACAGTAAAACTCTGTAAACTGTTTTTTTTTTTTTTCTCACACAGAATTATTTTTATTTTTGGGTGAATTATACACAATACATAATTCCAGCACCAAGTCCAAGATATTCATTTACACCCACAATGTAATATCAAATTTAGCATTTTAATCAACAGTGCATTTTTTGTTAACCGTTTACCAAATGACATGTCTTGGAGTATCGCAATAGTATCGTGAGTTCAGTATCGTGATATGTATCGAATCGTGACATGAGGGTATCGTTACAGCCATACTTAAAACACACTTTTAAGTTATTCGATACCACTGCAAAAATGACTAGCCTAACTAATAAAGGTCAAACAGTATTAAAGGCAAGTGAACCGTCAGTAAAAAAGAAAGGGAAAAAAAAGATCAAATACACTAATATATCAAAGTTACAAAGTAAGGTCTAAATAGTGTATTCAGGTACAGACATGTAGGCTAATAATCAGGCCTAAATCTAAAATAACACTATACTGTATAAATTAAAAATAGACAAATCTTTGTTAAAGCTGTGATTTGTTGTTTGATTAACATTAAGGTTGCTGTCACTTTAAGACCTGATGCACGGATCCAATATAATGATGCGCATCCGATTTCCTTCTCAACACATTAGTAATTAGTCATCTATTTGTTCGCATCTTGAAGTACATTTCGTAATATATTTAGAAAAATGTATTTCCAAGATGTGCGCAGCATATATTTTGGCCAAAATCATTTTCTTAATCCTAATATGCATGTGTTCTGGCTTTGCTTAAGAAACAACAGCACTGATGATTTGATGCTTATTTAAATGTGATTTGTGTGATATACAGGAACTCTGCCGAACATCACGAGGAACGCCCTGGTCAACTGCACAGAGCTGGTGTCTTACGATCTCATCAAAGAAGCCATTCTCAAACATAAACTCCTGTCAGGTAAGACCCACGACTGAAAACTCACAGTACGCCTGGAAATCAGGAACCTTAAAAAAGCCAGTTGGATATTTAAATAAACAGGACGAGCTCTTTGACGTGTTGCTCCCAACGTCCTGTTCATATAGCATATAGCTTGTTTTTATTTAGCATTTTTATTAAGAAGGGAATCCATAAAATATGATTTCAGCACGTTCCCCAAAACTCAAAGAGTGTGGCAGTGTGTGACGGAGCCTCGAAAACAGGCCAAGAGTCCATAAGGTGACACAGCTGGAGCGTCTGTGATTGGTCAAAAGCTCACACACCCTCCCTTTACTGTCCAACCTCCAATAACCAGTGTGGGTCGTGTTGGAATCAACCAGTACAAACCACTTTCACCAGATAAGATAGTACTGGTGACCAGCAAACCAGTTACATGACATCAGCACATCTGTAGTGAAGGCCTGTGAAAGCACCAGTCGTTACAAAACTAAAATTTGAAATGCTACCTACCTTGCCAACTAACTGAAATGGTTCCTTTTTTTTTTCAATTAACAACAAAGAATTTGAAATGTTTTAATTTCAAGTAGTAAAATTACTAAAACCAAATCCGAAATAAAAATCAATTGCACCTAAATAAAAATATTACATCTCTCATTACAAAACTACTAAAACTTAAAGTAAAACCTGTAAATATATTAAAAATATATTTTTATATTTTCCATTTTAATTTTAGTTCATTCTTTAATTTTGTTGTTTTTTGTCATTTAAAATTTTTTTTTTTATATTTATATATTTTAAATAACTGATTTTTTTTTTAATTTCAATGAAATGATCGTATTATATTTTAGTTCGATAATGTTTTTTGTTTAATAATTAGTATTTTTAGAGGATTTTATGGTACTAAATTATATATATGGAATAGTTATGATCCATGTATTACCTGAAAATGAATTTTCCAACTTAAACTGTGATCAATCTTGAAATCTTTGGAGCACAGACTTAAGTCTGGTCTCTTTTTAAAGACGACACATGGCAGATTATTGCTGAAACAAACAAAAAAAGTTGTAGAAGTTTAAGTTTATTATTATGAAAACTAATATTATTAAATTAAAAATAATATTTTTAAATTATATATGACAAAGTATATATTTTCCAAAAAAAAAAAGACTCAAAAATACTAAAATACTTTCAAATCAAAACCATAGATCTAAACAAGTTGTGCTCCAAATTTGAGGTTGATATCTCAAAATATTATTAGTAAGATTTTGTATGGGCGCAGTACCAAACGTTTGCACTAGATAAAATTTGTTTGTTTTCGATTCGTTTAATTTCCGATGCGGTCATTCTTGACCGCGAACAATACAAGTGTGACTATTTTTTTTTTTCAGGACCATTTAACCTTTTCAAAAGATGTCCATGATTTTGTGTTTGTGTGTGTTCACATAGTAAGCGCCAAAACCTTTACTAAGTTTCGTACCATTCTGATGAAGTAAAAAATTCTACATTTTTCGTAAAATTCTTTGGTCAAAAATGACTCAACAGCACCAGAGGGTTAAACTAAATGAAAATGAGAAATGTTGCAATGAAATATATATCACTTTATTTCTTTATTTTAATGTTTTAGTTAACTATATATAACTTGCACTGGACACACTGAACGAAGTTAACAAGAGCCTTCAAACACACATATCAGTAATATTTATTCCTGTTTTTGCATCGCAGACAATCTTCCGTGTCATTTCGTGTCTGCGTTCGGCGCCGGTTTCATCACGACCGTGATCGCGTCTCCAGTGGACGTGGTGAAGACTCGCTACATGAACTCTCCTCCCGGTCAGTACAGAAGCTCCATCAACTGCGCCTGGACGATGATGACCAAAGAGGGACCAACCGCCTTTTACAAAGGGTGAGTGGCTTATAGGGCCTAATATTCGACTGGGATCAGTGTTACATTATGAAATTTTATTGGAGACTACTTGTCAATTTCACATTTGCATCCTTAACCCTATAAAGGTGAATAATAATAAAACCTGATCTAATGCTGCACTGAGGTTTTGTTGTCTGTCGCTTTAAATGATCAAGCTCTTCACAGCAGGATGGATTCTGATTGGCTGTCAATGTTTTTATTGTTCATCAACTGAAAAAAAAAAAAGAAAAAAAAAAGTGATTCCAACAATATTGTTTCTCTGTGCCATTAAGTTGTGGTGTTTCACAACTATTCTTTTATATTTAGAACGATTTTTAGAACCAGGTCTTTATCGTTATCGTTTTCGTTAACAGACCAAACTTTTTTTTCTCTCTTTCTCCTTCAGTTTCGTTCCATCTTTCCTGAGGTTGGGCTCCTGGAACGTGGTGATGTTCGTGTCGTTCGAGCAGCTGAAGAGGGCTATGATGATGTCCAGGGCCAGATTCGAAGCCACCACGTAGATGCTAAACTCGAACTAACATCCTTGCAAACACACGGACTCACATGAGCGGCTGTTTTAAACACCACTGACGGGACGATGAAAACCAGAGCGCAGGCGCAGAAACTTCCACTTTCAGACTTCCGCTTTGGAAGCTGAACAGGCAACAATACGGGATGCATCAATGAGCATTTGATTGAAACATCAGATTCAAGATCATGATCGCCATCCTTTCTCCTTCAGGGCATTTTTCATGTATAAATAATTATGAAGCCATTGAACAACGATTGATCATCCATCACACAGATTGAAATGAGAGGATGTTCTGAACCTCACCCCCCTTGATATGTTAATGTACATAATGTTTATGTAATATTTATCTTTCCTCATTTTTTAAGCAATTAGTTCTTTGTTTAAAGCAACTATTTACTTTAATGTCTATTTAACCCTAAAACTTTTCAACAAGTAAACCTGAAATGACCTAGAAAGTGAGATTGCCTCATCACTGGAATCCTATAAAGACACAAAGATACACATGTCTGCATCAATAAAACACCTTTATACAACTTCTGGATGTCTTTATGGGGACTGTGGAATATTAAGTTGTGATACTACGTGAAATAAGATTGATATTTAAACAAATTATGAGTTTCCCTTCGTACATTTTTTTTAGGCCTGCTGATGCAAATAATTGTCGATATTTACAGTTAGAATTTTAATGTACTAATTGCTTTTTACTGCCAATGTGTGAACAGCTTGTAACGAAACTTAAAAAACGAGACCTTCTCCGGATTTACCTATGAAAGCCTGAAGACTGTTTTTTTGAGGACTTGGGACGTTTTTCCCGGGAAAACCAAAAGGCTTCACGTTTATTCAAACGGTCTCACATTGCCAGCTCTAGTCTCAAATTACTTTATAATCAAACTATGATCATCGTGTAATTTTACTTACCTCGTCTACAGAGCTGGTGCAAACGTATCCACATCGCTATGATCAGATTCTCACAGCTACCATTTTCTTTTTGTTTATTTTGTTATTGAGGAAAGCGCGCGCCGCACATGTTCCTCTTCTAACCGTCACTCTCAGCAGCGTGGACGGCGTCAGGATGTTCGTTAAATATCGCTTCAGATGTATTTTAATAGAATTTTAAATATAAAATAGTATTTCAATATAAAATAGAATTTCAAAAGTCTATTCACTTACGAAAAAGAACTTAGGCCCTATCAGGCCCTTGAATCGCGTTCAGTCTCTTCTTGTAACGTTACATTACGAGTGCACGAGGTGTCGCTAATAACAGGAGTTTCTGAAATCTATATATAACCCCGTTTAATATTTATATCATGAAGCTGTTCATTGGTTAAACTCATTTTTGTGACACAACAATGTAATCGCATTTTGCTTGTTAGCCATGCAGATTTTATGACCATATTTGTTGAGCGACTACAAGGAATGTTTTTAAAAATTCATACATCACAGGATAAGGTACGATCATCTAGTAAAGGCAAAAAGGTGAATACAAATGATTACATGAAATGGTGACCAGTTATAGGATGGAAGACGTGCAAAAAAACTCATGAACTGCATAAATTGAATTACCTATTTAAAAAAAATTATTTTCAAAACTAACATTTTAACTAATTCTTATTGCCAAAGCTCTAATGAAAAGAAGCAAACATCGCGTAATAATGTTCAATCACTAATTTTATTCTTCAACATTAGGTATGAATCCAACACTATAAAATTAATTGGGTCATCAGGAATAAAAAGTTACATCTTCAAAACCAAACACCGTTTATAAATAAAACAACACAGTGTTACATTGACATTTGTGCATAAAAATGCTGTACTTTGGAATTGAGTTGAGGTCTGAATAATAATAATATTCACAGAACAGATTAGACATTAAATACTTGTTTATAGGCCACATCGAAGAATTGTGCAGAGGATAACGACGGGTGAGGGTTTAATACAACTTAAACGCATTTTAACATGCAAAGAGGTTGAATCATCTGCATACAGAACGAAAACAACTTCCTAACATCTTATGAACAGAAACGTCAACTTCCTGAGATGGGTGAACATTAAGAAGCAGGAGTCATGTGTGCACGAACAAAACGTTCAAGTGTGATGGGGAACTTTAAAATATCACTTCTAAAGTATTATTAGTAATACTTAACAGTGTAAGTCTTTTCCCTGACCGGGTAAATGTAGCTAAACAACCAGCTATGTACCCTTGATGTACACTTTATACAGTTGCTGTTTAATTATTTATATTCAAATAACGTTTCATGCACGTTGTACATTTCCCAACTAAAAACTATCAATGGAAAAAGAAAACAAAATCAACTGTAGCGGTTTCCCATTGTCTTTGAAATGATGCTGGAATGCTGAAGTCACTTTTCTGGGCCCACGGTCATGATGAGCGTGACCTCCGGCACCTGAAGTTGCCCTTTGACCTTGTCGTGAAACTTCTCTCTGTAGCGATTGAACTCCATGATGCTCTCCGGCTCCTCTTCCAACCAGAACTTATCGAACTCGTACGCCAGGTAACCTACCAACAGAGACAGAGGAAACATGTGACCATAACGGAGAGGATTTTCTGAAGCGAAAAACAGGTCCAACAAAGAAAAAAAACATAAATAAATACTTTTTTATTATTTTAGTTTTACATAAAAGAAACGTAAGCCCTTGGTAAGCCTTAGGACCCTTGAATACAACATTTACTGTAATATAAGGCAAAAAAATAATACTTTATAAAACTTTTTCAAATAAGCATAAATGTAGTATGACTTACGCACTTATGCAAAAAAAGTAATAATTAATTTTAAAGTATAAATTGTGAAGTATTTGTATTTTTAGTCAACATAGTGTTCCATAGTGCTGAATTAAATTTTTTTTTTTTCAAATGTTTTTTTTTTAAGTAACGAGAACGAGAAAATGTTGTAATGCAAAAAAAAAAATTATAATTTTTTATTTTGGAATGAAATAATATAAGACTATGATTTTGACAAATTTTGTCAGATTCACTCTTCTATCATGTTTAAACCTTTTTTTAACTTTTTTAATACACTATTTTAAAAAATTTCTATGGAAGTGATTTTATCTTGATATATATTCAAATATAAATCTATCTATCTATAACGTGTGTGTGAGTGAGAGAGTGTGTCTGAGTGAAAGTAAGTGTGTCTGTGTGAGAGTGAGTGTGTCTGTGTGTGAGTGTGAGTGTGTCTGAGTGTGAGTGAGAGTGTGTGTGTCTGAGTGAGTGTGTCTGTGTGTGAGTGAGAGTGAGTTTGTGTGTGAGTGTGAGTGAGAGTGTGTGTCTGAGTGAGTGTCTGTGTGAGTGAGAGTGAGTTTGTCTGTGTGTGAGTGAGAGTGTGTGTGTGTGTCTGAGTGTGAGAGTGAGTGTGAGTGTGAGTGAGAGTGTGAGCGTCTGAGTGTGAGAGAGAGTGTGAGCGTCTGAGTGTGAGAGTGTGTCTGTGTGAGAGTCAGATTGTGTGTGTTAGTGTGAAAGTAAGTGTGTCTGTGTGTGAGAGTGAGTGTGTCTGTGTGTGAGTGAGAGTGTGTGTGTCTGAGTGAGTGTGTCTGTGTGTGAGTGAGAGTGAGTTTGTCTGTGTGTGAGTGAGTGTGAGAGTGAGAGTGTGTGTGTGTGTGTGAGTGTATGTGAGTGAGAGAGAGTGTGAGCGTCTGAGTGTGAGAGTGTCAGTGTGAGAGTGTGTGTGTGTGTGAGTGAGAGAGTGTGTGTGAGTGAGAGTGAGTGTCTGAGTGTGAGTGTCTGTGTGTGAGCATCTGAGTGTCTGTGTGAGTGAGAGTGTGAGCGTCTGAGTGTGAGAGTGAGTGTGTCTGTGTGAGAGTGTGTGTGAGTGAGTGAGTGAGTGTGTGTGTGTTTACTCACAGTAGAATTGATGGAAGTCCTGCATTTGTGGTTTTCCAGAGACTGTGTTATAGAAATGAAGCTTCAGAGCGTCACTCTTCATCAAGCTGTACGCCATCTCAGTCAGATTGATGCCCACTATGGCATACGAGTACCTGCAATGACAAAGAAATTACAATAACTATCAATTTCACTAACTTTGTGAGTGCTGATGCTGAGTAACACTGAGTGTGGCGTATGGCGTAGAGGACTTACCCTAGTGTGGGGTGATTAGCGTGTGACAGGACCTGCCGGGCCGCGTCGGTGTATTTCTCACTGAAAAAACTGAGCAAACAAAGAAAAACATGAAGGATCAAGGAAGCAACGGGATGAAAGCATCCCTTTCCTGTAACTCATCAGGATCAGAAAGGTTCCACATACAGAAGGTTTGTGAGTCCCAGCATCCCCATCCCTCTGAAGTCAGTCTTCGGGTCGTCGCCCTGAAAACCGATGTTTCCCCACTGCTTCGTGATCCTCGATTCCAACTTCTCTGATGGCATCAACAGGTCCCACAACTGGAGGACAGCAAGCAAACACACAGGGCAGTCAGAACTGAAGCTCAAATCACAGTCAGGTATGATATCAGACTGTAAATCAATCACCTTCAGAAGCATGTTCTCATGTTCCTCGGTTTCAGAGTCGAACACCTCTTTTCTTAGTTCCTCAACCGCCTCAAACAGATTGTTATATCCGTTGATTTGCAACAAGCATCGACGAAGATTCCCCTTAAACCTGTAAGAGATTTATTTATTTTTGCATTAAAAACTGAAGTTAGACCTTGATAATATCCACAACATACACATATCTTGAGTACAATCTGTTTACAGCTGGTATTAAGATGTAGCCTGGGTTTCCCCATACTGCCTTGCTCGCAGCGCGATTCTATTCACGCTGCTATGGCAGTCTGGACACCATGGGACAATTTTTCCCCTGAAAAAGGGAACCAATCACAGAACGGGGAGGGAGCAGCAAGATGATGACGACACCGAAGCAGTTTGTTTATATCAGACTCGACGTTACCTTCTACCCTCATGTTTATCTTGCACAAACGGTAATATTCGCTAAACGCCATCGTGTACAAATAAATCTTTGACCCATCGTCTTTTTCCTCGTCGAATTTCTCTCACTCTACATACGTCATCTGGTATAATTGAAGCGATTGGCTATGAGCTACATACAGGCGCATTTGATAGACATTCATAGCGCCCAATAAACGGCTCTGGGCATTCGTAAACCACGCCTCAAATACGAGAAAATGCGCACGTAGTTCCCAGACCAAGTCTCAATGAGACTTGGTCTGACGTTAGCCAGGCTAATTAAGATGCGTTTCAAGTGAAAAATTTATTAAAAATGTATATATTTTAAAATATTTATTAAAAATGCTTTGATATTTATTTTAACTTATTTGTATATTTATATTGTTTTAATTAGGGAAAACCGATTATTTTTAACTAGATTTTTACATGAATACATTGCAAAATATATTGTTGATCTTGTAGTTTCTGAGCAGTTTTTTTTCTCCCTTGAAATATTGTTATTTCAAATTAAAGAATGATTTTTTTTTTTTTTGTAATGTGTAATTTGTATTTTGTAAAAAGGAAAAAAAGTTTCTTAACAATAAATATACTGTTAAAAACAAAATCTTACATAAACATTTAGCAACAAACTTGGCAACCGAGGCTATTAGGTCAAAATGATGGTTCCTATAATCAGAAAAATTACAGTTTATGCCATTTCAGAGCAAATATATAAATGTGGTGTGAAGGATTAATAATGTAAAACAACAACAACAGATAATCGCATATTGTGAAAAAAATAAAAAATGTGAATGTCTTCACTTTTAAGTTTATTTTCCCAACTGAATGAAGTTAACACAATCTTAACAGAGCCTCACGTAGGATCTTTCTGCTCCTTGATTCTCTTTTCCCGGATTATTTGAGCCAGATGATCCTCCAAATCATTCTCCTTCAAAGACAAAGCTGCTCGCAATACCTGATCAAACACAAACGTTTAGAGTGCACTATAAAGTGAGTTCATCAGATCAATCTTGGCTAAAGATTGTGGACCACATCAATGTTTAGCTAATACTCAGATAATAAAGTGCTGAAGCGACCATCTTGTCTTTACACATACCTTGCTTTTGGAGGACTTCAGAGAATACTCTACAAAGAAAGGCAAAAACGACAGGTTTGCAAAAGTGATGTGTGGCAATTAAAATACTGTCTTAAAAGAACAAATTTCATCCAATTATAATCACTACAAACAGGTCACTGCATGAACAGAACTCACATTTTTGGTTAAACAATACCTTGAAAGGTATTTATTAAGTCATTAATTACTCACCCTCATGTTGTTCCAGACCTGTAAGACTTTCGTTCATCTTCAGAAAACAAATTTAGATCTTTTTAATTAAATCTGAGAGATTTCTGTCCCTCCATTGACAGGCTACGCAACTACCACTTTGACGCTTCAAAAAGTTCATAAAGCGATCGTAAAACAAATCCATATGAATTTAGCAGTTTAGTCCAAATTTTCTTAAGAGAGATAGATTTATCCAATGAACAGATTTAATTTAGGCTTTTATTCACATATTGGTGCCTCATTGGTTCTCGCACACCAAGCGACCATGACATGTGCGCTGATGAATGTTTATATGTGAATAAAAGCCTAAATTAAATCTGTTCATCATATAAATCTTTCATATAAACTGCTAAATACATATGGATTACATTTGAAGATTACATTATGATCTCTTTATGAACTTTCTGAAGCGGTGAAGTGGTACTTTGGAGGGACAGAAATCTCTCAGATTTGATCAAAAAAATCTTCATTTGTGTTTGGAAGATGAATGAAAGTTTCACAGTCTTACATGTTTGGAGCGACATGAGGATAATGACAGAATTTTCCGTTTTGAGTGAACCATCCCTTTAACTATTCTTCCATACAATCATTTTAAGGCATAAATAAATAAGTCCTCGTCACCTATCTGTGATGTCCTCAGAGCTCCAGCTTTGCATCGGGCACAAATACGCTGCAACTCGCATCTTCCAGTGAGAATCCGGAGGAACCATTTCAGCCAGAAGCGCAGACAGGAGGAATAGAAACACTGCCAGATATACCCCAACATCCTCTGAAACACAAACATCATCAGTTAGTTTCAGTCCAACTACTGCACTTTCTCCCACACGCATTATTGGACACGCGACAGGAATGCAACGTACACAATATGGACACTTTTCATGCATGTTCTTAGAATGAACTGCATCTCGTGCACACAGCTCTTACTGTCTCTATGTCTACACATGAATAATGTACACTTCATGCAATGCAAATGAGCTGCTGATCCTTGTACTCAGTCAAAACAACAAGCATTCTGCTAGGAACAAGCATTATTAGTAATCTATTCACCAATAAGATCTGTGCATGACTGTTTACACTGCCCACCATCAAATCAGCCCTTTGAACTCACACAAAGCACACAAACTTTTCAACTACATGACTAATATAGCTTATACATAATCTAAAAATGATGCTTTAAGAATATCAGCCGGACAACACAACAGGTTGTTCATGCACGAGACATAAATTGCCCATCAAAAACACAAATAAGCCGCGTGAATTCAACAAATGACGCAGTTCACGACAATGCCTCCGTTTATACTGCTTCACGTTGAGTCGCTGCTTTTTCTAGCATTTAATACTATGTACTAAAGATGTTATAAAGTGCAGTAACTGTATGGATCACACTTACTAGCAGTCACTTCGCCCGGAAATGATTCGGATTCTTGCGCATGCGCAGAATGACCCAGAGGGCGCAAGTGAGCCTGCGACAAGTCTGTTTTTATTCTCAATACATTTAATTTAATCTTTAATATATCATAATCATATACATAGGTAATTTAGAGTATGTTATTTATATAAAGACTACAATTATCTGTTTGAAAAGTGTAAGAGTAAGAATCACTGATCTATAGACCTTATTCACAGCAGCGCCATCTTTGGTTTTCAACGGGAATGAAAGCGAGGCTGAGAGGGATTGACATGAATCTCTTCAGTGGGCTGTACTGTTATTTAATGTGTTTTTGGATTGTTCCGCAGACCAAACAAAGCAAAAAAAAAAAATTATGAAAATGAAATTTCAGTAGACAAAAAAACTGTAAATAGTATGGCAAGCCGTTTCAGCTTAAAATGTTCCCAGCACTACTCGTCGTAATTACATTTTTACTAGTACGAATTAAATTAGATAGCTCTCAAATTCAGTTGTTACTAGTAAGAACGCAATTGCAGAGCTCTAAAATTATACATATCTTTAATGTGTTTTCTTTGACTAGTAAAAATGGAATTAGTGAGCCCTCTAATTGTAATGGTTACTAGTAAGAATTGAATTGTAGAGATCTCTAATAAGAAATGTTACTGGTAATTGAATTTGAGATTTCTCTAATTGTAATTGTTACAAATAGGAATTAAATTGTAGAGCTCTCTAATTTAATTCTTATTACCAAAAATGCAATTAGAATGAGTAACGTTGGGAACATTTTAAGATAATTTGGCTTGCCATAATCTTTGATCTTTTTACAGCAGATGCTTTTGAAAACATATTCCCACATCCTTTGAATATCCAAAGATATTTTAATTGAGACTGCACTTACAAAAAGCAATTTAAGCTAATGAACAATGTATAAACTGAGCATAACTAGTAAAATGTATCCACTTAATTTTACATAATTTTGCATTGTTACAAAAAAAGTAATCTGATTACGTAACCCAAACACTGAAAACAACAAAGTGCAGAAAGCACTTATTAGTTCTATTCAGTTCTATTTTTTTTAGAGTGAGAAGTCTTCTGTGAACAAAAAATACAAGACCAGACCAAAGGCAAACCATTTTTTTACCAAAATAATTCATGAATTATAAACTAACTCAGGGAAATACATGGAAACAAAGTAAATAGCTCACTAGTACAAATCAGACCAGTCACACCCCCTGTGAAGTGCAGTGCATTTAGTGACAGACAAGAGTAACACCGTAACAATCAAAACTGGTGTTTCTCTGCATGTATTTTACTTCTAAATCCATCAGGAGGCACTAGCGAGCTGAAGCGTAATAATGGCAGGTCCAGAGAGCGGGGGCCATCTTTGGGGATCCTCATGGGTGGAGGTGGAGGCGGGAATCTGGATGGTCTGCCGTCATCATTTCCTGTGTTATTGTTGTCATCAGCATTCACGACACTGCTAATGCTAGGTTTCTGACAGCGAAGCAGGAACACCCCCATAAAGTGTCGACGGTACAGATAAACGATCACCAACAGTATCAGCAAGATGAGCAACACGAGCAGGCCACAGATGGTGTAAACACCCCGGAGGATTGTGGGAGATGATGTCTCGTTACAGTCTAGAAAATGAGTGGAGAGGAAAATTAAGTCATGAAAGGCAATCACAAAAAAATATTTCATTTAATATGAGAGCGGACTGATCACCCATAAACAGTGTGGACCTGTCAATATAAACTTCTGAATATTAGTCTCTTACCAGGTTCGTCAGACGCCGCGCAAACGTTCGCTCCCTTGCGGTAACCATGGAGACAGCGACAGGAGTATGAGCCGAACTGATTCACACACTCGGCGTGAGCATCACACACCACCATTTGTGTCTCACACTCATTGATGTCTGTTCAAACACACACACACAGAGAAATTGACAGACTGATTACCTCTAGACTAGTTCTTAAATGCAGTCTTATGAGAGTGTGTGAGAGCGAGTGTGTGTGAGTGAATGCGTGAGTGTGCGAGCGAGAATGTGTGTGCGTGCAAGTGAGTCTGCGAGTGAGTGAGTGTGTGCAAGTGAGTGTGCGAGCGAGTGCATGCGTGAGTCTGCGAGTGAGTGAGCATGCGTGCGTGCAAGTGAGTGTGCGAGAGTGTGCGTGAGTGTGCGTGAGTGAATGCGTGAGTGTGCGAGCGAGTGAGTGCCCGTGCGAGAGTGCGGGCGAGAGTGTGGGTGAGTGAATGTGTGAGAGCGAGTGAGTGAGTGAGTGAGTGAGCAAGCAAGTGAGTGTGTGAGTGAGTGTGTGCGAGCAAGCGAGTGAGTGTGTGAGTGAGTGTGTGTGCGAGTGTGCGTGTGAGTGAGTGCAGGTGAGTGAATGTGTGAGCAAGTGTGCGAGTGAGTGAATGCGTGAGTGTGCGAGCGAGTGCCCGTGCGAGAGTGCGGGTGAGTGAATGTGTGAGAGCAAGTGAGTGTGCGAGCAAGCGAGTGAGTGTGTGAGTGAGTGAGTGAGTGAGTGAGTGTGTGTGCGTGCGTGCGAGTGAGAGTGTGTGAGTGAGTGCAGGTGAGTGAGTGTGTGAGTGTGCGAGCAAGCGAGTGAGTGTGTGAGTGAGTGTGTGTGCGTGCAGGTGAGTGAGTGAGTGTGTGAGTGTGCGAGCGAGTGCCCGTGCGAGAGCGAGTGAGTGAGCGAGTGAGAGTGTGCAAGCCAAGCGAGTGAGTGTGTGAGTGAGTAAGTGAGCGTGCGTGCGTGCGAGTGTGCGTGTGAGAGTGTGTGAATGTGTGAGCAAGTGTGCGAACAAGCGAGTGAGTGAGTGAGCGTGCGTACGAGTGAGTGTGTGAGAGCGAGTGTGCGAACAAGCGAGTGAGTGTGTGCAAGCAAGCGAGTGAGTGTGTGAGCGTGCGTGCGTGCAGGTGAGTGAATGTGTGAGCAAGTGTGCGAACAAGCGAGTGAGTGAGTGCAAGTGAGTGAGCGTGCGTACGAGTGAGTGTGTGAGAGCGAGTGTGCGAACAAGCGAGTGAGAGTGTGCAAGCAAGTGAGTGAGTGTGTGAGCGTGCGTGCGTGCAGGTGAGTGAATGTGTGAGCAAGTGTGCGAGAGCGAGTGTGCGAACAAGCGAGTGAGTGAGTGAGTGAGTGAGTGTGCGTGCGAGTGAGTGTGTGAGAGCGAGTGTGCGAACAAGCGAGTGAGTAAGTGTGCGTGCGAGTGAGTGTGAAAGATGTTTCTTTGGCTAGAATGAGGTCACAGCAAGGTTTCTGAAAGCACAGAGGAACCTGAAAGGTCACGTGACGAGTGTGCGATCACCTTCAGTGGAGACCGATGCAATGACGCCCTGAGTTCTGCTGGTTTGGGATTTGATGGTTCTGTCCTGTAGCTCCTGCAGACGAGACTGAAGATCCCCTACAGTGGCCTTCTGAAACCTCAGCCACACGATGAAGAAAACGCCAGAACTCAACCTACAAACAAACCCATGGACAGTCTGTCAGCTGATCTAGAAGAGCCTCCCAGTGAACATGCTTCAGGAAGTGCTCACTTTTTCAGTCGTTTGAAGTCCAGGCTCTTCAGGGTGAGACTGCCACACGCTTCTCGTATCTGTAAACCAATTTTGAGCCCAAAAGTTGCCCGATTGACAACAATATTCTAAATATATAAGGGAATCGCAATATTTAGGGAATATATGTGACCCTGGACCACAAAACAGTCACAAGTCACACGGGTATATTTGTGGCAATAGCCAACAATACATTGTATGGGTCAAAATTACTGAATTTTCTTTTATGCCAAAAATCATTAGTATATTAAGTAAAGATCATGTTCCATGAAGATATTTTGTTAATTTCCTACCGTAAATATATAAAAATATATATATTTGTGAGTGGATGCAGAAAAAAATCGCGTCAATACAAATCTTATTTATTCAGCTCAATTATAAATCTCAATTTCAAAAAAGTGACCCTTGTGACTGGTTTTGTGGTCCAGGGTCACATAAGGAATCATAACACTGAGCATCACCATGTTCTTGAGAGCAGATCTGAGGGAAGAGGATTCTTCATGATGTTCAGGCTCCAGACGGACCTCGACACCCGCCTCCAACAACAGCTCTGATTGGACAGATGATGTTACAGCAATATATATAACTTTGTTATTTTGATTTTAATGATAAACTGTAAGTGGCAGCTGGATGTTGAGGTTAATGTGGTACTCGGTCTCACCGCCAGGTAAATGACTGTAGTGTGTGACATTTCCTGAGGTCTGCTGGTAGTGAGCTTTCTCTGTGGATGGAGGGAAACAACAGTTAATGCAGAAAACACAAGGTCAAGATAAAATGTCTGGGTCATATTTAAAATGAATAATTATAATAACTAACTTTTTTTAAACAAAATCATTAATATTACATTTTGGATTATGATGATGATGATGACAATAAAAATATATAATTAATAATAATAATAATAATAATAATAATAATTAACTTTTTAAACATTAATATTGTTAATATTACCTATTTGATGATGGTAATAATAATAATAATAATAAATATTATTATTATTATTATTACTACCTTTTAAAAATAATTAATATTACCCCTTGGATGATAATGATTATTACCATTAATAAAATCATTAATATTGTTAATATTACCCCTTTGATGATGATGATGATGATGATTATGATACAAATAATAACAAATATTATTATTAACTTTAACAAATATTAATATTAGGCCTACCTCTTGGATGATGATTACTTTTATTATTAATTTTTTTAAACATGAATTAAATAATTAAAATTACCCCTTGGATGATGATGATATTATTAAGTTGGCTTGAGAAAGCCAACTTACTGATATTGTACTTAAACTTATTATTCTTCTGAGACTAAAAATTTCTATATGTAACTCCTCCTAGAGCTTTAACTCTACATACTCCAAACTCGGCTCAGACACTCAAACTTTTCTGACTAAGTGTGCTATCTATTTTCAGACTGATCGGACTTACGGTTTTCCTAAAAATGACGATCAAAACTCGAAAAAACTCATTCAAAAACTCCCATTGACTTACATTGGGGAGTTCTAAAAAATTCAAACCGACAAAAATTTAAATCTAAACACCTTGAAGACTAAACCAAACTGCCGTTCTATATACTATATGAGCCATTGAGACTCATTTAAACAAATAAACTCATCCATCTATCTACTTCAAACTACTTTAAACTTTAAACTATCTATCTATCTCTTTTTAACTAATCCATCTTTCTTTCTAACTTATCCATCTTTCTTTCTAATTAATCTATCTTTCTTTCTAACTAATCCATCTTTCTTTCTTTCTTTCTTTCTAATCTATCTATCTTTCTTTCTAACTTATTCATCTTTCTTTCTCTCTAATTAATCTATCTTTCTCTCTAACTAATCCATCTTTCTTTCTTTCTTTCTTTCTTTCTTTCTAACTAACTAATATTTCCTTCATTCTTTCTAACTAATCTATCTTTCTTTCTTTCTTTCTTTCTTTCTTTCTTTCTTTCTTTCTTTCTAACTACTCTCTTTCTTTCTTTCTTTCTTTCTTTCTAACTAATCTTTCTTTCTAACCTTTTTATCTTTCTAACCTATCTTTCTTTCTTTCTTTCTAACTAATCTTTCCTTCATTCTTTTCTAACTGATCTTTCTTTCTTTCTTTCTTTCTTTCTTACTACTCTTTTTCTTTCTTTCTTTCTTTCTTTCTTTCTTTCTTTCTTTCTTTCTTTCTTTCTTTCTTTCTAACTTATCCATCTTTCTTTCTTTCTAATTAATCTATCTTTCTTTCTAACTAATCCATCTTTCTTTCTTTTGTTCTTTCTTTCTTTCTTTCTTTCTTTCTTTCTTTCTAACCTTTTTATCTTTCTAACCTATCTTTCTTTCTTTCTTACTAATCTTTCCTTCATTCTTTCTAACTAATCTTTCTCTTTCTTTCTTTCTTTCTTTCTTTCTTTCTTTCTTTCTTTCTTTCTTTCTTTCTTTCTTTCTTTCTTTCTTTCTTTCTTTCTTTCTAACTACTCTTTTTCTTTCTTTCTTTCTTTCTTTCTTTCTTTCTTTCTTTCTTTCTTTCTTTCTTTCTTTCTAACTTTCTTTCTAACTAACTAATCTTTCCTTCATTCTTTCTAACTAATCTTTCTCTCTTTCTTTCTTTCTAACTACTCTTTTTCTTTCTTTCTTTCTTTCTTTCTTTCTTTCTTTCTTTCTTTCTTTCTTTCTTTCTTTCTTTCTTTCTTTCTTTCTAACCTTTTTATCTTTCTAACCTATCTTTCTTTCTTTCTAACTAACTAATCTTTCCTTCATTCTTTCTAACTAATCTTTTTCTTTCTTTCTTTCTTTCTTTCTTTCTTTCTTTCTTTCTTTCTTTCTTTCTTTCTTTCTTTCTTTCTTTCTAACTACTCTTTTTCTTTCTTTCTTTCTTTCTTTCTTTCTTTCTTTCTTTCTTTCTTTCTTTCTTTCTTTCGAACTAATCTTTCTTTCTAACCTTTTTATCTTTCTAACCTATCTTTCTTTCTTTCTTTGTGTTAAATAATGCCAAGATCATGCTAAGAACTCTATAAAAACTCCATAGTAACCATCTGTGACAACTAACCAACCACTCAAAATACTTTAAACTACTTTTAAATACTTTAAACTTCAAACTACTTTAAACTTCAAACTACTTTAAACTTCAAACTACTTCAAACTAATTTAAACTTCAAACTAATTTAAACTTCAAACTTCTTCAAACTTTCTGGTCCGACTTTATCAAGCCAACTTAAAGTTTGTCTCGACGAACTTTCGCATCTAGTTTATTATTATTATTATTATTAATAAAACTTTTTATATATTAATAACCTCATTCATATTGTTAATATTACCCCTTGGAGGAGGAGGAGGATGATGATGATGATGATGATGATAATAATAATAATAATAATAAATAATAATAATACCACCAAATCCTGAATTAGATAAAAAAAATATTATTATTATTATTATTATTATTATTATTGTGCAATATTAACAATATTATTTATTTTATAAGCATTAAAACAACAATTAATAGTTAATATTACCCCTTGCATATTATTAATAATAATAATAATAATAATTTAGGCCATTTTTTATTTCTTTAAGTAATTAGAAAAGGTCGGTGCGCTTGATTGTCATGAAAATAATTACAATAGGAAAAATCCCCAGCGATGGTCATATAAGAGTCTCTCTTTATGCCAAACGTAAATGCTTTTTAAATGTAAAGACTGTAACTGCACCTTTAGGTCTGCGGTGTAATTTGGGTTGTGCGTCCAGTGTGACGCCGCTCTCAGTCCCTGTCATCTCCATAGAAACGTCTTCCCCATCATCCCGCTGTCCCACTCTCACCCACCTCACTTCCCCAACATCAGACGCCATTTTGGCTCTGTCCGGCTCGGTCTCATCAGAAGCGCGTGCTTGTGCGTCCACATTCCTGCGCATGGCAGACGGAGAGCGAGCGGAGGGTTTAACGGCTTCGGTCCAGATGTGTGGCTTGCGAGTGTGTGTGCTGAGTGTGTCTGCGAGGTGTGTGTGAGCAGCCTGGTATCTGGAGCGGATTCGAGACGGTCCACTTCCCGGTTGGTTTTGCTGGGTCTCAGGGCCCCACCGACCAGCTCCTTCTTGTGGCGTTGCATAGAAATTATTATCATAGTATGCATCATCATCGGATGAAACATCACCTTCGTAACCAGGTGCTAGAACGCGAGGAGCTGAATCCGTAGTTGAATCCCCGGGACTCTTTTCCCAGGATTCCCTTTTCCCATAATGGAGTTCATTAGATACTGAAGTGGTTCCGGACGTCCCTGACCCGGTTAGACCAGAAGAAGTGGTTTGGTCGTTCAGACCTGGAGGAGCATCCGTAACTGCATCCGCTTCATCTCCATCTAATGCTGCTTCTATCACATCTATAGGAACGTCAGTAAAGAGAAACACAAAGAGTGCAGCTGGTGTCAACATCTACACATCAGTCTACTAAAAGATACATAAACAAAACCTCACCTTCATACATGCATTTATTTTTCATTGAAGAGGAAAAACACACAAATATTCTATATAAAATATCGAAATATTTTCATTGAACATTAAAGGCAATACATATATATGCATGTAAAAATGATATGTATACTTTTTATATATATATATACACACACACATATACATATATTATATATATATATATATTTTTTTTATAAAATATCTAAAAAATAAAGAAATAAAATAAATTTAAAATTTTTTTTAAATTATTATTATTATTATTATTATTATTATTATGAGAGCAAGCATTTAAGCATATTTAGCCCCTCCTAAATATTAAAATATTTTAATTGAAGAGGAAATAATATATATTAACATATTTTATCAAAATAAATATATATTGTTATAAAATATACAAAATGTTATACAAATAATAATAATCTTAAAAATAAGAATAAGATAGCAGAGATTTTAGCACATTTAGCCCCCAAAATATCTAAATATTTTAAATGAAGGAAATATTACAGTGGATTAGATAGATAGATAGATATTGTAAATGTATAGTATATGATATAGAAGATATACATATAGCCTATTATATTCTTACAAACGATTTGACAGCACTAAATGTGTGTGTGTGTGTGTGTGTGTGTAATATAAATAATAATACGTTTTATAAAAAAAACTCACTCACCATCATTCTTGAGATCAGGAATATCCAGTGGTCCGAAAGCTTTATAGCGTCCGTAGAAGCCCCTGTAGGGTGGGAGGGGGTCCCCGTCGATGAGCAGCACCACCTGGACAGTGTTGGACACCGAGGTGTACCAGGCCTTCATCCAGCACCTCTCCAGGACCCTCTGCCCCCCCGCAGCCGACGGAGACTCATCCAGGTGGATCTGATCGCTCTTCAGATGACAGGAGTCCGGGGACGTAAAGTCCTCTAGGTACAGCTCCACACGCTTCCCAGGATGCACCTGGATGGTCCAGTTGCACCACACGGCGGGGTTTGAGCACAGGTAGTCGGGGGAGAAAAACTCACCACTGTCAGCGTGCAGGACCTGATGGCAGCTCCGCAGGGCATGGAAGGCGTATTGCTCTCGCCCTCCACCTGACGAGAGAGAGAGAGAGAGAGAGAGAGAGAGAGAGAGAGAGAGAGAGAGAGAGAGAGAGAGAGAGAGAGAGAGAAAATAAAATAAATAATGTTAATAAATACATTTCTTTTACAAAATGAACATTTAATTTTATAATTTCTTTTAGCTTTACCGTAACGTCTCACACAATGGTCATTATTAAATAATCGTATATTTTTGGAAAGGGGTTCTCCATCAAAAACAAAAACAAACAAGCTAAAGGCTAAATCACCCAAAAAATTTAATTCTCACTTACCGTCATGTAATTTCAAACCTATAAGACTTTGTTCATCTTCGGAATACAAATGGAGATCTTTTTGAATGAAATCTGAGAGACTTCTCTCCCTCCATTGACAGGCTACGCAACTAAAACTTTTAATTGATTTAACAGCTCAATTCTATGAATTCATGAGTTAAGTCAATTTTCTGAAGAGACACAATCGCTTTATATAATGAACAGATTGAATTTAGGCTTTTATTCACGTTTAAACATTCATCAACTCACATCAGAAGTTCAAGCAGGTTCTCTTGACGTGCGAGAAATCAATGAGGTTCATTCTCGCGTTACGCAGCACGTTTGAGCTTCAGCAAGAACCAATGAGGTTTGAGCTTCTGTTTATGTTTGCTGATCAATGTTTTTATGTGAATAAAAAGCATAAATTCAATCGGTTCATCATATAAAGCGATCATGTTTCTACAGAAAATTTCATATGGATTAGTTTTACGATCTCTTTATGAACTTTCTGAAGCATTAAAGTGGTAGATAGTTGCGTAGACTGTCAAAGGAGGGAGAGAATTCTCTCAGATTTCAACAAAAATATCTTAATTTGTGTTCCGAGGATGAACGAAAAGTCTAATGGGTTTGTAACGACATGAGGGTGAGTAAATAATGACAGAATTTTCATTTTTGGTTGAACTATCCTTTTAAGTCTAAAGCAAGAGTGCCATTTTTTCATTTGTGTAAAAGTTTACATAATTATGTGAATGTGACTAACAGCTGTTTACCTGCGGATGCTTGGCCGTCATTTCTGTTGATCTGCCAAAAACAGAGAGTATGAGAGAGGTGTGAAGATATCAGATGATTTATGAAGACGAGTTACTCACCTCAGCACTGTTTATCAAACGCGTCAAATAGATTAATATCAGAAGATTATATCTAGTCATTTTAGAATTATGATCGTGAACGTTCTACGTTGTTTTCAGTTGCTTGTTTTAAAACATAAACGGAAGAAGCTGCCAGCATCACCTGTATTATATCTGCAGTTAATGAGATAAGTTTACCTGTCGCGCATGACGCAATGACATGCGACGCTCTCTAGATCCGACAGAGGGCGCTGCTCGATCACGTAGATATATTCAGGTTGGCCTTGTCGAATTGAAAGTGCCTAGTACTGTACTACATACTGCCTAGTAGGACCGTATTCTGCCCACTTTTAAAAAAAGCACGTGAAATAGCCTCCTAAACATTTTGCTATGATAACGTAAGCATAATAAGAATCAAACTCTGAATCAACATGTAGCCAATGCTACATTTTTCTAAATGTCATAATCATTTGTTAAGTATTCATTACTTAAATTAGCTCATTGTTTTTTTGCATTTAATTATTACCTTGTTTAAATGAATACCTTTTTTGCTAACTAGGATTTTGTATGTACATTTCTGAAATACATAACTTAGACAGAACCTCTGATAATAGATCACTCTAAATTGTAATGTGGACGTGCACTTTCTGTAAAGCTGCTTTGAAATATGTAGATTTTGAAAAGCGCTATACAAATAAATGTGAATTGAATTGAAATATTACGATGATATCATGGCAAAGTGCTTGAAGAGAGTACTCTGAAAGAGTACAGGGTATTATATGTTTCCTACATGAAGATGTCACTGCTGCTTTATTTTTAATCTGAATGTAAGCTTGATAGTATAGCAGATAGAACGTTTGCATCAAATACAGCCTCAAATTTGCGTACTTCTTTGGGTTTAAATCCCAGGTAATATCTCAAATAACCTGCCTAATTTTTTAATGAATTGTAAGGATGTGCCACCAGGATCATGTGATACATTTTTTTGAGTAGGTAGTACTTATTTTGAATAAGTAATTACTTCACAACCACTAAAGAAGTAGCCTACGTTTTATATAAGGTGTGTAGTATGAATGAATCTGGCCGTAGGCCTACTACCTTCGCCATGATGTCATTATCATGTGACCTACCAGCGCTTTACTGCCATTCACAAATCCTCTCCCGTGGCCTCATGGGATAGTATAGTGTCCATCGTATGCACACTTCAGAATCTCACCGGAAGTAGGAGGTTACTTAATTCGGACATACTTCTTTTGTCACATACTGTTTTTCACCTGTTATATAATAGGTAGGTATTCGATTTCACATTCAGCCATTGTTCTTTTTTTTTTTTTCATGGATGGTCCACAATTGCCCACATCTGCATCCGTTTAATTATCTTCATTTAGATAGCCTCAGATGACAATGACAAATATGAACACAGCAGAAGTTTATTAGGATAAACACAAAACACGAGTGCTTAACTGTAAAATGATAAAGACAAGTTTCACATGTAAGGGTCAAGCCTGTTTCAGAAGGTTTCATTTTATCCATGATTAAAAATGTGTGAACATGATTACAACTCATATTGAACATACTGAACTTCTCACTAAAATATGACACGGAAATCCCATCCTTAGAGCTCCCAATGGAGTTAACAGAGAATTATACAGCGATGAGATTTGGCTAGACTTTGAACTTCCGAGTCTCATTCAGCTCGTTGTGTGTGTGTTGTAAGTTGCCCTACAACAATGGCGCAAAGATCACAACTCACTTGAACAAGCAGCATTCAAATTAAGTAATAAAAACATCTAATATTGTGTGTTACACACCTGCAAGTGTAATTGGTGATCGAACAAACAACAGCTTCCTGAGGTTTAATGCGATTGAAGTCAAACAGCTAAGTTCTGCTTTTCCCAAACACAAATACAGGCATAAATAAAAGCAACAACATAAAATTACACAAAATAAACCCATCATTCTCTTTAGAGCATTCTTCTTATGAAAATACAGCCTGATTTCTCACAATGCATCATATTTTAATCATTGCGATTAAATTAAGGCATAAACTGTGTAAATGCAGCACAATCCCTCTTGAGACGTACAGTATATGATGTCTTTTTTTAAATAGGCCTACACTTCCTGGTCTCATTGTGAACGATTCATCAGTTCACATTATCCCAATGAAAACTGGACTTTATTTAAAGTCCATCTGTAGTCAATAATTTTATCCCGTAAAACTAATCTTAGATCACCAAAATCACATACTTAAAACTTTTTCCTTGAAAAAAAAAATTCTTCATGCATTAAAATAGCTTGAATGTAACACTACACCCTTGCCTCATTTAGTATACGCGGTATTATGAATATGTAAATGAGCCCCGCCTCCACTCACTCACTCGCTCACGCCAGCTCAGAGATCCACTCGTTGACGATCACACGTTGATCTGATTGGTTACAAGGTAGTTTGTGACGTCAGAAACACCAGTGATTTCAAACTGTGTCTTTGGTTCACTGCAGTTTTAAGGAGAAAATACTCAGCAATGGTGTCGACTTATGAATTCACACATGGTTTGTCTGAAAGCATATTAAAAACACCACATAGACATATAAACAACATTAAAAGCTTGATTTTCACCACAGGGGGACTTTTAAATATAACTTGCTCCACCCCTGAAACAACGTCCCTTTCAGGTGGCATCACTGAGCCTTTTCACTTTTAAACCCCATCCTACTTTCTTTTTTTTACTTTGAATACATGGCGTTCCGAAAGTTAGATTTCATGCAATTTCTTGCATGACCGCTGTTGTGTCACACCGTAACAGTCTGACACTGTCTACACTGAATATGTCAAAGTGAAAGAATTAGCGTGTGTGGAGTACGTCAGCAATAGAACATTTAGTCAGTCAGTTTACTGTGGTTGTCTCTTCGGTAGACAGCATTACTGATTATAATCAGCTCTTTTTTCTTTTGCCGCGTTGTTTAGTGCCTTTCGTGCCCTGAGTAGACACAGCGGTACAGTTCACTTTAGGGTCATTTATCCAAGACCAGATCTTTATCATGTCCTGTGGGCTCCTGGGATGGACTAGAATCAAACTTTGGTAAGCACATAGATTCTCTCTGTTCTTCTCATCAATGTCAAAGGTCTTAAATCCCACGTGTTTCTCCGGTACCAGTCCCAGTCTCTGCAGACACATCCCAGTGTACACATCATCAATCGGGTACAACGTGACCAGACGAGAGATCTTTCTTAGCCGCAGTCCCAAATTTCCCGAATACAGGTAGCCTCCTCCACCCGCGTACGGAGGGTAGCCCCCCAGAAACACACTCTCCGGGATATAATACTTGAGGTTTCTGCTCCGGTGTGGGCCGGCATTGGTAATTACGTCACCAATAAAAAGATCCTTAGTGCTGGACATCGAAAAGTTGCCTAGGTAGGTCAGAATATGGTGCGTGTTGACGAAAACGTCATCATCGCCTTTGAAGACGAATTGAGCAGAAGCGCAACGTGTCCCAAACCACTCCAAAAAAAGGATTTCTTTCAAGGTGAGATTGAAGAACGAGTCCCGGTAATCCCATTGCACAACGTCGCCGTACAGCGCCGCTTCGTGCTTGACCATATCCGACAAGTCCGGGAAGTGATCCGTCGCAGTCGTGTTCCCAAGTAGGAAGACAGTGGCGATGCGCCGGCCGTCGAGGAAACCCGCGCGACCCCATGATTCCCGGATGGCTTGCCGTCGGTCGAAATGTGGCGCAATGGACTTTATCGCAAACAAAAGGTACGGCGGTTCAGAACACACTTTGGGTGCGTCAGTTATCAACGGGTACGACCTACATCCCATGTACAATAGGAAATCCTGGAATCGCTGTGGTAGGGAACTGAAGTCCTCAATCTGTGTCAGCACTCTGCCGTTTGGCCGGCACGGACTTGTGCGATTCAGCCAATGCGGGATTCCCCGAAAGTCACGAGGAGGCTCGCTGCCATTCGCAAGGGGCAGGTAGTAGATGTCGTCCAAACGCTCCTGCTCCCGATTCCAGAACGCTTTACTGACTTTCGGCTTCTTCCAGAACACTTTAGGCATCATTTTCTGCTGCTTGGAGAGGACCTGCTCCTTCCCGTAGCTTCGGGACACTTCCACCATGATGTAGATGAGGAAATTGGCTAACATCAGCACTCCGAGCATCTTAGTCCTATTCCAGTTGCTATTCATTTTGAAGATGCCCTCGCCACCTATAGACACAGAAGGAGATTCATTACCTATTGGGATACAGTCTGGAAACAGAGGTGTGGATGGTCTACAGAAAATGCTGGAGAAAGTGGGATGGGCAAACCTCAATGAACTGGAAAGTGGAGGAATATGTTAGTTATGTTGGATAAAAAGTCAGTTAGTAAACCTCAACCATGAGAGTACTTTGCAAAACCTTTACTGATACGGTGAATTAAGACTCTGTTTACTGAATGACAGTGTGTTAAAATCATAAATATAAATTTTGATCTGTGACACTTACATACTTGGTAATAAATCTAATTTATTTCCACAAATGTAAGTGGCCAAGATCAGAATTGAAATTCATGCATTTATACACCAAGGACGATAATGGTAAAGTTTTAATAATCATTCTAATTCTGAGAATAGGGAAGTCCTCAACAATTTTTGTCCAGCTGATGAACTATAAAAACATTGAGAGTCAATCAGAATCACATGACTTTAACGAGATTGAGCATTTAAAGCAGCAGTATGCGCTAATAATTAAGAAGACAAAGTTAGAATCTCATGTATATAGAACCTTTTAGGGGTTCCATCATGAAATCGTTTTGTGGATTAAGTTTTAATTAACATTTTTAGTTTTAATGACATTTTATGAATTAAAATTTGTAAACATACTTTACCACAAGAAAAAATGTAAATAAATAACCCATTAAAGATCTCATATTCCCCAATTGTAAGTCGCTTTGGATAAAAGCGTCTTCTAAATGAATAAATGTAAGTGTAAACATGAAGACATTTCTCCTTATATAGAACTTTTTTGGCATAAAGGGTTCTTTAAAATTGAGTCAAGAATCCTAGGGTTCTATATAGAACAGCACTGAACCTTTATTCTAAGAGTCACTTGTCTTTATAATTATCGTTCTTGGTGTGAACAGACCTTTATTGTCTTAATGCAGGTTCCTGTTTTTATTAGGCACAATTCATTACATTGTTGCATGTTATTTCAAATGAAAAACAATGTCACCCTAATAAAACGACTTTCTCCATGCCACAAATTGCTCTTATTTTAATTTATTAATCTTTTTTACAAATGGATTTGAGTAGATAACCAGAACTGAGCACTAAAAGTTTATGGTGTAGTGCAGCACATTATTATACCTCAACCCAAAAAAGAAGCATGCTCATGCAAAAACACACACACTAACCACAACATATTATTAATTTTTCAAAAGGAAGGTGCAAAGAGCAACCTTTCATTGTAAATTTTAGTAGACAAGTAAAAAGAACTTCCTGGAATGGTTCATCCAGAAATGAAACTTGTCGTTGTTCACTCACCCATATCATTACAGCTCTTTTCTACATAGGCAAAAGTGCAATAGAAGAACCATTTTGGGTTCCTGCAATTGGAAGGTTCCATGGATGTTAAAGGTTCTGAATGGAACCATCAATGCTAATAAATAACTTTTTTAAGAGCATATTCATAAGCCAAAATTGACAATAAAACTAAATAATTAGGGATGCACCGATATGAACATTTTGGCCAATACCGATAATTCCTTATATTTAAAAGGCGATAACCGATATATTGGCCGATAAATCTAAATCCAAATTTTTATATAATTTTTGAGAGCCTGATTACAAAAACAAAAGTCTCACCATTAGCAGCCATGTCCCAAGCACACAATTATAATGCTCTCATTAGGATTTCATGCAGCCTAATAGCATTAAAAATTAACATATATCGGCCCGATACCGATATGGTGGCCGATATATCGTGCATCCCTAAAAACAATAGCACAATTAATGACTTTTGAGGTCAAAATCATAGCATTGTGCATGAAAAAGCTCAATTTAAGTCTTTCGACACACAAAGCTGAAGGCTTTCAGAAGGCTCAGAATAAAAACTATTCTTCTGTGTACCACAACAACAGTAAAAACAGCAGCAGGTTTGAATGACATAAAGACGAGTAAAACAGGACAGAATTTTCATTTCTGGATGAACTACTTCTTTAAGAAAGCGTCAGCTAACACATAGATGTAAAACGTTAAAGTAACGGTTGGTCCGTGACTCACAGCGAGGGCATCTGCAGGGTAAGTCTAGGGTGAGATCCATGAGTGAATCCGGTGGGAAGCGTCCAGGGTTTCTCGTCCTGCGACTGTACCTGAACAGTAAGGGATGAACCTGCTGCATATCAGCCAATGTTTCATACCGAAACCAAGGTCTCTCTCTATCACAGTCTCCACACCATCCAAACATTCCCCTTTCAACCTGTTTTCTTCCTAATATCTGTCTTTCTTTCCTGCTCAAGCTTAGTGTTTAGCGTCACCCTGAATTTCATGTAATGTCACATGCTTCCTTCTCTCATTCCTCAGACACATCATGTGTTCCTCATGACACCAATTACAGATGTGCAGCGTCAGACTCTCGTGTAGCCAGACCTTTGACTATAGCTCTGGTGTTCAGTTTATTTTGCCTCACTAACCCAGGAAGAGACCGCCTGACTGGCATGTTAAGCAATCGATCGATAGTTTAGGGATGGTTTATGTAGCTGCTAAGCAAAATAGAGGCCAAAAGACTGTATGACGAGCCTCATGATATTCAGCCTCTGAACATTCTCAAAGATTTGACGTCAGCTTGTCATATTTTGCCTGCAATACGCATCAGATAGCATAACGTGGTGTGCCGAAGACTGAACTCGAAAATATTTATTGCAGGGCAACAGGTCCATTTTATGACTGCAATTTAGACCTTTTCCCAGCATGACATTACCTACACTCCCACAGGGAAAACTTTCCACACTGTGACTCAATGCTATCACTTCTCTCGGCTTTTAACAGTTTTTTGGTGCAAGAGCCCATTAGCAGAGTCCAATCCAGACACAATCACACTCCCTCTCTGTCGGTTCAGCCCTCTTCTTTATAGGCCACATGCATGTTTTGTGCAGCATTTGAGAGTGACTAACACATAAGTGACTGAGCAACTGCTAGATTGGCAATGGAAATAAGAATGCAACAGAGAAAAAGAAAAAGAATTAAGAAAATCGGTAAATTTTACATCAGAACTAAAATGTTTTTAGGATGCAATCACTTTAAATGTGATGTCATACTAAAGTGTCACACACCATTACAGTACACACATATTAATCTCCTAAAATACAGTTTTTTAAAACAAACTACTTAAAGGGGTGGTTGATTATGATTTCACTTTTCTAACTTTAGTTAGTGTGTAATGTTGTTGTTTGAGCATAAACAACATCTGCAAAGTTACAACGCTCAAAGTTTAAAGAAAAGGGAGATATTTTCTTTTAAGGACTACAACAAACAGCTGGTAGAGACTACACCACATTCCTCCCGGGTTAGTGACATCAATAACCCTAATATGTACATAAACCCCGCCCCTGGGAAAGCGATTTATAGATTATCATGACAGAATATGTTAATCAATGACTAGAAGATAACTACACATAAGCTACATAAATTCATCAACTAAACATTCAGAAATGTCCTGTTGCATTCTACGTTGTCACTTCTTCTTGAGTCTCTCCATCATTGTCCGACTCCTTTTTGAACATAAATGGCTAAAAGTTTCAGTGCATGTCTGTGTGAGGTAAAAGCACACAAGCTGTTGAAGCTCCGCCCCCTGTGCCGGGAGCAGCAGCTCATTTGCATTTAAAGGGGCAGACACAAAAATGGTGCGTTTTTGCTTACTCTCAAAAATATCTATGGGGTATTTTGAGCTAAACCTTCACATACACACTATGGGGACATCAAATACTTATTTTACATCTTGTGAAAAGGGCATTATACCACCCCTTTAAGTATTTTGTGATATAGGCTACTTGTGATATCTGTATATAGAATGCGTAATAATTGCAATGTACCACCATTTAATGCTCTTTAAGTTGGCATGCACCTGAAGCTGGTTAGTCTTTTCTTCTCTATTGTGAGTGAAACAACAAACAAATGTAAACAAAGAACAAATGCAGGGCAGGACTTGATTTTGTCCATCGGGAATTGATTGGATTATTGTGATTTGCTATTGGTCAATCACATGTGAGTGACAAGTTGCACCAACAGGTTGTTTGTTCGGACTACATTTTTTATTTTATTTAGAGTGCTTCACTGAATCGTTTAGACCGAATTCGAAGTTAACAACTTGGAACATGACAAAGAAAACAAAAACATTGCTACGTAAAGGCTAAAAAGGAGAAAATGTTGTTTTCCTTTAGACATATTTGTCTCTTTCTGAAAACTGTGATTTTAAAGGTGTAGTTAACATCCTGAAGGCATAGGCTAATGCTTCACTGTACTGTAAACAGCAATGAGTAGTGTGTGTGTGTGTGTGTGTGTGTGTGTGTGTGTGTGTGTGTTTGTTTGTGTGTGTGTGTGAGTGTGTTTGTGTGTGTTCATTGGATCTCAGAGTACACACATGTTGACACTCCTGTCATTACGAGGACTTTCCACAGGCATCATGGTTTATTTGCTAAAGCTCAGGTAGCCTATTTTTGTAAACAGTGTTGAAACTGTGAACGATCCTTAAAGCAATAGTTCACCTAAAAATGAAAGTTCTGTATTTTTTCACCCTCGTGACATTTTAGATACATATGGATTTTTTTCCCAGCACACAATTTTTATTTTATTTTATTTCAACAGATAGGCCTATCATTTCTTTACCGTGGGAGAAACCAGGAAAAGCCAAAAGCAAAATTAACGTGGTCCCTATCAGTGGCGGTTCTACATTGAATTACACCCTGGGCGAGACCCCCTTCGAGCACCCCCGTTCGCCCGTGCAAAAAAACGCTACTGGTCCCTATCTTATCAACTTTATTCAGCCATATAATAGAAACAGACTGAAATTTTTACCCAAAATTTCAAATATGGTGAAGGTTGGACATCAGTAAAAAATATTATTGATTCTCAAGTGTGTCATAGCCAAATTTCCTGATGTCCAGCGTGCATCATTTTTTTCCACATATGGGTCATACAGATTATGGTATCATAGGCATAATATGCGGGTGGGGCGGGAGGGACACGTCGTGACGTCCCCACCCCTTTTTGCCAGGGTTGATGTTGTCCCCAACAATTTTTTTAAACATCTCGCTTCACAAATATACCTAATGCAAAACATACCTATCCAGATGACGTTCATTTATAGATATAGTAGATGTAAGAACGAAACTATCATATTAAACATGAGTTCTCAATGCACTATTGAAATTGGTTTCTGGACATCGTAATGTTATTTTTTTTTTTTTTTTTTTTTATTTTTTTTTTACAAATAGCATTGTATTAGCAACATTCAGTGGTCACTGTATGTCAAAGGATCTATGTAAAAAGTCTTTAATTGTACTTTTGTCTCCCACAAAATAAACAAACAAACTCATACAGCTTTGAAAGACAAGATGTGAGAAAATAATGATAAAAGTTTCATTTTTGGAGCTGGATAGATAGATAGATAGATAGATAGATAGATAGATAGATAGATAGATAGATAGATAGATAGATAGATAGATAGATAGATAGATAGATAGATAGATAGATAGATTTAAATTAATAATAATAAAACGATAAAACGTTTATTTCCCCTTATAAATATCAGGGTGGTGAAAGTGACTAACAGACCTACCAAAATTAAAACATTCATATGTAGTAGGCTATATACGATCCCCATCGTTATTTTTTAATTCAATAGACACATTCTATCTATTTCGGCATTTTCTTTGTCTTAACTCGTTACTCCTATCTATTCTGATTTACCTGTACGTGTAGGTGCGTGGCAGTTGCGACTCTTCTCACCTTTGTAACAGCGACTCACAACTGATGTTTCTTCAAAGAAGGGACATTTTCCTCTGTCCTTTGCCCGTAGTCCACCGAACGGAACCTCTGTTGTTTATTTCTTTAGTAAACTTGAAAGTCCCGTTTACATTTAGTCTTCCATGCTAGCGTGCCAGAGAGCGGTAACGCATGTACTCGAGCAGGTCAGAGTCTCCTCACGCGCGAACCCCTCTGACCACGGCCGCGCGCACGGGCACGGGCACGCACGTGCACAGGTTTAGCTCTGCCAATGCCAATTTTGTATAATCTCACAAACAGAGTTAAGCACGGGGAAAACGCCCGTTACTATTTGCAATGTGCACAAATTATGTTTTGCTTTACATGCATGTACAGATATCAACAGGTTTGGGGGTGGGGTTAGGGTTGAGACTATATCATCACTTACTTATAAATACCACGGTGTCTACAAGATGTCCTCTACGAATGTCTGTGTGTGTGTGAGAGAGAGAATTCCTCTAAAACTTGCCTCAGGGTAACAAACCCATATTCTTCACCTTGAAAGCACATTATGCATAACAATATATTTACTTTATGTATGTTTGATAACCCCATTCAGTTATTTGAACTTATTTCATACCTTTAACTCCTTTGTCGTGACCACTTTGGGATTTTTGTGAGATTTGTGAGTTGTAACAAAGGTTATTTTCAAGTTGAGTTTACTCATGTAAGACAGGTCAACTTTCGTTTCTAAGTTTAACCAATTGGAAATGTTTTACATAAAAAAAAAAAAAAAAAAAAAAAGGCCAAAAATGAAGGAATGACATTTAATTAAACATTACAACACTTTTTCTTTGTCACACTATACGCCCTGTAGTATTCCTTTTAAAATATTTTCTGCATTACGTGGAAAGCTGCAGTCTGAAAAAACATTTGATAATCTATTGATTTTTCATAATTCACTTAAATGGCTCTGTTACCTAAAAGCAGTGGAAAATGAATGCAGCCACCATAAACAATATTGCAGTTATCATGTCATTTTATTTATTTATATATTTCCCATTATTAACATATCTGTCCTTTCAGTATTTATACCTTTATAAAAGCAAATTTTATAGGCACTCAATTTCACTACAAATATAACTAAGATTCTTTGCTGTTTTTATTTTAGTAATGAGAATCATTTCATGTAAGAAAGATCAGATGTTTTTTTGTTTGTTCAAATCAAATATTCTCCTGATATTTGTTAATCTTATCTCAACCTAACAGTATTCTATTCTATTCTATTCTATTCTATTCTATTCTATTCTATTCTATTCTATTCTATTCTATTCTGTTCAGCACAATAAACCCGGAGTGGCAGCATTAACACTTGGTTCTGTCAGTATCAGGCTTGCAAAACAAACAAATGACTCATTATTCGAATGAAATCATTAGTTAGCAGCACATTCACAGCTTCTGCCTCATTGTTTAAAATTGCGCGCCGTCATAGCTTTCTTCTGAGATGTTTACATTGCTTCATTGCGATCAATCATCACTAGTAAACTCATATGATACTTTTCAAAGGCCACAATTACACCCATTGTCTTCCCATCTGAATAATTAATTGGTTGTCCACCAGCTCTTAGGCTGTTTTAACCCCACATTTGTTGTAAATGAGAGGAGGAGGACCATCTGTTTGAGGTCGAGCAGGAACAAAAGCACACTGGTGTGTTTGGTCTATGATAAACAACACACAACAGTCCTTGTCTGGTTCACATCCAGATATTCACACCTGCGCGACCTGACACGTCACACGTCTCAACCCGTTCACCTGATGGGTGTTAACTCTTCTTAAATATTTCAACAGAATGGGTGCCATCGCAGTTCATAGTCTCAAAATAAAAGTAAAAGATAAAGGGGTACAAAGTAGCATCAAAATGTAACAACATCAAAAGTCAGTGAATGTTGTCTTTGTACTTTTATAAAATAGGACATTTTTATATATTTAAAAAAAAAGTTGTTTTATTTCCTATTCATTTCATTTGAGGTTGACAATTTTATTTTCTAACAATAAAAGCAAAATAATATATATTTTATACAAACATTCGTGCATTCAAAACTAGCTTTTTTTGTGTGTTAAATTATGTTTTATCTAAAATATATTTTTTTTAACAACAAACAAATGGCATTTGTTTCATAATAGACACTTATTTTTATCCTAATCATGAACAACATACCATTTATCTTTTCTATAAATAAGTATAGATTAACAGCATAACTTTGATTTGACTTTCAGGATGATGACCTTCGCTCAGAAGCACAGCGGTAATAAAGACGGATCATATTAGTCTACATCTGCTGTTCCTAGAACACTAAATCATTTCGCACACATAATAAATATAAACTCGCGTACATCAAGAAGATTTACAGGTCCATGTCAGATCATTCAGTCACCTGCCCTGCCACTAGAGGTTATTACTTCATTTAATTATTAAGTGACTACGTAAAAGCACCATTATCCCTGTGAAGTGACAAGTGAGTAAGGGAGTGTTAACACTTGCCATGTTTGGTTCAATTTAAGGGTTTGGTTCAATTTAAGGTCACACTTGTAGTTCAGGTTGCTTGGTTCGTTTGGTCCTCCAAAAGTTTTGCGAGGGAACGCCCATCCCACATTTTTTCCACCAGCACGTCCCTTCAGGGGCTCCGTAGTCATGTCTATCAAAGTATATTAGTGGACAACTAACACTGACATAATATAGAACCTAAAATCCTGTGAGAGGAAAACTTCTTTTTTTTTCAAATAAACTCACAGATATCAAAGTTTGAGGTTTGACAATGATTATTTATGATGAAAATAACAATACAGCATTTAAACATACACTCTCTCTCTCTCACACACACACACACACACACACCTATGAACACGCAGATAAGCTCTAGCTGCGATGCACGACGCTGTCGATGCTCTCCTGAAGCTCTGCCATCTTCTTCAGCACCAGATTCACCTTCTGCTCATCAAACTCCAAACACACAAACTCAGAGCTCTAAAGTAGAGAGAGAGAGAGAGAAACAGAGACCGTTTACATTCAGTATGATGAAGAGAACCAAAATCATTCAACAACACATAACGTGTAATTCATAACTTCTGCTGACTCGGTTGTTAGAGTCCACCCGCATCAACACAGCGGTGTAAGATTCACTGCACGGAAAACACTCTAAAAGTAGTTTCCACATCAATCCTCAGAATTCTGAACTTGTTATTCAGAATCAATAAATAGAATGTTTTTAAAGGGACAATGTGTAGCTTTTTAGGTATTTTATTATCTAAAATCAATATTTTTATTCATAAATATGTCCTCAATGGTGCACAAATACCTCTGCCAATGATCAGACTAATCCTCGTAAACGAAGAATTTATTATCTTTATATACATGGGACGGGTAGGTCCACGGAGGCTTCCATGTAGTTCCGCCATCTTGAAAAACTATAATAGCAGAGAGGGACAAAAAGTACTAGGCCAACACGTTTCCACAATGCGTTTTCGTTCAGAACCAGCGTCACGTGACTGAAGCCAGCAGAAGCGGAGGCGCAGAGCAGTGAGAGGCGCAAGTTTAAAAGGCTGCACTGCACGGTTATTTATACACCGTTCATTCATACATACGCTGAGTCACAGGATGAGTCCTCGTCGTCGAAACAGTCCAAAATAGACCGTAAAAGGAAACGTGACCGGAGATTACAAAAACAAGGGTTAATGTGGGGATAGCTAATGCAGGAGAAAGCTTTCAAAAGAGACCCTGAAGTTGCCTGCTTTCTTCTCGACAGGTAAGTCAATGTTACGGTCTTAATTACAAGCTTTTTTTTCATTGCTTGGTTGTGTACTTTATTATATAGACAGTAGAACATTTATAGTTAAAAGTTAAACAGGCTCTTTGATGAATAGCAGCTATTGAGTAAAGTAACGTTAGAGAAGGCGCTGATGACGATGATGATATCTAACAATGCACGTACTTCAAAAAATATAACGAGTAAAGAAGGCATTACTACTAATTACCATAGTTAATGTTTTTCACAGTCAGTAATTCATACTGTAACATTCTTTTTTTCGTTGTTTCAAGTTGCAGTTTGTTTTAAATAACAAACCTGTTCACCCGAAGGAAAACTCGATTAAGTAGAAGACATCCTGTCATAGCTTTTTGGTACATAACGGCTACCGTAGATGCAACACGTATTTGAAAAAGTGAGGCGCTGGAGAGCATTATTCGTTTGAATGCAAAATACAATTTCACCACTAGATGGGAGAAATTCCTACACAATGTCCCTTTAAGCAATCAGATTAGATTTGCATTTCCAAACGGTTTTCCTGGAATTCTTGATTCTGATTGGTCAGTCAGCATTCCGTGAACAAGTTTGTTTGCACAGTGATGCTAAACTGTTCATCATTGTCTAAACTGGTTTCCTACTGAGTTTCTTATCTCTCATTTCACTTGTGAACCAATTTTTATGTTCATCGCAGGGTCCGAAATCGCGTATTGAGTAGGTACTACTATTTGAATTTGAATTAACTTCAGGACAGTAGAAAAAGTTTGTTCTATATAGAATGAATATGGGTAGTATGAACGAAATTCTGACGTACTACATACGCCATGTTGTTACGGTCACGTGACCCACCAGTTATGTCGCTTCACCTATATTAATAAATCCTCTACTATGTATTCAGATACTACTCTTTTGGTGTTTTTCACATGCTATATAGCAGGGAAGTATTTGTTTCGGACAAATACCATTTATAACATACCATTTATCTTTTGTTTTTTTTAATGGGAACAGTGGGCTTATCTATTCTCAACATAACCTTGATCTTTGATTCTGGGAAGTATTTGTTTCGGACGCAGTGCACTTACTGGGAAAACCGTGAACTTAAAAGTACATTTAGCCTACAAATCTGGCATGGGTTCTGATCACCCTCATGGCTTATTCTGTAACTTATACCTCATTATGCCTTAGTTACAGGGCAGCAAAAGAATAGTGTTAAAGCTTTTTTTGGGGTAAAAATGATCCAGAAGGGCAGAAGAATGGGAAAATTCCAAAAAGAATGGGAGTGTACGTGTCCAGTGCCGGTGTCCGTGTCCATGTCCAGTGTCCGCGCCGGTGTCCAGTGTCCATGTCCAGTGTCTGTGCCGGTGTCCTTGTCCAATGTCCGTGCCCGTGTCCAGTGTCCGTGCCGGTGTCCATGTCCAGTGTCTGTATCAGTGTCCATGTCCAGTGTCTGTGCCGGTGTCCTTGTCCAATGTCCGTGCCCGTGCCCGTGTCCGTGTCGGTGCCCGTGTCCAGTGTCCGTGCCGGTGTCCATGTCCGGTGTCCGTGTCCGTGCCGGTGTCCGTGCCGGTGTCCAGTGTCTGTACCAGTGTCCATGTCCAGTGTCCGTGTCGGTGTCCATGTCCAGTGTCTGTACCAGTGTCCATGTCCGGTGTCCGTGCCGGTGTCCAGTGTCTGTACCAGTGTCCATGTCCGGTGTCCGTGCCGGTGTCCAGTGTCTGTACCAGTGTCCATGTCCAGTGTCCGTGTCCGTGCCGGTGTCCATGTCCAGTGTCTGTACCAGTGTCCGCGCCGGTGTCCATGTCCAGTGTCCGTGTCGGTGCCCGTGTCCAGTGTCCGTGCCGGTGTCCATGTCCAGTGTCTGTACCAGTGTCCATGTCCGTGCCGGTGTCCGCGCCGGTGTCCATGTCCAGTGTCCGTGCCGGTGTCCAGTGTCTGTACCAGTGTCCATGTCCAGTGTCCGTGTCCGTGCCGGTGTCCATGTCCAGTGTCTGTACCAGTGTCCATGTCCGGTGTCCGTGTCGGTGTCCAGTGTCTGTACCAGTGTCCATGTCCAGTGTCCGTGTCCGTGCCCATGTCCAGTGTCTGTACCAGTGTCCGCGCCGGTGTCCATGTCCAGTGTCCGTGCCGGTGTCCAGTGTCTGTACCAGTGTCCATGTCCAGTGTCCGTGCCGGTGTCCATGTCCATGCCGGTGTCCGTGTCTATGTCCGTGCCGGTGTCCAATGTCCGTGTCCAGTGTCTGTGCCGATGTCCGTGTCCAGTGTCCGTGCCGGTGTCCGTGTCCAGTGTCTGTGCCGGTGTCCGTGCTGGTGTCCGTGTCCATGCCGGTGTCCGTGTCCATGTCCAGTGTCCATGTCCGTGCCGGTGTCCGTGTCCATGTCCATGCCTGCGCCGGTGTCCGTGTCCATGCCGGTGTCCATGTCCAGTGTCCGTGTCTGCGCCGGTGTCCGTGTCCATGTCCGTGTCCGCGCCGGTGTCCATGTCCATGCCAGTGTCCGTGTCCAGTGTCTGTGCCCATGTCCATGCCGGTGTCCGTGTCCATGCCGGTGTCCGTGTCCATGCCGGTGTCCGTGTCCATGCCGGTGTCCGTGCCGGTGTCCATGTCCATGCTTGCGCCGGTGTCCGTGTCCATGCCGGTGTCCGTGTCCATGCCGGTGTCCGTGTCCGCGCCGGTGTCCGTGTCCATGTCCATGCTTGCGCCGGTGTCAGTGTCCATGTCCATGCCGGTGTCCGTGTCCAGTGTCTGTGCCTGTGTCCATGTCCGCGCCGGTGTCCGTGTCCATGTCCATGTCCGTGTCCGTGTCCGTGTCCGTGTCCATGTCCATGTCCATGTCCATGTCCATGTCCAGTGTCTGTGTCTGTGTCCATGTCAGTTGCCAATATCGTAGTATCGTGCAACAGTGTATTCTATCAGTTCAGTTCTGGCGCCTCCATCTCAACATACTGTACAATGCGACGTATATTCACATCACATGTTAAGGTAGAGGTAGCGACACACTCACGGGACACTGCAATTCACAAAAGTTGCAATTTACAAGTGTGATTTAAAGCCTTGCCGGTTAAACATTTCATTTGCGTGCTGGTAAGCTGTTCTAACATGCGCTTTTCTGACCTGACGCGCATACATAAGGATCAATGTATAATTGATACAGTTAAGTCTATGTAGTGTTTTATATTTATATTTGTTCATTCAATTTCTTGCTTCTGTTAAATACACCTCCTGTAGCTGAAAAAAAGCAGTGTTTATTTCATTTGTATATTATATGTTGTGTATATGTTATGTGTATCTTTGTTCTTCTCTTTTAATAACGAGGAAAACAATGACAACGATTTTTATCTTCGCCACTTTGGCCTAAATGTCTGCCATTTTATTTTGTTACCTTTTTAAGGCTTTGTTTTTAAATAGGGACATTTCTTTGGCTGTGTTACTTGCAAAATAGTAAAACCAACATGAAAAATAATCATGATATATTTTTTTGTCATATCGCCCACCCCTAATATCAAGCCCCTTTTGTATAGTCACAATAGCCATATCACATAACCTGTAACCACAGCGACTAAAGTAAATTTAATAACATCGGACAGCACAATATTGACAAATTAAGGTGCAAATTCATCTGTGTAATCTATTTGCTGGAAAACAGAAACATGATCTGATATCTCACACTACGGATGTGACAGACAACTAGGCAATAGGTCAGTCCTGAAAAAATTGTTTAGGTTAGAAAATGCAATTTTCACTCTTTTTAATAACTGAATTATACAGTATAATAACCATATTGGACTGTGGATGTGTGAAAATCTCGTTTCCTTCTTGCCACCCAAACAAAAACACGGCACTGAGAATGATTTGAGGTTTTATCATGCAGTAATTGATCTCGTGACCCAGAATGAAGAATCAATCTCCGCTTTTAGCATCTTTGTGGCCGTGATGAGGGACCCTTATGCTCTCCCGCTGCTCGGAAGAGAATTGAATATCCGACAGTCCCCTATTCTCTGGGCATGAATAATACGGCGTGTAATGCAGCTCTCTGCACACGGCACCAATTATACCAGACAATTAGAGCACTCAGACAAACAAACGGTCTGAGAGCCACTTACAGCTGAAAGGAGGCTCCTCTTACAGTGCAGAATGTGCATTTACACAAAAATACTAATAAATTAGGGCCGGGCGGTATGGCGTTTTATATCGTGGTGATGGTATAAAATGTCAATCGTTAGAGATTTTGCTATATCATGTATATCACAGCATGCAAATATACACGTATCACAAAACCACTGAAACTTTAGTGAGATAAAACGCATGAAAGCGACAAAGAGCTGGACTTGCTTGATGCTAAAAGGAGTTATTAAGTGCAATAAGTCAACTCGAGTGCTCGCGCTGACTGGCACACTGCCAAGTAGTGGTTCAGTGGTTCACAAAACTCACAGTTCGGATCATATTATGGTTTTTGAGTCACGGATCAGACAATTTTTAGGATCAGCTAGAAAATATATATATTTTGGGGGGGACTTTGCTTTCCATTTATTACTTAAAGCACACTTTAGGTACTCCTGTACCACAGCAAAAACTACTAGCCTAACTAATAAAGCTCAAACACTCTTAAAGGCAAGTGAACAGTCACAAAATAAGAACAAATACACAAATCACAAGCACAGATAAATACAACACCCACCCACCCCTAAAATAAATAAATAAAATCAAGTTTTTCCACTTACACCGCAGTAGCATATTTTCATAATTATTAATTTATGCTTTCCATGGATGTCATATTTAATGTAGTAGTTTGAAAGCAGAACTACTTTACAGCGGTGCAGTTACAGAAATGTATTCAAAACCTCTGAACATCTGTCAATCAACAAGAATTTAACTGTGCCATGGTATAACTTGAATAAAAATAACTTTTCCCATTTCACCTGCAATTTGGACTATTATACATAAATAAAATAGGCCAGTTTGCATTACGCCGACTGAATAAATGGTGCTTGTTTAGACACTAGTTTGGCAGGTAGTTAATGCACATGCAACAACATGCCGTGCTGTTGATTATACTAATTATTAGTGCAAAAAAAAAAAAAAACAATGTAATCTGTGCAGTACCCAGAAGATGATTCAAAACCTCGGAACATCTGTCAATCAAGAATTAAAAAATTTACCTGTACCATGTAATAATAAAAATGTCACAACTGGTAAGAAATCTTTTTTAGGGCATAAGATAGACATGATACTTAATATCTTCTATATTAGCCTCTACCTGTGCAATAAATCTTGCTCATTCACTAATGCAAATCTTTGAACTCTTTCGTAATACAAAATAATTTCACTTCAGTATAATGCTATTTGTTAATATCTCTTAAATCTTAATATCAATGTAAACTCTTAAAATACTCTCAGATTTCAACTTTGAGGCTTTCAGAGATTTTCCACATACTTCTGGCACATCTCTGAACACCCACCCAACATGTCACAACTACTTACCAATGTGCACACCAAACACAGACAGGTGTGACTTAATTCTTTCGGGACATGTCTACACATATTCGTGTGTGTGCGGTTACACCAGACTGAGCACCCACATTTCCCAAGCGATTGGCAAAAATGATCATCATCAATACTCTCAGGCCTTGTCCACACTAATACATTTTCATTTGAAAACACGTTTTTTCTCTCCGTTTTAGCCTTTCGTTCACCCTGAGGTATTCAAAAACCTTAGTTATGTGACGCATATTGTACTCATAGATATCTATAGTTAGTTAGTTACACCGGCATTGTTGTGCCTGCTATTTACTTTGTGTTGCTAAAGAGAAATGTTCCTTTGTAGACTCTTCATATTAAATTCCTCGCAATTGCTGTCCTGCCGCAAAACATGATGACAATTCACCCTCCCAGAGAGTTTGATTGACAGGCGATCTGACCAATCATAATCCGCCATCCGCAGAATCCGCCATTTTGTCTGACAAAGCAGTCAGGAGAGATAGTAGATTAACGCCGGTGGATTTGAACTTGAAAAACAGTGTGTGCTGACGTCTTTCCGCGGTTGAAACAACATTCCTTCTGATGTTCATTCATGTTTATTTGATGCTATAAATTAACTAGAAGGAAGAGATGATCGGTTCACGAGCAGCTTTAACTGAGCGATCTGTCACGACACATTAAAGAGACACAAAATGGTATTTATTGTTTAAATTTCTTCAAATAATGACAAAATTTGAAAGTTGCTACTTTGTTTAATATCAAAAGTAACCTGCTCTGTCCTGTCTGTCGACGCGTTGTCAGTTTCCTCTTTAGTCCGCCATGTATTTTTCACTGCGTGAGAACATGTTGTGTGGCGTGAGAGCGGTGTGGCTTGTCGGACATAGCAACAGTAACTAAAGGGGGCGGGTCTTTGCAAACAGATCAATTGCGTTTAAGACCATGCGATTGTGAGTGCAACCTGGACACAACAGTGTGTGGTGGGAGGTGATATTTTGCTATAAAATGATTGTGCCAGAAAAAAAGCGCGAGAACTTTAATACATCTGCTCTCTCGGTATCATCTCGTGAGATTTTATTACGTTTTACGCATGTGAAGTAAGGTGATTTAAAGTCATCATGAAATCAAAACTGACCCTATTTACTTTGTTAGCGCACATTGCTAGTCTTATGGTGTACGATTAATCCGTGAAACTTTGTTTGTCGTCATAATCTTTAATCAAAATCTAAAAACCTTCGCTTCTGCTCTGGAATGGCGTTCCTTCTTTTGGGTTGAGTATCTCTTTAACCACGTCCCTCCAACCGTCAGTCTGCTATGAGCGAGGGATGGAGAGGAGGTGCGCTACAGTAAAACCTGCCCTCTATTCAATATTCTGTTTCACTTGGAAATACGTCACAACACTTCCAGTACTTGCAACTTCCAGTACATGGGGACTAAGCATTTTCACTGTGGACGGGAAGCGTTTTGAAACAAAAACGCCATTTTCAATGTCTCCAGATTACTGTAGATGTAGCCTCGGCCACACACACTTCCCTGATTTTAGCATGCAAAAACATGCTTCAGTCGAGCTTTTAAAATAGTTGCAGCAATGGAGGTCAACCCCTCATTTCTCACCTCTCCGGTGCGGCCAAACTTTCATGATCTTTCGAGTTCATTCAGAAACGAAACACCGTCTCACGTTGCTCAGAGACGCAAAACAGTCCTGTGGCTTTGTTTCTAACTATTTTCATTGGCAAAATAGAACAAAAACAGGCAATATTGTGTCTAAAATGTCAGTATATTAACTTCTTGTTTATTAAACTGAAAATCACATTTGTGAATCATGCTGATATTTGAAGAAAAAACGGCACTCACTGTGTTATATTAAATAGCTATATTAAATTATATAAATATAAGACAAACAGAGGTATTTTTGCCCTTTATCTTGAATATTGAGGGCATTCTAAATGCATTTTAATAAACTAAATCACGCAGTAAAAGCGTAGACTTTAAATGCTCACACGCAGTACTCTAACCTACTAGACTACATCACATAGTGTGTGATGTATGTGTGCACTCTCTTGGTGTGTTTTTGTAAAGTGAGGGACATACTCGATATTGTCGGATTGCACATCGCTAAAACAAACATCATGATATTATCGTAGATGATATATATCGCACAGCCCTATGTAGATGTGGCCTCGTCCAAACACACTTCCCTGATTTTAGCATGCAAAAACATGCTAAATTCAAGCACCAGAGCTGGGCTGTGAAAAAAAACAAACTCTTTTGTGCTTTTAAAATGAGTGTAGAGATCAACCCTTAAAGGTGCATTGTGTAATATTTAGGAGGATCTGTTGACAGAAATGCAATAACATATACATAACTATGTTTTCAGTGGTGTATAAAGACCTTACATAATGAACCGTTATGTTTTTATTACCTTAGTATGAGCCATTGCTATCTACATACACCGCCTTACATTGAAATGGCCATTTTGTGCCTCCATGTTTCTACGGTAGCCCTAAATGGACAATCTGCTCTACAGAACGCGTTTCGTCACTATGTTGTTCTTCATGCAAAGAAGCTAGCTAAAGTCAGCGAACAAAACACTGACACAATGATGAATAAGTAACAATAATATTCCCAATAACATATCGTTTTACTGAATAATTTAGTAAATAGAATTTCTTAATTTATCTTTTTAAAGAAACCTTATTGCTTAACTGGCAACTCTCTGCTGTCTCAGACGACGACATCTTTTCCTGTCGGCCACCGTAACTTCTGTTGGTTGCAATTCGCAACCTCACCACTAGATGCCGCTAAAAATGACACACTGCACCTTTAAACTTGCATGACCTGAACCCTCATTTCTCACCTCTCCGGTGCGGCCGAGCTCTAACTCCACCAGTGCCACGGGGCTGTTGGACACCTGCCCCCTGCTGGCGGACGTGTGCAGGTCCACCCTCCACTTCAGGCCCCTGAGGCCGGGCTCCCAGCGGCTCTGAGCCAACAGACTCTCTCGCACCCGTGTCCGGTGGGTCTTCCAGAAGCGTCCCAGAGCGACCGCCTGCTCCGGGCTCACGCCTCCACCACCCTGCCTACGCGTCTGCGCCGTGAGAAACGCCTCCAGCTGCGTCTGATCCATGTCCGCTGATGCCATGGACTGAAGGAGGGACAGACAGATCAGGTTATGGGTGTGGTACGGGATAAATTATGATATTTGGCATTTTTAATTATCAGTATCGGCCGACAAGTTTTAATGTTTGGCTGACAGGAGTCAGAACGCAGACTTTTATTTTGACAGCGCTGAAGACACAGATACACAGGAGCTCATTCTCCGTCTTCATTTGATTACCGTCTTTGTTTAACACTAATGTACACTACAATCTTCTCTCAAATGACCTGTTATTTCTCAATGTTTCTCGGGTCTGAACATAGCTTGGGAAAGAAAGATTTAAGTATAATGCCTGTGTTACTTGGAATAATCTGCAAAGTATTTTAAAGTTGTTCATGGTCCCATCACTAAATTAACTTAAGCTACTTTCGCAATATATGTATAACGTAACGTTATATGTGATAATGTAAACTGGTTCTTATGTTATTTGCTGCTGCCTTCTTTGACAAGTCACTGTTTAAAAGTGATTTTGTATGTATGGATGCATGGAAAATTAGACTGAATATTAGACAGAACTACTAAAGAAAATGAACAGTATATGAAATGTATGATAGAGTTTGCCTTACTTTTAGTAAAAATAACAGTATTGCAACTTTTTTTTAAACTATTTCTTTATTTGAAAAAAATATATTATAGAATATATTAGGATTACAGAATCAAAAAGTTTCTAAAGTATAAATCTGTTTATTTTATATATTTTACATTTTATAAGTATTTTTGCATCTGTAATTTAGTAATTATGTAAAACAAATAAAAATCTTATTGCAGCCAGCAATTGTTATGCATGAGTTATTTACTATCATATTACATATTATTCACATGAAAAACGATCAAATTATCAAATAATTGTTCTGGGTGGTTGCCATAGTGTTCTGGGTGGTTGTTATGAGATAGATAGATTAGAAATATTAGATAGAATGGAAAATGAGTCTCGATGGATTAGAAATAGTACATAGAGTGGCAGCTGATGAAGTCTGATGAGCCTCTCTGTCAACATTTGAATTTAGTTTAGAGTTAGAAAGAAAGAGAGAAAGAAAGAAATATAAGATAGATAGATAGGAAGAAAGAAAGAAAGAAAGAAAGAAAGAAAGAAAGAAAGAAAGAAAGAAAGAAAGAAAGAAAGAAAGAAAGAAAGCTTAAATGAGTCTCAATGAATTAGAAATAGTACATAGAAAGGCAGCTGATGGAGTCTAATGAGCCTCTCCAACTGTCAAAATTTGAATTTAGTTTGGAGTTAGAAAGAAAAAAAGAAATATAAGATAGATAGATAGATAGATAGATAGATAGATAGATAGATAGATAGATAGATAGATAGATAGATAGATAGATAGATAGATAAGTTGAATTGAATGAGTTTGAATTGATACAGTTGAAGTTTAAATAGTCTTGGCTCAATTTGAACATTCCGCAATGAAAGTCTATGGGATTTTTCCAATTTTTGATCAGCAATTTTAGGAAAACCGTTAGTCTGATCAGTCTGAAAAGAGCAAGCAACTCTAGTCAGAACAGTTTGAAGGTTTAGTCTGAGTTTAGTGGTTGTAGCTTGAACAGTTTAGGAGGAGTAGCGTGGAGAAATTTTGGCTAAGAATAATAATAATAAGCTTAAATACAATATCAGTATGTTGGCTTTTCCAAGCCAACTTAATAATGTGATACATCACATTATATGAGCTTTATAATATCGACCATCAACCACCTGCTCTCTAAGATATCAGCCATCAAAAAAAACATATCGTCGATTACTAAACTGTAGTATACAGTAGTCGTACTATGCACTGAATACTACATACTAATTAAGGAATAAACGCATTATGGAATGACACGCGTTCAGCAAGTGACATCTAACGACCTGGCAAACTAGCATTGGTGCTGCAAGAAATCTGCTGCTCTCTAGCGGTGGACAGACAAGGCAATCCACACCTGCATTTAGTTTTAAACAATGAAAGTTCTCTATGAAATGTTTCCATTTGTATTTTGATGCAGAAATATCAATAAACGTCCCCGCTATTATGTAAAACTCGTATAGAGTGTATAGATACCTTGAGAAGCGACCTCATCTTGTCATGCAGCGCGCGGAACTCGTCCTGCGTCGTCTCGGCGTAGAGCTCATTCTTCAGAAACTCCTCTGTGATTTCTGTATTGCCGTAATAAAGTCTCTGTGTGATTCCGTTCAGTAAAGCGCTCACACATCTCTGGCTGTCCGCGTCAGCCATGTTGGATGTTGACAGGGGGTCATGTGATCCGCGTCACGCGCAGCGCGCGTTCACTTCCGGTATTTTTATGTTTAATATAAACCAGAGCCATTAAATATTATATAAACATAAACATAATCCTCCTGGGGCCCAGGAATAGACTTTTGTCCACTGTAGTGTACATTATATTTTAGTGAATTTATCTGACACTACAGGTCACAGTTTTAGTCTGGATCTGCTGTAAAGAGTTTCACTATGACAACAACAACAGCTTCTCCTTGGTCTTTAAAAAAAAAAGACTGACATTAATTTAGTGATCAATGTAGCACTCTTATGGAAATATGATAATATTTCGTAATTATCATGACTTTTTTTATTATTATTGTTTGTCATAAATCAACATCTCAAGAAAATGTTATGGGGTTTCTTATCCAAATATGACTTTCTGTTACGAAACAAGGCATTGATTACATATCACTGTATAGACCCCTGTTGCATAAACCGCTTAGACTAGTCTTACAAGTTAGTCATTGAATTTATTTCTTTAAGACCATTCATAACTTTTTTAAGTCAGTTACATAAAAACGTACATTGGCCTAATTTTCTAAAATGTTTTTTTCTACATTTGTTTCTTATGCACTAAACAATGTAATGATAGGTGTATGCTTCACTGCCTTTGATATCCCACTAAATCCCACAGCCATAGTTTTTAAAGGAACACGCCGACTTTTTGGGACTTTAGCTTATTCACCATATCCCCCAGAGGTAGATAAGTCCATACATACCTTTTTCATCTCCGTGCGTGCTGTAACTCTGTCTGACGCACCCACCGCTAGCCTAGCTTAGCACAAAGACTGGAGGTAAACAGCTCCAGCTAGCATACTGCTCCCAATAAGTGACAAAATAACGCCAACATTTTCCTATTTACATGTTGTGATTTGTATAGTCACAGCGTGTACGAATAACAAGGTCACATGAGACACAGCCATCTTCTAACCGTAAACATACTGGGAACTATATTCTCAGAAGGCGAAGCACTGCTACTTCTGCGGGGTGATTTACTCCAACTCTGAGCGAACTCTGCTCCTCAACACGGGGCTTCTCATAGATATACACTCGATGTCGCCTTGGGGTTCTAAGCATGCGTCAAAACCGCCGCCATCTTGGAACAGGTGTCTTGTCATAGGAAGTAGCTAGGTAACGCTGCTATCTCCGCCTGTAGCTTACTCCGAATTCATGGATGATGCCGGACTTTTGTGCTGCGTATGGATGTTCGTATGGATGTTCACACGAACGAAATCTAAAAACCAGACAGCAAAATGCTTAACGTTTAGCCTAATTAAAGGTTGCGTTCATATTCTGGGCTCATCTGGTTTTTTGTACATAGCATAGCCTACTTTGTTATGATTTTAGTAACATAATGATTAATAAATGCACGCACAATTATCCGTGAACTTGATTTGAACAAATGCCTTTCAACTTGTGTGTGCAAAATTCTGAATTAAATGAATGTGCAGCAATTTGTACAAATAGAGAGTCTGTAGGCCTACTATACTGTTGTAGCCATTAAATAAGCGCATTTAGTTTCATATTTGTTAAAATATTATAATGTTATTTTTTTTTTCCATTTATGTTGATTTATGAAAAGTGAACAGCACGAGTAAGATAGGATGCACAATATATCGAGAGACATGGAATGGGTCAGACATGATTTTGACCACTTCATTAAGTTTTGTAGAAAGCCTTTCTTTAAAGTGAATTTCGTTTTGTATAAATTGTATCTTAATTTTATAATTTTATAATTTAATTAATTAATTAATTAAATTATTTTTTTGATTTTTCATCAACCAATTGCCTGGATTTAATAAATAAGAAGCAAATATAACAGACAATATAATCATGGAGGCGCCCGCACGGTCACTTGCATTGCACGTTAACTGGAGCGCATCTCATCCTAACTTACCGAAACTCAGTGTATGCCTCACATAAGCCCCTTTCACACAGCGCTTTGAACCCGGGAAATTGCCGGCAAATTGCCAGAGTGCCTTCTGTTTGAACGCAAACACGACCCGGGATTGATACCGGGATCGATGCCGGGTTGGGGACCTAGTAACATTGCCGTATTCAGTCCCGGAACACGCGCTGTGTGAACAAAAGCCGTAATAAAGCCGTGTCGTAGTGATGACGCTGAAGCGCGGGATCGTTCGCCAGCTGTGAAACGGTACGTAATGCGCAAGTTTTGAATCAGAGTAAAGTGTGTGGTTTCTCGAGAGAGAAATCGCAGCTCATCAGCAAACTTAAGACGCTGCTGAGACATTGCAAGTCACATCGATGTCACGTGTCTTTACGGGATTTTTACGGGTTGTGTGTGAACGCACTCTCTGATTGCGGAAAATCACTGGCAGTGTGAATGAACCAAAATCGACCGAACCCGGGTCAAATCCTGGGTCACTTTATCCGTGTATTTTCCGGAATCTCTGTGTGAAAGGGGCTATAGACATGAGAAATACATCAAATACACAAAGCTTGAAATGTCTTTAACCTCCTCAGACCCGAGCTTTGGTTTGGCGTGCATTTTAGATTTCTTCTAGCTTTTTGGGGTTAGGAGGGGACCAATATATATAATAACCAGAATTTATCTTTGAACATGAAGCACTTTTTGAAAAAAATGATGTCCACATATGTGGACACTGGGTCTGAATTCACAGAAAAAAATCAATACACCATTGTGTAACAAAGTGCAAATCTCTTTTATTTACAGCCTGTGCCTGAACATTTTTCGTTGTTACTCTTGTATAACTTCTGAACATACATACATACATCTTCCGCTTATCTGGGGCCGGGTCGCGGGGGCAGCAGTCTAAGCAGAGATGCCCAGACTTCCCTCTCTCTAGACACTTCGTCCGGCTCTTCCAGGGGGACACCGAGGCGTTCCCAGGCCAGCCGGGAGACATAGTCTCTCCAGCGTGTCCTAGGTCTTCCCCGGGGTCTCCTCCCGGTGGGACGTGCCCGGAACACCTCCCCAGGAAGGCGTCCAGGAGGCATCCGGAACAGATGCCCGAGCCACCTCAGCTGGCCCCTCTCGATGTGGAGGAGCAGCGGCTCTACTCTGAGCTTCTCCGGAGTGACCGAGCTTCTCACCCTATCTCTATGGGATCGCCCAGCCACCCTGCGGAGAAAGCTCATTTCGGCCACTTGTATCCGGGATCTTGTCTTTTCGGTCATGACCCACAGCTCAGCCCAGGTGAGTTGGAAAATTTATCCGGGGCCCCACCCTGGAGCCAGGCCCGGGGTGGGGCTCGTATGAGAGCGCCTGGTGGCCAGGCCTCCCCCATGGTGTCCGGCCGGGCTCAGCCCGAAGAAGCGACGTGGGGCTGCCCTCCCGTGGGCTCACCACCCGTAGGTGGGACTGTAAGGGGCCGGTGCTTAGAGGATCGGGCGGCAGTCGAAGGCGGGGGCTTCGACGACCTGATCCCTGGACCCTGGAGGGGTGCTGGATAGCGCTCTGACTGGGGACTCCATCGTTCTACTTGGGGACTTCAACGCCCACGTGGGCAGCGACAGTGACACCTGGAGGGGCGTGATTGGGAGGAATGGCCCCCCTGATCTGAACCCGAGCGGGCTAGTCACAGTTTGTCCATAAGGAACACCATGTTCAAGCATAAGGGTGTCCATCAGTGCACGTGGCACCAGGACACCCTAGGCCGGAGGTCAATGATCGACTTTGTGACTTTGTGGACGTTTCATCTGGCCTCTGGCTGTATATCTTGGACACTCGGTGAAGAGAGGGGCGGAGCTGTCAACTGATCACCACTTCTGAACATTGATATGGAAAAACAAAATTTATATCCAAATAAAAAACATATCCAAAAAAAAAAATAGAAAATTAGCTTTTTTTTTGTAACACTCCAAAACTTCAACTTCTCCAAACTAGGAATGTTATTTTTATTTGTGTGTGTGTGCACGCTCGATCGCAGTGAGCAAGAATGTGTGTGTGTGTGTGTGTGTGTGTGTGTGCGCACGCGATCGTGAATGGGCAAGAGAGAGTGTCTGTGTGTGCGATCGCGAGTGATCAAGAGAGAGAGTGTGTGTGTGTGTGTGTGTGTGTGTGTGTGTGTGTGTGTGCGCGCGCGCACGCGACCGTGAATGGGCAAGAGAGAGTGTCTGTGTGTGCGATCGCGAGTGATCAAGAGAGTGTGTGTGTGTGTGTGTGCGCGCGCACGCGATCGTGAATGGGCAAGAGAGAGTGTTTGTGTGTGCGATCGCGAGTGATCAAGAGAGTGTGTGTATGTTCGCGCACGCGATCGTGAATGGGCAAGAGAGAGTGTCTGTGTGTGCGATCGCGAGTGATCAAAAGAGAGAGAGAGTGTGTGTGTGTGTGTGTGTGTGTGTGTGTGTGTGTGTGTGTGTGTGTGTGTGCACGCGCGCCACGAAGCTCGCAAGTTGTGCAACTACAAATTGTCATTTTTTTTGCTAAAATTCTTATACAGTTTCATCGAAGTTAAGTCCCAATGTCCACATATGTGGACATCAAGTTTAGCAGCCTAGTAAATCTTTCCTGTTACAAAAGTTTGTCAAATGTGCATGCCATTTTAATCATACAACACTATTATGCATAACTTAACAAGAATCAACGATGAAATGTTCTTACATTTTTTACCTTGTGGGCGTTTTGGTCTGATGTGGCTGCGTGACATTTCGCCTCTTTTCTCCGCCATCTTGAAATTATTTATGTTACATTTTTTTTTCTCCTGACACCACCAGATGGCAGTATAAGTGCCCATGTTTGTGAAAAACCAGTTCCAGTTACACAGAATTAAGTATTAACCTGCACACAGCCAAAAATGTGGTGTCCACGTATGTGGACACGGGGACTGAGGAGGTTAAACGAAATAATTCAAAACGAAAAGAAAAAGGCTACTCTCTGATTATGTAATCCATTATGTGCATTTCTCTCTATAGGCGCGTTCACTACGAATATGGCGATCGTCAACTTCATCTTTGCAGCCGACACTGTCAGAAAACACTAGTTTATTAAAGGGGTCATATAATGCCATTTTTGTACAAGCTAATATGATTCTTTAGGGTCTAAATTAAAAGTTTGTAATATACTTTAATTAAAAATTCTCATTAGTATTATAAGAAAACACTCATTTTACCTGGTCAAAAACAGCTCTGTTTTCAGCACGCCGTTTAAGTGCATGTGTCTTTAAATGATAATGAGCTTTGCTTACCCCGCCCCTCTGTTCTGTGCGTACACCGTTTTTAATAATAACACAATAACAATAACGCGTTGTTCATTATAAACGTGGGATTATGAATTATATTGAGAACGTCATACATAGAAAACATGCCGTAATGTACCCTGAGTGTAAACAGCCGCATTCATCATGAAGCGTGCAGCAAGCGATTTGCAAAGATTAATATAAAGATTAATATAAAGGTTAATAAAACGTTACACTCACTTCTTCTTCTGGAGGTGCAGCAGGTACACGAATAGTTGGTATTTATCCTTTTTCAGGAGCAGCTTCTTAGCAAAACCAGCTTTATATTGACCTCGTTTGTAAAGCAGTCTGGTGTGTGAAATGATTCGCACAAACATGAAAGCATTGACGTTGATCGTGGGGAATATTCCCTTCGAAAACAATCTCAGCCACTGCGTCTTCAGCGGTTCGGATTTAGGAACATCAAAATGACTTCTGTGTTCCTTTTTACACCCAAGAATAGAACACCACAATCGCTTAGACGCCATTCTGCTCATAGACAGTGCTCCAGCGTATCAACAATGACTGCGCCGGTCCGCGCGGACTATGATTGACGGGTCTGTGTTGAAACGCTGCTGTCTATTAACGATCGTGGGAGGGGTGTCGATTTTGTGTCGTCACAAAATCGAACGGCTTGATTTGAGAGAGGGGAAAACATATAAGAAGATTAAAAAAAAACACTGGATGGATTTTTATCATTTTATGATGGTTGTGTACAGGCACTGCCAACACACATTTCAGTACAATCAACTTGTAAAAGTGCATGTACCATTATATGATCCCTTTAACAATTCTCTGTACATCCATGATTATTATACATAGAATTCCACAAATCTTATGTATGTGTGAGTTTTGCACAAGGATACAGTGGGCTCAAGGGCTTGTTTCTTCCTTGCAAACTGGGGATGGAGGTGTGGAAGGACACTGGAATTTGTGAAAATGTCAACTGTTTAGCTATTTAAGATGTATTTACTACTTTAGTACATACTTATTTAATGTGGCAAAAGTATTGCGGGACAGGAATAAAGAAAAGATGAAACGGTCTTTGGCACCTCAACTATCTAACTTTCACATTATGTTCCTCTCAAATTTTTGATTTGCTTCCACCTGCAAATTGCTTTGTGTATCATATTTAATAAACCAATACAATTTAAATGTTTAAATTAACATGTATAGTCACACCATTGTAGCCATTTTGCATGCAGTAGGCTATAAGGTAAGTAGCGATAGTTCATTCTAAGTTTACTCAAGTGGAAGAATGTGACTAATAAACTTAGGCCTACTAGCATATGCATTATATTTTGAAAAATAAGTAGATTATCTTAATATCAAAACCTTAAATTTTCTCTGGACTCAATGATAAATACATGTCTGACCGTTGGAACGATTTTATTTCCATTAGACCTTTGCCTACATTGACGCTGATGCATTAAAGAGGAGGGGCTCCCCTGTTCCAAGATGGCGGCTCTATTGACGCATTCGTTCCAATGAACTGCCGTAGCCAAGGCGACATCTAGTGTATATATCTATGGGGGCTTCTCAGGTGCTGCGAGGAAATCACTCCGCCCAAGTAGCAGTGCTTCACCTTCTGAGAATATAGTTCCCAGTATGTATACGGTTAGAAGATGTCTGTGTCTCATGTGACCATGTTATTTGTAGACGAAAAAAAACGACTGCTCCCATTAAGTGACAAAATACACCAACATTTTCCTAATCACAACATGTAAATAGGAAAATGTTGGCGTATTTTGTCACTTAATGGGAGCAGTCGTTTTTTTTTTTTTTTTACAGATCGGGTTTGGTCGGACTTGGGCTAATTTAGCTTTTCTCCTTTCATTGTGCCCATAATATACATGCAGAGCGCAGGCTACTGTATGAAATATTGTTATATTGATAATATAATAAATATGCAACGCAATATGCGATTACGCGAGTAACGCGACGCATGTGCAATGCATTAGGTCAGTGTTTCCCAACCCTGCTCCTGGAGTACCCCCAACACTGCACGCAAACACACCTGATTCAACTCATCAGCTCATTAACTTATGTGATAATGAGCTGATGAGTTGAACCAGGTGTGTTTGATTAGGGAGACAAAGAAAATGTGCGGTGTTGGGGGTACTCCAGGAGCAGGGTTGGGAAACACTGCATTAGGTGACAGTTGACCATGGAGAGGAGCGTGGAGAGTTAGGCTACTAAAAGTTCCCAATACTTCAGGAAAAGCTGCATTTTGAAAGAGTTTTGATTTGATTACCACAACAAACAATGAGCCTGAAGCCTTCAACAGTGGATGCTATGCTTTTTCTTCACAACACTCGCGAATAAACAGTGAATAAGCCTACTCAGTTCAACAGATTTTTTTTTTTTTATTATATTTGTATTATTATTTAACGTTAGCCAGTTGGCGAAGAGTTCTTTGAAACGTTGTTCTTCAGTAAAGTTACTACGTAAATCTTTATTTACTGCTGGATCACATTTGGCTATATAATATTCTCTACTGCATGCTTATGCTTCTCTGTAATGGACAGTCATGTATTAATATTTGTGGGCATAATTGTCGGTGGTGGTAGTTATGTTTGAGGCCTATAATAAAAATGTACCTAGTAGCGTGTGTGTATGTGTGTGCGTCTAGCAGAGACAGCGCGCATCAGAGAGCGCGTGTCAGAGAGAGCTTTAAAGTGATATTGATGTTGCTCTCGGGTTGGGTTCGGGCTGAAAAATTGCAGACGTTTTCGGGCTGGGGCCGGATTAGGGCTTGAACACCACGGGCCAGGTCTCGGTTAGGGCTGGATGTTTTGCCCCGTGCAGGGCTCTAGGCAGTATGCTAGCTGGAGCCATTTACCTCCAGCTTTGTGCTAAGCTAGGCTAGCGGTTGGTGACAGACAGAGTTAAGGGACGCACAGAGATGCAAATGGTATGTATGGACTTATCTAACTCTGGGTGATACGGTGAATAAGCTAAAGTCCCAAAAAGTCGGCGTGTTCCTTTAACAGTACGAATTTGATCAAGTAGCCTAATTCTCAGTTCAACCATTCCAAAAGATCGACCTAAGGAAAATACTTTTAAAAAATGAGTTATAAAAATGTAATGACACTACTGCAGCATTTTTCTATTTAAAATTTAAATGTTACTGTGAATGTGTGTGTTTCTGTTCATAACTTTCAAAAGCCGAAAAGAGGCACATACAATCAAACTGTCATAAGTATGGATAGTGGGATGAATCAACAGCACAAGTGCAGAAAGAAAGGTCATTTTGAGTATTACATTTTTTTTTACATTTTTTAATGATAAAGTGACAGTATATAAAATGCAATGAACATAGATATTTTCATGAAATGCTTATATAAAAAATGTAACTGCCATGTGTAAATAATATTACGGCAATACAATAAAGTGCTTTAATACACAAACATTGTTTTAAGACATGTTTAAGAGTTTTTAGATATACAAACTCACACAGGACACACCACTAGTGTCAACCCTTATTTGACCCGATTACCATTCAGTCAAAGTTAGCAGATATTCCTCTAAAAACACTCAGCAAAATACAATGAGGGAACAACAAAGCGGCACTCATTCACCAACAACATCTCCAAGCTGTAACACATAGAATACAGTCACATTCAGGCATGATTTGATTTCATAAGCCTATTATGTCTAACATATAATAATTAATTACCCTGTTTTTGTCATATGAAACAAAAACAATAGTAATTACATACATAATTATACATAAAGCAGCAAAACAACCCCAAAATATTATTTGTTCCATAAAATATCACTAAAATATATTACTATATAATTATGTGTTATATATATTTTGTATATTATTATAATTAGCATGTATTTCTCAAAAGTATTGTGAGCTAAATTGATTAGGATTAGGATGGAGAGACCATTAGTGGCAATGGTTCGATCTACTTCGGCTTACATGGACACGCAGCATAATTACTACAATCATAAAGTCTTGCAAAAATACTTACATCATCTTCATATCAGAGGGGTTGACTTTGGGTTTAGGTGGCCTGTAACAAAAGAAGGCACAGACTCATTAATGTTATATTTAGTGAAGATATACTTACAGTTTCAGTTTCTTTAATTTTCTAACCATTTATTAAGGTGAAAACACATTTGTTAATATAACTATCGTAAATAAAATAATTTTATCCTATTTTGAATTAAAAATTTAAAACACACTTTGTAGCTAAAATAAGAATGTAAGCATGTTTTTGTGTTTTGTTAATGTGTTTGTTTGAGCTTGTGTTTACTTACAAGTAAGTTCTTGTGTTCATCAGGGTTTTCAGGCAGGCAATGTCATCTGTGATGTCATCATCCAAAAAAGCTTTGGTAGAAAAAAAGTAGAAAAAAAGTAAAAAGTTCATATTTAATCGTATCGGTATTTAGTTAATTTCCTAAAAACATTTGATATGGCATTTTCCCTCTAACTTACAAGTGCATTTCATGTTGCAAATATTAATTGATGGCACCAGGCCGGAATCACAGGCCCACTGATCACTGAGCTGAAACACTCCATACAGGCGCCAGACAGGCTTCTTTGGCTTCTTCTCAAAAATGGGACCGTAGGGTTTGGGTAAAAAGGGAATGTAACGGCGCCATCTCTGGGGTCTTGAGGAATTTCCTGGATGGGAGATTATGACGGGCCTTGATTTTGTGCTTGATTTGCCTGTGGTGGATCTTGTGGTTGAGCCTGTGCTGGAGCCAGTGGTGGGGCTTGTTGTTGAGCCTGTGGTGAGGCTTGTTGTTGAGCCTGTGGTGGGGCTTGAGGTTGATCCTGTGGTGGGGCTTGAGGTGGAGCCAGTGGTGGGGCTTGAGGTTGATCCTGTGGTGGGGCTTGAGGTGGAGCCAGTGGTGGGGCTTGAGGTGGAGCCTGAGGTGTGACTTGTGGTGGGGCTTGAGGTGGAGCCTGTGGTGGGGCTTAAGGTTGGTCCTGTGGTGGGACTTGTGGTGGGGCTTGAGGTTGATCCTGTGGTGGGGCTTGTGTTGGGACTTGTGGTGGAGCTTGAGGTGGAGCTTGTGGTGGGACTTGTGGTGGAGCCTGTGGTGGGGCTTGAGGTTGATCCTGTGGTGGGACTTGTGGTGGGGCTTGAGGTTGATCCTGTAGTGGGGCTTGAGGTGGAGCTTGTGGTGGGACTTGTGGTGGAGCCTGTGGTGGGGCTTGAGGTTGATCCTGTGGTGGGACTTGTGGTGGGGCTTGAGATTGATCCTGTAGTGGGGCTTGAGGTGGAGTCTGTGGTGGGACTTGTGGTGGGACTTGTGGTGGGGCTTGAGGTGGAGCCTGTGGTGGGGCTTGAGGTGGAGCCTGTGGTGGGACTTGTGGTGGAGCCTGAGGTGGGGCTTGAGGTGGAGCCTGTGGTGGGGCTTGAGGTTGATCCTGTGGTGGGACTTGTGGTGGGGCTTGAGGTGGAGCCTGTGGTGGGACTTGAGGTGGAGCCTGTGGTGGGGCTTGAGGTTGATCCTGTGGTGGGGCTTAAGGTGGAGCCTGTGGTGGGGCTTGAGGTGGAGCCTGTGGTGGGACTTGTGGTGGGGCTTGAGGTGGAGCCTGTGGTGGAGCCTGTGGTGGGGCTTGAGGTGGAGCCTGTGGTGGGACTTGAGGTGGGGCTATGCATCTCAACAATGGTGAGGGGCAGAATATTCAATGAGGAAAAGTAAATTACATAGACAATTCAGATCATAATTTATTCATACCGCAATGCATGATGGGAGCCATTAATGAGTTGTGATTGGTGGCAGCCACTGCAACATGCTTTATTATTGTCACCATTGTTGAGATTCACAGGCTGATTATTGATGTCTGAACGTCTTTTTGATTAGAGCAATGTTTATTAAATATTTTGAATTATAAGTAAAGTCCTGATAATCATAGGCTGAAGAATCACAAAACTGCTGCTAACAAGTTAAACCAAACTATCTTAATATGTTTCACTTTTCAGATCACAGTATGATTATGTCAAAACATAACCAACACTATAAGATAACATTTTACTTTGTTCATTTAACTGTTATAAATCAATAACAGCAGACAAACAACAGTAAATATTAAAGTAAACATATAATGGTCTAGAGACCAACTAAAGCAAACACCCATCACCTTAATGGTAACTTACAATTTGTGATTTTCTTCTTCAGTGATTCTGCTTGTTAACATCAGGTGTCTTCAATAATGCTCAATCATCACTAAATGAATCACTTAATTATCTTCTCAGCCCTAAATGCCGCTCCATCTGAAAGCAGGTGATGGTGATTTACTACTAAATCAAGGAACCGGCTTTACTGACGAGATGCGCATAACAATATCGCGATTTAAATCGCCCAGCCCTAATATATATATATGCACAAACACACACATACCAGTTATTTGTGATAAATAACGGTAATGTTATGAGTCTAGATAAAATTTTTTTTTGATTTGGCTATTGTCACAATTATGCCCAGTGGGCATTTGATGTCAATTTAACATCAATATGACATCAAATTGATGTCAAAATTACGTCAAGAAATTGGTCAAAAATGAAAGTCAAATTGACGTCAAAGTGTTGATGTCAATTTGATGTCAAGATTTGACCTCTGCTGATGTCATTTTGCCAAACAAAAAGGTGAAATGCATGGCCGTACACTTATTACTAGCTTCACTTAAAACTAACCAGATTTACTTTATTTAATTTTTTTATGATTTAAGATTTAAGATTTAATGAAATCATATTTTGTATTTTAAAGTCACCATGATGGTGGTTAGCGTTTGCTTTAGTTGTGCTCTTGACCCTTCACTATTTAATATAAAAATTTCTCTGGCTGCTTTAATTGTGTGTTTATAAAGCACAAATGCTGTAGCTAAAAAAGCCATGAGAAACTGAAATCAGGAGATGTTGGCTGTTTATTGATGACATCATCATGTAATTACCTGAATCCCTGATCATGTTCAGTGTCTAATGCTTTGATTATATGGAACTTGTGGGTTAAAAGCGGTTTTATTCATGATAGAAGTTATTTGATTCTACAGCATATCTAGCAGTGTTGTTTATCAAATAATGCCCTTGTTTTTTAAAACCTATTTAGTGCACAAAACCCTGTCATCTATGGCATTACTTAGACGCACACAGACATCAAGAAACAGCATATGAATCTCAACAATGGTGACAATCAAACAAAATATCCAGATAATCAGATCAACTATAGCTGCATAATGTATTAATGCCGCAATGCATGCTGGGAGATATGGGTGAGTTTTGATTGGTGGTTCCCAGCATGCACTGCAGCATGAAGCATTTCATTGATTGTCACCATTGTTGAGAGTCATACACTGATTCTTGATGGCTAAGTAATAATGTTAAATTTAATGCATTAAATGTTTTTAAAATCCTTTATTAATTTAAAAAAAAAAAAACATTCTCATGCTGTTAAATTAAATGGCTTATATTATAATGCAACAAGTCCTATATAACCAAACATTAGACACTGAATAAGATCAGAGATTCAGGCAATTACATGATGATATTGTCATCATCTTCAATAAACCGCCAACATCTCCTGATCGCATGGCTTTTTTAGCTACAACAATTGTGCTTTATAAACACACAGTTATAGCAGCCAGAGAAAATTTAATATTAAAGAGTCAAGGGCCAAGAGCACAACTAAAGCAAACGCTAACCACCATCATGGTGTCATCAAAATATGTTTAATATATTTTAAACTATTTAAATATTATATTTATTTAAACCAGAAATTAAATAAAGTAAATCTGGTTAGTTTTAAGTGAAGCTGGTAATAAGTGTACGGCCATGCGTTTCACATTTTTGTTTGGCAAAATGACATCAGCAGAGGTCAAATCTTGACATCAAATTGACATCAACACTTTGACGTCAATTTGACTTTCATTTTTGACCTATTTCTTGACGTAATTTTGACATCAAGGTGCCCGCTGGGTGTTCTGTCTTGTCTGCACCAGTTCTCATTAGTCTCTATGGTTTCCAATTAGTTAAGTCTTGTCAGCTGTTCCTTGTTTAGTCTGCTTGTGTATTTGTAATGGGCCATGTTTGGATCTTCCAACAGGACAATGATCCAAAACAAACTCAAAATCAACACAAAAATGTGTCAATGAGCACAAAATGAAGCTTCAGCCATGGCTGTCCCAGTACCCTGACCTGAACCATATAGAAAATGAGTGGGATGAACTGAAGAGAAGAGGCGCCAACATGGATCTGGAGAGATTCTGTATGGAGGAATGGTCTCTGATCTCTTGTCAGTGTTCTCCAAACTCATCAGGCATTATAGGAGAAGACTCAGAGCTGGTATCTTGGCAAAAGGAGATTGCAAAAAGGGTGCCAATATTTGTGGCCAACATGTTTTGGAGAAAACGTACTCGGTTACTAACGTAACCTCGGTTCTCTCTAGTAGAGGGAACGAGTACTGCGTCTTAGCTAAGACGCTGCGGGAAAAGTCTCTTTTCACGAATATTGAAGCAAAAAATTATCCTTAATTTTAATATTTGTAAAACGCATTTGCAGCAGTATGCAGCCATAGGAAAGACGGCTCGTTTGCTCATTGGCTGTTCTACTAGCAAATGCATAAGCCTATCGAGCGCAGGCTGATGCAACATCAGACCAATGAGGCCACTTCCCGCCGACGCGGGCGTGGCCTAGCCCTATAAAGGTAGCTCGAAAAGGCTGACTCACTTGATTTATTTCATCGAAGAAGCGAACCAAAGTGAATCGTACGCACGGCAAGGAACGCAGTACTCGTTCCCTCTACTAGAGAGAACCGAGGTTACGTTAGTAACCGAGTACGTTCTCTTACGAGAGCTCTCTCGTACTGCGTCTTAGCTAAGACGCTGCGGGAACCCAATGTAAGACGCCGTGCGTGCAGGGATTAACAACCATAAAACTGGAGGCGAACCCAGGAAAGCGGGAACCTCAAGGTTATAAAACCTGATAAATGTAGACGGCGAGGCCCAGCCTGCCGCCATACAAATATCCTGTAAAGATATCCCACTAGACCAGGCCCACGAAGAGGCAACGCCTCTCGTGGAGTGCGCTCTGACACCCAGTGGGCACTGAAGACCTCTGGAGGTGTATGCTAACGCTATGGCGTCAACTATCCATCTGGATAGGCTTTGTTTCGAAACAGCCATTCCCTTGGAACGTCCACTGAACGAGACAAATAGTTGCTCAGTCTGTCTAAAGACAGCAGAGCGAGACACATAGGCTCTTAAAGCCTTGACAGGGCAGAGAGAGCTCAAGTCTCCTTCCTCTTCTAACACCGGCAGGGCGGACAGGGATATAACCTGAGCCCGAAACGGCGTGTTGAGGGATTTCGGCACATAGCCGTGCCTAGGTTTGAGTATGACTCTCGAGTCACTAGGCCCAAACTCCAGACACGACGGGCTCACCGAGAGCGCGTGCAGGTCCCCTATGCGCTTCACTGAAGCAAGGGCCAGCAAGAACACTGTCTTAAATGACAGATGTTTGAGACTAATCGTCTGGATGGGCTCGAAAGGGGAACCTTTCATGGCCTTTAGAACCGTAGAGAGGTCCCAAACAGGAACCGACGGGGGTCTGGGAGGGTTCAGTCTCCTAGCTCCCCTGAGGAAGCGGATGACCAAATCGTTCCTTCCTATCGACTGACCGAGCGTTGTCTCAGCGAACGCTGCGATAGCCGCCACATATACTTTGAGCGTGGATGGGGCTCTGCCCTTATCCAACAGCTCTTAAAGGAAGGAGAGAACCTCCGTTACCTCACAGTCGAGGGGTGAGCATCCCCGAGCCACACACCAACTGGAGAATACCGACCACTTTGAGGCATAGAGCCGTCGAGTCGACAGTGCTCTAGCCTGAGTGATAGTATTTAGCACTCCTACTGAGAAATCAGCGGGTAACCGTTGAGAGCCCACACGTGTAGGGCCCACAACTTTGGTTGAGGGTGCCAAATCGAGCCAGTGAATGCGGGGCAGTGAGCGTTTTCGCTGGACGCGAAGAGGTCCACTTCCGCTCTGCCAAATCTCTCCCACAGCAGCTGGACTGTTTGTGGGTGTAGAGACCATTCGCCCGCGGGAATGTTGTTCCTGGACAGTCTGTCTGGACCCACATTCTGTATCCCAGGCACATGAGCTGCTTTCAGCGAGCGCAAGTTGTGCTGAGCCCATACCAGGAGGCGTTCCGCCAACCTGTACAGATCTCGGGATCTGAGACCGCCCTGGCGATTTATGTAGGACACCACAGACATGTTGTCCGAACGGACTAGGACGTGATGGCCCTTGATATGGGGACGAAAACGTATCAGCGCGTTTTCTACTGCCAGCATTTCCAGACAGTTGATGTGTCGGAGCTTCTCCCGTTCTGACCACAGGCCACATAACGGTCTGCCCTCGAGCAGCGCTCCCCATCCCGAGGTGGATGCGTCTGTAGACACCACTCTCACTCTCGAGGAAGTCCCCAGGCTTGCACCTGTTTGGTACCAGCCGTTCACTGTCCAAGGTTCTAGAGCTGTAACACAGCTCTGGTTGACCTTGAGGCGCAGTCGACCAGAAGTCCACGCTCTGCGTGGTACCCGCGCTTTCAGCCAGAACTGTAGGGGGCGCATGCGGAGCAGGCCCAGCTGAAGAACTGGCGATGCTGAGGCCATGAGACCTAGCATCTTCTGAAACGTCTTGAGCGGGAAGGACACGTCGCAGCGGAGAGATCTCGCTGCGCGCTGAATGCCGAGCGCGCGCTGTGACGACAGCCGCGCCGTCATAGACTGTGAGTCCAGAACTATGCCCAAAAACGAAATCGTTTGACTGGGGTTCAGTGAACTCTTCGTCCAATTGACTCTGAGACCGAGTTTCTCGAGGTGATCGAGTAACATGGTCCTGTGTTCCACGAGCTCTGATCGTGAATGAGCCAGAATCAGCCAGTCGTCCAAATAGTTCAGCACTCGCATGCCTCTGAGTCTGAGAGGGGCGAGCGCTGCGTCCATGCACTTCGTAAATGTGCGAGGTGCCAGGGAAAGACCGAATGGCAGGACTGTATACTGGTATGTCTGGCCGTCGAAGGCGAATCTCAAGTATTGCCTGTGACGTGACGCTATCTGTATTTGAAAATACGCGTCCTTCAGATCTATTGACATGAACCAGTCTCCTTTGCGAATATGCGCGAGGATTTTCCTGGTCGTAAGCATTCTGAAACTGCGTTTCACTAATGCTTTGTTCAGCTGTCTCAGATCCAGTATGGGTCTGCAGCCCCCGTCTTTTTTGGGAACCAGAAAGTATCTGCTGTACAGCCCCCGTTCGCTTTGAGCATGAGATACAGGCTCTATAGCCCCTTTGCTCATCAGTTTTGAAATTTCGGCTCGGAGTAGGTGTGCTACTTCCGAATTCACCGTAGTTTCGACACGCGCCGTAAAGCGGGGAGGGCGTCGATAAAACTGTAGCGAGTAGCCTCTCTTTATAATGCTTAGCACCCATTCCGAAACCCCTGGAAGCGCTGCCCATGCATCTGCATGAATGGCTAAGGGTTGGATGCGAAGCGCACTCTGTTGGCTGAGCAACGGAAGCGCTTCGGTGTGCTGTAACACAGGCGTTATGTCTGTGGCATTCGAGGCGTGGGGCGCGCTGATGACAGCGGGCAGAGCGCTCGTCCTCGACCCCGCTATGGCGCTTAGCCGAGTGAGGGAGGGCTGAGCGAGTCCCGTGGGACTCGTATCGTCTGTGAGTAAATGTGGGCTGGAAGCGCGCACCTTTACTACTTTTGGCGCGTTGTCTGTCTGAGCAGAACGAACGTGCACGGGTTTCGTCAGACGTGCGTGACATAGTGTTTGTGTGCACTGAGGAGTGGGCACGTCTACTATGCAGTGCGCGCGATCGACTTGAGTCGATTTTATGGGCGCGAGCCCTGTGTGAAGGGCTGTGCTTGTGTGTACGGATGGGCACTGAATAGTGGGCATCAGCGTTACATTTATAGCACCATCGGCCGTGGCCGGGACACCAGAAAATACACTCTTTATGGGATATATCTGGGTAGCCGTGAAAACGGCTTTTGTGTGCAGGCAAGCGGGCAACTGTACAGGCTTGCGCGTTGCATAAGACGCTGAGACAGTCGCAATTCCTGGAACTGAAACAGCGGCGCGCTTGGGTGGGAGCCCGGCCGCAGCGGGACTCGTACACCGGCGCTTTCCTAGGCGTGCTAGGATGTGTTCGGGGCTTCCGGTTTCACCACAATCCTCTGCCGTGGACCACGCGGCGCGGGGCGACGGCTGGTAGAGCGAGAGCGAGGTCTCGCGCTGCGTTGCTGTCGTGATGACGCAGCAGGAGGAGGGGGCTGTGGCTGAGAGCTCCGCTGGGTCGGCTTAGCACGACTCGCTGCAGAACTGGAGCGCTTCGGCAGGAAGTGCTTAAAGGCTTGCGACGCTTTCTGGTCCTCTGCGAATCTCTCTATGAACTCATTGACAGAGGATCCGAAGAGGCCAGTGGGATTCAGCGGGGCGTCGAGGAACGCGGTGCGCTCAGACTCGGCCATGTCTGAAAACGTCAGCCAAAGATGTCTTTCAGCCACAGTGGCGGAAGCCATAACACGTCCCATAGCTTGAGTGCGAAGGGTGAGATCCAAAGCGCTTCTCAAATCCGCGAGGCAGATTGCATCAGGTCCCATCTCGTCCAGTTTACGGAGGAGATCTCCCTGGAAAATCTGCAGCGTGGCCATGGTGTGTAGTGCAGACGCAGCCTGCCCAGCAGCGGAAAAGATTCGCGCGAGCAGCGATGACGTCGTGCGGCAGGCTTTGGATGGCAACACTGGTTTCGTCCGCCGTCCAGCAGAGGGCGGGCAAATGTGCGTCGCTATCGCCTGTTCCACCGGCGGAAGTGACTGGTAGCCTCTGTTTTTAGCATCGTCCAGGGCGGAGAATGCTGGAGAAACAGACGAACGAGTTTGTGCTGAGAAGGGAGCGTTCCAGGCCTTTGCCACTTCTTCATGAAGCTCAGGAAGAAAGGGGGCGGGCTTAGACTCAGGAGAAGCATGCTCACCGGGAAGGAAGCTACCATCCAGCCGGGTACGAGAGGGAGGTGCTGGTGCAGACCACTCGAGGCCGAGACTCGTCGCGGCCAGCGAGAGCACTCGCATCAACTCCTTCTCGATGTTAGCTCGTCTGCTAGGCTTACGAGCAGCGAGCGCGAGATCCTCAGAGCTCGACCAATCGCCGCTGCCGGAAGCTAACAGAGAGCACGTGTCCTCATCCCCCGACGCGGCTTTGAAATCGACTTCCTCTGATGAAGCGGTGGCAGACTGCGGGCGCTGAGCATCAGGAAGTGATTCAGGCGAGGCCGGCGAAGCGAGCGGGCGCTCCGGCGAGCTCGGTCGGGCTGTAGAGGGCTCCGGAATCCGCTGGGAGCGGCGCTTTTTACAGCGCGGCAACGCGGCGGGGAGTGCAGGCTCGGAGAATACTGCCAGGCGAGTCCTCAGAGTCACCATAGGCATAAGCTCGCAGTGAGGGCAGCCACCGTCAGCGAGCGCGAGCGCTGCATGATCTTCACCCAGGCAGGAGACACAGATGACATGACGGTCTCCCTCGCTGAGTGGGGCTCGGCACGAGCCGCAGGAAGGCATCTTTAAAAAGACGCGAGCTCTTTTACGCAGAGGTGGGCTGTCAGGGCCATCAGGGCCTTCTCTGCTGGTCCTGTCAAAATCTAAAATATATATTATTTTTATTTTTTATTTTTGTGAGGCTGAGATGAATTTTCCATATGGCCCTGTTAAAAATCTATATATATATTTTTTTTTTTCTTCATTTTTACAATTATATTTCCAGAAAGAATGTGGTTATTTTTTTCGTAAGGCTGAGCTGGATTCTCCAAATGTCATCTAAAGACATCACAGCTCCGTGGACCAGCACTAGTAGTATAGCTAGCCTTCTGTTGAAACTGACATTTTCCATTTGATGATAACTTTGACTGACGTGTATCATTAGCCAATCAAATTTGATGTTCAGTGACAGAACGCCCCAGAGGGCCAGCGATGTGTAGGCGCCCGCTGTCATCAACCGTTTGAAATTTTGGCGGGTTGTGAGCGTTGTCAGTGAACTGAGCTATGGCCGTTGCCTTTATACCTCTTATCGATTCTGTTTTCGATCTCCTTCGTGTGCCTTTCTCAAGGCGTTCGTTTGGAGAGAAGAAAGATATAATTACAAAAGGAAGATTCACACCTAAGCTGGATGGGCTGACCAAGGCCGGAAAAGGTTTTGTGCGGCACTTCACTGAGGGTAACTACGACCGTTATGACTGGCTAACAGCTAGCACTGAGCGGAACAAGCTATTTTGCTGGCCGTGTTTGCTTTTTAATACCTGTGCGGGAACATGGAACAGCACGGGTTTTAACAGCCTTAATAGCTTTACCAAGGCAGCTATCAAACACCAGGCATCCGAGCGTCACCTCACAGCAGTGGTACATTTAAAGACCTTTGGTGAGTCCAGGGTGGATTTGCAGCTGGATGACCAGCGGAGACGAGAGACAAGCCTGCACAATGAGAGAGTAAAGAAAAACCGGGACATACTGAAGCGCCTCATTGATTGTGTCATATTTTTGGGACAGCAAGAATTGTCTTTCAGGGGACATGACGAGGGGAATGAGTCGATGAATCGAGGTAATTACTTGGAGTTACTGTCTCTGCTATCAGAATACGATGCTGACTTGCGATTGAAGAGTGAGAGTGATTGAAAAGCATACAGAGCCGTCTACACTAGTACACTCTAATCGATCTCGCAGTATTTTAATATCATTCACCGAATGGTCTGTGCAGTGTGCAGCCGCTGTGATCTCGCCGCCGCGCGGTCACGTGATTCGTGTAGCTCTCAATAGTTCCAAACAAATCGCGTTGCCAATGATTTTAAGCGGGGCAGAGAGCAGCAGCTATTATTGCAGCAATTATCGGTAAATATTGACGCATAATGAACATTGCTTATTACGTTGACACTAAAATTACATGCATATAATAGCATTTTTTTTCTGGGGAGTAGCAGAAACACTGCATTACGTTTTGGTGTTTAATTTTGGAGGGAAATTGGCTACTCCCATAACGTAGAATTTTTATATATATATATATATATATATATATATATATATATATGTGTATGTATATATATATATATATATATATATATATATATATATATATATATATATATATGTATATATATATATATATATATATATATAGTCTTCAATTCAATTCATTTTATTAATAGATTGATGTGACTTGCGACACCACCTTGCCACGGCCACCGTTTTTATGGGAACATCGGGGAAAATTCAGAACGATCTCATAAATGCTGTTGCTGAGGTGCTAAATGATTCCATCAAAAAAGAGATTACCAACACCAAGTTTGTCGCAGTTATGGTGGATGAGACCACCGATTGCAGCAACGCTGCACAGCTGTCATTTGTACTCCGGTATGTTACTGACATCAGAGTAAAAGAAAGATTTTTAAAGTTTGAGGATGTCACAGGAAAAAAACGAGCTCACGATCTAGAAGCTTCAGTACATGAAGTGTTGGGCAGCTACGAATGCAAAACAAAGTTAGTGGCACAGTGTTATGACGGAGCCGCTGTAATGGCATCCGGACTTAATGGGGTACAGGCGCACGTAAAAGAAGACATTCCTCAGGCTCTTTCTGTGCACTGTTATGCACACACATTAAATCTTGTGATGTCTCAGGGAGCATCAAAAATCAGGGATTGCCAGATTTTTTTTGCGAATCTGGGAGGATTGTCTGCATTTTTTACACGTTCTCCCAAGCGCACAAAACTGCTGGATGAGTTTTGCGAGAGGCGGCTGCCGCGGGTCTCTCAGGTGAGATGGAACTTTAACTCCAGGTTGGTGGGCACGGTCCATGACAAAAGAGCTGAGCTGGTCATGCTTTTCCAGCACATCCTCGATCACGCGGAGGATTTTGACCGTGAAACTGTACATTGTGCATCAGGACACTTGCCACAATTGAAAAGCTTTGACTTCTGTTTTTTTTCTTTTTTCTTTCATCGACATTTTTGACTTTGCTGATGTACTCTTCGGAATACTGCAAAATAAGAGCTTAGATGTGGAATTTCATACTGTCCAGAATTGCAGATTTTTGCCTGATTCTTGAAGATGAGCGTGGAAAATTTGATGGCATCTATGAGAGGACAGCGGAGGCCGCGAGACAGCCGAGCGCAGGCAGAGGCCGAACAGACGTGCGCGCGCACTACAGACAGCTACACACAGCACTAATCGACAGCATTATCACACAAATCACCAATCGATTTGAGGATCACAAGCGACTACTGTTTGTTGCATTGCTGGATGCACAGCTGTTTGCAAAGTTCAAGCAGACATTTCCTGAAGCAGAGCTCAGGAGCCTGGATGAGAGCTATGGCGCACAGTTTGACCTGGGCAGACTCAGAGCTGAGCTCAAAGTGATGTACAGCATGACAAACTTTCAGGGAAAGAGTCCAAGTGACCTACTGACATTTCTGAGGAGCACGGGGCTTGCAGTCAGCATGTCACAGCTGTATGCCCTCACCTGCTTGATCGTGACCATACCAGTGTCCACTGCATCAGTTGAGCAATCTTTCTCAGCTCTCAAGCGCATCAAAACGTATTCACGGAATACAACCGGACAAACACGACTCTCTGCACTAGCATCTATTGCCATTGAGAAGGAGCTGCTCATTCATCTTAAGCAGGACGCACAACTGCATGATGAGGTCATTGAACATTTCATCAGAAAGGATCGGAGGATGGATTTCATTTATAAGTAGGCCCAGGCCTAATGGGTGAGTGTCTCACTGTTTAGGAGAGATACAGTTATTGTGGTATTTTATACAGCATTTTTGTTATAGTTTTAACTGATTGGTATTGCTGGAGTTTGGGCTGTAGATGGTGATGCTGTGTTGATGTGCCTTAGTACTCTTCAGTACCAAGAAAAAATCATTGTGTGTGCAAGCCAGTGGTGGACAGTAACGAAGTAAATGTAATTCGTTACTGTACTTAAGTAGTTTTTTTTGCGTATCTGTACTTTACTTAAGTAATTAAATTTTGGAAGACGTTTACTTTAACTCCACTACATTTCAAAGTCAAATATCTTACTTTTTACTCTACTACATTTTCAAAATCAGTCGTTCCTTTTTATTTATGAGTGGATAAAAACTTAACTGGTCAAACGAGCCACCAATCACTAGCCTAACGTGCGTGCTTTGTTTTGAACTTGCCTTGGCGCTATCTGCGTGAACCAGAGCCGTTAAATATGAGAGTTGCGACCATAGACAGTAGGCTATAAGGTTGCGACACACTAGGCTTGTTCGACTTGAACCGGAGCTGCACAGACCGATCAGTTTATGACATCGCGAGAGTGATTGAAAAGCATACAGAGCCGTCTACACTAGTACACTCTAATCGATCTCGCAGTATTTTAATATCATTCACCGAATGGTCTGTGCAGTGTGCAGCCGCTGTGATCTCGCCGCCGCGCGGTCACGTGATTCGTGTAGCTCTCAATAGTTCCAAACAAATCGCGTTGCCAATGATTTTAAGCGGGGCAGAGAGCAGCAGCTATTATTGCAGCAATTATCGGTAAATATTGACGCATAATGAACATTGCTTATTACGTTGACACTAAAATTACATGCATATAATAGCATTTTTTTTCTGGGGAGTAGCAGAAACACTGCATTACGTTTTGGTGTTTAATTTTGGAGGGAAATTGGCTACTCCCATAACGTAGAATTTATATATATATATATATATATATATATATATATATATATATATATATATATATATATATATATATATATATATATATATATATATATATGTATGTATGTATGTATGTATGTATATATATATATATATATATATATATATATATATATATATATATATATATATATATATATATATATATATATATATATGTATGTATGTATATATATATATATATATATATATATATATATATATATATATATATATGTATGTATGTATATATATATATATATATATATATATATATATATATATATATATGTATATATATATATATATATATATATATATATATATATATGTATATATATATATATATATATATATATATATATAGTCTTCCAAAATATATACAGTAAATACTGTAAATGTATTGTACCTTATGGGAACAGTGCCCTTCCGTCCAAAATTAAACAAACAAAAAATGTATTCAATTCAAGTATATATATAATATAAATATATATATATATATATATAGACTAATTAATGTCATTTTATTAATAGATTGATGTGCCAAGAGTGACATTGGAGTCTTCACGTAGACTGAGTTAAGCAAGAGTCTTGTGACAAAAATTATAATAGGACATTATAGTCATAAAAAAAATCATAGTACTTGGATACTTAAGTACATTTGAAGGCAAATACTTTTGTACTTTTACTCAAGTGAATGTTTAAAGGCAGCACTTCTACTTTTACTTGAGTAATATTTTACCTTGAGTATCTTTACTTTTACTCAAGTACATGGTATGTGTACTTCGTCCACCACTGGTGCAAGCACACTTGTCAATAAAGAAATTTTTTATTCTGATTCTGATTCCATATAGCTGTTATAATACAGTGCGAGGTGTGCGTGTAGAGAAGCGAACCAACACTGATTGGGGGCCCCAGGCAAAATTAATCAATGAGGCCCATATATATATATGTGTGTGTGTGTTTTGTGTGTATGTATGTTTTATATATAATATAAGTTTTTAGTTTTTTTTGTTAATATATCTTCATTACCTAGAGATATTATTATACAAAATTCATAAAGTCAAAACACTAACAGAACATAAGTTGTTTAATTTTTACATTAAGTGCTGCTTTTTTTAATTAACGAAATTTCTTAATCTTTAAATCTTAATCTTCATAAAAGAAGATGCAATAGAATAATACAACAATCTTCAAGATACAGTAAATCTTCAAATGTGTAACAGATTGTCACCTTAAATCGTTTTTATTTTTTTATTTTAAAAGTGGACATATCAAGCTTTGTTGATCAGTGTTCCCGGTCAAAATTATGGAGTAGCCTATTTTAAGTTGTTTCCACTGTTTATAGGAAAATGCAAGTAATCGCATCGGCGCCTCCAAGGCGCAGTGCGTGCTCCACACTCCGCACAAACACGAAATGTTCTGATCTGCTTTTGCCTTTTATGTTTTTTTATTATACTTAAAATAAATGTGTATATTCGTTTATTTATTTATTTTATTTTAAAATAAAATGTATGACTTTTGGAAGTGCAATTTGATTACCATATGCAGTAAAGTTGAATTAACGTAACCTTCTGTATTTTAAGCAGGAATTAGACATACGATCTCTTTTCTGACACGATATCTTCATGTTTTCTTGTAAATGGTCTGAAGAGCGAATTTTATCCTCCACAAGGGCAAGACATTTAGGCTATGTTTGATTTTGCGCTGCCAGAGAAAGAGATACTTAAATGACGCGCTTGTGTGAAACGCGGTTAATAAATAAACTTGTTAGTGAAGGCCCTGACTGAAACCCCACGGTACGCTACTGCTTTTACGAGTGTGTGTCGCGGGGCGAACACACACACACACACACACACAGAGGAACAGAAAAGGATATGAGCGCCAGAAAGCGCAGCAGGTACGGCAGTGGAAGGCGGCGAAGGCCAGCGACTTCAGATGGCTCGTCCCGCTGAGGTGCTTGCACTCAGACGACGCTTGCTTCTATCGAGATCCAGCGATGTGAGAGGTTCGCTGAAGAGATGAAAAATCAAGTGAGTCAGCCTTTTCGAGCTACCTTTATAGGGCTAGGCCATGCCCGCGTCGGCGGGAAGTGGCCTCATTGATCTGATGTTGCATCAGCCTGCGCTCGATAGGCTTATGCATTTGCTAGTAGAACAGCCAATGAGCAAACGAGCCGTCTTGCCTATGGCTGCATACTGCTGCAAATGTGTTTTACAAATATTCAAATTAAGGATAATTTTTTGCTTCAATATTCGTGAAAAGAGACTTTTCCCGCAGCGTCTTAGCTAAGACGCAGTACGAGAGAGCTCTCGTAAGAGAACCATTAATTTCATAATGTGATTTCCCCAGCACTTTCAATTCTTTTACTTTAATGAAAGGTTCAATTTTTGCAATTTTTTTGAATGAAAGATCAAAAGGATAAACAATGCAGATTTATTTTTTACAGCCATTTTTTATCATATTTACCAAGGGTGCCATTAATTCTGACCACAACTGTACATGCAGAATACCTTCAACCAAGCCAGTGAATAGCGTCATTGAAATACCATGCTTTATTGTCAGATAATCTTAAAATTTGGCTTTGCAGAAGAAGAACATTTAATCACATAAACAAAACACTGAAGTAAACATATGGATTGTACAAAAATGGCAACAAGTAGTAAGATGTGCAATTTATAATGAACTTTGCAGGATCTTGTATTGTTATCAATAAGAAAAGAGATATCATATTCAGTATCAATATATATATTTGCATAAATAAGGAAAGAGAAACCCACGTCATTACATTTTTTTTTTTTTTTTTACATTAGGAAGTCCAGTAATGTCCAAAAGATGATGCCTGTAAAGTTTTTCTTTTGGTCGTTCAGATTTTCTTTGCTTCAGAACCAGTTACATGCGTCTGTACACATGGACGAGGCTTTTACAGCTTGGACAGTGATGCTCTACGTCCTTGCAGGCATTCACACAGAAAGGAATCAAACAACATGGCCAGATCCTGCACAGAAACAAATAAGTGTGTTAAAAATGTCATTTTCTTTTCTCTTGGTATATCTTTGTTGTTACCCAGCGGGCACCTTGATGTCAAAATTAGGTCAAGAAATAGGTCAAAAATGAAAGTCAAATTGACGTCAAAGTGTTGATGTCAATTTGATGTCAAGATTTGACCTCTGCTGATGTCATTTTGCCAAACAAAAAGGTGAAACGCATGGCCGTACACTTATTACCAGCTTCACTTAAAACTAACCAGATTTACTTTATTTAATTTCCGGTTTAAATAAATATAATTTTTAAATAGTTTAAAATATATTAAACATATTTTGATGACACCATGATGGTGGTTAGCGTTTGCTTTAGTTGTGCTCTTGGCCCTTGACTCTTTAATATAAAATTTTCTCTGGCTGCTATAACTGTGTGTTTATAAAGCACAACTGTTGTAGCTAAAAAAGCCATGTGATCAGGAGATGTTGGCGGTTTATTGAAGATGATGACAATATCATCATGTAATCGCCTGAATCTCTGATCTTATTCAGTGTCTAATGTTTGATTATATAGGACTTGTGATTTTAATATTGTATTATAATGAAAGCCATTTATTTTAACAGCATGAGAATTATTTTTGTTTAAATTAATACAGGATTTTAAAAACATTTAATGCATTAAGTTCAACATTATTACTTGGTTATCAAGAATCAGTGTATGACTCTCAACAATGGTGACAATCAATGAAATGCTTCATGCCGCAGTGCATGCTGGGTACCACCAATCAAAACACACCCATATCTCCCAGCATGCATTGCGGCTTTAATAAATTATGCAGCTGGAGTTGATCTGATTATCTGGATATTTTGTTTGATTGTCACCATTGTTGAGATTCATACGCTGTTTCTTGATGTCTGTGTGCGTGTAAGTAATGCCATAGATGACAGGGTTTTGTGCACTAAATAGTTGTTAAAAACCAAGTACATTATTTGATAAACAACACTGCTAGATATGCTGTAGAATCAAATTACTTCTGTCATGAATAAAACCGCTTTTAATCCACAAGTCCTATATAATCAAAGCATTAGACACTGAACATGATCAGGGATTCAGGTAATTACATGATGATATCATCAATATACAGCCAACATCTCCTGATCTCAGTTTCTGATGGCTTTTTTAGCTACAACAATTGTGCTTTATAAACACACAATTAAAGCAGTCAGAGAAATGTTTATATTAAAGAGTAAAGGGTCAAGAGCACAACTAAAGCAAACACTAACCACCATCATGGTGACTTTAAAATACAAAATATGATTTCATTACACTGGAAATTATATAAAGTAAATCTGGTTAGTTTAAGTGAAGCTGGTAATAAGTGTACGGCCATGCGTTTCACCTTTGTGTTTGGCAAAATGACATCAGCAGAGGTCAAAATCTTGACGTCAAATTGACATCGACACTTTGACGTCAATTTGACTTTCATTTTTGACCAATTTCTTGACGTAATTTTGACAAATTTTGTTAAATTGACATCAAATGCCCACTGGGTAGTGGGTCATCATTAATTCAATCGGCAATGAAATAGAGATTTCTTTCTTAAAATGATATACAAGTTTCAATATATGTCTGAATCAGATTTTTTGTACATGAGAATTCGATGAATACAGTTCCTTACCCTAAAATGCCAAGAGTTCCACAGATGACCCATACCATCGTTCCATTGATGTATGTCGTCTGTGTGACGATCTGCTGCTGGCAGTAAGGACATTTCATCTGCCCAGGAGTTTCAGTCAGATTTGGTGGAAAAATCACCACTGTGGCTACATATGCAGAAAAAAAAGGTAATACTGATGAAAATTAATAATAATATGATCATAAACCTCCAGAATAGTATCCTGTACAGGTGCATCATGTGCATGCTGTAAATGTCTAGTGTTTGAGCGCATAAGTCTTAGTCTTAAGCTCACGCTGGGCAGGTGCAGACTGGACCACCTGAGTGACGGTGGACATGGCGGGCTGTTGGTTGTAAATTACCATTCACAGCAAAAAGTCCAGTGTTAAATTAACTCTCCTGGGAGTTTATATGGCTCCAGAGTCAGTGTTAAAATATGAGTGTTAAATTAACACTCAAGAGTGTTAAATGTAATGAGCTCATTAAGTGATTCATTGAGTGATAATTGACCAATATTGAAGACACCTGATGTTAGCGAGCAGAATCACCAAAGGAGAAAATCAAATTTTTTAAGACACCGTTATGGTGATCAGTGTTTGTTTTAGTTGGGCTCTTGACCCTTGAAGCATTAACTTCAAATTTTGTTTGGCTGTTGTATCTGAGTTATAACTCTCAGATGAACAAAGAGAAAAGGTGATCAGGTGGTGTTGGTTATGATTTGATAATCATAGTTTGACCTGAATATCAAATCTCATTTAGAGAGTCAGATTTACCTTGTTGATTACAGCAGCCTGTGATTCTACAGCAAATGATTTTTATCATTATCAATATAATCCAAAATATTTCTTAAAAATTGTTCTGATAAAAAAATACATAGAAAATTACTTTATTTAGACACACTGACATCAATATTCAGCCTGTGAATCTCAACAATGGTGACAATAATAAAGCATGTTGCAGTGCATTCTGGGTGCCACCAATCAAAACTCATTCATGGCTCCCATCATGCATTGCGGTATGAATAAATTATGATCTGAATTGTCTTACTAATTTCCTTTTCCTAAATGAATATTCTGTTTGTCACCATAGTTGAGATCAATACACTGATTCTTGATGTCTGTGTGTGCCTAAAATAAAGATTTTGTTTTATCAGAACAACTTTTAAGAAATCCTTAAAACTAGGTAGAAAAAAAGATCTTATGCTGTAGAATCACAGTGATGCTGTAATCAACAATATACATTTAAGTCAGAGATTAGACTCTAAATGACATCAGTGATTCAGGTGAAACTATGATTATGTCAAAACATAACCAATAAAATCTGATCAACTTTCTCTTTGTTCATCTGGCAGTTATAACTCAGATACAACAGCCAAAGATAATCTAATGTTTACAGTTTATGGGTCAAGAGCCCAACTAAAGCAAACACTGATCTCCATAACGGTGTCTTAAAAAATTTGATTTTCTCCTTTGGTGATTCTGCTTGTTAACATCAGGTGTCTTCAATAATGCTCAATCATCACTCAATTAATCACTTCATGAGCTCATTAAGTTTAACACTCTTGAGTGTTAATTTAACACTCATATTTTAACACTGACTCTGGAGCCATATAAACTCCCAGGAGAGTTAATTTAACACTGGACTTTTTGCTGTGTTGGAGCTGAAAAAGAAAACAAACAGAACCAGAAATTCCTTCAAACTTGAGATAAGGGAAATATTATCCTGTAAACTTTTGCTTTTCATTTTTTAGTCTTATTGAAGCATCCTGGATGGTGGTTAAACAGAGAGTCTCATAAATCGAGACGTCGACACTCACCAACGGAAGGCATACTTGAAGTATGGACTGTTTGAGTTACGGTGGATGAAGACATGGCCTGTGGTGCTGTGAAACAAAACATGAGTTTTATAAATCAGAACTGACAAGGCCCAAGTTTCCCCAAGTTCAAATCTGCATTTGGAGATTCTTCATTGTTTTTGGGGTCATATCTATGGAAGCTAATTTCCACCACATAAGAAAAAAAGCCAATGTTGGTGAAAATTGGACAACACTTCTAGGATGAGTTCGAAAAAGTAATTTTTTATTCATCATTCAAAATGCCGGAAGAATTTTAATAACGGAAAATTACGTCATAGGGTGCAAATTTGCACAGTTGGTGTTGCTAGAGGTTTTTATGACTTTCCCTTCATGTTTAGAAAGTATCGGCAGTGTTTTGGAATGCTGTAGGACTTGATACTTATTGTGACATGCTGAGACGTTCCAAGTTTCCCTGTAAACACTGTAAACATCAGCTCTCACCCATGACAGAGGACTGGACCGTTTGGGATACGTTGGTTGACATGACTGACGTCTGTTGGGGCGGTGGATTGTATAGAGTGGCCATTGGACCTGCAAAAAAGATAATTATTGAAGCACTGTGGTTAGCTACCAATGACCAATAGTCTCTGAACTGAATATCAGAATGAGGGTCCGCTGACCTGGTTGGGTTTGATAGAAAACCTGCTGTGGCTGGTTAGGAAAGTTGGTCTGGACCATTTGCGGTCCAGGATATGGAGGGGGGAACTGTCCTTTATCCATAATCAACAATCTGAGAATGAGAAAAACTTAAGTGCTTTAATGGTGTGTTGTAAAGGTTTTACATACAACACTGGCAAAGCAACAATAAAAATAACAAATAGACTGACTGCTGCCTTTGAAATCACAAATCAGGAAGTAATGAAGTGGTTGGATTGTACAGATTCTTGTTGTTGCATCAATCAGTTGTTCTCAGTGATGAAGCATTTATATAGGTGAATGGATCAAAAATACTTTTGAAATCAAACAGGTTGGCATACTTCTTGGGTTCGCGTGGTCATGCTATTGAGATGAACAGGAATGCCAACAGACAGCTTTTGCCATGTACCTGTGGTTAATGTACAATCAAAGCAGTGATTGGTTGGGCATTCAGATATGTAGTTTGCTGCACCTTCGAACAGCAGGAACTAACATTTGTTTTTTAGTGGACATTAAGTATCAACTTGATCCGCTAATGCTTCACCATACTTTTTGTCTTCATTTTTAACAATAAATGTATTAAATCATTATATAGTATAACTTTATTAATTTAAAACCTGAAAAACTATTTTTTACTGAAATATTGTACTGTACTTTACAGTAATACTTTAAAAAGTGTGTGAGTCTTCTTTCAAATGCAACTTGTTTTGATATTTTGCATCTAGTGTCATGACTTTGCTATTCTCTTTTAAGTGTGACGTACAGTAATTGTCTAGTGTTCATCATTGTCTAACCGTGTTATCAGGAAATCTGATTTCCTGAAAGAAGATCCCCTGATCAGCCAGTTTGACAACATTTTATCTTTCAGGAGTTCATGAAAGATGAGTCAGCGGAATATGTTTTTTGGAAAAAGTGATAGAATCTACACTTTAAAACCTAACAGTAATATGTACTAAATTCACTGCACTGAAATATTAACGAAACTTGTGTGGACACAATGACTGAAACAGGACTCAAACTGAATGAACTATAGAACATTTCTAGATCGCAGAATGATAATCGAATAATAATTGTATAATCAAGTGATTAATTAAGTGATGATTGAGCATTAGTGATCTACACCTGCTGTTAACAAACAAGATCACTGAAGAAAAGAGAAACACAAGAACTACAACTGACTTCAGACACAGCCTTAGATGAAATCAACTGAAGAGAAAAGAAGACATTAAATCTGTGAAGATCTCAGCAGAGGAGGATTAAACAACTCCACTAACAGCATTACCAGCTTCACTTATTACTAACCAGACTGACTTTATTTCTGTCAGAAGTCTACAGAAGTTTTTATTGAGAATTAACAGAGGTTTAACTCTAATGTGTTTCATTTGAAGTCACCATAACAGTGAATAGTGTTTCCATTAGTTGGGGTCTTAACTCGTATTATATCTTTTATCTTTTTTGGCAGCTGTGATAGTGTGTTTGTCAAACACATTTGCAGCAGCAAAGAAAGTTAAAGTGAAATGAGATCAGGTGATGATGGTTACTTGTTGAAGGTTTTATAATCATCATGAAGTAACCTGTGTCACTGAGGTAATTTGAATCTAACAATTGTGTTGTACCAATAATATATTCTCATTACAAACCCTGTGTTACTGCAGCATGAGGTCCAACAATATTATAACAATCAGTTAGAAGATTTTAACAAACATGAGCACAAAAATTACTGTTCGATGACAAACACAGACATCAATAATCAACGTATGAATCTCAACAATGGTGACAATTTTAAGTACCTTGCTGCAATGCATGCTGGGTACCATCATTGTACAAAACTCCCAGCATGCATTGCAACATGAATAAATTATGCAGCTGAATTGTCCTATTATTTTAATTCTAAATATGTGCTTTTATTTTTTGCTGTTTTTTTTTTTTTGTGACATTTAGTAGCTTTTCAGTGATGTTATGAATTAATCTGTTTATCTAAAAAATATATATATATTGTCACCCTTGTTGAGATTCATGTGCTGATTTTTGATATCTCTGTGTTTCACAGTGAATTCATTTTTCATGTTCATGTTTGTTAAAATCTTCTAACTGATTGTTATAATATTGTTGGACCTCACACTGCAGTAACACAGGGTTTGTGATGAGAATATATTATTGGTACAACACAGTTGTTAGATTCAAATTACCTCAGTGAATCAGTCAATTTCATGATGATTATAAAACCATCAACAGGAAACCAACATCACCTGATCTCGTTTCACTTTAGCTTTCTTTGCTGCTGCAAATATGTTTGACAAACACACTGTTACAGCTGCCAAAATAGACAAAAGATATAATAAGAGTTAAGAGCCCAACTAATGGAAACACTAATCACTGTTATGGTGACTTCAAATGAAACACATTAGAGTTAAACACCTGTTAATTCTCAATAAAAACTTTTGTAGACGTCTGACAGAAATAAAGTCAGTCTGGTTAGTAATAAGTGAAGCTGGTAATGCTGTTTGTGGAGTTGTTTAATGAAGTTGGAGCCTGACATCAAATGTTTAGACGTCAACCTAATTTTCATTTTCAGCTAAAATGTTCAAATCCAATAACATTTATAGCTGGGGTGACCTCATATTGTGGCCATAAAATGAGCACACAGTGAGTGCGCTGTGAGGTTACACTTTTAGCTTACTGTGAACTCACATTGTGGTCATATGGAGAGATCACTGTGAGATCAACGTGTTGAATAATTTTTTAATGGTCACCATTGTTGAGATTCATATGCTGATTTTTGATGTCTGTGTAAATCAGCATGATACTATAGAGGTTTTTAAAATCTGATTGTCACAACAATGGGCCTTACAGTAGAATCAGTTCTATTATAATTAATAATTTAATTAATACATCACCTGCCTCTGGAAAAGATCAGTAAATCAAGTCACTAAATGAAGATTTTCATCATTAAAGGTCCTGTTGCATGCGATTCCATGTTTCAAACTTTAGTTAGTGTGTAATGTTGCTGTTAGAGCATAAATAATATCTGTAAAATTATAAAGCTCAAAGTTCAATGCCAAGCGAGATATTTTATTCAACAGAAGTTGACTACAAAAAACGGCTCGATTGGACTACACCCCTCTACATCCTGCATTAGTGACATCACCAGAACCGTTTCTTGACTAACCTCCGCCCACAGGAATGCTCCCTCAACTCTACTGGCTACTTGCGCACTTCTTATAACTTAGCCTACTGTGTTTACTCAGCTCTTATGGTGATTTTCTGAAGTAAAACTGACGCTTCATCTTTTGTGTGGTGTACAATAAACTTTATTAAACTCATCAGTACATGTTTGATCATCATTCAGACAGCAGACTTGTAGGCGATTAATAAATAATGGATACATAGCCTACAAGCAGATGACAAATAAGTTATAATAACCGTAATTAAACTACTAAACCATACCTGTTTCATCTCTATACAGCACTCTGACTCTGTAGGCATTATTGTCCGACTCGAAATGAACGCCGTTACAGAGAGTTTCTGATATTATCATCATTCCGTGAGATGAATTTTTCCTGACAGACTGAGCACGAGCTCATGAAGCTCCGCCCCCTGTGTCGTCCAGCAGCACCTCATTTGCATTTAAAGGGGACACACTGAAACGGCTCGTTTTTCTGAGCCCCAAAAAATGTCAATTTAAACATGCTGTAAAAAATGATCTGTTGGGTATTTTGAGCTCAAACTTCACATACACACTCTGGGGACATCAGAGACTTATTTTACATCTTGTGAAAAGGGGCATAGAACGGGACCTTTAAAACACAACCATCGACACATGCTCATATTTTCTTTTGGCTTTTGTGTAATAACAAAAATGTTTTATAAACTCAGTTAGAGCAGCCAGAGAAAAACTGGTGTTACAAAGCCAAGGGTCGAGAGCCCAACTAAAGCAAACACTGATCTCCATAATGGTGACCTTAAACGAAACTTAAATCATCAACTTCTAAACCTCTGTTAATTCTCAATAACAGCTTCTGTAGACGCATGCTAAAAGTCAAACTGGTGGTTAGTAATAAGTGAAGCTGGTAATGCTGTTTGTGGAGTTGTTTAATCCTCCTCTGCTGAGATCTTCAGAGATTTAACGTCTTTTTTCTTCGGTTGATTTTATCTAAAGGTGATGATACACAGGCCAACTTTTAGAGCAATGTTGCTGGGCAATCTTGCAGAGCGATTGTTGCTTTGGCACTTTCCCATTGAAAATGGGCAATACATTTCTATATGGATAATTCAGATTGGTCATGGGCCCTGTGTCTCACCTGGTTGCCCGTTGACGGCAACATTGCTCAAAAAGTTGCCCTGTGTATCATCACCTTAAGGCTGTGTTGCCATAAAAATGCATAATTCCTTGCCCAACCCTGCATTCCAGTTCACCGATGTACACTATGCCAGTGTGTAGCAGAAGAGTAGGCAAGCTGGATATACTACTTTGTCATAAATGCATCTCTAATGGACCGCTGTCACTTAGTTACGTGCATCTGTGCAGCTGACACCGTCCCGCTACAGGATGCTTGGCTCTCTTTTTTTATAGAGCAAATTTTTTTTCCTATCACATATTTAAGTAATCATCATATATTAGGTATCATTCGTAATGAAATCGGACATTGCTTTACCATGGTCACAGTGATAAAAAAAAAAAAAAAAAAAACTCCTCCTAGTGGGTGGAGTCACTTTTTACGTAAAATTGATTTTAAATATTTTATAGTCAAAATGTTTTCTAATCTCAACAAAACACATATTGTCGAAAAGGCCTGAGATTCAAGCTTCCATATTTGGCAACTGTTTTGTAATAGAAGTGATATTGTGACAGAAATGTATTAATTTGTTACAGGAGAACGCATTAAAAAAAACATAATTTACGCCTAAACAATCTCATAGGAACTAAAAATTTTGTGATATCAATTTAAAATTTGAAACACGACTTGGTTAGACATATGGCTTTGATTTAATAGCAATTTTAGTAACAAATATTTTGTATAACATCAAGCTAATGTCAAAGTTTGTTTACAAACTTTACTCATCTAGCGGCTGACTAACCACTTCCGGAGAGATTCTGAAGTTGCATCCAGTGGACACTTTACTATCCCATGAGGCCACATGGAGAGGGTTTGTGGATGGCAGTGAAGTCACATGATAATGACAACATGTGGATGTTATCAACAATATTATCTGTTATCTGAGTGTGTACAGATCTCCACTTCGAATTTCCACCAAAACTAGTAAACTGTCCGGGTACCTTTGGATAATCATTTCACCATACTAAGATTTGGGACACACTAAGTAATTTCCAATACTATTTAGGACGAATAATATGCAAATTGGAACAAAGCACAAGAACATGAACAGCTGAACAGATGCTGTGTTTAAACCATGTTGTAATTACGGTAATTGCGACATGGTTTAAACACAGCATCTGTGTTAAACATTTCAAATTTGAACATTATAAAAGTGAGAAGGTTTTGACAATCGCAAAGGAAACAAGTGCTGACATTAAACACCACAACAAACTAATGGACAGATGGCAACGAATAGAAAGTATACTAAGGTGATCACTTTAGGCCACTTTTGACATTTACCTGATCTGTTAAGAAGTTCAACCTTCGTAATATTAAACTTAAAACACAGGTCAGAATTCGAACAGCAGGTTTTATTATTTTATTACATATCCCAGGATTTCATATAACAACCTGTATCTAAATCCAAAAATCACACATTTGCAGTGGAAGCACATAATCCAAAGTAAAGAATATCTAAAACACCCAAACTTATAATATGACACATACCTGCAGTCGGCGGAGAGCTGTGGAGATTCTGATGCCCTTCCCTATAAAGACACTCGGACAGATAGAGAGAATTTCAGAATAGCCACTGACATGGGGGTGGAGCTGAAAGCTGATGCTAATGCCCAATCAAAAGTCCTGCATGTTATCTAAACTGCTTCCTGATTGAATGATCAGTGGGAAAATGTTCACAAAACACCTCGATATCAGGTACTAACACCTCCTCCAGTGTCCCATCTCATCCCAACCATGCTTACACCAGTCAACTTATCCAGTTTTGCTCAATCTCAGACTGTTGACCTTTATATTCTCTTAAATGCTTGACATAAACACACTAAAAAGAGGACTGCGTGCCGTACGTTATTCAGATAAACCCCATGTTTTTGTTGGAAGAGGTTCAGTTATAACCTGTAATGTGCACAATGTTTGTTTTGCATGTAACAAATGAACACTCTTGTATTTTTTGGACAGTAAGACTGGACAATGAAACTGGATATACCACTAATGGATGCGAAGACAACAATAAATATTTGTCTTTGTGGGTTTGATGTTTTATTTTGCTGTTCTACAGGACCATCTAATAAAAGCCTCCCATTCTATAAAGCACTCTTTAAATGCATTTCTATCAAATAGAGATTATTATTTATTTTTTAAGTGAAGTACAATGAGATGTTCCTCCAGGCATTGAGGACAGGTAATGTTGCTACTAGTTAGAAGCTAGTATGCCATCTAATGTTTAAGCAAGGAAGCACACTAAATATGCAGTCACATTAACCGTTACTCTGTGAAATTTCTGCCTGAATTTGAAAGTGACTTCTGTGTGAGCTGCGCTTCATACATCACTACAATGTTGACAATGGAAAATGCCCTCGAAATTTCACCTAAAGTTTCTCTAATGTAATGGCATCTCATGCTTTCAAAATGTGTGTTTTTTTTAAACATTACAAATTAAACGTACTCGGTTACTAACGTAACCTCGGTTCTCTCTAGAGAGGGAACGAGTACTGCGTAAGAACTTACGCTTGGGGGAAAGTCTCTTTCCGCGAGATACTGAAGCCAAAAATTATCCTTAATTTTTATATAATGCAAAACGCGTTGCAGCAGCATACAGACATAGGCGAGGCAGCTTGTGCGCCTATTGACTGCCCTGCGGCAACTGCAGCAGCCTATCGAGAAGGCGCCTTGACCAATGGGGGTGCTTCATGTCCATTTGCATAGCGTCCCGCCGAAATAGGCGTGGCCTAGGGCTATAAATATAGCGTCGAGAGGCTGGTTCACTGGTTTTCATCGCCGGAGCGAACCAGAGCGAACTGCAGGCACGGCAAGGATACGCAGTACTCGTTCCCTCTCTAGAGAGAACCGAGGTTACGTTAGTAACCGAGTACGTTCTCTTACGAGAGGTTCTCTCGTACTGCGTAAGAACTTACGCTTGGGGAACACAATGTAAAACGCCGTGCGTGCTGAGATCCAATACCAAAGTCCCAAGGGCATGTGCCCGGGGCCCATATGGTACATGATCATCAGGGACTCACAGAGAGCCCAGGAAGAGAGGCTAAAGCATCATTCCTGAATAAGTAGCATCCCACCAGGGTGCTTTAAGATAATAGTGTTCCACACAGTCAGGGCGAAATTTGGCCTGATCTGATAAATTATGGGTCTTACAATTGCCCTCAGGGCTGCATAACATTTACATTTATCTGACGCTTTTATCCAAAGCGACTTACAATTGCTATATATGTCAGAGGTCACACGCCTCTGGAGCAACTAGGGGTTAAGTGTCTTGCTCAGGGACACATTGGTGTCTCACAGTGGATTCGAACCCGGGTCTCTAACACCAAAGGCATGTGTCTTATCCATTGCGCCACCACCACCACACGATTATTTGGCATAATCGATCCGTGAGCATTGCTCATCAACTCCCAGTATTCTGAGCCGACATCGGGGCAGATAGTACTGTCTTATTAGACCGACAGCAGCTTAGCCTGCAAAGCGGGAACTTCCAGGTTATAAAACCTGATAAATGTAGACGGGGAGGCCCAGCCTGCCGCCATACAGATATCATGTAAAGAAATCCCACTAGACCAAGCCCACGAAGAGGCCATGCCTCTTGTGGAGTGCGCTCTGACACCTAATGGGCATTGTAGGCCCTTAGAGATGTATGCCAGCGCTATGGCATCCACTATCCACCTGGATAGGGTCTGTTTCGTCACAGCTAGCCCTTTAGAGCGCCCATAGAACGAAACAAATAGCTGCTCTGTCTGTCTGAAAACAGACGAGCGAGACACATAAGCTCTTAATGCCCTGACCGGGCAGAGCAAAGCGGCGTCCTTCTCCTCGTCAGGGACCGATAAGGCCGACAGGGAAATGACCTGGGACCTGAAGGGTGTGTTGAGGGATTTAGGAACATACCCGTGTCTCGGTTTGAGCCTGACAACAGAGTCATTTGGCCCAAACTCCATACATGTTGCGCTTACTGAAAGCGCTTGCAAGTCCCCCACACGCTTTACTGAAGCGAGAGCCAAAAGAAACGCTGTCTTGAAGGACAAGTGTTTGATATCCACAGATTGGATTGGCTCAAATGGGGCACCTTTCATGGCCTCCAAGACCGTGGAATAATAATAATAATAATTCGTTACATTTATATAGCGCTTTTTCTGAGACCTCAAAGCGCTTTACATAGATGGGGGAATCTCTTCAACCACCACCAATGTGCAGCATCCACTTGGATGATGCGACGGCAGCCATATTGCGCCAGAACGCCCACCACACACCAGCTTACTGGTGGAGAGGAGACAGTGATGAAGCCAATCAGTATATGGGGATGATTAGGAGGCCATGATGGACAGAGGCCAAGGGGCAAATTTGGCCAGGATACCGGGGTTACACCCCTACTCTTTTTCGAAGGACATCCTGGGATTTTTAATGACCACAGAGAGTCAGGACCTCGGTTTAACGTCTCATCCGAAGGACGGTGCTCTTTTTGGCAGTATAGTGTCCCCGTCACTATACTGGGGCATTAAGACCCACACAGACCACAGGGTGAGCACCCCCTGCTGGCCTCACTAACACCTCTTCCAGCAGCAACCTAGTTTTCTCAGGAGGTCTCCCATCCAGGTACTAACCAGGCTCAGCTCTGCTTAGCTTCAGTGGGCAACCAGTCTTGGGCTACAGGGTGATATGGCTGCTGGCTAGGAAAGGAAAGGTCCCATATGGGAACTGAAGGAGGTCTGGGAGGGTTTAACCACTTCGCTCCTTTTAGGAAGCGAATGACCAGATCGTTCTTCCCAAGTGACTGGCCTAGCGTTGGTTTAGCAAACGCCGCTATAGCTGCCACATAAATCTTGAGCGTGGAAGGGGTTCTGCCCTTTTCCAGAAGCTCTTGTAGGAAGGAAAGAACGTCTGTCACCCCACAGTCCTGGGGCGACGCGCCACTGGCTGTGCACCAGCTAGAAAACACAGACCATTTTGAGGAATAGAGCCGTCTCGTAGAGGGCGCTCTAGCCTGCGTGATCGTGTTTAGCACTCCCGTAGGGAGGTGAGCGGGTACCCATTGATGGCCCACACGTGTAGGGCCCAAAGCTCCGGGCGAGGATGCCAAATCGAGGCCAGCGGGGCCATACGTGAGCCAGCGCGTCCCTGCTCTTGGAGAAGTATATCGGGCAGTGAGCATTTTCTTGAGACGCAAACAGGTCTACTTTCGTTTTGCCGAACTTCTTCCACAGCAATTGGACTGTCTGTGGGTGTAGGGACCATTCTCCTGCCAGAACGTTGTTCCTGGACAGTCTGTCTGGTCCCAAATTCAAGTGGCCGGGCACATGAACTGCTCTCAGTGAGCGCAAATTGTGCTGGGCCCAAACCAGGAGGTGTTCCGTCAGCCTGTGAAGGATTCGGGATCTGAGGCCTCCCTGGTGATTTATAAAGGCCACCACCGCCATGTTGTCCGAACGGACTAGAACGTGGTGTCCTGCTATCTGGGGATAGAAGCGCCTGAGCGCATTGTCGACTGCCATCATTTCCAAGCAGTTGATGTGTAGGAGCTTTTCTCGTTCTGACCATAGGCCAAAGAACAGTCTGCCCTCGAGCAGCGCTCCCCTTCCCGAGGTGGAGGCATCCGTGGACACCACCTTCACACTCGAGGAAGTCCCCAGGCTTACTCCTGACCGGTACCAGTCGGTCGCCGTCCAAGGTTTCAGAGCTGAAATGCATTTCTGATCGACCTTGAGGCGAAAAAGACCGGAAGTCCACGCTCGGCGCGGCACACGCGCTTGCAGCCAGAACTGAAGTGGGCGCATCCGAAGGAGCCCCAGCTGAAGTACTGGTGATGCTACGGCCATGAGACCCAGCATCCTTTGAAACTGTTTGAACGGGACCATAGCGCCGCGGCGGAAGCTTTCCATCATGCGCTGAACGGCCAGTGTGCGTTGTGGCGATAACTGAGCTGTCATTGACAGCGAGTTCAGATCTGTGCCCAGAAAGGATATTTCCTGACTGGGAGACAGAGAGCTCTTCGCCCAATTGACTGTGAGACCTAATTTCTCGAGGTGCTCGAGCAAAATGGTCGTGTGTTCTATAAGCTCTGTACGAGACTGAGCCAGAACTAGCCAATCGTCCAAGTAGTTCAAAACTCGCATTCCCCGAATTTTCAGGGGAGCGAGGGCCGCGTCCATGCACTTCGTGAACGTACGGGGTGCTAAAGACAGGCCGAACGGTAGGACTGTATACTGATATGCCTGGCCCTTGAAGGCGAATCTCAAAAATCGCCTGTGACGAGACGCTATTTGTATCTGGAAATACGTGTCTTTCAGATCTATCGACGCAAACCAGCCCCCCTGGCGAACTTGCGAGAGGATTTGTCTGGTCGTGATCATTCTGAACGGGCGCTTTGAAAGCGCTTTGTTCAGCCGTCTTAGATCTAAGATGGGTCTGAGACCCCCGTCTTTCTTTGGCACCAGGAAATATCTGCTGTACAAGCCCCCTTCGCTCTGAGCTAGAGATAGGGGTTCTATGGCCCCTTTGCTCAGTAGTTTCGCTATTTCGGCTCGAAGTAGATGAGCTACTTCCGTTTTCACCGTAGTTTCGACTTGCGCCTCGCAGCGGCGAGGGCGTCGAGCGAACTGTAGCGAATAGCCTCTTTTTATAATGTTCAGCACCCATTCTGACACCCCGGGAAGCTGTGCCCATGCAGTTGCATGAATAGCTAGGGGTTGAATGAAGTCTGCGCTCTGGTTGTGACAGTGTGGCGGCTGAAGAGCTTCTATGTGCTGAAACATAGATGCCGTGTTTGCGGCAGACGAGGCGGGGGGCGCGCTGATGACAGCGGGCAGCCTGCCCGCTCTCAACTCTGTTACAGCGAGTAGCTGAGAGGAGGCGAGTGGGCGAGACCCTTCGGGGTTTGACATGTCTGTGAGTGCATGTGGGCGCGCTACAGCGGGCACATGGGAAGCACTGAACACAACCTGGGTCTGTGACCGTGTGTGTTTTGGTTTCGTTTTTACAGAAACCGGGAGACATGCAGTGTGCAGTGTATGTGGTCACTGGGCTGTGGGCACATTCACTACATTTAACGCGCAATCGACCTGAGTCGATTTTATGAGCGCGAGCTCTGTGTGAAGAGCTGTGTTTGTGTGTAGGAATGAGCACGTTATAGTGGGCATTTTTTCTACACTCGTAACACCATCGGCCGTGGCCGGAATACCAGAATTTACACTCTTTGAGGGATATATCTGGGTCGCCGTGACAACGGCGTTTGTAAGCAGGCAAGCGGGCCGTGTTACCGACTTGTTTACTGCTAAATAAGCTGGAACAGTCACATTTTCTGGAACTAAGCGAGCTGGTAGTTTTGGTGGAAGTCTGGCCGCAGCGGGACTTGAACACCATCGTTTTCCTAGAAGGGCTAGGACGACTTCGAGGCCTCGGGCTTGATATCAATCTTTGGCCGGGGACCACGTTGAGGGCGGCGGGCAGCAGAGCGAGAACGCGGTCTCGAGCTTCGGGCCTGCTTCCTCTGTGAGGCGGCGGCGGCGGGCAGTGGCTGCGGCTGTGAGCTTCGAGCAGACGGCTGTTTAGAGCGACCTGTCGCGGAGCTAGCGCGCTTAGGCAGGAAATGTTTCATGGCCTACAATGTCTTCTGTACCTCAGCGAATCTGTCCGCAAAATCCTTGACGGACGATCCAAAGAGCCCAGCAGATGAGATGGGAGTGTCGAGGAACGCAGCGCGCTCCGAGTCCGGCATCTCAGACAGTGTTAGCCACAAATGTCTCTCAGCAACGGTGAGAGAGGCCATAATTCGCCCCACGGCCTGTGCAGCGGATTTTGTAGCGCGAAGAGCGAGGTCTGTGGCGCTTCTTAAATCCGTGACGCTTACAGCTTCCAGTCCTTCCTCGTCAAGTTTGCAGAGAAGGTTGGCTTGGAAAACTTGTAGCGTGGCCATTGTATGCAACGCAGCTGCAGCCTGTCCAGCGGCGGTGTAAGCGCGGCCGTGCAGTGCTGAGGTGGTGCGGCAGGCTTTAGAGGGAAGTGCAGTCTTAGCGCGCCGTCCAGCGGAGGGCGGGAAGAGATGATCCGCAACAGCTTCCTCTACAACCGGGAGGGACTGGTATCCTCTGTTTTTAACATCATCAACAACGGAGAATGCAGCAGAAACAGAAGTTTTTCCATTGGTCAGGCGTCAACAGGGCCTCTCTCGATAGGCTGCTGCAGTTGCCGCAGAGCAGCCAATAGGCGTGCAAAGGTGTCTCGCCTATGTCTGTATGCTGCTGCAACGCGTTTTGCATTATATAAAAATTAAAGGATAATTTTTGGCTTCAATATCTCACGGAAAGAGACTTTCCCCCAAGCGTAAGTTCTTACGCAGTACGAGAGAACCTCTCGTAAGAGAACTTTGTGTATTTACTAGTTGCCATATCAACACTAGAAAAAAAATCCGCCAAAATTATTAATTTTTTGGAAGATATCCATAGACATTTATTAAACCATAGAAAAAGTAAATTTCTTACTTAAGTTAATTTTTCATCTCTATTTTTTGTGTTTATTTAAAATAAGACAAATCTGATATTATTTTAATCTCCAAGATGTTATTTAACAGTTGAGATAGTTATTTAATGCTTCGCTAACTAGCAGAAGACACTAGCCGGGTTTAAATCCCAGTTGTACAGGTGGGGCATGTTGTAACACTGCATTACAATGTGCCCCTATTAGAAATATGCTATTATATTCTATACTTTTATTAATTTTATTGAGAAAACGTGAGAAAAAGGTAAATAAAGACTGAGAGTCAATGTTCAGAAATGACTAATTATTTATTTGTTTTGAACTATGTTGTATAGCTGTGTTTTCATGTGTTCGTAGTCAAAACTCAAAAATGAGTTTATATTTAATTATTAAAAATTGCCATTCTTTTATATGAAAAAGTTTTTAAATTGTATTTTATTTAGAAAATATTTTAGTTTGTTTTGTATATATTTTTTATTAGATCAGAAAACGTTTTAAGCTGTCATATGGTCATGTTACAATGTGCCCCTGCACATGTTACAATGTACCCCACCTATGGGGCATGTTGTCACATTTCACTTCCATTCTTTCGGGGTATATCAAGAAAAAAGTATATACTGTATTGATAAAACAAAAACACATAATTGTACTAGACATGTGGGAAATGAATGTGGGAAAAAATAAATACTCTGAACCATACGTAGATTTACACAAACTGAGAAAGTCAAAAAGCGTTACTTTGTGCCCCGCTCTCCCCTATATATATATATATATATATAAAATTCATATAAATTTTATGATCCCTATAAATCAATTAATTTAACCCTTTCTCATTATGATTGTGGAATTTACATTCTATTTGTTTTTTAAAATGTAGCCTAATTAATTAATATAATTCTATTAAACTTAGTGACTGTTTGACCTATAGACAACTGCCCAGCCAGCAGAGCCACGTGGGGCCCAAATGGGTTTGACCTGGGCTATCTAACTGGGACCCAGCCAGTTTTGCACCCAGTTTCCATGTAGGCCCCACATGGGTTTGCCCAGATGAAATGAACTGAATGAGATGAAATGAAATGAACTGCTTAGTGTGCACACTACAGGCTGTTTAATGTAACACTTAATCAGTGTTCGGGGTAATGAGATAAGTGATTAAGTGATTGAATAATGATTTTGTATTAGTGAAGAACACCTGCTGTTAACAAGCAGAATCACTGAAGGAAAGAGAAACACAAGAACTACTTCCAGCCACAACCTTGGATGAAATCAACTGAAGATAAAATACATTACATCTCTCAAGATCTGATTAAACAACTCCACAAACAGCATTACCAGCTTCACTTATTACTAACCAGACTGACTTTATTTCTGTCAGACATCTACAGAAGTTCGTATTAAGAATTAAGAAGAGGCTTAGATGTTGATTACTTATTTGAAAGTAATAGTTTGATTTGATGTTACCACTGTGGCGATCAGTGTGTGCTTTAGTCAGGCTCTTGACTTTTTAACATTAGTTTTTCTCTGGCAGCTGTGTCTGTTTGTTATGATGAGAACAGCAAGATAAAATGTAATCAGATGCTGTAAGCTGATTGATGATAAGAATATAATCATCATGTACTGGCTTAACTCATTGATATTATGTTGGAGGTTTATACGGGTAGTATGTTATTCATTCTGTTTTATTGTTGTGATTCTACAGCAAGGGAATAATATAATTTAATCAGAACATCAAACGCACACAACATTTTTAACACACCATTTACATATTTTGGGCTCCTGTTAGATTTACTCACACACAGACATCAAGAATCAGCATATGAATCTCAACAATGGTGACATGCTTCAATGGTGCAATGCATTCTGGGAGCCATGGATAAGTTTTGTATGATGCACTCAGAATGCATTGCACTATGAAGCATGTCACCATTGTTGAGATTCATATGCTGATTCTTGATGTCTGTGTGCGAGTAAAACTCACAGGAGCCCAAAATATGTAAATGGTGTGTTAAAAATCATTTGATGTTCTGATTAAATTCTATTATTTTCTTGCTGTAGAATCACAACAATAAAACAGAATTAATAACATACTACCCATATAAACCTCCCACATAATATTAATGAGTTAAGCCAGTATATGATGATTATATTCTTATCATCAATCAGCTTACAGCATCTGATTATATTTTCTCTTGCTGTTCTAACAGACACAGCTGCCTAAGAAAAACTAATGTTAAAAAGTCAAGAGCCTGACTAAAGCACACACTGATCGCCACAATGGTAACATCAACTCAAACTATTACTTTCAAATAAGTAATCAACATCTAAACCTCTTCTTAATTATTTTCTGTAGATGTCTGACAGAAATAAAGTCAGTCTGGTTAGTAATAAGTGAAGCTGGTAATGCTGTTTGTGGAGTTGTTTAATGAGATCTTGAGAGATGTAATGTATTTTATCTTCAGTTGATTTCATCCAAGGTTGTGGCTGGAAGTAGTTCTTGTGTTTCTCTTTCCTTCAGTGATTCTGCTTGTTAACAGCAGGTGTTCGTCAATAATACACAATCATTATTCAATCACTTAATCACTTATCTCATTACCCCGAACACTGATTAAGTGTTACATTAAACAGCCTGTTGTGTGCACACTAAGCAGTGTTCATTTCATCTGGGCAAATCCATGTGGGGCCTACATGGAAACTGGGTGCAAAACTGGCTGGGTCCCAGTTAGATAGCCCAGGTCAAACCCATTTGGGCCCCACATGGCTCTGCTGGCTGGGTGTAAAACACAGAATATTCTTCTTTATTTAGCACAAGGCTTGTTTTGGGTTGTACACCTTCAGTAATTTAATACTGACTCAGTTATTCCTATAAATCAGTGTCCGTGGTGTTCTTTCATGCGGTGTCCACAGGGATAAAACAAAGCATACAGTTTAGGCGGAAATTGTGAAAAAATGTGTGTTATTTTTGGTTTAAAGAAGTCATCATGTTACCTCTGTGTTTGTCAGACAGATTCAGTACTGGGCTTAAATGAAAGCCTAAAAGGTCCCCTTTCCAACGATACCAAGCACCATATTATAAAATATTGATAATATCCCTAGCATGAGCCTAAACCAGATATACACCAGATTTAAAAAATGGAATTTATTTTAGGGGGTTAGTAACTTCATGAGCTGAGAAAAGTGACTTCGCTACCACCGCTGCACTGCTATCGTGATTTTTCTAATACTAGGGGTGTATACCTTGCCAAAAAACAATGATAGCATTTGCCCCCCCGTTGATACCGATGGACCAAATTTGGGGCCCTGGCTCATGGACTAAATATATGTGGTGAAAACGGACATTTTAACATGGGGTCTATGGACATTTGCTCCCTTTTGGGACCTCCCTCTAGCGGATATTCGATGTATTGCAGTTTTTCGCACTTCCGGGTAGGCTTCATTTTAGAATGTTGCCGCTTGATTAATACCTGACAATGGACACCTCGAAGGGCATTAACCCGCTTATACCATGGTCACTTGCCAAATAACAAATTTTTAAAACATTAGTTTATATTTTAATTAGTTTTACAATCGAAATCTAACTTGGTTTCCCTGGTTATGCCTGACGGTTTATTTACTAGGTGTCCTCTATCACTTTTTAATGGACACCCTGCAGCCAATCAGAATCGAGTATTCACCCAGACCATGGTATAACAAGAAATAACAGACATTCTACATTGGAATTCAACCAAGCCATGTAATAAAACAAAATATTACATTCAAAATGTACAAAACCCAATGTACAAAAAAATAAAATAAATGTGATTACATATTCAATTTGACCAAAAATAAAATCAGATTTAGAAGTTCTTCCAATAATTCACTTTTCTTTTCGAAACAAAACAGTAATTGGAAATACAGAACCCAACAATTTGACTCAGTTGAACAAATGATCAAACGACTCAATTGATCGGAGCTTGCGAATCAAATGTCTCAGTTCAGAGAGTCATGTAACTCTCTTTCGATCGGTTTAAGTTCCAAGGGCAAAAATCAAACAAATTCAAGGAAATAGTCTTTCGTGTCCAAAAAAACAAGAAAAATCAGAATTGTCCTACAATTTGATGGTCACAAAGCACAGTTCAAAATGGAAAGGGTCCGTGCAGCTAGCTCGCCATTTGTGCGCATACAATCATGTCATTTAATCTGACAATTCCTCTCCAGGAGATTATGTTTGGCACAAAGCAGGAATCTCTCGCAGGGGTTCATGTTCACATAGACAGAAACACAGAACAAAAAAAACCCAGCCTGGCAAAATACAAGGCAAACACAATAATTAATCTCAGATTCAAACGATCTTGTAACAAATCATATACATGTTCAAAATAACACATCAATCTAACCTCTTGACAGTTATTAAACTCATCAATGCTTATCAATCGCTCACGTTTTATGACCCAATTAGCATTTTTTAACGTTACATGTGGTAGCTTTAACCCACGTGACACGTGCTATTCAATTCAGTTCACGCATTGCACGCGGCCAGCTCAAACTCAACTCTTACTGAATTTTTCTGGAAATTGTGGCTTATCTTTTATATGAATCAGATTAATATCTGAATTTTGAACGAAATAGAATCACTATTTTTTTGGGGTATTTTTTATACAGTGAAGAAAATGTTTGGTCAATTAGTTCTAATACAAATTTTTGCTGCATCAGGAAAAAGGGCACCGATTCTGACAGACAGAGTTCAAATACTGCCATTGATTTAACTGAAAGGAGAAGCAGTATTGACAACCTTGCTAACTTTAACATACGGTAATTTCTCTACTGTGTGACAGAGAGTCGCATGGTTATGACGCAACCGTTAGCCTATTTTTACAAAAACTGCTTCTACGGGGCCATAACGTAAGATACAAGGTAATGGAACCTTTTATACATTTTCATGTTTCTTTAGAAATAAATAATGGACAAATGGAGTCTTTAAACGCCTCAGATGTAAAGTTATTCGCTGTCAAAGTGACGTCAAAATGAATAGGAGTCAATGGAATGCTAACAGCAGGTGGGGGTCTGCTAACCAATGGCGGCGCCCGGGGAAGCTTCAGTATATTATGAAACATTGGCCCCCTGTTCTTCACCTGATCTATTTGAATTCATAGCGGGTTCAACTGACTAACGCTGTTCACACCGGACGCCGAAGCGACACGGAACGGAAAATCACACGCGGTCCAGCGCCTGCCTGTTCACACCAGACGCGTATTCCCCACGGCGGTCAACAAGCGCTTCTGCTCAGTTGTTGTTTATTCAGAGCTGTTTTTTACATCATGGGTAAGTAAATAACCTCATAAAATGAATACACCATGTTTCTGTAACCAAGAAGTTTGTACACTTCTTTTATTAATCCGTTGTCGAGACACACACGCAGCCAGAGAGAGAATATGGTAGACAGTACCCAGCGGGCACCTTGATGTCAAAATTAGGTCAAGAAATAGGTCAAAAATGAAAGTCAAATTGACGTCAAAGTGTTGATGTCAATTTGACGTCAATCAAACCTCTGCTGATGTCATTTTGCCAAACAAAAAGGTGAAACGCATGGCCGTACACTTATTACCAGCTTCACTTAAAACTAACCAGATTTAATTTATGTAATTTCCATTTTTATGAAATCATTAAAATTTTGTATTGAGGTCGGGTGACGCGCGGGCGCGTCAACTCGATGTTTACTAAATGTTTCTATTAATATCTCCGCGATTGTGCAGCACACATAAATGGTTCTGATTTTGCCGTAATCGATAGATTCTCAGCTTCAACGTCCTTATTCTCGCGAAATCGTACGTGACTCACACAGGGAGCAAGAGGGAAGACAAGATGACCGTTCACACACACACAAAAAAAAGCTCTTGCCTTTGTGTGAAACTAACCAATAGATGCGGTTGAAATCCCTAAGTGTACCCTCCCATCTCCTCAGTCCTCACAGTGATGAAAATACAAAGCTGACATGGAGAGAGAAAGAGTAGAAAAGTCCGCGAAAGAAAAAGACCGCGAAAAAAACATGGCAAAAACATATATAAAGAAGAGGAAAAGTAAGAAGAAGACGATGAGAGATAATGGCATTGACATTGGTATTGAAAGACGTACTTGCGGCGGTTTTGGAGAGCAGCGACGAGGATGAACGAGTTTCCGAGCCTGATGGATTTTCTTCTGATGTAACTTTAGATGATGAGGATTATGATCACAGAGATCCAGTTGAAGACGGGTAAGCATATTTATTTTATAAAAACATTGTTCGCATGGTGCACTTTGTGCTAGACTAACTGTGACCATCTTGGCTAAAATAAGCTGCGCTGTAGGCTACTGCTTTGTGTATCTGAACTTTGACAAATTGACTGTGCCTTTAGCAAAGTGTTTACTTTATGTAAAAGTTATTTTCTTGTGTAAAACTGAGGTAACGTACACTTACAAATAGTAACGTTGTAGGCATGTAGGCTGTTTTTGGTGGTCTACTTTTGATAACTAATGTAATATTTCTTCACCTCAATTCACAATTTGAATAACATTATTAGTCTAGATGGAAATAGGGGTCCACGTGCACCCCCCGGCTTTTTTATGCCACCTGATTTTTTCAAATCTTTAAAGTGTCTATTTTCAGAATCTGCCAGACCAAGCTGAAATAATGTCCCAAAGGCTTCATTTTTTTTAACCCTTTGCTGCACCCGACCGGAACCCGAAAAATCAAAAAATTATATAGAAAGTGGCATAACATTTGAAGTAAACAACATACAGACACAAATGAACATATTTTCCCATACAATTCTGACCCCAGGAATTGAATGGAATGGTCATTTTTGACATTTGAAAACACATTGACCCTATTTCTGGACAAAAATAGCAAAAAATGTCCAAAAATGTGTAGAGGATCAACTATATTTTCCTTTTCTGAAGTGCATAGGGTGATTTCTTTTTCACAAACTGTTATTTCTTTATCATTCAAGTGTCTATTTTAAAATTAAATTGGGTACTTCAGCCAACATCCCCTGACCTTATCTTCTCATAACTATTTTACCTATAACAAGTATAGCAGCCAAAGAACTTTTATATTAAAGAGTGAAGGGTCAAGAGCACAACTAAAGCAAACGGTAACCACCATCATGGTGACTTTAAAATGCAAAATATGATTTCATTAAACCGGAAATTAAATAAAGTAAATCTGGTTAGTGTAAGTGAAGCTGGTAATAAGTGTACGGCCATGCGTTTCACCTTTTTGTTTGGCAAAATTACTTATTATCAAACTCTTGATAGAGGTCAAACTCTTGACGTCAAATTGACATCAACACTTTGACGTCAATATGACTTTCATTTTTGACCTATTTCGTGACCTAATTTTGACATTAATTTGATGTCATATTGATGTTAAATTGACATCAAATGCCCACTGGGTAGTAGTGTAGATATACCGTTGAAATATACATCCTCTCTTCAAATTGATTAATTTGTTTTCATCTTTCTAGTCTGTTTAGATATGATCGCATTTGTCACTCGCTGTATACAATTGACCGGATTGTCTCCTGTTTCTTGTTGTGACTTCCTGCCGGAATGGACGCGGATCACTCGCGGCTCGTGCAAAAAATAGACCAGACGCCGAAACTGGCGCTTCACGGTGCGGCGCTCCGCGTCAGGTGTGAACGACACCATAGGTTAACATGGGCGCCGAAAGGAAGCGGCCTCCGTTCCGCGCCGCTTCGGCGTCCGGTGTGAACCTACACTGTAAAAAAGAATACATTGATTTTATTGATATCTAATTAATAAAAATGAGGCAACAGATTACAAGCAATATTATTAATTAAATTTAACAAATTAGAATTGAGTAATAATTAATCAAATTAATTCCTTTAAAGGTAACCATTTAAAATGAGTAAAATTTACAAAATATATTTTATTGCCAACATTGAAGACACCTGGTGTTAACAAGCAGAATCACTGAAGGAGAAAACCATAATTAAAGTCACCATTGTGGTGATCAGTGTGTGTTTTAGTTGGGCTCTTGACCTTAAAATATTAACTTTAAGTTTTGTTTGGCTGCTGTACATGAGTTATAACAGCCAGATGAACAAATAGAAAAGGTGATGTAATGGCGTTGGTTGTGTTTTAACATAATCATTATTTCACAATCATTTGACCTGAATCACTGAACTCATAGAGTCCAATTTATGAGTTAGGTGAACTATGTTAATTATAGCAGCACTAGCCTTGTACGGCATAATATTTTTAACTTTTACAATGTAAGGCAAATAATTTCTAAAAAGTTTCTCTTACATAAAAAGGAGACACACAGACATCAATAATCAGCCTGTGAATCTCAACAATGGTGACATTTATAAAGCATGTTGCAGTGCATTCTGGGTTCCACCAATCAAAACTCATTCATGGCTCCCATCATGCATTGCTGCATGAATAAATAATGAGCTTATGTTCAGAGGTGATCTGTTCGTCACCATTGCTGAGATTCATACGCAAAATCTTGATGTGTGTTTGTGCCAAAAAAAAAAAAAAAAAAAAACATATTTATTTATTTTTGATTTAATCATTTGGATTTCATTGAAAAGGCTAACAATATTATACTGCTGTAATTAATAAAGTTACCTTAACTCCTAAATTGGACTCTATATGAGGTTCAGTGATTCAGGTCTAATGATTGTGAAAGACTGATTATGTTAAATCACAACCAACACCATCAGATCATCTTTTCTCTTTGTTCATCTGGCTGTTATAACTCATGTACAGCAGCCAAACAAAACTTAAAGTTAATAATTTAAGGGTCAAGAGCCCAACTATAACACACACTGATCTCCACAATGGTGACTTTAATTATGGTTTTCTCCTTCAGTGATTCTGCTTGTTAACACCAGGTGTCTTCAATGTTGGCAATAAAAGATATTTTGTACATTTTACTCATTTTAAATGGTTAACTTTTAAGGAATTCATTTGATTAATTATTACTCAATTCTAATTTGTTAAATTTAATTAATAATATTGCTTGTAATCTGTTGCCTCATTTTTATTAATTAGATATTAATAAAATCAATGTATTATTTTTTACAGTGTAGCGTAAACAGTTTTCTACTTCCGGTTGAAATGTTTGTTTACATAGAATGGTAGTAGGCTACTAGCGTAAAGGCTACAGTGATAGTTTGTAGTTGGGAAGTAGTCGGTGGCTGCAGACCGCCGATGAAATCTCAAAAGATCGTGTCAGAGTGCCACATCCCTCAAAATTGACAGGTTGGGTGGATGACATGAAGCTATGGCCAGGAGTTAGCCATATTGACATCATTAAAGGGGGGTGAAATGCTATTTCATGCATACTGAGTTTTTACACTGTTAAAGAGTTGGATTCCCATGCTAAACATGGACAAAGTTTAAAAAATTTAAAAAAAGTTTGAAGGAGTATTTCTGTGCCAAAAATGCTCCTTCCGGTTTGTCGAGAGTTTCGGAACGTTTTTTTTCGAGTATGGGCATGTGTGACGTCAGATGGGGCGGAATTTCCTTATATGGGTCCTAAGGGCACTTCTATCGGAAGAGCGCGGGCGTGCGCGCAACCGTAGACCAGAGCAAGAGAGCGGAAAGCAGTTCGCCAATCATCACAGCGCTGTGCTCGGCTTTAGGGAAGTCAGTGTCACCAAAGAAGTGGGTTTTTAGTTGCCAGGGCAAGACATCCCTGCACAGATTCCCAAAGAACCCGGCGTTAAGGGACCAGTGGATGGAGTTTTCTAGAGCATCAACGGAGTTGTGCAAGACTGTTTGTTCCCTGCATTTCGACGATGATTGTTTTATAAACAAAGCCCAGTTCGACGCCGGATTTGCAGATCGTCTAATGCTTAAGGATGGAGCAGTCGCAACGATAAAGGTTCACGGGCGTGCGTTGGAACCGCAGGCGGTGAGTAAACTGCTTGTCTGCTTCAAATGTCTGTGTTTTATTAGCTATCGGTGCGTAAGCACAGCCCACACACGGCACGCCTCCAGCCGCTCGTTTTTTTCCGGAAAGACTCGGAACTGCCAATCTTTCTTTTATAAATATAATAAAACTAAAGACTTTTTGGAGATATGAAGGATGCAGTACTACTCTATAGGTACTCAAGATTAACATGAGATTGACTGAAAATGAGTGTTTCACCCCCCCTTTAATTATTTTATCTTTTTGGAGGGTGTAGATCGTGAGGAGATGCGCAATTACAAAAGCACCGAGGCCTTCAATTACTTCTTTAGTAATAAAGTCGGCCGCATTTCTTTACTGAAGCACGGAGACTATGGGCCCTATCTTGCACCAGCGCAATTGACTTTGTACACCGACGCATGTATCATTCCTATTTTGCACCCGCGCACTTCGGACTTTTCCCTCCACAGATGCACGTCAGTTAACTAAGAAATACACTTGCGCTCCCGGGGGCGGTTCAGCGCAAAGAGGAGGTGTGTTCCGCCGCAAACACGCCTCATGCTATTTTGCAGGTTTAGAAAACAATTCCGCCACTGACCGAAAAAAACTAGTTTAAAGTCAGTGGCGCATTGCGCATGTTATTCATATGCTATTTTAAGGGCGCATGATTGGCCATAATCAATGTAGCGTGTGCACAACGCGCATACACTTTGATTCTCTCATCTACACACAGACGCAGCAGTTTTCATTTTTGCAAATCATAGCCTACATTATTACGATAGATAGATAGATAGATAGATAGATAGATAGATAGATAGATAGATAGATAGATAGATAGATAGACAGACAGACAGTTTATTATAAAAGCATACATCTAGCTTACACATTTACCCAAATTGTCATACGACTGTTTAACCAATGTTAATTTGGGTGTGTTTCTATATCCCCAACGTCCCTGACGAGAACGTCGGTCTCCTCGGCTGTGAACCGCTCCTCGCGCGCGCCTGGCAAATCCGCCGTTATAATAGGAATCCGCCATGGAACAAGCGCGCCTGCTCTTAAAGGGAATGCGAGATGTCGCTCTGATTGGTTTATTTCACGTTACGCCCAAACCACACCTATGAATAATGAAGCTACTTCAGACCAACCCATTTTAGATTTGCTTCGGGCGCAAGAGTCATCTATCCCGCCGGTATAATAGCAACAGCACCCAAGACCCGCCCACAAAGTTACTTGCGTTTTGCGCTTGATACTTGCGTTTCAGATCGTTAAAATAGGGCCCTAAATGTCTTTGACTGCTTTTCCTTTAAATGAATTGTAATAAAACAACCTGAAACAATCAAATTATTAGAACATAGAACATTGTACAGTTCTTTACTGTAATCTACAGTATGTTACTGTAAAAATGCACTAAATTAAAACTCGAGTTAACTAATTCCACTTGCAGAAACCGAATGTCTTTAAGTTGACCAACTGTTATAATCCACTAATAATGTGAGCAAAGTATAACCGTGAACTTTCATTTAAGACCACTAAAAAAATATTGTAAATAAAGAGATTTCCACTGGACCAGCAACTACACAGTCACCGTTAAATAAAGCAACATGCAGCATATCATCAATGTTTGTATATCTTCTCCTGGACTGAAGCAGGCTCTACTCTTCAGCACAATGGTGACCCCAAAAAACTAAATTTTACCACAAACTACTGGCAATGGTGTTGCCAGTATAAACCTGTTTTATAACTTACAGTTTATTACTGTTAAAATACATTTTGTGGTTGTGTCTTTTTATTTTGCACTGTTAACCCTTTCAACCCCACAGGGAAATCCACACTACAAAGAGTAAAAAGCAGCATTGACACAGTGTTGCAGTGAGATAATTAAGTGAATATGTAAGTGATTGTTGAGCATTAGTGATGAACACCTGCTGTTAACAAGCAGAATCACTGAAGGAAAGAGAAATAAGAACAGAAAATAGAGAAACACAAGAAATACAACTGACTTCCAGCCATTACACATTATTATACTTATTATTAACCAGTATGACTTTATTTCTGTCATACATCTACAGAAGTTGTTATTAAGATGTTTAACTGAAAATGTTTGGTTTGAAGTTACCATTATAGAGATCAGTGCTTGCTTTAGTTGGGATGCTGATGCTAAAACATTACAGTTTTTCTTTTGCTGCTTGAGCTGTTTTTGTGCAAGTCACACTTGTGCACACACACAGTTAGTGGGAATGATTACGGTTATAATGATTATGATGACAAAATCGTCATATTGCCTATTCATTCACTAAGGAATTCATTCTCACTCATTCAGAGTTTAATCCTCAATCAAAAGTGTTACATTAGCACCACTGTGAAAACACAGCAATAAATTACAATGACTATTTTTTTAACACATCATGCATATACCAAAAAAAAGAGCTACACTGTCTAATAGAAACACAGAGATATCACAATTTAGCACATTAATCTCAACAATGGTGGCAATTTCTTTTTTCATGCAGCAGTGCATGCTGGGAGTTTTATATTATCCTGGACCCCAGCATGCATTGTGACATGAAACTTTTGATTGTCACCATTGTTGAGATTCATGTGCTGATTGTTGATGTCTGTGTGTGTCCACAGGATAAGGAGGAGTTCTAAATGTTTTAATGCACTGTATGATTATGATATTCTTCAGAAGACTTGATTACAGAAATATTGATTTCATGTTGTAGATTCACAGATACATGCTAAATATGAAATACCCATAAATTCAAAGAATATACAAGAAAGATCAGAGAATCAGACATGTCCAGGATGATTGTGACATCATCACAAAATCCAAAAACACCTGATCATCTTCCTCTTGGCTCTTTCTTGTCATAACAAATGTGTTTTATAAACTCACTGTTACAGCAGCCAGAGAGAGATAAATAGTAAGACGTCAAGGGACAAGAGACCAACTAAAGCAAATACTGATCTCCATTATGGTGACAACAAACTTTATTATTAACTAAATCTCTGTTAATTCTCAACAAGAACTTTTGTACATGTATGGAAGAAATAATGTTAAACTGGTTTGTAAACTGGTTTCACACTCGGTGGCTGGAAGTCAGTTGTAGTTCTTGTGTTTAGGGATGTCCCGATACCACTTTTTCACTTCCGATACCGATACCGATACCGAAGCTTTGGCTATTTGCCGATACCGATATCAATCCGATATTTTTATTTTATTCTTGAACTTAATACTAATAATAATAAAATATAATGGAAGCACTTTGCTCAATTAGCCACATAAAAACATCTCACTCAAATGGAGAAAAATACTTCTCCAGTGTATAGTCCACAACAACAGCTGATAATGAAAGACTGCCAGCCTTTATTCAAAAGACCTTGAGGTATGTTTGGTAACCTGAATGAATTTAAAATTAATTTGCTATATTTCAGATCAATATATTTGTTTCCTTAAAATTTTAATTAACTTTAACTTTATTCTCATCTGAATTATAAATAATTTATTTCTGTATAAAATAATACTACTTTTAAAAACACATTTGATTTTCTTTTTTATTCAATGTAGAATGATTAAACTTAAAAATAAACAGATTAGTGCTCTGTTTTAGGACAAGAAATGAAAACCAATGCAATGATGAATGTCCAAAAGATGAGATCATTTTTGCTTTTAAACAGCGTGTGTGTGTGTGTGTGTGTGTGTGTGTGTGTGTGTGTGTGTGTGACAGTTACAGTTTGACAAGAGTTTACAGTTTGACAAAAGCACAATGTTGTGTTTTACACAAATATAAGTAGGCTAAACACTTTTTGCAGTTTTAATGATGTCCTGTATGAAAATGACGGAGTATGTTTTTATGTTTCCACTGTTCGATCGCGCCCGTGCCTCTCTCTCTCTGACACACACACACACACTCCAGCATTGCAATCTTGACATCGCAGCCTGTTCATTTTGCTGCGTTCACGCCAAACGCGAATAGAGCGGCAAATTTGCGTCTATCGCGTCTAGTTCGATGCTTGAACAGTTTGAAACCATTCGCGCGTCCAAAGCGAATAGGACGCGCCACGCGGGTATAACGGTGCGTTTCCACTACAGCGGCAAAAGTCCGCTCAGTGCCGCTGGCAACGCTGTAACGTCTCCGCTTTGGGGTGTGTCTGTTCCGAGTGTGTTTAATATAAGTTTTTTCAACACACGGACAGTAATCATGATCAGCGATGCACGCGATTACATTTACGGTACGTTCACACGGGGCGCCAGCGTCAACGCTTGACGGAAGGCGTGGCTGAAGTTTGGCACTGACGCCATGGTCATAGCAGCGTCAGCCAATGAAATTAGACAGGAACTCAACAACAAGCTTCATTGCCGTGATTGGCTGCTGCCTGGCTACTGTATTTGCATAGAGCGATCCTGATTGGCTGACGCTTCCGTCTGCGGCGCTTCACTGGCGTTGCTCGCGGCAGAAGTTGAGAATTTTTCAACTTCTGCCGCGAGCAACGCCAGTGAAGCGCCGCCGACGGATCCACAATTCTTTTCGGCAACGCTTGACGTCACCCATTCAAAGTCAATGGGAAGCGTTGACGCTGATGCCCCGTGTGAACGTACCGTTAGAAATAGACAAGCTTTGTTTCCAAATGCCCCAAGCAAAGATCCTTTCAATTTTATAAACTTTTATAAACCCAGCCAATATAATCACAATGAACACATCCAAAATAAAATCTTTAACATATATATAACAACTGCAAAGCGTCTAATTTGTAAACAAAATGATTTACGCACTAAATCCAGCATAAAATCCGGCACAATTTGCATATTTTTAAACTCTCAAAACAGACGTCACATCCCGAACCTCACAGCAATTGGCTGCCGACCGCGTTTTTCGCTTGATATTTGCATAAAGTCGAGAACTGCCCAACCTTTTGACGCTCTCGGTCGCTCTCAACGCTTTCTCCGGTCCGCTGTCAATCCCAAAATGCACTGCGCGAGCGTGAAGCTCGACTTCCATAGGAATGAATTGAAAACGCTCGCTCCGCTCCGCTCGCAACGCGCCAGTGGAAACGCACCGTAATGATAAAGTGAGCGTTTGAAGCGATATAGACGCGCGTTCAGAGCTAAGGTGGGCTACAGATTAGGTATCCCTAAAGAACCCGCATATGCGCGTATCTAACAGTAACGTTAGTTCCGTATTACATTAATTAATGTGCATGCGAGATTTATTTATTTTTATACCGTGTATTCTCTGTGTAAATCCAGTGTGTAAATCCATGCACCGAACGTACGTTCAGTACGAATACGGCCGTTCCACCCCTAATGGGTATCGGATCATAGGTATCGGATACATTTTTTTTCTCCCCTCCGATATCCGATCTAGCGTTTTGGGCCAGTATCGGCACGATACCGATGCCGTGGATCGGATCGGGACATCCCTACTTGTGTTTCTCTTTTTTCTGTTCTTGTTTCTCTGTCCTTCAGTGATTCTGCTTATCAGGTGTTCATCAGTTTCTCAATTCACTCTCTTCTTTTCATTCTCTCTGTCAAGTGGACTATATTAGTGAACCAATGTAGGGAATAGTGAATGAGGGTATAGGGTGTGATTGGGAAAACAGCCTCTAAGTGTCGATTTTGAGCACTGTTCATTTACAGTATATTCCTGTAGGCTATTTTTGTTTTCTACGGTATATTACTGTTTTAATGGAAAATGGTATGATATTGTCAGAATTTGGCCTTTTTTTACAGCAAGGGTTAACAGTGCAGTTAATAGAATCAACTTGGCTCAGTTGCATTGATATTACAATCAATTAATCTGTTTGTCCAGCAAACCCTCAGTATTGATCATCTATCAAATATCCTGTCAAAAGGAATTTTTTCCTGGCCACAGAAAAATAACTCTTTCTTAGCATATAGCTGCATCGCACCATTAAAGTTACAATCAGTGAATCAACAGAATCAATACGCATGTGAAATGTGCACAAACGTTTAAACTAAATCACAAACACATAACTAATCTAAACAAACACAAATCATGCATACATGGGCAATGGAAAAGTAAAAGTAAATGAGACTGGAAACAGAACAAGGGAATGAAGCAATGAAAAGAGTATTTTAATCTGAACAGAGCTTATTTATCAGGTAAAACACACATTAACGTAAAGCCCAAAATAACTAGCTGAATCAGACTGTAGCCTGTCTAAAGCAAAAGAATGGAGATAATGCATTTGTTAAACAGCACATTTTTAAATTTACATAGCACAATCAATTTGAGCACAAACCAAAAAGCAGATTCATCTGCCAAATTATTAAATGAAAAAATGCTAAGGAATATTTTTTATATATATTTTATTTTCTGCCAGTTGAACATGCTATACATGCAATAAAAGAAAAATAATGGCACACTTCTCAACAAGCTGCATGTCATGTGCCTCCACAGTCGTGTGGTAAATCATAAGAAACCAACACCAGCACAAGTCCATTTGTGTGGATTGCTAAAGTAAACCGTATTGGTGTAACATTAATGTTTCACTTACACAAATAGTGTTATATAAAACCATCAAGATAAGATATAATCCCTGTTTATCATCCAGTGTAACCTTTGATTTGTTCGATGATGTTGGTGTTATAAATTTATAGTTGGTTCTGATCATTTTCAAGCAGTGATAAGTTAATATTTGACATTTTGATTGTGTTGGCAATAGGAACATGGGAAATAAATAAAAACTTTTCTGAGTTATCCAGCAATGCAGAGTGTGAAATATTCATTGTTGTCATGTATCTTTACAGAAGCCATATTTGAGTTTAGGGCTAGTCTTTGAGAGAATTTTTTTTAAATATGCATTAAAAATACAAGTCTAAAATGCAACACTACATTTTAGCTATACAATATATGATTCCTTGCTCAATCTTTCTACCAAAGGGTCCATGGCCTGAAAAAGGGTGAAGACTCCTGATATTGGTAAGGTATATACTAAGAAAAAAGAAGTATATATTTAAAACTGTAGTTAATTGTTTTGAAATACAGTAATTGTTGGTTACACTCTGATTTTGGATGTTAGCTTTCACTGTTGTATTGGTCTATGTAAACTATTGCATGAGAAGCTGTGGAGTACAAACTCAAAACAAGATCAGTAACAAAATCTGAGTTCAAGACATCTCAAATATCCTTAAATAAACTTGTAACATCAACTTCTTTCCAGAAAATCCCTCCCACATCACTCCTTATTATTGGCCTTTATGAAGCACCTTTGATACTTGCTTATACCAGAGAATAACTGTTTATGGTATACAATAAAAAGCAGTTCAAAGGGAGATTTTACACAAGGAATATTCATTCTCTTTCCTCAAAGGCTTCATAATACAGACGGCATTGTCGACAATGTATTATGGAAAAGATGGATTTGTCCTCTCTTTTATTTATTTTAGCTTGTCTTCATGTCCACAGTGCTAGGAGTGCTATTGGTAAGTCAAATTTATTCGTAACCAGCTGAAGTTGAAATGTTTAGATGGTAGGCAGAACTGGAACTTTGTTTACATTACTCTGTTGTGACAATGAGAAAATTGAATCTATCTATCTATCTATCTATCTATCTATCTATCTATCTATCTATCTATCTATCTATCTATCTATCTATCTATCTATCTATCTATCTATCTATCTATCTATCTATCTATCTATCTATCTATCTATCTATCTATCTATCTATCTATGGTACATACCTACCTGTTGTTTAAAAACATGTTTTACAGGACAACGGTCTTCTAATGAAGCAAAGAAAAATTTCAGGATAATGTTGATTTGTTTACATCATTTATGTTTTCTATTAAGTGTACACACTGTTCATTAACTTAGCTTACTCTCTGAACAACTTGCATTATCTGAACTGCTGCCATGTTGGCAAAAAAAACTGATGTAAGGAGAAGATTTGAGAATATCAGTTGAGTATTGAGATAGAATTGTTGCTTTTTTACACATAAATAGATTATGATCCACAAATAAATGTAAAGAGATCCACAAACATTAAACATATTCACAAGTAAATTGAATGATATCCACAAATAAACGTTAGGAGTTTCACAAAAATAAATAAATTCACAAATAAATAAAATTATATATGCCAATAAAATAATAATAATAATAATAAATAAAAAAACATATTAACAAATATGATTTTATTTCACAAACACAACTCTTCCTGGCATTCATTTGTGAATCCCTTTCCGTGCATTTGAGTATTTTGAAATATTTCTAGTGTCAAAACTGTGGTCAAGACATTGCAGACAAATCCACAAATAAGTGGACTCCACCCACCATCTACTCAAGCCAATCAGATAACAGCTACCTTGCGCTGACCAATCATAGCATTCTCTTGCTCCAACCAATCACGATTTGCTCAGGGTGGGAACAGATTCATTTGAACCCCTGAAATGAACTCTGTAGGGTAGGTTACTCTACTATTAGGGGTGCTTTGTTGGTATTAAGCTGAAGTGCTGTTTGCGTGGTTAGAACACTGTAACAATATAGCTCAAAGGGGAAATATTAATAATAACTCATAATTACCAAGTATTAATATTTGGGTCAGTTAATTAGATTAACTTGAGGTAGCTAAATTAATATTACAATCAATTAATCAGTTCCAACAAACTCTTTTTATTATTCATTTATTCTAAGAAAAGTGTGTGTGTGTGTGGGGGGGGCACTATCAAAGTGAAGAAGCAGCAGTTGAGGCCAGAGGGAAGAGCTAAGAGAGGGAAGGGCTAGCGAAGAGACCTTTTAAGGACTCTTCAAGGACTACTTGTGATCTGGACCATTATTTTAAAGTGAAAAACATGTTTTTCACTTTAAAATAATGGTCCAGATCACTAGTAGTTCCTGCATAGTGACTAGTAACACTTGAGTAAATAGTGATGTATTTTATGACTATTTTCATAGTAAAAATGATTACTGATTACGTCTCAGACACACGATAATGTTCTTTATAATTTGTCAGTTAGTTAATAGTTATTAATGAAGCTAATCTCATTAAGTAATTATTGAATACCTAATAAGGAATAATCTCCTAAATTTTATATTACTTATTGATTAGTTAAGCTTGTTTCTTTATTAGTTAATAGTAGTAGCTGAAGTGTTAATGTAAAACTACTCATTAATCCTTCATTACTTCCTGCATAGTTACTTATTAATGACGGACCATTATTATAAAGTGTTACCACTTATATTTATGTTAAAAATTGCAGTTTGGATGTGTTCATTGTGATTATACTGGCTGGGTTTACAAAAGTTTATCAGATTGACAGGGTATCTTTGGGGCATTTGGAAACAAAGCTTGCCTATTTCCAAATGTAATCGCGTGCATCTGTGATGATTATATTGCCCAATAACGTGATGCTTCCATAACGCCTCTGAATCCAATAAAGCGTTATTACCATAGTGGAGATGTAATGTGTTGTTTCTCTGGCATTTTCAAAGGTGCATAAATTATAATACTATGGCTTGCCTTGATACATAATGGTCTAACAAAATTTTACAGTACCAATTTGTATGGACAATGGATATATAATGGCTTATATCTGAGCCAATGGAGAATGAGCAAGTTATTTTAGGGTGAGTTGACAGTCCTGAGTGTAAAGCAAATCGTGATCTCTTGGAGCGAGAGCATGTTATGATTGGTCAGCGCAAAGTGGCTGTTATTTGATTGGCTTGAGTAGACGGTGGGTGGAGTCCACTTATTTGTGAATTTGTCTGCACATCTTGACACGTTTCAAAATGCACAAATGCGGAGCTGGCTGAGTTTGAGACAAAACATATTTGTGGCAAATCTCATTTTATTTATTTTTTTGTTTAATTATTTTTTTGTGAAACTCCTCACATATATTTGTGGATCTCATTCTATTTATTTGTGAATGCTTGTGAATCCCTTTACATTTATTTGTGGTTCATAATAATTTGGAATAAAGCAACAATTCTATCCCCATAGTTGAGCCATGTCATTAGTATTTCAGCTAAATTTCAGTATTTCAGAATTTTTTGTCTTGTTTTTCAGTATATTGTGTGGTGTAATGTATAGTGTGTACTACTAAATTTATCCTTTTTTCTGTTTGTTAAGTCCTGAAACCAATTACTTGTTGTTTAAGGTACCTCAGAGATAAACTGTGAGACTGGAACTGATAACTATGTAGGGACTGTCCTGGAGGATTATAAAGGTGAGAAATGTCCACAAGACTTAACAAATTAAGTATAACTAGTCCCCAATATTAGGTAAAAAAAAAAAAGTTTTTTTGTTGGATTAATTTAATATTAAAAGGGTCATGACCTGCATTTATTATTTTATAATGTTTCCTGGGGTGCACATATTATGTTAATCAGATTTTTACATAAAAAATGTTCATAATTTAGAAATAAACAAAAAATTTCCTACTCTGATTTTAGCCATCTGATTTGCATGGAAGCTTGTTTCCACCATAAAAAAGACAATTGCGACTTTTTATCTCACAATTGCGTGATATAAAGTCACAATTGCGAGTTATAAAGTCAGAATTGCGTGATATGAAGTCGCAATTGCGAATTATAAAGTCAGAATTGCGTGTTATAAAGTCAGAATTGCGTGTTATAAAGTCAGAATTGCGTGTTATAAAGTCAGAATTGTGAATTATAAAGTCAGAATTGCGTGTTATAAAGTCAGAATTGAGTGATATAAAGTCAGAACTGCATGATATAAAGTCAGAATTGAGTGATATAAAGTCAGAACTGCATGATATAAAGTCAGAATTGCGTGATATAAAGTCAGAACTGCGTGATATAAAGTCGCAATTGCGAATTATAAAGTCAGAATTGCATGTTATAAAGTCAGAATTAAGTGATATAAAGTCGCAATTGCGAATTATAAAGTCAGAATTGCATGTTATAAAGTCAGAATTGCGTGATATAAAGTCGCAATTGCGAATTATAAAGTCAGAATTGCATGTTTTAAAGTCAGAATTGAGTGATATAAAGTCGCAGTTGCGAGTTATAAAGTCAGAATTGCGTGTTATAAAGTCAGAATTGAGTGATATAAACTCAGAATTGGGTGATATAAAGTCAGAATTGCGTGTTATAAAGTCAGAATTGCGTGTTATAAAGTCAGAATTGAGTGATATAAACTCAGAATTGGGTGATATAAAGTCAGAATTGCGTGTTATAAAGTCAGAATTGCAAATTATAAAGTCAGAATTGGGTGTTATAAAGTCAGAATTGCGAATTAAAAAGTCAGAATTGCGAATTATAAAGTCAGAATTGCGTATTATAAAGTCAGAATTGTGAATTATAAAGTCAGAATTGCGTGTTATAAAGTCAGAATTGAGTGATATAAAGTCAGAATTGCGAATTATAAAGTCAGAATTGCAAATTATAAAGTCAGAATTGCGTGTTATAAAGTCAGAATTGCGAATTATAAAGTCAGAATTGGGTGTTATGAAGTCAGAATTGAGTGATATAAAGTCAGAATTGCGAATTATAAAGTCAGAATTGCGTGTTATAAAGTCAGAATTGCGAATTATAAAGTCAGAATTGGGTGTTATAAAGTCAGAACTGAGTGATATAAAGTCAGAACTGCGTGATATAAAGTCAGAATTGCGTGATATAAAGTCGCAATTGCGAATTATAAAGTCAGATTTGCATGTTATAAAGTCAGAATTGCGTGATATAAAGTAGCAATTGCGAATTATAAAGTCAGAATTGAGTGATATAAAGTCGCAGTTGCGAGTTATAAAGTCAGAATTGCGTGTTATAAAGTCAGAATTGAGTGATATAAACTCAGAATTGGGTGATATAAAGTCAGAATTGCGTGTTATAAAGTCAGAATTGCGAATTATAAAGTCAGAATTGGGTGTTATAAAGTCAGAATTGAGTGATATAAAGTCAGAACTGCGTGATATAAAGTCAGAATTGCGTGATATAAAGTCGCAATTTTGAGTTATAAAGTCAGAATTGCATGTTTTAAAGTCAGAATTGAGTGATATAAAGTCAGAATTGCGAATTATAAAGTCAGAATTGGGTGTTATAAAGTCAGAATTGCGAATTATAAAGTCAGAATTGCGAATTATAAAGTCAGAATTGCGAATTATAAAGTCAGAATTGCGAATTATAAAGTCAGAATTGCGAATTATAAAGTCAGAATTGCGTGTTATAAAGTCAGAATTGAGTGATATAAAGTCAGAATTGCGAATTAAAAAGTCAGAATTGCGAATTATAAAGTCAGAATTGCGTGTTATAAAGTCAGAATTGCGTATTATAAAGTCAGAATTGCGAATTATAAAGTCAGAATTGCGTGTTATAAAGTCAGAATTGAGTGATATAAAGTCAGAATTGCGAATTATAAAGTCAGAATTGCAAATTATAAAGTCAGAATTGCGTGTTATAAAGTCAGAATTGCATGTTATAAAGTCAGAATTGCGAATTATAAAGTCAGAATTGGGTGTTATGAAGTCAGAATTGAGTGATATAAAGTCAGAATTGCGAATTATAAAGTCAGAATTGCGTGTTATAAAGTCAGAATTGCGAATTATAAAGTCAGAATTGGGTGTTATAAAGTCAGAACTGAGTGATATAAAGTCAGAACTGCGTGATATAAAGTCAGAATTGCGTGATATAAAGTCAGAATTGCGTGATATAAAGTCGCAATTGCGAATTATAAAGTCAGAATTGCATGTTATAAAGTCAGAATTGCGTATTTTAAAGTCAGAATTGAGTGATATAAAGTCGCAGTTGCGAGTTATAAAGTCAGAATTGCGTGTTATAAAGTCAGAATTGAGTGATATAAAGTCAGAATTGCGAATTATAAAGTCAGAATTGGGTGTTATAAAGTCAGAATTGAGTGATATAAAGTCAGAATTGCGAATTATAAAGTCAGAATTGCGTGTTATAAAGTCAGAATTGCGAATTACAAAGTCAGAATTGAGTGATATAAAGTCAGAATTGCGTGATATAAAGTCGCAATTTCGAGTTATAAAGTCAGAATTGCGTGAAATAAAGTCAGAATTGAGTGATATAAAGTCGCAATTGCGAATTATAAAGTCAGAATTGTATGTTATAAAGTCAGAATTGCGTGATATAAAGTCGCAATTGCGAATTATAAAGTCAGAATTGCATGTTTTAAAGTCAGAATTGAGTGATATAAAGTCGCAGTTGCGAGTTATCAAGTCAGAATTGCGTGTTATAAAGTCAGAATTGAGTGATATAAAGTCAGAATTGCGTGTTATAAAGTCAGAATTGAGTGATATATACTCAGAATTGGGTGATATAAAGTCAGAATTGCGTGTTATAAAGTCAGAATTGCGAATTATAAAGTCAGAATTGGGTGTTATAAAGTCAGAATTGCGAATTAAAAAGTCAGAATTGCGAATTATAAAGTCAGAATTGCGTGTTATAAAGTCAGAATTGCGAATTATAAAGTCAGAATTGCGTGTTATAAAGTCAGAATTGAGTGATATAAAGTCAGAATTGCGAATTATAAAGTCAGAATTGGGTGTTATAAAGTCAGAACTGAATGATATAAAGTCAGAACTGTGTGATATAAAGTCAGAATTGCGTGATATAAAGTCACAATTGCGAATTATAAAGTCAGAATTGCATGTTATAAAGTCAGAATTGCGTGATATAAAGTCGCAATTGCGAATTATAAAGTCAGAATTGAGTGATATAAAGTCGCAATTTCGAGTTATAAAGTCAGAATTGCGTGAAATAAAGTCAGAATTGAGTGATATAAAGTCAGAACTGCGTGATATAAAGTCAGAATTGCGTGATATAAAGTCGCAATTGCGAATTATAAAGTCAGAATTGCATGTTATAAAGTCAGAATTGCGTGATATAAAGTCGCAATTGCGAATTATAAAGTCAGAATTGCATGTTTTAAAGTCAGAATTGAGTGATATAAAGTCGCAGTTGCGAGTTATAAAGTCAGAATTGCGTGTTATAAAGTCAGAATTGCAAATTATAAAGTCAGAATTGCGTGTTATAAAATCAGAATTGAGTGATATAAAGTCAGAATTGCGAATTATCAAGTCAGAATTGCAAATTATAAAGTCAGAATTGGGTGTTATAAAGTCAGAATTGAGTGATATAAAGTCAGAATTGCGAATTATAAAGTCAGAATTGCGTGTTATAAAGTCAGAATTGCGAATTATAAAGTCAGAATTGGGTGTTATAAAGTCAGAATTGCGTGATAAAGTCGCAATTGCGAATTATAAAGTCAGAATTGCATGTTTTAAAGTCAGAATTGAGTGATATAAAGTCGCAGTTGCGAGTTATAAAGTCAGAATTGCGTGTTATAAAGTCAGAATTGAGTGATATAAAGTCAGAATTGGGTGATATAAAGTCAGAATTGCGTGTTATAAAGTCAGAATTGCGAATTATAAAGTCAGAATTGGGTGTTATAAAGTCAGAATTGAGTGATATAAAGTCAGAATTGCGAATTATAAAGTCAGAATTGCGTGTTATAAAGTCAGAATTGAGTGATATAAAGTCAGAACTGCGTGATATAAAGTCAGAATTGCATGATATAAAGTCGCAATTTCGAGTTATAAAGTCAGAATTGCGTGAAATAAAGTCAGAATTGAGTGATATAAAGTCAGAACTGCGTGATATAAAGTCAGAATTGCGTGTTATAAAGTCAGAATTGCGAATTATAAAGTCAGAATTGGGTGTTATAAAGTCAGAATTGCGAATTATAAAGTCAGAATTGCGAATTATAATGTCAGAATTGCGTGTTATAAAGTCAGAATTGCGTGTTATAAAGTCAGAATTGCGAATTATAAAGTCAGAATTGCGTGTTATAAAGTCAGAATTGAGTGATATAAAGTCAGAATTGCTAACTATAAAGTCAGAATTGCGTGTTATAAAGTCAGAATTGCGAATTATAAAGTCAGAATTGGGTGTTATAAAGTCAGAATTGCGTGTTATAAAGTCAGAATTGTGTGTTATAAATTCAGAATTGCGAATTATAAAGTCAGAATTGAGTGATATAAAGTCAGAATTGCGAATTATAAAGTCAGAATTGCGTGTTATAAAGTCAGAATTGCGTGTAATAAAGTCAGAATTGCGTGATATAAACTCAGAATTGGGTGTTATAAAGTCAGAATTGCGAATTATAAAGTCAGAATTGCGTGTTATAAAGTCAGAATTGTGTGATATAAAGTCAGAATTGCGAATTATAAAGTCAGAATTGCAAATTATAAAGTCAGAATTGCGTGTTATAAAGTCAGAATTGCGTGTTATAAAGTCAGAATTGAGTGATATAAAGTCAGAATTGCGAATTATAAAGTCAGAATTGGGTGTTATAAAGTCAGAATTGCGTGTTATAAAGTCAGAATTGCGAATTATAAAGTCAGAATTGCGTGTTATAAAGTCAGAATTGCGAATTATAAAGTCAGAATTGCGAATTATAAAGTCAGAATTGCAAATTATAAAGTCAGAATTGCGTGTTATAAAGTCCCTATTTACTGATATAAAGTCAGAATTGCGTGATATAAACTCAGAATTGGGTGTTATAAAGTCAGAATTGCGTGTTATAAAGTCAGAATTGCGTGTAATAAAGTCAGAATTGCGTGATATAAACTCAGAATTGCGAATTATAAAGTCAGAATTGCGTGTTATAAAGTCAGAATAGCAAATTATAAAGTCAGAATTGCGTGTTATAAAGTCAGAATTGCGTGTTGTAAAGTCAGAATTGCGAATTATAAAGTCAGAATTGCAAATTATAAAGTCAGAATTGAGTGATATAAAGTCAGAATTGCGAATTATAAAGTCAGAATTGCGTGTTATAAAGTCAGAATTGCGAATTATAAAGTCAGAATTGCGTGTTATAAAGTCAGAATTGTGTGATATAAAGTCAGAATTGCGAATTATAAAGTCAGAATTGCGAATTATAAAGTCAGAATTGTGTGATATAAAGTCAGAATTGCGAATTATAAAGTCAGAATTGCAAATTATAAAGTCAGAATTGCGAATTATAAAGTCAGAATTGCAAATTATAAAGTCAGAATTGAGTGATATAAAGTCAGAATTGCGAATTATAAAGTCAGAATTGAGTGATATAAAGTCAGAATTGCGAATTATAAAGTCAGAATTGGGTGTTATAAAGTCAGAATTGTGTGATATAAAGTCAGAATTGCGAATTATAAAGTCAGAATTGCAAATTATAAAGTCAGAATTGCGTGTTATAAAGTCAGAATTGCGTGTTATAAAGTCAGAATTGTGTGTTATAAATTCAGAATTGCGAATTATAAAGTCAGAATTGAGTGATATAAAGTCAGAATTGCGAATTATAAAGTCAGAATTGCGTGTTATAAAGTCAGAATTGCGTGTTATAAAGTCAGAATTGCGTGATATAAACTCAGAATTGGGTGTTATAAAGTCAGAATTGCGAATTATAAAGTCAGAATTGCAAATTATAAAGTCAGAATTGAGTGATATAAAGTCAGAATTGCGAATTATAAAGTCAGAATTGAGTGATATAAAGTCAGAATTGCGAATTATAAAGTGAGAATTGCGTGTTATAAAGTCAGAATTGTGTGATATAAAGTCAGAATTGCGAATTATAAAGTCAGAATTGCAAATTATAAAGTCAGAATTGCGTGTTATAAAGTCAGAATTGTGTTATAAATTCAGAATTGCGAATTATAAAGTCAGAATTGAGTGATATAAAGTCAGAATTGCGAATTATAAAGTCAGAATTGCGTGTTATAAAGTCAGAATTGCGTGTAATAAAGTCAGAATTGCGTGATATAAACTCAGAATTGGGTGTTATAAAGTCAGAATTGCGAATTATAAAGTCAGAATTGCGTGTTATAAAGTCAGAATTGTGTGATATAAAGTCAGAATTGCGAATTATAAAGTCAGAATTGCAAATTATAAAGTCAGAATTGCGTGTTATAAAGTCAGAATTGCGTGTTATAAAGTCAGAATTGTGTGTTATAAAGTCAGAATTGCTAACTATAAAGTCAGAATTGCGTGTTATAAAGTCAGAATTGCGAATTATAAAGTCAGAATTGGGTGTTATAAAGTCAGAATTGCGTGTTATAAAGTCAGAATTGCGAATTATAAAGTCAGAATTGCGTGTTATAAAGTCAGAATTGCGAATTATAAAGTCAGAATTGCGAATTATAAAGTCAGAATTGCAAATTATAAAGTCAGAATTGCGTGTTATAAAGTCAGAATTTACTGATATAAAGTCAGAATTGCGTGATATAAACTCAGAATTGGGTGTTATAAAGTCAGAATTGCGTGTTATAAAGTCAGAATTGCGTGTAATAAAGTCAGAATTGCGTGATATAAACTCAGAATTGCGAATTATAAAGTCAGAATTGCGTGTTATAAAGTCAGAATAGCAAATTATAAAGTCAGAATTGCGTGTTATAAAGTCAGAATTGCGTGTTGTAAAGTCAGAATTGCGAATTATAAAGTCAGAATTGCAAATTATAAAGTCAGAATTGAGTGATATAAAGTCAGAATTGCGAATTATAAAGTCAGAATTGCGTGTTATAAAGTCAGAATTGCGAATTATAAAGTCAGAATTGCGTGTTATAAAGTCAGAATTGTGTGATATAAAGTCAGAATTGCGAATTATAAAGTCAGAATTGCAAATTATAAAGTCAGAATTGTGTGATATAAAGTCAGAATTGCGAATTATAAAGTCAGAATTGCAAATTATAAAGTCAGAATTGCGAATTATAAAGTCAGAATTGCAAATTATAAAGTCAGAATTGAGTGATATAAAGTCAGAATTGCGAATTATAAAGTCAGAATTGAGTGATATAAAGTCAGAATTGCGAATTATAAAGTCAGAATTGCGTGTTATAAAGTCAGAATTGTGTGATATAAAGTCAGAATTGCGAATTATAAAGTCAGAATTGCAAATTATAAAGTCAGAATTGCGTGTTATAAAGTCAGAATTGCGTGTTATAAAGTCAGAATTGTGTGTTATAAATTCAGAATTGCGAATTATAAAGTCAGAATTGAGTGATATAAAGTCAGAATTGCGAATTATAAAGTCAGAATTGCCTGTTATAAAGTCAGAATTGCGTGTAATAAAGTCAGAATTGCGTGATATAAACTCAGAATTGGGTGTTATAAAGTCAGAATTGCGTGATATAAACTCAGAATTGCGAATTATAAAGTCAGAATTGCGTGTTATAAAGTCAGAATTGCGAATTATAAAGTCAGAATTGCAAATTATAAAGTCAGAATTGCGTGTTATAAAGTCAGAATTGTGTGATATAAAGTCAGAATTGAGTGATATGAAGTCAGGGGGTTAAGTTGAGTCATCTGTGAGGTCACTGCCCGTCACTGCTCCAGCCATTAAAAAGGGAGTGTTGTTTATTTGTTTTCTGTATATAATTTAATCAGTGTATATGTAAATATTTAAAAATGCCTTCAGGAGATGTAGAGATTATTACTAATATCGGACCTGATGATCGTCTGGTGCTGGAAGGATATATCAATCCCATTGTTGTAACATTTCTGGAGCTGATTTACTCTAATGGAGCCTCAACCGCTACTGTACGAACCAACAAACCACTGGATGCTGATCAACTTAAGGAGGTTTGTTTCACTATTATATTTGTTAGATAAAGTATATAAAAATAAAAATAACCATACTTACATATTCATACATATATATTACTTTAATAATGGAAGAAAGTGCCACATACTGTATGTCTCTTTGTGTTTTATTTCTTCCAGTCAGGAGGGAGTTTGTATTATTCAGTGACCTGCTCAAACACAGGGGTATGTTTATTTACACAATAGCATAATCCAATCATTCAATAAGAATTATGGAAGTAGGTATCATCACATAAATCTTCATTACAAAAATTTCATTATGCATTTCAGCTGAAAAATTCACGGACAGTAAATATTCGGGATGTCAATGACAATCCTCCGATCTTCCAGAGTAAAACATACAGCGTCACAGTGTCAGAGGTGTGTGTAATGTCACATCTTTATACAGCAGAAGTGTGTTTGGTCACTCAGAGACTCACATCTCTTTGTAAACTGTGTCTTTTGCTCCAGGCGACAGCTGTGGGTTCAGATGTGCTCAGGGTTATAGCTGAAGATGCAGATGTTTATCCAGAAAACAACAAAATTATATATTCTATACTGGTGAGTCTCAACTGAGTCATGTTTTATATATAATACAAACACAACAGGCTTCTACAAAAGTCAAATTATAGATGACCGTGATAGTAGACAAGTTCCTGGAACTACATTTCTCTGAAAACAAACTTGGACTATGATTTGCTACTTAGCTGGACAAAATGAGTGAGTGCAAAAATAATTATGCATTTTTTGTCCATTTTCCCAAAAGAGAAAGACAAAATGTAAGACATTTCAGTTGAAATGCTTGTCTGCTAAACATTTACTTTTGTTTAAAAGACTACCATATAGAAACCTCAAAGTTAGTAGCATGAAAACCAACAAATTTTGATTTCATTTGGCATTAAAAATCTGAAGGAAACAACAGTTGGAAGTGTTTGCTGGTTGAGTTTGTTGTATCCTACAGATAATAAGAAATCCCAACTTTCACTTGTACATCCCAATCATCTCTGATCTTGTTACTTTTAATCTAATCACATTGTTTTCATACCACTCCTTGTAAACTAATTAGGCTCTGGATTTATTTTTTTAGTTTCTATGATTTCTAAGTTTATTTTCTTATATGTTTAATCAATTTATTTTTAGGTCTGAAATTTTTAATATAGATCATATCTAACACAGTAATGCATTCAGTTCTTTTTTTAGAAAATACATATATATTTGAGTGTAATAATGTGTGAGCTCAGTTTGTGTCATCTGAATCCCATGCCCTGACAGCCTCCAGCACCAGATGAATTTGAAGTGAAAGATGATGGAAACATCAGGTTGAAACAAGCTCTGAACTACGACAGTGCTCAACAGTACATCTTCACCGTACAAGCTAAAGACAAAGTAAAGACAAACTTTGACATCCTACCAGTCACATATCCATTTTACTAAGCATTGCTTTACATTTAAAGGAATAGTTTCCCTAGTAATAGGGAGATAGTAATAGGAAGAGTGAAAATTCTGTCATCATTTACTCACCCACAAAAGCTGTCACTGTGGCGGTACCCTTTCAAAAGGTAGACCTTTAAACCTTCTTTACCCCTAAAGGGTGCATATTACTACCTCAAAGATATGTAATACATTTTGAAAGGGTGCCAGTCCAATGAGAATGAGAGTGCATGACTTTCTTCTGTGGAAAACTAAAGCAGATGTTTATTAGAATTGTCCAAAATGCTTTTTCTCATACAACGAAATATACATTTTTGGATGAACTATAATTTTAATGTAGATAGTAATACAACACTACATTTCTTTGCAGGATAAAGAAGAATTCAGTGACACCACAACAGTTACAATAACGGTTGACGATTTTGACAATCTAAACCCTTATTTTGATCACAGTCTCTACAAGGCATCCATTGAGGAAAATCAGGTAAATAACATCATGATCAATATTTAAACGAATGTCTGATCAAACAAATGAAACCCTCCATGTCTTTTCTGTCCATGCACAGGTAGGACAGTTTTCAGACATCACTCCTGAGGCCATAAAAGCTCAAGATGGCGACACGGGCATCAACGAGCCTGTACTTTACAGCATAACAGCAGGTGCTGTTAACAGAAGATTTACAACACACTTACATGACATGAGTCCTAATCTAAATAACCTCCTCCTGTTTCAAATTAAAGTTTCTCTGTAGATGTGTGAGAGCTAGAGGTGAAACGCTGATTTTAAATCTGATAATATAGAAAATTCCACCAAACTATAGTCAAGCACTGTAATTGTGATAAAACAAGCCTAACAAGCCTTTACACACCTAATAACACACTTCTATTTGAATAAAGAAACATGGTCATATTCTATATTAAGTTTCTGATCATAACAAAGCAAATATCCACATTTCTGTTCCAGTCTTTCTAAATGAATATCAGAGCAACTTTGACATCGATCAAAACAGTGGAGTAATTTCTGTGACAACGGCACTAGACAGAGAGAAAATTGACAAGATAACTGTTCACATACAGGTATCAGACGTTTCTGAAGACATTCATGAATCTAAAGAGGTTTAAGGATTGTGTTTGTTTATATTTTCTATTCATGATTTCCTTATAAATAGGCAACTCAGAAGGATGATGCCAGTAAAACGTCTATTTCAACCATTGAGGATGCGAATAACAACCTTCCAAAATTTGACCATGAGTACACCGTATCTATTCTGGAAAATTCACCACCGGATCAGTTTGTGCTTCAGACTAGAGTCACTGATCCAGACCAGGTACAGTTCCTGAAACCATCACTGTCTGTTTGTAAAAAAATACAGACTTGCAAACACTAAAATGGTGAACCATTTTTAAACACCAAAAATGATGATCCAATCATCCAGAGCTCCCAAATTCCATAATATGCTTGAAGAGATTTAGGAAACATGCTAAGTTCACATACTTGTGTCTCCTAAAAACAACGCTACAGCCAGTTATTCTACTTTGAAATGTGCGTTCCACGTCAGAACTGTTTTTGTTTTGGTCTGACAGTGATTTCGCTGCCGATTTACCCAATAGTATTTTGACACCCTGGGTTTATCAGTTAGCAGAAAACACAGCGTATTACAGCCATGGAAGTCAGCAAACAAACTAGGTCAGAAATAGCAGATTTTACCCGACCTAAAAAGCCTCGGCATCCATCTAAGAAGCTCTATGTCCAGAGGCATATTAAAACATGGATAAATCAACTCATCAACTCACACTGTAAGGCTCGTCGCCTTCCATTGTCAGTTGTGCTCACTTCTTTTGCATGTCCTCCTCAATCTGGCAACCCGGGAGCATCAAGTCTGAGGAGTGGACGAGAGAAACATCCCTCTCCAGTATTTTGAATTTGGACTACAGTACCCATTTCAACCGCTAGCTATGGAAGCTTGTTTCCGCCACAAAATAAAATAAAATAAAAGATAATTGCGACTTTTTATCTCACAATTGCGAGTTTACATCTCGCAATTCTGACTTTATTTCTCAGAGTTGCGAGATATAAAGTCAGAATTGCGTGAAATAAAGTCGCAATTGCGTGTTTTAAAGTCAGGATTGCGAGATATAAAGTCAGAATTGCGTGAAATAAAGTCACAATTGCGTGTTATAAAGTCAGAATTCAGACTTTTTTTCTCGCAATTGCGACTTTATATCACGCAATTCTGACTTTATTTCTCAGAATTCTGACTTTATATCACGCAATTGGGAGATATAAAGTCAGAATTGCGTGATATAAAGTCGCAATTGCGTGTTGGATCATCAAGTCTGTAAAGTCAGAATTGTGAGATAAACTATTCTAAGGTAAAAAAAAAAAAAAAAAGTCCGTATTTTTTCCCCTTAGAATTGGACTTTATATCTCACAATTCTGAGAAAAGATGTCAGAATTGCGAGATATAAACTCGCAATTATGTGTTATAAAGTCAGAATTGCGTGATATAAAGTCAGAATTCTGAGATATAAAGTCAGAATTGCGTGATATAAAGTCGCAATTGCGAGAAAAAAAGTCAGAATTCTGACTTTATAAGACGCAATTGCGACTATATATCTCGCAATTCTGACTTTATATCTCAGAATTCTGACTTTATATCTCAGAATTCTGACTTTATTTCACGCAATTCTGACTTTATATCTCGCAATTCTGAGAAATAAAGTCAGAATTGCGAGATGTAAACTCGCAATTGTGAGATAAAAAGTCGCAATTATCTTTTAAAATGTTTTATTCAGTGGCGGAAACAAGCTTCCATAGTTAGCTGTCAATACTACATACTGCGGTAACACTTTATATTACGACCCGCGAACAACTGAGTAAGTAAACCAAAATTACGGTGTACGTTTCTGTAATTATAGTGTACTTCCGTGTAGGTATAAGGGAACAATATGTTAAGTTTTGGGTAATAAAGGGGTAACAAGCAAATATACAACCTGCAAAGAACTTCGTAAGTAAACCGAAATTACGGTGTATGTTTCTGTAATTATAGTGTACCTCCGTGTAGGTATAAGGGAACAATATGTTAAGTTTTGGGTAATAAAGGGGTACAACCAGATATACAAGCAAATTATTTATAATGTAATTATTTTAAAACTAACAGGTACCTATTCTGTTAATATATTCCAGGCAAAAATTTTACGTCTATTGTATATAAAAGTTTTTATCACATTTCTGGCAAAATATGTTCTTATGCAATGTAGTTACAGGGTAATTTTGACATCTGTGAGTTGTAAATTAAAATTATACATATATATATATACTATATATATATATATACTGTATATATATGGCTGTATGTAAGCACAGTGTGATAAAAATTGAATCTGAAACAATTTTATAAACAGCTGATTTCGAAAAACATTGGCAATGCTATTTATTGGCTTTTTTTTACTAAACTACTTAACATTAAGCCAAGTAAGTATTGCAATGACACTTAAATGTCAGGGCAAATATACTGTGTAATTAAAAGTTTTTTTTTTGAGTACCTTTCTATGTAATTACTGTGTAAATAGTGTTGTTTCGTATTGTTACATAGTAAGTAGTGTTTGTTACCCGTTTCAACTGTGTATTTACAGGGTAAGTGTAACTCCTGGGGGCTGTAAATTAAAGTGGCGCTTGTTACCCCCTTGTTCTGTGTAGTTACAGGGTAAGTGTAACTCCTGGGGGCTGTAAATTAAAGTGGCGCTTGTTACCCCCTTGTTCTGTGTAGTTACAGGGTAAGTGTAACTCCTGCGGGCTGTAAATTAAAGTGGTGCTTGTTACCCCCTTGTTCTGTGTAGTTACAGGGTAAGTGCAGTAAATATACAATAAAGGATCCCATTTAATTTCTGACTTTTATTTTACAAAAAAAATTCAAAACACTTTTTCATCTTAATAAAGCATTGTCTTTCCTACAGTATACTCAAACAACAAAGTTTAATTTACAACCCACAGATGTCAAAATTACCCTGTAACTACATTGCACAAGAATTTTTTTTGTCAGAAATGTGATAAAAAAAACTTTTATACAACAGACATACAATTTTTGCCTGGAATATATTAACAGAATAGGTACCATTTTTAAAATAATTACATTATAAATAATTTTCTTGTATATCTGGTTGTACCCCTTTATCACTTAACATATTGTTCCCTTATACCTACACGGAGGTACACTATAATTACAGAAACATACACCGTAATTTCGGTTTACTTACGAAGTTCTTTGCAGGTTGTATATCTGCTTGTTACCCCTTTATTACTCAAAACTTAACATATTGTTCCCTTGTACCTACACGGAAGTACACTATAATTACAGAAACGTACACCGTAATTTCGGTTTACTTACGCAGTTGTTTGCGGGTCGTAATATAAAGTGTTACCCATACTGCACCTTTAAAACTCTCTTCTAACTACCCAAGTCTTCAAACTTAAACTGATATAGCTAATATAAACTTCCATTTAAGGTTTTGTCAAGCCAACATACAAAGTTTGTTTTGATGTACTTACCTTATCTAGTTTTCTCTGTGATCAGGGTGGGTTCTCTGAAGGTTACTTTATCATGGTTAGCGATACCTTCGTTATCAACAGTCAAGGAGTAATATCACTCCGGAGCAACGCCACCTTGGATAGAGAAACTGTAGACAATTACATCATACAGGTACAACGCAATCACATTAATTTCTTAAATCCAACTATTTACAAAATGTCCAGGATGACTATTCATTCTGAATGGGATGCTTGCATTGTCTTTCTCAGGTTGTAGCTGTAGACCAGCCTGTCGATAGTTTAAGCTCCACAGCTCAGGTCATCATCACTGTTCTGGACGTCAACGACAACAGCCCACAATTCCTTCCTCTCCCAGAGCCCATTGAGATTCAGGAAGGTGCGTACACACCCTCATCACCTGGAGAGGTGTGCGAAATCTCAGCCACAGACGCTGACATTGGAGACAACGGTCGTGTCACAATCACTACTTCCTCACACAGTGAAATATTCAGATTCAGAGAGGTGAGGGGACTTATGAGAAAGGCAGCTGTCACTGTGGCTACAGAAAATTATATCATAACTTTAGAAATATGAAATTGTAAAAAAAAAAAATACAAAAAAACCCCAGCTTATTTCATTCCTTCAGGATGGGACTCTCCTTGCCATTGAGGAACTGGATCGGGAGACACAGGATTTGTATGATGTGGTCATTGTTGCTGTGGACCATGGAATCCCACAGAGAAATGTACAGTAACAATATCTATTTATTTGTATTATTGCATGATGTAAATATGTGTAGTTCAATTCAATTTGCCATTGGAACATTTTATGGCATTTCCTCATTTGGAAGGTTGTAAAGGGTTTTATCTGTCTGTAACAGCATACAAAGTTTGTAAAAGTGATTCAAAGGAAGAACTAGTTGACTGATTGGCCATAGCTTCATGGAATATAAACTTTGAAAGATTTTCCCAATTTTGTTTGAGGCGTTATTTAAGTAGCATTAAAACATTGAGCACACCTGCACATTTATATTGTCCTAACGGTTATATCTCAGTTTGATTTTTTTATTTATCTATCCCTAAATGACACACAAACATGCAAAAAGAAGCTGCAGTATGTTCTAGATTTTATGCAGATATTCAAAAATCTGGCTACCTGATACTAGTTCAATCCGTACAAGTTAATTACTGTTAATTCCAGACATTAATTTAAATATTAGACATTGCAAATATAAACTTTTGGTCTGTAATACGAAAGGTTTGCTTGGTTTCATTTTCTGCAGAACATCACCACAGTGAGGGTCAGAATCACAGATGTCAATGACAACGCTCCAGTTTTCAGCTCTGACATCTACAGCAAAAGCATTCTGGTTAAAGACGCAAAAGTTGATGATGTGCTGCTGACGCTCTCGGCCACAGATAAAGATGCTGGAAGAAACAAGGTTATTAGTTACAGGTAAGCTTAAGCTAACTAAACTCCCATTTCATTAGGATCAATAACATGAAGGCTAAACAATGACACACTTACCTACATCACTCCTTTAACACAGATCCATGAATGTTGTTTTTCTGTAGTTTCTCTGAAGACTCCTCAATGGTCGCATTGGATGCTGAAACAGGAGTCATCACTTTGACCTCTGACCTTAGCAAGGTCACAAAAGACACGCTGCTAACCCTCACTGCTATAGCGACAGATCATGGAACACCACCAGAATCTGATGAAGGTTTGGGCTTCATAACTTTGTTGTTCTTCCTTAGGAGCTCTATCTATCTCTCTAGTGCAGTGTGTTCTCACCTAAATACAGTAAATATGTCCACAAAGAGGCAGAAAAATGCTAGCTCTAATGTAGTACTACTAGTGTTCATCCAGTTTATGCCAGCACAAAACATTTATAGAGTTAAAGGGTTAGTTCACCCAAAAATGAAAATTATGTCATTAATGACTCCACCCTCATGTCGTTCCAAGCCCGTAAGACCTCCGTTCATCTTCGGAACACAGTTTAAGATATTTTAGATTTAGTCCGAGAGCTTTCTGTCCCTCCATTGAAAATGTTTGTACGGTATACTGTCCATTTCCAGAAAGGCAAACTCATAATTTTTATTCACAAAACATATGTAAATGCTCAACTAAATTTACATTCACTAAATAAATAAAAAACGCAATTCATAAATGCAAGTATATTATGGTTTTATGTGTACAAATTGATTGTTTAATCTGCATTTGCAAATCGTGTTTATTTGTGGATCACTGTGGATTTGTATGAGAATTTTGTGCGTGTGAATTATCTTTTTTACATCATATTTTACAAATGAATACATTGAGACTATTTCAGCTCCATGTCAAACAGCTGTGGCACTTGAATTTATTCACTTTTGGGCTTTTGGTCTATTTTGTTTAGATTTCAGCACAAATTGTTCTGTAATCTGCTAAAACACTGCCTGCACAGTCATTCAAATCTAAAGTGAGCCCTGCATCTTGTGCACGTTATGGTACATTTGCGAACATATTATTGAATTTTACAACACATTTAACAAAAGAACAAACATAATTTTCTAAAATACAAACATAACTTACTCACCTTACACTCCCCCTTCACAATAAAAAAATAAAATCCTTAAACGTACAATATGTAAGTTTTTTCGCCGCTAGGGATCGCTAACCTCTTAAAATAACAAAGCCGTAGTTTGATGACGCAACATTTGCTAAGAATTATGGATCCTGTCGTCAACGTCAAGCCGACCGATCTAATAATGTTTATGAGTAAATACATCGATGTTTTTATCATGACTGTGATATGAAGAAGGTCGGGATTGCTAAGAGACAGCTATCAGCTCCATACGCAACGCGAGTCCCGCGGATATAAAAGGAATATGGACATTTCATTCTACCGAATTACACGCAAGTGCAGAATTACTACTCACAGGTCAGTTTATTAGACAAATTAAACTTGTGAGGTAACGCAGCGATGTTTCACTTGGTCTAACATTACACTATCACACTAAACTGCATTTGAATGTGTTGAAATTTATGTTATTCTATGTGTTAGTTTGTCTGTGTGAGACTAGCAGTAAGCTAGATCAACATTAGAATAACATACAGATCATATTCTAACATTTTATTGTTGAACTATATAACATTGTGTAACGCAAAGTTGGGATGTGGCCCAGAAAGATAAAAAAAACAATAGGTGTCGGAGGAAAAGATGCACGAGAGACTAGAGATTGCGTATCTTCCCCGTGTTTAATACAATTACTTAAACGTCACACTCGTCCGCATACATGGGGATCGAGTGAGAAAAAGTAACATACAAACAAACATCCAACTCTGGTCACAAAATATAAAACGAAATAAAAGAAAGAGTAGCGGTAGAGCGGTTATCTCCTCTCATCACCCGTCAAATCTACAACTGACGCTCTACGCACATGCGCAGTTCCCATTTCATCCCATATTAACCCAAAAACACAAAGTGACCGTTACAGAGTCCCCCCTGGAAAAACATTGGCTGTCCTCAGCCAACAGCACTGTGAAAATACAAGAAATAAACAACTTCACACATGAATAGTTGTAAATACTCCCACCTCACAGATATGCAAGGAAAATTGTGAGAAATACTGACATACATGACAGTTATTAACTCATCTTACATCCTTCATCCAAGGTTACAAAAAGAAAATGTCACAAGTAAACAGAAAAAACATTTTTCATTACCCACGGCAATATACGTTTTATAGGATAAGTTCCCCTTTTATAAGAACAAAACACAAAAATGTAAGATAACCTAGAAACAGTATGGTATGGTATGTTAATACAGTGTCTTAGAAAACAAAATACACACACCGCATTCACATGCTCACTTTAAGTCTAACAGATCTGTGTGAAATGGATTGGTCCATCTATTGGTCGCCCAACCCGACGTGATCCTGGGGGCAAGTCTAGGTCGCAGGTTATACCTTTGGTCGACACAATCATTATCACCCTCAGACAAATCACAAGAAATGATAGGATCAACAGACTCACTCACTCCCTCTCCACTGACATCTTCAAATAAATCAGACAGAGAAACTCTGACATCAGACTCCAAGAGATCAGAGACATCATCAGTTGTATACTCACAGGACGTCACACCAGGACTTTCATGACAGGAGCCCCCGTCACCCAACAAGGTACTGTCCTCAGGAACTTCCGGAGGTGGAACCACAGACACAACCTTTGTCACATTTCCAGAATCCCACATACGGAAAGGTTCCATGTTTACCACATGAAACACCCCAGCATCCAACCCTGTATTCACATCAGTAAGTCTATAATTTACATCAGACAACCTCTGAGTGACACAGTAAGGACCTGCGTATAAAGGTGCAAGTTTTGCAGTGAAGTTTGTAAGTGCGTCAGAACGTGGATGAGTCTTGATCCGCACCAGATCATTCACGGAAAAGGAAACAAGACGACGCCTCTTGTCATAGTAGCGCTTTTTCTTAGAGTGACTTACTTCTAGAAAAGATCTGACATGATCTGAAGCTTCCTGGAGTGAATGCTTCAGGGCATCCAATGAAGTCACACCTGGATCTTCCACTCCCAGAGAATCAGGTTGAGAAATCAGATCCAAGGGCGTGTCCAGTTCTCGGCCATACAGCACCATTGACGGACTCAGTCCTGTACTCTTGTGTTGAGCTGTCCGTAGGGCAAAACAAATGTGTGGAAGAAAGCGATCCCAAGAAGTATGTTTAGTCCCAACATACGCTCTAATGGCCGTTTTTAGCGTCCGGTTCACTCTCTCAGTGGCATTGGTCTGAGGGTGGTAGGCTGTTGTAAGTCTATGCTCAGTGCCCAAGGCAGAAACTGTGTGTTTGAAGAGATCACTCATAAAAGCAGAACCCCTGTCTGATATCAAATACTTTGGGGCACCATGCCGAGAAAAAACCTCACTGAGCAGCTTACTAGCAGCAACAAGAGCAGTAGCTTCCCTCACAGCACAAACTTCGATCCACTTCGAAAAGTAATCAATGAACACAAGGATGTACGCATTACCACTCGGCGTCCGAGGCAAAGGGCCCACGAAGTCCACCCCTGTGTACTCCCAGGGAAACTGGGGACGGATTGGAACCATGAAACCACCAGGCTTTCTCTGGGACGGCTTCGTGAATTGGCAGACAGCGCATGAACCCACATACTTCTTCACATCTGACACCATGTTAGGCCAGAAAAATCTCTGTTTAATCCTTGTCACCGTTTTAGTCACACCCAAGTGACCTGCAGTGGGATGATCATGAAAATACTCCAACAGAGACCTCCTGACAATCTGAGGAGCATAAAGCTTAAACTGTTTCATGGGATGTAGTGTGCAAGAAGATTTTGGGTCTTTGCGATACAGAAGACCATCAAGAACAGCACACAGGGGATCTTCCTCTGGAGACAAACTCTCACCATCCTCCAATACCCTGAGCAGCTTCCCAACGTCCGGATCATTCAGCTGTAAACTTCTCAAGTGATCCCTGTCCGTAAACAACACAGACGGCAAGGAACGCAAGTTCAGACTCCCAAGAACAGCGCGATCAGGAAGAATGTCAAGCGGCTGACCACAGGTAGGTAAGGGGTTTCTGGACAAACTATCAGGGACGCTGTTGGACACTCCAGGTTTATGGACAATTTCAAAATCAAAGTCCTGCAACCGAAGTGACCACCGAGCCAACCTTCCAGTGGGGTTTGGTCGTGACATCAACCACTTCAGACTGCTGTGGTCGGAAAAAACTGTGACGTGCAGTCCCTCAATGTACGGTCTAAAATACTCAAGTGCCCAAATTACCGCTAGGCATTCCTTCTCGGGGGTAGAGTAAGGGCGTTCAGACTTGTGCAAAGCACGACTGGCATAGGCAATTGCACAGTCTCTACCTTCTTCATCCCTCTGCATCAAAGCAGCTCCCAGACCGACATCACACGCATCAACATGAATGAAGAATGGAAGTGAAAACTGTGGAAATCTCAGGATAGGCGCAGACTTCAGTTTACTTTTGAGGAAATCCAAAGCATTTTGGCAATCTTGTGTTCACACAAAAGGAATGTTGGCTCTTGTAAGTGCAAAGAGAGGTTCAGCATGTCGAGCATATTCGTGAATGAATCGCCGGTAGTAACTAGTCAGGCCCAAGAAACTGTCTCACCTGCTTAGCGTTTGCTGGAGTAACAAAATCAACCACCGCCTTCACTTTCTCCTCATTCGGTAGGATACCATCTTTGGTGACTCGATACCCCAAGAAGGTAAGTTCCTTCCTACAGAACTGACACTTCTCCAACTTGATCGACAGACCAGCAGACTTGAGCCTAGCCAGGACCTCCTCAAGGTCTATCAGGTGTTGCTCAAACGTGGGCGAGGCGACTACAATATCGTCCAGATACACAGCGCATGTCTTGTAGATAAGGCCCGCCAGTACAGTGTTCATGAGCCTCTGAAAAGTGGCAGGGGCATTACACAGGCCGAAAGGTAGAACACGGAACTGGTATAATCCACGGTGAGAAATGAAAGCAGTCTTTGGCCTTGACGATTCCTCCATGGCCACCTGCCAATAGCCCCTGGCCAAGTCAATTGTGGACACAAAGTTTCCTCTCGCTAGAAAATCAAGGGACTCGTCTATTCTCGGAAGTGGGTACGAGTCTTTCACCGTAAAGCGATTCAAACCTCGATAATCTACGCAAAACCTTGGTTCGCCGGAAGGCTTTTGAACAATGACAACTGGTGCAGCCCATGGCCCCGATGCTGGTTCCACAATGCCTTCCGCCAACATCATGTCGATTTGCCTCTCAATTAACTCTTTCTTTGCAGGTGATGTGCGGTATGGAGGAAGATGGATAGGTCTGGCCTGTTCTGTGTCAATTTTGTGCTCAACCATGTATGACCTAGATGTCCATCAAATAATTCAGCAAAGGATCTCAACAACTCAGAAAGCTTAATTTTTTCACCATCATTTAGAGCAGCCTCGTCGACTTTTGTGGCCAAATTGGAAGAACCAGATTCCAAACTAAGTATACTGTGACTTGGCGTCATTAAGTCAACTCCCTCCAACTCCTCTGAGGTCTCTGGCACATCACCCAGGACAACTGTTCTGGAAGGAACTCGAATCACGACAGAAGCTCTCATCATAAAATCCATGCCCAAGACAAGCGGCGCTGAAAGGTTTTGGATGACTGCAAAACGATGGTAAAAGCGTTGGCCCATGAAACCAAACTGTAGCCAAGCTAACCCAGAAGGACAACACATAGCTCCATCGGCAAGCTGTAAAGGAGGCGCAGACCAAGCTGTTGTTTTGAAAGTCCCCCCTGGAACAAATTTTGAAACATCCCCTCGCACCGCTGAAACGGAAGCCCCCGTATCCAGGGTAGCTTCAAGTACCTGGCCATGAAAATTGACCTGAACACGGAAAGGTGTGTTCCAATAAGAAGAGGATGTGAGGTCTTCCACATGACCAAGTGCAAGCTGAGTGGTCTGGGATGAAACAGATAAGTGAGGCTCAATTACTGTCTTGGGGGAGGATTGCCTCTCTGAAACGTCCTCCCCCCTCTGAAGTTTCCCGACCTGGGCCTAACTGAGGCACCTAGGTCCGCAACCGCTGTATGCGACACACTACTTGGGCGTTCCGAACTCTGTGTCTCCGTAGTATGTTCAACCTGATGATTGGGCGAAACTGGGCGCACATCCAGACTATTCCGAAGTCTACATGATGGACAGTTACGGGAAGTATACCCCGGTGTCAAACACTTGAAACAGTGAACATCCCGTGCTACAGGAACTGACTGCGGCACATGGGATGCATTACGACTACACGGACCCAAGACTGAATGCAGCTCATGCGCACGCAAGAGGTGGTCCATCACAGATGTTACCGCAGTACCATAGAGTGCTACCCTGTATTTCTCCACAGCATGCTTGCATATTAGCTCAATTTGCTCCAGCTGAGGAGGCGGAGTTCTCAATTTTCGAAATTCACTCAGCATGTGAGCGACAAACGTAGGCAAAGGTTCATCTGGCATCTGAACCCGGTCCAGGATACCTCTCATAATGCGCTCCTGATTATCAGATGGCAGAAAAACCTTCCTAAACAGATCACAAAACTGGGCCCATGTGGAAAGATGAGAGCTCAGGACATTAAACCACTTCTTTGGTTCCTTGGACAGAAAACGGGGGAGTTCAAGTAACATCTGGGAATCAGTAAGGTCTAGTGAAGTCCTGTATATGTCGACAGACTGGCGCCAATCTTCTGGACTCGTCTTTCCTTCGCCGTCAAATATTAGAGGTTCAAGACGCGATTGATGTAGGACAGAGGCCAAGACCCTGGACGTAGCCGACAAATCAGCCAAGGCTGGTTGAGTCACCATAGGTGCACATACATGAGGCACATTAGCAAAACCTGACCTTAAATCTCCCACTGGAGCCTGTCCTTGAACATATGGGGTAGAAGCAGCTAAAGGTGAAGTTTTCGGCCGAGACACAACAGGAACGGTACCTTCATCTGGATTCATGCAGTCAATCACTGTCCTTTGCAGGTCCAGTGAGTCACGGAGACACCGCTGCAGTACAGCAACCTCGTCCTGCAGGAACTGAACCTGAGACCGTAAGTCCTCATCCTCTCTCCGAGACGTACTCTGTCTTGGTGAGTAGTCAGAACATGTCAGTAAGTCAAGTAGGTTACGATTTTCAGTCATCCTGTATAACAGCAAATTACAAAAATATTGCCAGAAAAACTAAACAAAATATTGTATATGCACAGTTTACAATGAATCAATCAGGAATTAAGCACAAAACAGCACATCAAACCTGTTTGTTACCTGAAAAAAAAAAAAATCATGTGCACTAGTACAATCTCTGTTAAAACACTATAAACAAATAACCTCAGAGAAAATGCACAAAATACACTACAAACTGAAATAAAGTCCAACAATATTTTTTTTCCCCTCAGAAACAGTTCTCCTTTTCGCGCTTGTCAGGCCACCAGATGTGAAGTGAACGAAAAAAACAGTGACCAACAGACTTGTGCTTTACTTCAGAAATGTCCAATAAGGCAAAAATGCTCAATAAATTTTCGTTGTTGTTTTTCTTTTCAAAAAACAAAAATAAATAAAGGTAAATCTTCCAAGTGTACTTTTCTCTCCTATTTCTCTTTTATCAATGTTATGCAGAACAATAAACTGTCCGTCCAGTCGAAAAAAAAATCAATCCAAACTAAAGGAAGCAAAACATCAAATGTCACCTGCACTCCTTGTACTTGCAAATCCAATCGAGCTCGAACAAATCTTTAAAAAAACATCAGGAAATCCACGCGACGTAGTAGGCTACAGATCCATCCAACGGACGCCGCACGGCCACCACGGTAATACCCGCCAGTTGACTTGCCTGGATACACCACTGTAGCACGAACACGTCAGTCGACAAACCGTCGGGAGAGAAGAGAAAATTAGATAACTTTGGTAGATCCACAATGTTCGGGCGCCACTTTGTAACGCAAAGTTGGGATGTGGCCCAGAAAGATAAAAAAAACAATAGGTGTCGGAGGAAAAGATGCACGAGAGACTAGAGATTGCGTATCTTCCCCGTGTTTAATACAATTACTTAAACGTCACACTCGTCCGCATACATGGGGATCGAGTGAGAAAAAGTAACATACAAACAAACATCCAACTCTGGTCACAAAATATAAAAGGAAATAAAAGAAAGAGTAGCGGTAGAGCGGTTATCTCCTCTCATCACCCGTCAAATCTACAACTGACGCTCTACGCACATGCGCAGTTCCCATTTCACCCCATATTAACCCAAAAACACAAAGTGACCGTTACAATTGATGAGTTTTATGTAAATGTGCTCACCTGTTTAATAAAGTACATGTAGGAGCGGTCGAAGTCTTGGACGTGGAGCTCTCGTTTATATACTGTCTATGGGAGCTCTAGGCATCTCGAAAACACCGCGCTGATATTGATTCTCGTTTTAGTTCTCCTTTTTTATCCAAAGTCTGCTTGCCATTGTCCATAATGTTTGAACGAAACAACAACAGCGTGCAGATAGACATTAGGAACTACACAGTTGTCCATGTCTGTCGCCTTGGTTACTATCACAGGGCTCTGGTTACTATGGCAGTACGAGCGGAAACCAGGGAGAACGCGGATATGATGCCATTGACGGCAACAAAACGTAAATAAAGAAACAGTATGTGTCTTCGAATTAAATTACAAATTTCTCCTGGTTTGAAAGTTGTTGGAAACAGTCGGGATAATGTAAGTAAACAACTAAAAAAAAATGTATAACTGTGATTTTTGCTATTTTTAAAGCAAAAAAGTTACATATTGTACCTTTAAACATACAGTGCTTTATATCACACACTCCTGTTAAGCATATACTACAACTTCAGACATCTATAGCCTCTTCAATATCTCATTCTTGAACAAATCTCAAAAACATCTCCCAAATTTCGTAAAATTAAGAAGACTTCGCCTTGATCACAAATGTAAGCTTCTCAAGGGCCAAACTGGATATCAAGTTTTTCAGCCAAAGTCCAAGTGAAACAAAGACAGCTGAAGCAGATGCAGAAGCAGGATCCAAGTGCAGCAGGTTTTATTAAAGAAACTCAAAAGATAGCAAACTCAGACAGAGACTCTGGAACAGGAACAGCCAACATACAATGCCAAGAACTCACAAAGACTGAAACAAGACACAGGGCTTAAATACACAGACAGACAAGCTAAACAAGATAACAAGGGGGCGTGGCTAATGAAAAACACCTGGGGAGACTAATCAACATAACGGGGAACTGCTAAACATAGGATGAGACAGGGAAACACAGACATGAATCGTGACATAGCCTCCCACTTAAGGAGTGGATTCCAGACGCTTCTCAGGATAACAGTCCAGGAGGGTGGTGGAGCGGAGGCAGGCCCAGGGGCGGGATGGAGGACCAGGAGACTTCGGTAGGACGGGAGGCCAGGGCGGAGCAGGCCAGGGCGGAGCAGGCAAGGGCGGAGCAGGCAAGGGCGGAGCAGGCAGTGCAGGCGGCCAGGGCGGAGACGGCCGTTCAGGGGACCATTGAGGCACGGCCTCCATGGCCCTATCAAGGGACCCACTGCCCCAAATTTTCTTTTCAGTGTTCAGTTTCAGGAACAGACACCGGTTCAGGAACAGACACCGGCGGCGTGGTGGCGGCCATCTTGTCCGGCGGCGGACGTAAACAGTCTCTGGCGTGGCGGACGTGACGTGAACAGTCTCTGGCGTGGCGGACGTGACGTGAACAGTCTCTGGCTCGGCGGGCGTGACGTGAACAGTCTCTGGCGCACCGGACGTGACGTGAACAGTCTCTGGCGCGGCGGACGTGATGTGAACAGTCTCTGGCTCGGCAGGCCTGATATGAGGTGACTCAGGCTCGGCAGGCATGACGTGAAGAAGCTCAGGTTGAGGAACAGGCTCAGACTCAGGAACAGACGCGGTCTCAGGAACAAACAGAGGCTCAGGAAGCGTGGCGTTGCGGCCATCTCTGCTGAGGGCTCAGGTTCAGGCGTGGCAGCGGCCATCTTGGGAACCAGAATCAGGTGTGGCCACCTTCTTGGCTGGAGACTCTCAGGCAACGTGGTGGCGGCGGCCATCCTGGGAACCAAATCAGGCGTGGCCGCCTTCTTGGCTGGAGACTCCCCAAAGCTGCTGCTAGATCCATTAAGTGGTGAGTTCTTCTGTAACAAAGATGGCTGAAGCAGATGCAGGATCCACATGCAGCAGGTTTTATTAAAGAAACTCTAAAGATAGCAAACTCAGAAACAGCCAACATACAACACCAAGAACTCACAAAAGCCCTATTCGCACTGGATTAGTATTATCTAATACTTGGCGCATTAGTGGCGCATTCGCACGGGATAAACGAAGCCTGTGATTTTACTCGATTTTTCGGACTTATCTCCCGGATATGATGTCAATAGGCTACTGCTTGGAAATGTATTGTCGTTATTATAGGTCTAGCTGTGCGATATATCATAAACAGAAGAATGTTCCTCACTGCATGCTGCTATACATGCCATCTATCTCAATCTAATCATTTGTTTTGTTTTGCTCTTCTGATGGTTTTCAGCTTTCTCTTTCTGCAGATTGTATAGTTGTATCGTATGGTGCATAGCGAAATGACCCAGCACCCAAAATACTATCAAAACACTCCAACGCAGCCTCCATTCTTTGCGAAAGATGGATAAATAAGCGCACAGGAAACAAAAATCTTGAAAAAACAATATACGACCCCGCCAAATCACAGAGATGCCGATTCGCACAGTATTAATATTATCACAGGACCTCTGTGTTTGGTGAAATATGGTAGGTCATTTGCGGGTGAATTTTTACTTGACAAATTACAGACATGGCCGATTCGCACTGGATTAAGATCACAGACAACCTCCGCAATTATTACAAATTACTAGAGGTCACCAGGTAATACTAATCCCGTGCGAATAGGGCTATAGACTGAAACAAGACACAGGGCTTAAATACACAGACAGACATGCTAAACAAGATAACAAGGGGGCGTGGCTAATGAAAAACACCTGGGGAGACTAATCAACATAACAAGGAACTGCTAAACATAGGATGAGACAGGGGAACACAGACATGAATTGTGACACCAAGGGAAGGACAACTTGTATTCTTCCAGCAAAGGGCAACTGAACGCCTGGCTTGTAGTAGGCACAAATCCACCAGTTTTTTCTCTTTGACGGGCAGAGAGCAATTGTCCACACATATTACACATTTACACATATTACCGGGCTTAAAGAAATAGGAGTAGTTGTAAATTGAGATACATACTGAGTCACTTTAATCCAAAACTTTTGCACCTCCCCACATTCCCACACACAAAAACTGTATCTTGGAAATTATTGCATTTAAAACATAAGTCTAGGGTATACTAGGGTTAAATTTATTTAATCTCATCAGAGTGATATAAGTTCTCATTATCCAGTTATATTGTAAGAGTCTCAAACAAGTATTTATAGTCTGAGTTTGTGCTTTTACGTAAACATATTGTACCCCACTCATCTAATGAAATATCTTTATTTAAAACCTGTATCCATGCTCGTCTTTTATTTTCAGAATTTTCTTTATGATTGTCACGAACTGCTCCGAGACACAAAGGTTGAGATCCAATTGCAGCTTTATTTGAAGGGTTATCCAGAATCGTAATCAGCACAAGCAGGGGTCAAACACAGGAAGGCAGTCCAAACAAACAGATAAACAAACAATCAAAACAGGCAGGGGTCAGAGGCAAAAGAGTAATCCAGGGAACGGGCAAGAAATCCAAAAAAACCAAGAGACATGAAACCAGGGAAAACGCTCGGAAATGCAGTGCAACAACATACAAAACTTCGCAGTGAGTGAATGAGTGAACATGGTATAAATAGGCTGAGACTAACAGGGTGATGAGACACAGGTGAATGCAATCAGTGATGAGTCCAGGCAGTGAGTTATGGGAAATGTAGTTTGTGAGAGAGTGATAATAGTCTGGTGTGGAGTGCCCTCTGGTGGCTCTCAAGGGCACTCCAGCTGGTGATCGTTACATAGCCCCCCCTCAAAGGAGCGGCTTCCAGACGCTCTAAAATTTCCAGGAGGGAGGTGGAGCGGAGGCAGACCCGGGGGCGGGATGGAGGGCCAGGCCCGTGGAGCGGAAGTGGACCTGGAGACTGCGGCAAGACGGGAAGCCAGGGTGGAGCAGGCAGTGCAGGCGACCAGGGCGGAGACGACCCTTCAGGCGGCCAGGGCGGAGCAGGCTGTGCAGATGGCCAGGGAGGAGACGACCCTTCAGGTGGCCAGGGAGGAGACGACCCTTCAGGCGGCCAGGGAGGAGACAACCCTTCAGGCGGCCAGGGAGGAGACGACCCTTCAGGCGGCCAGGGAGGAGACGACCCTTCAGGTGGCGGCCATCTTGTCCGAAGACACTGGCTTGTCGGCGGCCATCTTGTCCGAAGACACTGGCTTGTCGGTGGCCATCTTGTTCGGAGACCCTGGCTCGGCGGCGGCCATCTTGTCCAAAGACACTGGCTCGGCGGGACTGACGTGTAGCGCAGGCTCGGCAGGGCTGACGTGGAGAAGCTCAGGCTCGGCAGGGCTGATGAGGAGAAGCTCAGGCTGAGGGGATGCTGTGAGATTGTGGGACCCCTCATCCACAAATCCCACAGTAAAGGACGAACCGCTTACCCGAAGAGCGAGGTCAATATATTGACTTAAAGTTCATTGAGGGGTGTTGTCAGGCATGAGGTACTCTAAAGCCTGGAACACAACAAGCCGACGGTCGTTCCATGCATCGGCCGACTAAATCTTCTCGGTGTGTTCCGCACCGTCAGCTGAAATTGGTCCTCGCCAGCTTTGTAGCGGCCGATTCGACATGTTGAATCGGCGTCGGGCCGTCGGTGAAAGAGGGAACTCTGATTGGCTGTTCAGCTCAGTGAACGAGTCAGTGCACGAGAATAATAGCAAACCAGCGAGCAACGTCAAAACGGTACAGACAGAAGGCTGTTCTAATGATACGTCATCTTACCTGAGTGTTCCTTGGCGAATATTTCAATATTAACACGAGAGGAGTGGAATAAAGAAAGTGTTTAGCAGGATTGATATTCAAAACGGTAAGCACGCAATGACTTAATTAATATATATTAATATATTAATATTAAGACTTAATATTTCTGGGATAGTCCTAAAATGGTTCAGGTCATACTTAGATGGGAGAGGTTATTATGTGAGAATAGGAGACCATAAGTCTGAGTGGACATCCATGACATGCGGAGTCCCTCAAGGCTCAATTCTTGCGCCACTCCTGTTCAACCTGTATATGCTCCCAATGAGCCAAATAATGAGAAAGAACCAAATTGCTTACCACAGCTATGCAGACGACACACAGATCTACTTAGCCCTATCGCTTAACGATTACAGCCCCATTGACTCCCTGTATCAATGCATTGATGAAGTCAACAGTTGGATGTGTCAAAATTTTCTTCAGTTAAACAAAGACAAAACTGAAGTCATTGCATTTGGAAACAAAGATGAAGTTCTCAAGGTGAACGCATACCTTCACTCTAGGGGTCAAACAACTAAAAATCAAGTCAGGAATCTTGGTGTGACACTAGAGTCAGGCCTTAGTTTCAGTAGTCATGTCAAAGCAATAACTAAATCAGCATACTATCATCTGAAAAATATTGCAAGAATTAGATGCTTTGTTTCCAGACAAGTCTTAGAGAAACTTGTGCATGCTTTCATCACCAGCAGGGTGGATTATTGTAATGGACTCCTCACTGGACTTCCCAAAAAGACCATAAGACAATTGCAGCTCATACAGAACGCTGAGCAGAACCAGAAAATATGAACATATCACACCAGTCCTCAGGTCTTTACACTGGCTCCCAGTTAAATTTAGGATTGATTTTAAAGGATTATTACTGGTATATAAATCATTCAATGGCCTAGGACCTCAATATATTGCAGATATGCTCACTGAATATAAAACCAACAGATCACTCAGATCATTAGGATCATATCAGCTAGAAATACCAAGGGTTCACTCTAAGCATGGCGAGTCTGCTTTTAGCTATTATGCCAGCCGCAACTGGAACCAGCTTACAGAGGAGATCAGATGTGCTCCTACTGTAGTCACTTTCAAATCCAGACTCAAAACACATCTGTTTAGCTATGCATTGTCACGTAGCGACTAAAGAAACTCAGGGAGGACTCAATTGCAAAAAGGAAAATAATGTTTATTTACAAAAGAGAAAACAAAACACAAAACAAAACCCACAAAGGGGAAAACATAACTAAAGACAAAACAACAACTTCAAAAAGGAACATACCAAACGGGTCACGGGAGAACAGGAGAACATTACAAGACAACGAACCAGCACAAGACTACAAACACAAGGAGGCTAAATAGGGGAACAAACAAAGGAGGGTAACGAACACAACAGGTGGGGCAAATTAACCAATAACTGGATAACAAGATGGGAGGGGCTAAACGACAGACACGAGCACATGGCTCAAAACAATAAAACACCCATGTGCATGACAAGACAGGACAGGCATGTGACATAACCCCCTCCTTAAGGAGCGGCTACCAGACGCTCCACTAGGACGGGAGGGACGGACCAGGGCGGGACGGGAGGGACGGACCAGGGCGGGACGGGAGGGACGGACCAGGGCGGGACGGGAGGGACGGACCAGGGTGGGACGAGAGGGACGGACCAGGGTGGGACGGGAGGGACGGACCAGGGCGGGACGGGAGAGACGGACCAGGGTGGGACGGGAGAGACGGACCAGGGTGGGACGAGAGGGACGGACCAGAGTGGGACGGGAGGGACAGACCAGAGTGGGACGGGAGAGACGGACCAGGGTGGGACGGGAGAGACGGACCAGGGTGGGACGAGAGGGACGGACCAGAGTGGGACGGGAGGGACAGACCAGAGTGGGACGGGAGGGACAGACCAGAGTAGGACGGGAGGGACAGACCAGAGTAGGACGGGAGGGACAGACCAGAGTAGGACGGGAGGGACAGACCAGAGTGGGACGGGAGGGACAGACCAGGGTGGGACGGGAGGGACGGACCAGGGCGGGACGGGAGGGAGAGACCAGGGCGGACAGGGAGGAACAGACCGTCCATCGGGCGGCCAGGGCGGAACAGACCGTCCATCGGGCGGCCAGGGCGGAGACTTTCCCTCGGGCGGCCAGGGCGGAGACTTTCCCTCGGGCGGCCAGGGCGGAGACTTTCCCTCGGGCGGCCCGGGCGGAGACTTTCCCTCGGGCGGCCAGGGCGGAGACTTTCCCTCGGGCGGCCAGGGCGGAGACTTTCCCTCGGGCGGCCAGGGCGGAGACTTTCCCTCGGGCGGCCAGGGCGGAGACTTTCCCTCGGGCGGCCAGGGCGGAGACGACCCCTCGGGCGGCCAGGGTTCAGGAACTGGAACTGGCACCACCGGCTTGGGCACTGGAACAGACACCACCGGCTCAGGCACTGGAACTGGCACTAGAACTGGCACCACCGGCTCGGGCACTGGAACCACCGGCTCGGGCACTGGAACTGGCACCACCGGCTCGGGCACTGGAACTGGCACCAACGGCTCGGGCACTGGAACTGGCCCTGGAACTGGCACCACCAACTCAGGCACTGGAACTGGCACTGGAACTGGCACCACCGGCTCGGGCACTGGAACTGGCACCACCGGCTCGGGCACTGGAACTGGCACCAACGGCTCGGGCACTGGAACTGGCCCTGGAACTGGCACCACCAACTCAGGCACTGGAACTGGCACTGGAACTGGCACCACCGGCTCGGGCACTGGAACTGGCACCACCGGCTCGGGCACTGGAACTGGCACCACCGGCTCGGGCACTGGCACCACCGGCTCAGGTTCAGGAACAGACACTGGCTCCGGCTCAGGAACAGACACTGGCTCCGGCTCAGGAACAGACACTGGCTCGGGCTCAGGAACAGACACTGGCTCCGGCTCAGGAACAGACACTGGCTCCGGCTCAGGAACAGACACTGGCTCCGGCTCAGGAACAGACACTGGCTCCGGCTCAGGAACAGACACTGGCTCCGGCTCAGGAACAGACACTGGCTCCGGCTCAGGAACAGACACTGGCTCCGGCTCAGGAACAGACACTGGCTCCGGCTCAGGAACAGACACTGGCTCCGGCTCAGGAACAGACACTGGCTCCGGCTCAGGAACAGACACTGGCTCCGGCTCAGGAACAGACACCACCGGCTCAAGTGTGTGCGTAGCCCACACACACCACATGGCTGTGGCCATAATGGCCAGTGTCGCGGTCACTGAGGGCTCAGGCTCAGGAACAGACACCACCGGCTCAGACACAGGCTCGACGGCGGCCATCTTGTCAGGGGACACAGGCTCGGCAGGCGTGACGTGAACAGGCTCGGCGGCGGCCATCTTGTCCGAAGACCCAGGCTCGGCAGATGTGACTTGAACAGGCTCGGCGGCAGCGACGACCATCTTGTCCGAAGACATAGGCTCAGGAACAGTCTCTGGCTGGGCAGACGTGACGTGAACAGTCTCTGGCTGGGCAGACGTGACGTGAACAGTCTCTGGCTGGGCAGACGTGACGTGAACAGTCTCTGGCTGGGCAGACGTGACGTGAACAGTCTCTGGCTGGGCAGACGTGACGTGAACAGTCTCTGGCTGGGCAGACGTGACGTGAACAGTCTCTGGCTGGGCAGACGTGACGTGAACAGTCTCTGGCTGGGCAGACGTGACGTGAACAGTCTCTGGCTGGGCAGACGTGACGTGAACAGTCTCTGGCTGGGCAGACGTGACGTGAACAGTCTCTGGCTGGGCAGACGTGACGTGAACAGTCTCTGGCTGGGCAGACGTGACGTGAACAGTCTCTGGCTGGGCAGACGTGACGTGAACAGTCTCTGGCTGGGCAGACGTGACGTGAACAGTCTCTGGCTGGGCAGACGTGACGTGAACAGTCTCTGGCTGGGCAGACGTGACGTGAACAGTCTCTGGCTGGGCAGACGTGACGTGAACAGTCTCTGGCTGGGCAGACGTGACGTGAACAGTCTCTGGCTGGGCAGACGTGACGTGAACAGTCTCTGGCTGGGCAGACGTGACGTGAACAGTCTCTGGCTGGGCAGACGTGACCTGAACAGGCTCTGGCTGGGCAGACGTGACCTGAACAGGCTCTGGCTGGGCAGACTTGACCTTCCTCCTTCTCCGCCTACGATGGCAAGGCGGTAGCACCGAGCCCACCGCCTTAGGGGAAGTTCCACTCACCAGCTCGGGTGTGTTGGTAATCTTCTCAGGAGACCCAGACGTGACTGCTGTATCCCACTGACTCCGATGTTCAAGGTATCTGGAAAAACCCCAAAAGTCCAGGATTTCCAGACCCTTCATTTCCCACCCCGGCAATGGGTCATCAAGACAGGAATTAAAAATTTCTTTTAATGCTGCCTCATTGTATCCCATACCTCTTGATAGAGTCCAAAAAAATTGAGCTAGTCCACCCACCGACTGTCCCTGTTGGCGTAATGATGTTAGATTACTGAGTCGTCCCCTCCTCTCTTCATTGGTGGTAGGGGAACAGATTCGGAAACCCGTACTGCTGGATCTAAACATACTTCTTTTTGCTGAGTCCTCGAAATGGCTGGTTCGTTCTGTCACGTAGCGACTAAAGAAACTCAGGGAGGACTCAATTGCAAAAAGGAAAATAATGTTTATTTACAAAAGAGAAAACAAAACACAAAACAAAACCCACAAAGGGGAAAACATAACTAAAGACAAAACAACAACTTCAAAAAGGAACATACCAAACGGGTCACGGGAGAACAGGAGAACATTACAAGACAACGAACCAGCACAAGACTACAAACACAAGGAGGCTAAATAGGGGAACAAACAAAGGAGGGTAACGAACACAACAGGTGGGGCAAATTAACCAATAACTGGATAACAAGATGGGAGGGGCTAAACGACAGACACGAGCACATGGCTCAAAACAATAAAACACCCATGTGCATGACAAGACAGGACAGGCATGTGACATGCATTTACTGAATGAGCACTGTGCCGCTGTTCGTCCGACTGTTTGTACTGTATTTTATTTTATTTTTCTAAACTGTTTTAATTATTCTTATTTCTTTTTATTATTTTAATTTCTTCTATGTAAAGCACTTTGAATTGCCATTGTGTATGAAATGTGCTATATAAATAAACTTGCCTTGCCTTGCCTTGCCTATTCTTCACAAATGGGTTATGGTACATTTGTGACCCAAACGTGTGCCCTTGGTGTGCATGTAAGAATCAACCTGACCTCAATAGAACTAACATGTCGAAACTAACATCTTTCTTCTCTCTGTAGCTGAAGTCTTCGTCTACTTCCAAATAAAACAAAGTGTACATCATGACAGCATCTCAGTAATCTCCTTAAATCGGCCCGTACACATAGTGGAGAAGATGATACTAGAGATGGAAGAGTGAGTAATCTATTTGATATTGAAACATGTTATTGAGACAAAATAAGAGCATTTCTATTTGTGAAGTGCTAATGTGTTTTGAGCTAAGAGGAAACATGTTTAAGGATTAATTAACCCAAAACTAAATTTAAAAATGAATTATTTTACTCACCCTCATGGGATTCCTAACCTGTGTGTCCTGCTATGTTTTCAAAGAAAATGTTCATACAGTTCTTTCCCACAAAAAAAGCATAACAAAAAATAGTCCATATGACATTCCCAAGTCTAAGTCACCTTGTCTGTAGAACAGACTGAAATTTACACCATTATTTACTGAAAAGCTTCCCTTCTAGTGAGTTAAGTCAGGTGTCAAATTATAGAAACGGATCGATCATGAGCAAAACGTTATTTTAAGCCAGTTCTTATCTATTAATTGTTTTTTCTGTTTTACAGATTAGACTGAATTGGTGCTTCATGTTACCTCCTGTTATTGTTTTGTGTTCTATACACCATCTGATAGTGTGTTTTTTTTCTCAGATCCATGAAGAAAGTTTTAGGCTGGACTGTGAAAATCCTCAGTCTGAGAGCTGAGGATGGGAATGAGATGCGCACCATTCTTAGAGAATCTACAGACAAGACTTACGTCAGTTTCATCACCATGGACTCCAGTGGTGATGTCATCCAAGCCACAGTGGTCGAAGAGTAAGTTGAGCAAATATCAGTTTATTCAGACTAATCTAATGTGGAAGCTGATGTGGAAATGTGCAAGTGACATGTTTTACAATAAATAAAGTTATAATGGTTGTAGCCTTGTGGTCAGTGCTCTGACTTTAAATCGGTTATAATTTTAATCAGTTATAAAAAACATCAGAGTTCTGAATACATTCATTTTTATTTTAACTCTGACTGTCTACAAGGCTATTGGTTTGCCAACCATGTTTGTGTAAGAATACCAGTAAGGGATTGAATTATGTGACAAGTGCGAGTGCTACAATTGCATGATTGCACAAACTTTTAAAGTGCCCCTATATGCTATTTTAAAGATTCCTAATGTTGTTTTGGAGTCTCCTACAACAGGTTTACATGCATCAAAGGTCAAAAAACGGTTTAATTTCCTCATAATATACATTTGCACATCACCACATTTTCAATGATTCTCAAACGACTCGTCAAATGAATCAATCTCTCTAAATGTGCTCTGATTGGCCAGACAGCTCAGTCTGTTGTGATTGGTTTACCACGTACAGCGTGCACATTGAAAACAAAAACTCCCATTGCCATAACAACGTCAGCTGTCCCGTAAACTAAAGACAGTAATGAACAATGACGTCGATTTTACCATATCAATGCGAGCGCAAGTCCGATGATGAAACACTGGAAGAACTAGTTATTCAACCCGAACCTCGATCGCAAGGACGACTCAAGCAGGACGTTTCTCAGTGATACACTAGTCAGTTTGAGGCACATTGAGATGATGCAACTAATTCCTCACCATCAGCATTAACAAGTGCACGTCCATCAACAAACCAATTATTTTACTTGTACTCATTTATTTACTGAGTATTTTTGTAATATATTGCGGTATCAATAACTCTGCATGAATGACTGATGTGAATGACTGGTGTAACATAAACGTTGGTAAAACAAATCTTTCTCCATGCTTAATCTTTCCTCAAAGTAGTGAGAATGATAGACAATCTGCATTAATAGACACAGTTATAGGTAATAGTGGCCCACAGCTGATTAGCAGAAGTGTTTCAGTAAGACAGTGATAGCGTGAGTTAGCCAGTTAGCAGGAGACCTACAGTACACAATATAAATCTCAAAACTAAGTATTTTGAACACCATCTTTCAAGAGCAAGCGGTTTGTGAATCCTGCATTGAACTCAGAGATTTGAAAAGGAGTCGTCAGTAAAATAAAGGGAACACAGCAAAAGTTTAGGATTATACTGCTGTGATATCGTGGTAAAGATGAACTTTAACCACTGATTCTTCACATGCTCGTCCTTGGGCAGTGAAAAAAAAACTGGCTTTACCTTCACATTGTAGAGCACAGCGTCTTCTCGACATGATGCTATCCAGTATCCACAGGAATCAGCTGCCGGTTTGAGCTTCAAGTTTTCCCTGGTGTCTGCGCGCGCAATAAGTGGGCGGGCAATATGCTAATGTTTCGTCTTGACGTCACAACGAAACGGCTTATGACTCGTTTGAAAAACAATTCATTTCATTGACTCAGAGTCGACTCTTACTTTTGAAAGACGATAACTTTATATACAGTGCACTTTCAGATTTAAAACTTTGCAGGATGTTTTCATTCACTTAGAGCTGTTACACACTACATGAAAGGTCATTTTCAAAAATCCATAATAGGGGCACTTTAACATCACAATACGCACATACCTGTATGTATCCACCTTGAAAAGTGTTCCTCCTCAGAATTATGATTTATAAAGGTTTACAAATCATACTTTATGTAAGTGCTAACAAAAATATAAGCTATTTATATGAAATGAATGTATGAGCATTAACAAAAATATATACTCTTAAAAATTCCCTCTGGCCTGCTTGCCTGAATTACATCTATTCTATATAATTAGGATGAGAGTGTAATGGGCAGCATCTGAAATAATATCTTCACTCCCACAGAAAGCTGAACAGTGAGAACAAAGTTTTAACATCTGAGCTGGAGAAGGTTTTTGGTCCTGGTTTGGAAATCAAAGTGGAGGACAGTTCAGGAGACTCTGGAGAATCCAGTCAAGCCGTCACAATCGCTCTAGGTGTTCTGCTGCCTGTAATCATTGTGGCTTTAGTGTCGACAATTATCTATCTTGTCAAGTAAGTTATTACTGGCCATGTAACAGTCTCTCTCTCTCTCTCTCTCTCTCTCTCTCTCTCTGTGTGTGTGTGTGTGTGTGTGTGTGTTTGACACACAGAATAAACTTAGTTATGGTCAACTAAGCTGTCTATTAATAAACTTAAAAATAAGTTTAATAAAAATAAACTTAAATTCATCATGAAATCAGAATTGATTTTTTTTTATTTGATTGATTTAAATGGTCTGTTCTGTTTCACCTGGACTGCCAGTAATTAGTACTACAGCTTTCCTAAAATGCCGTAATGTGATGCCAGTTGTCTTTATAGTGATAAAATGATGTTTCATGTTGAACATTGCTCATGTTTTAGAGGTAATTTTATCACAGTGAAGAAAATTAATATGTTTGGTCAATTAGTTATAATACATATTTTTGCTGCCTCAGGAAAAAGGGCACCGATTCTGAGAGACAGAGTTCAGATACTGACATTGATTTAACTGAAAGGAAAACCAGTATTGACAAACTTGCCGACTTTAACAAGTAAGTGTAAAAATAATGTTAAAGATCTGATACAAATAGTTTGAAAAGATTGTTCTCAAATACAAAAATATGCATCAGTTACCATGTTTTTATCTGCATTGATTTGTTCTGAGATGTTTGAGTAAACATGTTTCTTTTGTTAACAGAAAACCAGAACCCGGAAAGGTAAAGCCCCTTACTGTAACGACAAACTCATAGAGTATAATTTTGTCATTAGACATGAAATCTAAATTCTTATTTGTAATTTTGTCCCATGTGTTTTGTGTGTTTCCCAGGAAGAGGTTAGAGAGACATTTTGACAGAGAATCTGAGAATGGAAGTGATATCAGTGGAAACAGCATCTCTGCCCTCTGAAAACACCCTGATGGATCTCACTTCTTCTCAGTGGTGTACAAGACTTAGTGAGATGCCTTTGTAAGCAGCATTTTAAAGGTTTAGTTCCCAACATGGAGGAAACAACACGAGTATCAAGTCTTCTTTAGACAGAAATCAGGCTCTGGGCTTCAGCGTTACAGGGTTAACATCTTTGATCATGTGTCCTCAGTTCCAGGATCAGCTGTCATGTGACTCTCACAATGACAAACTCAGGTCACAACAGACACAACACAGGGTGAATTCCCTTCAAAGAGACAAGCATCACTCTGCTCCACTCATTATATATTACTGTCTCATAATGGCTGTCTGGATCACCCGACATGAAGCCAGACGTCACTGCCACTTTATTATGAATTGAAATGTTATTTAAAACAGAATTCATACTGAAAAATACAGCTGTTAAGACAGATGTAGCGGTCCAGAGCAAACAGGAGAGGTGGTGCTGGATACGCCACAGTCATTTGATTGATTCCCAAGGAATAGAAGAACTGCCAAATGTGTAAATGTAAATAAATGTAGATTTTTAAATATAGCCTCTGTGTCTTTAATTCACATTTTACATTTGGTAAAAACTAACAAACATTATTATGTTAGGGATATTTAAATTAGTTACATTTTTAGGCAACTTATCAAATAAATTCTAAAATGACTTCCTTGAAGTGACCATCACATTTACCTTTCAATAACGGTCTCATAAAAATCACAACTACTGTGATTGGTCAGGATGAATTCTGCGGTAGCTTTGCATTCAGCTTCAGAATGAATATAATAGAGCCTGGAAGCTTTTAATGAAAGCAGTGAGCTCTTGGCTGGCAACATCTCCAGATGCCTTTCTATGGATGTCTTAAGAGTCATATTTAGTGAAGTCAGGAAAAGCACCAGACTCCACGATGATGTTATCATGGAGATGATGCTCTGTCAGAAGATAATGAAGGAGTGCAGTGGTACTGCCTCTCAAGTGGCAGGCTATATCCAACACTTACACAGTGTGTAACCTGCCGGTACTTACTGTACACAGATTGTGGTCTACGAATACTGGCAGATCATTTAAAAAACTCACCCCCAGTCACATTGCATCTAGATGCTACAGGCAGTGTCATGTCACGCATCCCCAACCAAACCAAAAGGATTCTCTATTATGCTCTTGTTCTCCCTGGAAAGGGAAAAGATAAGCCACCCCTTCCTGTGTCTGAGTTCATATCAAATGAGCACTCCATACCAACTCTCACGTTTTGGCAGATGGAAACACTGAGACAACTGGGCCAGATAACGGCACGGAAGGTCCACCAGGTTGAGACCGATTTTAGCTGGGCACTCATTGGTAGTGTCCTCCTGGCCTTCAATAAAGAAAGTGTCTCATCCTACTCCTGCAGATGCTTTCAATTTCACAGTGCTCCATCTTTGTTCTTCTCATAATAAAGGCTGTAACTCAAGGATTTTCTAAGAAAACTGGCGAGTATTCTGTAAAGGAATATGCCACCTATTGTTTTGGCCTTCTTCTTAACAGCACCACCCTACAAGAAGCACTTAACCACTTTCAGGATATGGCTATGTTGTTCATGTCAGCAAACAAGTCCAATGCAGTTATGGCAGTAAAGAACACACTGGACCAAAAAATCCTGAAGTCCAAACCTACTACTATGGATGAAACACTTCCACCATACGTAGAAGACATGGAGAGGAGCAGCAACATCAAGACAATATGTGGCAAATCTCCCTTCACACATTTATTCAATGGTGTTCTAGAGAAGACCAGGTGCACACAGACAAAGAGTGGCACAAATAATGAATTCTACTGCCCAGGGATCATCAATTTCCTCATGAGCAACTACATGGGCATTTTCCCCCTTTGGAGTGGCATGTTGCTTGGGGACCTGAGCAGATTCTCCAAAGAGAGAAGTAAAGAAATAAAAACAAGGGAGACAAACTGCCATGTGGAGCAGTGGTTCTCAATTGTGAAGAATCACATATTACATCAAAAGAGGTTTAATTTGAGGATTAATTTGTTAAATATAATTGTTTCTATGGAGATTGCCACTAATTAAGCCCCTTGAGGGTTTTTCGGCAATTGTCCATCACATTCTTTTGTGAAATGTATAACACTGTTTTTTTCTTGTTTTTGTTTTTGTTTGTTTGTTTGTTTTTTTTTAATGTTTTTGATGTGAAAATGAAATAAATAAATAAATAAAAAGGTTCCCACGTCCAGCTGATTTCATTACAAAGATGTTTAACTCTCTGCAAGGAAGGTATACACAACATCAGATGATGCATAATCTTGGTAGCCTGTCCCAAGTTGCATCTCCAAAACATCAGACCATTGACCAACAAGAGGAGCAATGGGCCAAAAGATCCCTATCTGAAAGATCAGCGAAAGATCAGTCGCTTTGGTGCATTTCTCACATCACTATTTACATTTGCACTACAGTTAATGCAGTTCTCAAAACAATTAGTACAAACTGCAAAACCTAGTTGATAACCTGCAAAAGCTCAAAATGGATAGCTCATTCCTCAAAAGCAAGTATTCATGTCAATGAAAGTGTCAGTGTCATCAAGATGAAAAGTCCTGACACCATTGTTTATGAACAAGATAGTCAAATGGCTTTGTCATGTTTTCATTATGACAGTTTACTCTGTACTCTTTACTCTTGGTGACACTACCTGAAAATGCTCAAGACAGCACTATATACTATTTGCACAGCCATTTGAAAAATACAGTAAAGTTACACATTACTGTATTTAGTGAGGTAACTGAGTACAAGACACTGAATATGTATGTTTCACATTTTTACTGCATATGCTCTTTGCAATTCTAATTTGTTCACAGCATTGTGCAAAAGAAAAAATACACCCTTATTTACAACAAACATAAATGATGTTTTATTAACAAAGTTCGGGAGGAGCACGTTCAAATAATCAAGCAATCAATCAACTCATCAAACAATTACCATGTCTACCCTATCAGCATGAGAGGAAGCATATATATATTCACTCTGTCAACTCACCTAACTTCCTTGACAGTTTTCAGCATTTGGCCTCGCCCTACCTTCCTATCATTTCCGAAATGAGCTCTCCCGTCCAATGAAGAATCTTTCGTCCTTCAGGAATCTTTGCCGCAATCCTCTGGTGTTATCTCGCGGGCGTCAGGCCAAACAAACGGCTCACCACCACGGGCGAAACATCCGCGATCTCCTTCCGCGCATTGCTCTAAACCGGACCATTCAATAATTCCTGCAATAGAGAAATGGACTATAAGGCCCGCCGAGCACCACGCTCGCGTCTCGGGCAATGCCGCCCTCTTCACACGAACAAACGGGTCTTCCTCCAGGACCAGGCCGCCGCAGCAGGCCCCCAGTAAGCCGCGCCGCAGATTCAGTCCCGGCCGGCCAGCTCACACTCTAGACCCGCTGGCTCGACTCCGTGAGTGCTCAGCTCAAAACCTTCTCATTTTTGTCCCTGGTTAAATTTCTCAACGCTTCAGTCGAGTCTCAAGCCACAGTTATGCCATCTGGATATTAATTTTGATCGGGGGAATACACGTTTTAAACGGTTTCTGTTCAAATTGACGTCATTAACGCGCTGCTTCCTTGTGGCTTAAACTCTCACGTACAAACAGTAGCTCGCACATTAGATTGCACGCACACAGAATCATTACGAACCTATCGTTAACGTTGTCTTGCAATTTATCTACAAAATCGCTTCGAAACTTCGTTATAGCACAGCTGTATTTTTATTTTCATTTAAAACCACAGCTTCACCATTGAAAAATCTGATTCAGAACGAACAAAATCGGCAGGTAATGTGACCCATAGAATGAAGAGAAATTTTTAGATAAAATACACACAAGCAGTGTGTTTCCACGGCAAAGTTTGAAGTCCTTAGTGATTTTAAAACACAATTGGATAAATTCAAGGTGCAAAATTCTATGAAAGCTCTTTGTCTTTTACCTTAAGTGAGTCTATTTTGAACTTGACTAAATAAATGCACCAGCAACAGATAAAGGAACAAACGATCATCTAAATCAGATTGTACTTTGCTGTTTGATGATCAAACAACTACAGTATCAAATCGATGCGTTATCAAATCAGGTTATAAACCATTAAAGGCTTCTAATGTATTCATTCAAAAAAAAAAAAAAAAAAAAATTTAGCAATCGATCTCTCAGCCCAACACGGTTCTGGTGAGCTTTGGATTCCAGTCACCCAGGATAAACCATGGGTCTAGCCACATCCATTGAATTCTTGGCATTAACTTGGATACAATTAATTTCCAGGCTGCACTGCAAAGGATATTTCTGGTTTCATCCACCTTCTCAGACATTTTATGCTGTCCTAAATCGCTCGGCCACTTAAACTTCAGATGTGCATAATCCTGCAAGGCTGCCCTCTAAACTCTAAACCTACAAGCTCACCATATCCACCTTTCCCCACCGTTCCCGTAGGATCCCATTTGCTTCTCACATTGCCACAGCAGTGTCATCTCCTCCGCTCCCACAGCAGCTCCGTCTCTGCCGTTCCTCTGGTTAAACTTCTTCACTGTCACAGCAGTCCATTCTGCTCCCAATGGAGTCCAGTTTCTCTGGCTAACATTGATTTCACTGCTGCAGCAGTGATGTCTCCTCACGCTCCTGCAGGAGCTCAGTTTCTCTAGCTAATGTTCTCCACTGCCGCAGCAGTGATGTGACCGTTGGCTCCCGCAGGAGCTTAGTTTCTGTCTAACCTTCCTTAAATAATTGAATGGCCTGTCCTTTTTCTATAAAAAAAATCTGATTTCTCTCCCTGTGGATATCCAACTGTTCACTGACGCAGCTCCCTCTATCGGTTTCGGGGGATTCTACCAAGGCCGTTGGTTTAAGTTTACATGGCCCGCCCAGCTGTTAGACTCACCGCAGTCATTAACATCCTCAGCGCTGTTCGAGTTGTATCCTTTAGTGGAAGCAGCTTTCCTGTGGGGTAAAGAATGGTCCTCTAACAGCATCATAGTACACTGCAACAACGAAGCATCCGTGCAATGCATCAACAAGGTGAAGGCCGCTCAAATTTCCCCTGCAGTAATGCCTCTCCTAAGATGCCTCATTTGGATTGCAGCCTGCGATCAGTTCATCATAACTGCAAAACGTGTTCCCGGGTCACGTTTTGCTTTCCAGAAATTCAGGTTGCTGGCACCAGACACGGACCCATTCCCAACCTCAGTACCTCACTTCAGAGCTGATATCCACATTAACCACCCATTGAAACCACTTCTTGACGCCTCTATTAATTCCATTCTTCAAGCCGTTTCACCCAGCACCCTACAATCCTACTTAACCGCATGGAAGCTTTATAAGTCTTTACACTTCCCATACAACCTGCCTTTTCCCAATTTCTCTGCTCGCCATCACTTCATTCATATCCTATCTCAACAGCATCAAGAACTGCAATGCTCTTCTAGCTGGACCTCCATCATGTGCAACTAAACATCTACAAAGGATTCAGAACGCTGCAGCTCGTCTTGTCTTCAACGAGCCCAAAGGGCCCACGTCACTCCTGTTCATCTCTCTGCACTGGCTACCTCTCGCATCAAGTTCAAGGCATTGACGCTTGCTCACAGATCTATCACAGGCTCAGCTCCCTCCTACTTTTACTCACTCCTACAAGCCTACATCCCTACCAGAAGCCTGCGGTCGATCAACGAGGGACGTCTCGTGGTTCCATCACAGAGAGACACAAAATCACTTTCCAGAACATTATCATTCACAGTTCCATGCTGGTGGAATGCTCTCCCCACCCTCATCCGGAATGCAGAATCCCTGGCAACATTCAAAGACAAATGAAAACCCATCTCTTCCATGAGCAATTAACCTCATAACCCAACCTACTCGCCCAGATGCCAGACAACCAATAACGTTAGACATACTTACTATATGCATCTCCACCCTCCGCCAAGGCTACCACTCCACCAACACTGCCCGCACACTGGACACAATGTTCATAGTGGCTTTTTTCAGTTTCCTTAGATGCTCAGAACTCACCATCACTTCCAGCTTTAACCCAAAAGTCCACCCCACAATCACAGATCTATCAGTGCTAGACAATGAAACCATCTCCTACTTCATAAAGCAAAGTAAGACAGATCAAATTTTGCTCCATTCAGGCATCCCAGCAGACCACTTTTCCAGCCATTCATTTTGCATAGGCGCAGCAACAGCTGCCCAAAAAAGGCCTCTCTCAGCAGCAGATCCAAGCACTTGGCCGCTGGTCAGTGGAGGCTTTCGAGTTACATCCGCTCAAATTGCTTCCATATCAAAGAAGCCCAACGAACCCTCATCAATTCTTTTGACAACTTCTCATACACCCAACCCTACAGACCACCACTCCTGCAGGAGCCACGTTCCCCATCCTAACTCGCTTTACTGCCACAGCAGTGCTATTTTCCGCTCCAGCAGGAGCTCAGATCTCTGTCCCACTCACCTTTCGGATCACAGTTTGAAAGCAAGTTGTTTCCAACACCACAACAGCAGCATCATCTCTTCTTCCAACAGGAGCCCATTCTCCACGCAACTGGCTCATCGGACAGTTTAAAGCAAGTCAACCAAGTCTACTACAGCTAACCTACTCCACTCCCGCAGAAGTTCCGTCACTCCGTCCAAACTTATTCCACTTCCGCAGCAGTGTCTTCTACTCCGCTCCCACAGGAGCTCCATTACTCCATCCAAACTTGCTCTACTGCCGCAGCAGTGTCATCTACTCCGCTCCCGCAGCCAGCTCCGTTACTCCGTCCAAAATAGTTTGGATATTTAAGAAAGCAAGTTTGGTCCACTGCCGCAGCAGTGTCATCTACTCCGCTCCCGCAGCCAGCTCCGTTACTCCGTCCAAAATAGTTTGGATATTTAAGAAAGCAAGTTTGGTCCACTGCCGCAGCAGTGTCAGCTACTCCGCTCCCTCTGGAGCTTCGTTACTCCGTCCAAACTTGCTCCACTGCCGCAGCAGTGTCATCTACTCCGCTCCCGCAGGAGCTCAGTTCTATATCCAAAATTGTTTTGGATATTTAAAAGCAAGCTTTGGTCCACTGCCGCAGCAGTGTCAGCTACTCCGCTCCCGCAGGAGCTCCGTTACTCCATCCAAACTTGCTCCACTGCCGCAGCAGTGTCATCTACTCCGCTCCCGCAGGAGCTCAGTTCTATGTCCAAATTGTTTTGGATATTTAAAAGCAAGTTGAAAAGCAAGTTTGGTCCACTGCCGCAGCAGTGTCAGCTACTCCACTCCCTCAGGAGCTCCGTTACGCCATCCATACTTGTCCACTGCCGCAGAAGTCTTCATCTACTCCGCTCCCGCAGGACCTCCTTTACTCCGTCCAAAATAGTTTGGATATTTAAAAGCAAATTGAAAGCAAGTTTGGTCCACTGCCGCAGCAGTGTCAGCTACTCCACTCCCTCAGGAGCTCCGTTACACCATCCATACTTGTCCACTGCCGCAGAAGTCTTCATCTACTCCGCTCCCGCAGGACCTCCTTTACTCCGTCCAAAATAGTTTGGATATTTAAAAGCAAATTGAAAGCAAGTTTGGTCCACTGCCGCAGCAGTGTCATCTACTCCACTCCCGCAGGAGCTCAGTTCTATGTCCAAATTGTTTTCGATATTTAAAAGCAAGTTGAAAAGCAAGTTTGGTACATTGCCGCAGCAGTGTCATCTCCTCCGCTCCCGCAGGAGCTCCGTTTCTCCATCCAACTCGCTTTCACTGCCGCAGCAGTGTTTCCTCTTCCGTTCCCACAAGTACTCAATTCTCCATCCTTCTGCATCAGATAGTTGGAAAGCAAGTCGAAATCAAGTTTGATCCACTGCCGCAGCAGTGTCATCTCCTCCGCTCCTGCAGGAACTAATTCTTATCACACTTGCTCCATCACACTGCAGCGGTTATACCATTCTCTTCCGCAAAAGTACATTACGTACCATCCCTAGCCTACTACCGGAGAGGCACAACCATCCAACGTCATGACAACCAACTCCCATCCGATGTTACAAGAAGCCTTCCAGCGACTAACCCTTTACCACTTCTGATACCTTAAGCTTTGCACTCTGCAAGTTTTTGGGGGGTCATCAACATCAACATATTTCTGGTGGCTGTCCGGCATTTATTTGCAGCTTTTGGGGGGAGTACTCTGGGTTCGGGCCAAATACCGAGCCCGGAGCCCTCTCCTCGGACAGCACGCCAAATACGCATTTATTCTATCTGACTTATTTGTAAGTGTGAACTCGTGAAATGATGTTTTATTAACAAAGTTCGGGAGGAGCACGTTCAAATAATCAAGCAATCAATCAACTCATCAAACAATTACCATGTCTACCCTATCAGCATGAGAGGAAGCATATATATATTCACTCTGTCAACTCACCTAACTTCCTTGACAGTTTTCAGCATCCCTCCACCACCCCGACTCCTCACTCTTGGCTTGTTCTTTCACAGCCAGGAATACGGGGGGAGTACTCTGGGTTCGGGCCAAATACCGAGCCCGGAGCCCTCTCCTCGGACAGCACGCCAAATACGCATTTATTCTATCTGACTTATTTGTAAGTGTGAACTCGTGAAACTCCCTTTGGGTAGAGCTGTGCACAACTGCACTATTGCAGTACATATTGGAACTGAACATACAACATAGTACTGTAATCATTCATGCACATCCAGATGTTCCTCTCTGTCTGGCCACATAATTTCATTACATCACAGCGAATATCATCTCTTGCTCAATTGCAAATTGTTCAATTTAGGAGACATTTTCAGGGAAAAAAAGATTTAAAAAAATGTGTAAAATTTGCTTGACAGATTTTGACAACCAGTTCAACATTTTTGTATGTAATGACTCAAGCAATGAAATGAGGACTATTAGTTTTATATGGAATGACTATTCAGCATTCACAAGTATAGTTAATTTTGACTGACATGACATAAGCAAATGATAATGTTATGTAACAGCAGAGAGTTGTATGAAAGCAATTGATGCATGTCCAAAAGCATTTGCAATTTGTTGGAAGGAATGAGAAACTGCTACTATGATGTGCACAAATGACTAAATGTTGTGGAGGTTGAACTAACTGTTGTGCAAATGTAAATAGTGATGTGAGAAATGCACCAAAGCGACTGAGAAAAACTGTAACTCAAAACACTGATCTAGCATCAGATGAATTTTTTTTTCAATTGTAATTTTTTTTTCAATTAATTATTATAATTAAATAATATTTTTTAATTAAAAAGTCAAAAACTAGTCCTGATATCACAAAAAAGGAAGAAGAAGAAGAAGAAGAAGAAGAAGAAACAATGGAACATGGCAATGTTAGATAATGATATAAAATGTCATGTGGTACACCCTCTTTGATAATTCACAGTATGAGAAAGAAAGAAAGAAAGAAAGAAAGAAAGAAAGAAAGAAAGAAAGAAAGAAAGAAAGTGTTTTACCTTCAAAAAATGCATTTAAAATGTTTTTGAAAATAATGCTTAAGATATGTAATCAAGGAAAATATGTCGTTGCTTTTGTCAAGTCACAGTTTTGAAAAATGGATCAATTCAAACCACACAAATAAAAATGTAAATGTACAATTATATTTATATATATAATAAAATGATATGTATATATATATATATATATATATATATATATACACATGTATATACATACACTCACCTAAAGGATTATTAGGAACACCATACTAATACTGTGTTTGACCTCCTTTCGCCTTCAGAACTGCTTTAATTCTACGTGGCATTGATTCAACAAGGTGCTGAAAGCATTCTTTAGAAATGTTGGCCCATATTGATAGGATAGCATCTTGCAGTTGATGGAGATTTGTGGGATGCACATCCAGGGCACGAAGCTCCCGTTCCACCACATCCCAAAGATGCTCTATTGGGTTGAGATCTGGTGACTGTGGGGGCCATTTTAGTACAGTGAACTCATTGTCATGTTCAAGAAACCAATTTGAAATGATTCGAGCTTTGTGACATGGTGCATTATCCTGCTGGAAGTAGCCATCAGAGGATGGGTACATGGTGGTCATAAAGGGATGGACATGGTCAGAAACAATGCTCAGGTAGGCCGTGGCATTTAAACGATGCCCAATTGGCACTAAGGGGCCTAAAGTGTGTCAAGAAAACATCCCCCACACCATTACACCACCACCACCAGCCTGCACAGTGGTAACAAGGCATGATGGATCCATGTTCTCATTCTGTTTACGCCAAATTCTGACTCTACCATCTGAATGTCTCAACAGAAATCGAGACTCATCAGACCAGGCAACATTTTTCCAGTCTTCAACTGTCCAATTTTGGTGAGCTCGTGCAAATTGTAGCCTCTTTTTCCTATTTGTAGTGGAGATGAGTGGTACCCGGTGGGGTCTTCTGCTGTTGTAGCCCATCCGCCTCAAGGTTGTGCGTGTTGTGACTTCACAAATGCTTTGCTGCATACCTCGGTTGTAACGAGTGTTTTTTTCAGTCAAAGTTGCTCTTCTATCAGCTTGAATCAGTCGGCCCATTCTCCTCTGACCTCTGGCATCAGCAAGGCATTTTCGCCCACAGGACTGCCGCATACTGGATGTTTTTCCCTTTTCACACCATTCTTTGTAAACCCTAGAAATGGTTGTGCGTGAAAATCCCAGTAACTGAGCAGATTGTGAAATACTCAGACCGGCCCGTCTGGCACCAACAACCATGCCACGCTCAAAATTGCTTAAATCACCTTTCTTTCCCATTCTGACATTCAGTTTGGAGTTCAGGGCCCAGTTTTTCAAAAGTAATCCAGTGGGATTTCGGATCACGGATTGGATCAAATCTTGGAAATCGGTTTTTCAAAAGCAAAAGAGGGATTCTGAACTAAGATCAGATCATGTAATCCGATCTTAAATTTGATCTGGATCAAACCTGCCCTTTGGGTTTTTCAGAACTTTGAACTCGGATTAGGATCTATTTGATCCAAAAAAACAGGATTATCCTGATCCCATCAGAAGGGTGGATTCAGTTGTGATTTTTCGAACCAAATAAAACCAGAGAGGTTTTTTTTTTTAAAGTGAATGATCACAAAATCAATGTTTACTGATGATATATACATTTCTTCATATTTGAAGCATATATGAAGCATGTCACATCTAATGAGATATGGTAAAACAACAAAATCTACAATTTAACATCATAACAAAATAAGGAAAGTAAAATGTTTCTGTTTATTACAGTGTTTCTGTTTCTTAAAATTAAAATAAACAATGGTTATTTGTGGCCACCGGTATTTTGCCAACTGCTGTTCTTTGCTAAGCCAGTAGGCTACACTGTTGGTTCCATTTAAGGCTCTAGTAAACAGGATTTGGTGATCCTGAAAAGTTCCTATCCGGATCAGATTGATCCAATCCGATGTTGCTTTGAAAAACTGGCTCAAAAGTAAGCTGGATAACGTGATCACGGATCGCAAAAAAAAGGATTACTAAATCCGGATCAATTTTATCCGGATTAAACCTTTTGAAAAACCGGGCCCAGGAGATTGTCTTGACCAGGACCACACCCCTAAATGCATTGAAGCAACTGCCATGTGATTGGTTGATTAGATAATTGCATTAATGAGAAATATATATATATATATATATATATATATATATATATATATATATATATATATATATATATATATATTGTGACAGCCCCTGTGTGATTGTTAATCATCTTTGTTCTGTTGAGGTGATTGCTGATTGGGTGCACCTGGAACCTGTGAGCCAGTGGAGATAAAGCTCCTCTTGGTCAAACTACTTGAGCATTCCCTTCTCTGCAATCCAGACGTCAACCATGGCCTGATCACTCCGACTGCCATATCTTGTTTTGGGTTTACTAATGTTATAGAGACCTACCATCTGTATTTAAATAGTTATGTTTGGTGACTCTTTTGGTTAAATAAATCACTTTTGATTATTTATGCTGCCTCGTTCCCTCTTTTGTCATGACCCTTGAGTCAGGTTGTGACAATATTAGGGCTGGGCGATTTAAATCGCGATATTGTTATGCGCATCTCATCAGTAATGCCGGTTCCTTGATTAGTAGTAAATCGCCATCACCTGCTTTCAGATGAAGCGGCATTTACTACAAAGAACCGTAGTTAACTGACAAGCTGAGCCAAATCACATCAATATCGCGGACGTATCACCAGCGATATTTAATGCGATATGGCTCAGCTTGTCAGTTAACTACGGCTCTTTGTATACAGCAAAACCTCCAGTGTTAAATTAACAAGTGATTAATTTAGTGATGATTGAGCATTATTGAAGACACCGGATGTTAACAAGTAGAATCGCTGAAGGAGAAAATCGCAAATTGTAAGTTACCATTATTGTGATGGGTAGTTGCTTTAGTTGGGCTCTGACCCTTTCATATGTACTTTAGATTTTGTTTGGCGGTTGTATCTGAGTTTAAACTGCCATTTGAACAAAGAAAAAAAAGTGATCTTTGTTGGTTATATTATGACAATCATCATTTGAACTTGATCACTGAGTTCATTAAGATCCTTCTTTCTAACTTCGATTTATGTTGTTGGTTACAGCATAACTGTGAATCTGAATAAATGGCCAGAATTTTTGATATAAAGGATTTCTTAAAACTTGTTTAAAAAAAAAATCATTCTTTTAGGCACACACAGATGTCAAGATTCAGTCTATGCATCTCAACAATGGTGAGGAGCAGAATATTCAATGAGGAAAAGTAAATTACATAGACAATTCAGATCATAATTTATTCATACCGCAATGCATGATGGGAGCCATTAATGAGTTGTGATTGGTGGCAGCCACTGCAACATGCTTTATTATTGTCACCACCATTGTTGAGATTCACAGGCTGATTATTGATGTCTGAACGTCTTTTTGATTAGAGCAATGTTTATTAAATATTTTGAATTATAAGTAAAGTCCTGATAATCATAGGATGAAGAATCACAAAACTGCTGCTAACAAGTTAAACCAAACTACCTTAATATGTTTCACTTTTCAGATCACAGTATGATTATGTCAAAACATAATCAACACTATAAGATAACATTTTACTTTGTTCATTTAACTGTTATAAATCAATAACAGCAGACAAACAACAGTAAATATTAAGGTAAACATATAATGGTCTAGAGCCCAACTAAAGCAAACACCCATCACCTTAATGGTAACTTACAATTTGTGCTTTTCTTCTTCAGTGATTCTGCTTGTTAACATCAGGTGTCTTCAATAATGCTCAATCATTACTAAATGAATCACTTAATTATCTTCTCAGCCCTAAATGCCGCTCCATCTGAAAGCAGGTGATGGTGATTTACTACTAAATCAAGGAACCGGCTTTACTGACGAGATGCGCATAACAATATCGCGATTTAAATCGCCCAGCCCTAATATATATATATATATATATATATATATAGCACCGAAGAGGTGGGTTTCGTTATTCTGGACTCAATTATAATTACAACACCGACTACGCCACCCTGGGAATTTCACCCAGGGAAATAATGGTCCAATAAGGACACACAGGTTCGTTCCCACAAAGACACAGCAGAGACGTGAATATAGAAAAATAACAATAATACTTTATTATAATAACTAGACTAAAAGCTCGACACACACACACACACACTTCAATACTCCAGGGGTTAATGTGGCTTCAGAATCAAAACTAAAGGAAAATAACAAAAATCAAAAATAACATGTCAGATGGCAAGGAGAAATAACAAACCTACCCAATTCCATTTCACTACAAGCACTTCAAACGTACAGTAATGTACTCACTTCACCACAAGCACACGTGCATTCAAGTGACAGGGAATTCAAAAGACTCAAATCACTCAGTGAACAAGGGTACCCATTAACTTGGACCTAGAGTGGTCAGCACTCCTTCTCAGCCAGTCCAACAAAGTTAACAAAATCAATGCCAAATTGTCACAAATCAATAAACAAGAAAAAAAGAACAATAATCAAAATTGTCAAATCAAATCAATAAACGAGAAAAGAAAAATACAAGTTGATCAACAAAATACAAAGCAAAAAAATAACAAATGCAAATCACATTACACCTTGTCCATTAACAATACACACACACACACACACACGGGATGCATTTAAGATCACGCAAACTCACAACCATTAATAATTATTTCTCACGCTCGCACACTCGTACATATACACGCTCGCACACTTCCAACAATAAACAAACACACTCAAACAACTCACATCAACTTTGAATTCATCCACACAACCATACAAACCCCACAGACACAATCTTCCAGTTGAAACAGTACGGAGGTGGCCAAACGGCCACACGGATTAATACTCGGGTCTCACAATCTCCCGATGTCAAGTTCACTTGATGTGGGCTGGTCAAACAGGCGCAGTTGAGTTGAGGCAAGACGGAACGTCGCGGCAACGCGCAGCGACAGTAGTCTATTCAAGACAACGAAGGCAAAGACCAAACAGGAAGGAAGGGGAAGCCCGGTCACAGTCCCAATCAGCTGTCATCACACGGACATATTACCGGCTCTTGGCCTCTTTAGCTACAACAGAGGGGAACACGATATAAACAAATCCTTTCGCGGATATCCACCCATTAAATCAAATCATTTACCCACCTGATTATTAACAAATCAGCCCTTCCAACGTCAGACCACGATAGATAAACAGCCCAGGATGCATACTAAAAACAACAGAATGCATATAGCCAACAGCTCGCGCCACATTAAATATTTATTTCTTCATGGTAACATACCCAAATAATGCGTGGCTCAGCTCGAAGATCCCCATAAGGGAACAACTCGAAAGAACAGCGTCCAAGTTTGCAGCAGTCAACGCACTCCGACAACGCAATAGCTTCTTTATACACACTCACGCACCTATGGCACACCTGTATCTAATTAGGTGATTACCATTCATTTATACAAGGGTTGTACCAAAATTAACGAGGCAGCTATGACTACTACAATCCACCCCCCCGAACTGGATCGACGTCCCGGCGATCACATGACAACTCAGATCCATGGCCCAAAGACTGCCGTGACCGCATCAACTGCCCCACTTGCTGGCCCAGGGAGGCGATTCACATTAGAATGATGGCCCGCCATAACTCGACTGGTCTTTCCAACCGTATTTGCAACCTCACAAGGTAAATTGACTGATCCAGGCCCCACCTCATCTACACCGAGAACCATGGATGGGCATCAAACCCACACCTACACCGAGAACAATGGATGGGCATCATTGAACTCACATCACTCACATCATCTACACCGAGAACAATGGATGGGCATCATCGAACTCACATCATCTACACCGAGAACAATGGATGGGCATCATCGAACTCACATCACTCACATCATCTACACCGAGAACAATGGATGGGCATCATCGAACTCACACTCACATCATCTACACCGAGAACAATGGATGGGCATCATTGAACTCACACTCACATCATCTACACTGAGAACAATGGATGGGCATCATCGAACTCACATCACTCACATCGAGAACAATGGATGGGCATCATCGAACTCACATCACTCACATCGAGAACAATGGATGGGCATCATCGAACTCACATCACTCACATCGAGAACAATGGATGGGCATCATCGAACTCACACATCTACACCGAGAACAATGGATAGGCATCATTGAACTCACATCACTCACATCATCTACACCGAGAACAATGGATGGGCATCATTGAACTCACATCACTCACACATCTACACCGAGAACAATGGATGGGCATCATCGAACTCACATCACTCACATCGAGAACAATGGATGGGCATCATCGAACTCACACTCACATCATCTACACCGAGAACAATGGATGGGCATCATCGAACTCACATCGAGAACAATGGATGGGCATCATCGAACTCACACTCACATCATCTACACCGAGAACAATGGATGGGCATCATTGAACTCACATCACTCACATCATCTACACCGAGAACAATGGATGGGCATCATCGAACTCACGAACGGTCTTTCTCCCACGGTTCGAAATGTCTACGAAAACAGGTCTCTGTAATCGTAGACACCATTGACCCAGTGTCTATTAAACAAGACACAACCACCCCACCCATATGAACATCTAAGTGTGGACACGAAGACACTAACTGTGGGAACGAACGCGAACTGTAATCTCTGAGCCGCAATTCTCCCCAACCGGATCGTGGCTCTGCGACCCGGCGGGGACTAGTTTTCCGACTGTTGACCAAAGCGAAGTTGCCTACCATCTGTTGGCAAATCAGCATGACGGGGTAGGTCCCTAGAATGAGGGGCCACTCGCTCCCCAATACATTCTCTGGCAATGTGTCCCGGTCTATGGCACCGCCTACATATAATCGGGCCGCTACGAGCAGATGGAACACGAGATGAAGGTCCTTGCAACCTTGTGACGCTTTGGGTGAGCTGCTCGAGCTGCTTCTGCTGTGCCTTAAACATCTCTCTTAATTCACTCAATTCAGAGCGTGGAAGTACGCCACCAACCCCCGTATGTGCACCTCCCCCCACTCCATACTGGAAGCCTTGGACCGACGGAACTGAATGGCTACGGCCTCTAGCACCCCCCGGGGTCCCTTCTTGTTCCCATCGTATAGCTTCACTTCGCACTTCCAGCAGGGTGGAATTTGGCTGACGACGAACGAGCTGCTTTAATTCTCGACAGAGGCTGCTCTCACGTACATGTTCAACGAATTGATCCCGCAATAAAGAGTCAGCATTTGGCAGACCACTGGGCGACCGCTGTTTAACCCTCTCTAGCAGACCCATGAGTGCCAAAGAAAACTCCAAAAGGGTTTCTCCCTCATGCTGCCTCCTAGAGAAAAATGCTTCTTGCAAAGCCACATAAGACTGGGAACAACCGTACAATTCACGCAATGCAAAAATAATTTTCTCTGGGTCTTCCCGCTCTATCGCTGGGCGATATCGAATTTCTTCCCGAGCTTCCCCTTCCAAATGATCAAATAAAAAGAATGCGCGATCGGCAATGGACATATGACGAACCCTCATACAGGCCTCCGCCTCGTCAACCCATTCGTTTATACCCATTCCCGCCCTACCATTAAATTTAGGACACTTACGATCTCGTGGTATAAACACAAACCTCTCTGCAGCCGGAATACCAGCATTTACAGGCGGAGGGTCAATAGAAAATGATGACGCATTAGACGGACCAGGTCTGGGTTCAGCTGCATCTGCGATGGCCCGATCCTGCCTCAACTTCTCATTTTCAGCCCGCAGCTGTAACACTAGATCTCGTAGTTCACGTAATTCCTCATCCATCCTTAAGAAATTAGTGAGACTTACCAACAAAAAGAGATAGGACGTTCAGTACACACCACCGCCCTGTTTCAACAAAAAAAATAGAAAGAATAAAGCAATACAACATTCACCCCACACAATATAGAAAAAAACAAATTCACGTCTCAGCCCAAAATCAATGTGGGACCCTGCCGACTATACGCCAGAATGTAGCACCGAAGAGGTGGGTTTCGTTATTCTGGACTCAATTATAATTACAACACCGACTACGCCACCCTGGGAATTTCACCCAGGGAAATAATGGTCCAATAAGGACACACAGGTTCGTTCCCACAAAGACACAGCAGAGACGTGAATATAGAAAAATAACAATAATACTTTATTATAATAACTAGACTAAAAGCTCGACACACACACACACACACTTCAATACTCCAGGGGTTAATGTGGCTTCAGAATCAAAACTAAAGGAAAATAACAAAAATCAAAAATAACATGTCAGATGGCAAGGAGAAATAACAAACCTACCCAATTCCATTTCACTACAAGCACTTCAAACGTACAGTAATGTACTCACTTCACCACAAGCACACGTGCATTCAAGTGACAGGGAATTCAAAAGACTCAAATCACTCAGTGAACAAGGGTACCCATTAACTTGGACCTAGAGTGGTCAGCACTCCTTCTCAGCCAGTCCAACAAAGTTAACAAAATCAATGCCAAATTGTCACAAATCAATAAACAAGAAAAAAAGAACAATAATCAAAATTGTCAAATCAAATCAATAAACGAGAAAAGAAAAATACAAGTTGATCAACAAAATACAAAGCAAAAAAATAACAAATGCAAATCACATTACACCTTGTCCATTAACAATACACACACACACACACACACACACGGGATGCATTTAAGATCACGCAAACTCAACCATTAATAATTATTTCTCACGCTCGCACACTCGTACATATACACGCTCGCACACTTCCAACAATAAACAAACACACTCAAACAACTCACATCAACTTTGAATTCATCCACACAACCATACAAACCCCACAGACACAATCTTCCAGTTGAAACAGTACGGAGGTGGCCAAACGGCCACACGGATTAATACTCGGGTCTCACAATCTCCCGATGTCAAGTTCACTTGATGTGGGCTGGTCAAACAGGCGCAGTTGAGTTGAGGCAAGACGGAACGTCGCGGCAACGCGCAGCGACAGTAGTCTATTCAAGACAACGAAGGCAAAGACCAAACAGGAAGGAAGGGGAAGCCCGGTCACAGTCCCAATCAGCTGTCATCACACGGACATATTACCGGCTCTTGGCCTCTTTAGCTACAACAGAGGGGGGAACACGATATAAACAAATCCTTTCGCGGATATCCACCCATTAAATCAAATCATTTACCCACCTGATTATTAACAAATCAGCCCTTCCAACGTCAGACCACGATAGATAAACAGCCCAGGAAGCATACTAAAAACAACAATGCATATAGCCAACAGCTCGCGCCACATTAAATATTTATTTCTTCATGGTAACATACCCATAATGCGTGGCTCAGCTCGAAGATCCCCATAAGGGAACAACTCGAAAGAACAGCGTCCAAGTTTGCAGCAGTCAACGCACTCCGACAACGCAATAGCTTCTTTATACACACTCACGCACCTATGGCACACCTGTATCTAATTAGGTGATTACCATTCATTTATACAAGGGTTGTACCAAAATTAACGAGGCAGCTATGACTACTACATATATATATATATATATATATATATATATATATATATATATATATATATATATATATATATATATATATATATATATATATATATATTAAATTCAATAAGCACAAACTGTTTAGACGTTTAATCAATTTTAGGAACAGGAAAACGCTAAGAATCTGCTTTTACAATCAGTATTTCCTGAGGGGAAAGTTGGGATCACATTCAGTCGCGAGCAGGACAGCTGTTTAGTTTTCAAGGCCACAAGATCACCATAAATCTGACTTTGTCAACTGAGAGATAACGTTAATTTAAATGTCTTTTTTTCATTTTGTTCTGTATGTAGTTTACCATGCCAGGCAGCAACTGAATAATGTTACAGATTGTGAAAGAACAATAAAGCCTACACGATTGCAGGTATGATTATTATTATTTTATTTTTTTTATAACACATGAACCTTGATTAATTTTACATTTGTACAAATAGACTAAATGTCTTTGATTGCTTTTCCTTTAAATTAATTGTAATGAAACAACCCGAAACAATCAAATGAATAGAACATATGATTATGCACTGTTAGACCTTACCAGGTAATTTACTGTTAATTGTACAGTTCTTTACTGTAATCTACAGTATGTTACTGTAAAAATGCACTAAATTAAAACTCGAGTTAACTAATTTCACTTGCAGAAACCTCATGTCTTTAAATTGACCAACTGTTGTTTTAAATGTATTAATTAAAATGTATAATGCACTAATAATGTGAGCAAAGTATAACCGTGAACTTTCATTTGAGACCACTAAAAAAAACATTGTAAATAAAAAGATTTCCACTGGACCAGCAACTACACAGTCACCACCTGTTAAATAAAGCAACATGCAGCATTTCATCAGTGTTTGTAGATCTTCTCCTGGACTGAAGCACAGGCTCTACTCTTCAGCACAATGGTGACCCCAAAAAACTAAATTTTACAGTAAACTACTGGCAACAGTGTTGCCAGTATATACCTGTTTTATAACTTACAGTTTATTACTGTTAAAATACATTTTGTGGGTGTGTCTTTTTATCTTACACTGTTAACCCTTTCAACCCCACAGGAAAATCCACACTACAAAGAGTAAAAGTAACATTGATGCAGTGTTGCAGTGAGATAATTAAGGGAATATGTAAGTGATTGTTGAGCATTAGTGATGAACACCTGCTGTTAACAAGCAGAATCCCTGAAGGAAAGAGGAACACACAAACAGAAAATAGAGAAACACAAGAAATACACCTGACTTCCAGCCATTACACATTATTACACTTGACAATATTTCTGTCATACATCTACAGAAGTTGTTATTGAGATGTTTAATTGAAAATGTTTGGTTTGAAGTTGCCATTATAGAGATCAGTGTTTGCTTTAGTTGGGATAATGACCCTTAACTTTATTTAACACCAGATTTTCTCTTGCTTGAACTGTGTCTTTACACTTGTGCACAGTGCACACACATGGTTTGTGAGTGCAGTTTGTCAGATTGATTATGATGACAAAATCATCATATAGCCTGTTCATTCACTAATTTCATTCAGATTTTAATCCTGTATCAAAAGTATTACATTACCACCACTGTGAAACTACAGCAATTAGTTACAAAAAATGTTAACACATCATGCACAACCAAAGAAACAAAGCTGCACTGTCTTACAGAATCACAGAGATATTAAAAATCAGCACATGTCTCTCAACAATGGTGGCAATATTTTTTTATTCATGCAGCAGTGCATGCTGGGAGTTTTCTACTATCCTGCAACCCAGTATGCATTGCAACTTTTGATTGTCTAGGTTGTTGAGATTCATGTGCTGATTGTTGATGTCGATGTCTGTGTCTTAGTTGAGGAAATTGAAATGTTTTAATGCTCTATATAATTTCAATATTGTTCATAATAAATGTTTACAGAAACATTGCTGGATTTCATGTTGTAGAGTCACAGATATATGATTAATAAAAATTAAATACCCATAAATTCAAAGCTTTTATACTGGATGAGATCAGAGAATCAGACATGTCCAGGATGATTATGGCATCATCACAACAGCCTAAAACACCTGGGGCCGTATTCACAAAGCATTTTATCTTACCACTAGGAGTACTCCTAAATCGCACTAAAAGATTTTACATTATTATTTAACGTTACTACGCTCAGTACGGTTTAATCTTAGCCGTTGTACTCTGCTTCTTATGTTGTCCACCGCTTTTTTTTGTGTGTGTTTCTCCTGCTTTTATTAATGTAAAGCTGCTTTGACAGAATGAAACCATTGTGAAAAGTGCTATATAAATAAAATTTAATTGAATAAATAGATGAGCTATAATAATAATCACTTTAATTTATATAGCGCCTTTCAAAGGACCCAAGGTCGGTTGCTCACTGCACTGCAAAAATGTCTTTCTTACTTAGTATTTTTGTCTTGTTTTCAGTAAAAAAAAAAATATCTAAAAAAAATCTTAAATATTTTCTTGAGCAAAATTACCTAGGAAAATAAGCAAAAAAATCTGCCAGTGAAACAAGAGAACTTTTCTAAAATTAAGTGTTTATGGAAAAAGTAAACTTATTTCAAGAGAATTTTTCTTATTATATTGACAGATTTTTTTATTTTTTTGCTTGTTTTAAGCACACATTTACTTAAAGTTTATATTTTTTGTCTAAACTATACTTATTTTGCTAGGTCATTTAGCAAATCAAGAAAATACATCTTTAAGATTTTTTTTTTTTTTTTTACTGAAAACAAGACAAAAATACCAAGTCATTTTTTGCAGTGTGACTCCATTAAATGTTCTTGTGATAAAGAATGTGTGTGTGTGTGTGTGTGTGTTGAAATGACCTTTGGCCTCCTGAAGGCACGCTTTCACTGCCTTCACAAATTAAGGGTCAGCCCTGTTAGGGCATGTGATATTACTGTGGCTTGTGCTGTCCTCCACAATGTGGCCTGCCTGAGGAAGGAGAGGGCCCCCAGAGTGCCACCAGCCATGGACTGGGACAATCCGGCAATCTTCCCTGATGACGACAGTGGTCGGCTGCTGAGGGACCAATATGTGTTGAATTATTTTAGTTAGTATGTGTGCTTTCAATTTTGGTTAAATATGTCCTGCGGTGGCAGAGGAATTTGGGGTTTTTTGGGTTCGTTTTTTTACGAATTTGGCCTCTTATGATGTTTGTGCGGTATACTGTGTGTAATACAAGGCTGCAGGGAGGCTACTGCATCCATTCATTTGTCTGTTCAGTTGATGTGTATGGATTTGTCCTGCATTTATTTTAGTGTGCAGACATGCAGGGTGTGTTATATACAGACCTTTGAATGTGTATGTATCATTTTGTATAATATGCTTTGATTCTGTGCTTTCCATCTTGTAGAGTCACTGTGACTTCAGTTTCGAAAGGAGCTGATGGTTTACCTGCTTTGTTTTGTCCTTATTCAATAAAGGAACATAATGTTACACATTGTGTTTTTATATTCATATGGAATGTGTATTTGTGTATTTGTTTATATGACAGAGTACTAGGGCCACACTGAGGAAAAAGGATAAAGTCATAAATTTATGAGGCTGGTTCTTTCTGCAGAAAAGCTACATATTCTTTTTACAGTTTTGATACTTATGACAATGTGATACTTAATATTCTGGCACATCAGCATGTCTTTGTTTATGAAACCATACTGAAGTACAATTTCACGAAATGCCCCACATCTGTCATTTTAACAACTGTCCTCCTTTAAAACAACTGGTTACAATATTATGACTTGTCTTTTTTTTCCCTCTGTGGCCCTAATATTCTATCAGTTTATATATAGCCTTATAGTCTATGGGAAACTGTAAATTATCTAATGATAGCAACATCATCTAAAAATCATTATTTATCCAAAATGATTGAAATTAATAACAAACGTTTAAATAATGACAGTGGGTCTAGTTATATGTGATAACAATGTATAGTGAGCAGTCGAATAACTATTGGTTTCCATTTGTGGTGACTGCTGACTGACATTAGGGATGAGATTAAATAGATCCTGGAATTTAGCCTGGTCTGGAGCAGGCTAGCTCCACAGAATAAATCTCCATGGTAATTTATACCATAACATATCCTCCTGCCCCCTATCCAGCTTTAGTGCAACCGGATTACGGATCAATTGAGCCAGGATCACCAAGATATCCTGGCTTAATCCCTTATCCTAGTTTTGTGCAACAGGCCCCCGGATAGGAACTTTTTAGGATCACCAAATCCTGTTTACTAGAGCCTTAAATGGAACCAACAGTGTAGCCTACTGGCTTAGCAAAGAACAGCAGTTGGCAAAATACCGGTGGCCACAAATAACCGTTGTTTATTTTAATTTTAAGAAACAGAAACACTGTAATAAACAGAAACATTTTACTTTCCTTATTTTGTTATGATGTTAAATTGTAGATTTTGTTGTTTTACCATATCTCATTAGATGTGACATGCTTCATATATGCTTCAAATATGAAGAAATGTATATATCATCAGTAAACATTGATTTTGTGATCATTCACTTAAAAAAAAAAACCTCTCTGGTTTTATTTGGTTCGAAAAATCACAACTGAATCCACCCTTCTGATGGGATCAGGATAATCCTGTTTTTTTGGATCAAATAGATCCTAATCCGAGTTCAAAGTTCTGAAAAACCCAAAGGGCAGGTTTGATCCAGATCAAATTTAAGATCGGATTACATGATCTGATCTTAGTTCAGAATCCCTCTTTTGCTTTTGAAAAACCCATTTCCAAGATTTGATCCAATCCGTGATCCGAAATCCCACTGGATTACTTTTGAAAAACTGGGCCCAGCAGAACCAGAGCCACATCTTCACTTGTTATAATTAATTATAAATATTTGGATCAGTTAATAGAATCAACTTGGCTCAGTTGCATTGATATTACAATCAATTCATCTGTTTGTCCAGCAAACCCTCAGTATTGATCATCTATCAAATATCCTGTCAAAAGGAATTTTTTCCTGGCCACAGAAAAATAACTCTTTCTTAGCATATAGCTGCATCGCACCATTAAAGGTACAATCAGTGAATCAACAGAATCAATACGCATGTGAAATGTGCACAAACGTTTAAACTAAATCACAAACACATAACTAATGTAAACAAACACAAATCATGCATACATGGGCAATGGAAAAGTAAAAGTAAATGAGACTGGAAACAGAATAAGGGAAAATGAAGCGAAAAGAGTATTTTAATCTGAACAGAGCTTATTTATCAGGTAAAACACACATTCACGTAAAGCCCAAAATAACTAGCTGAATCAGACTGTAGCCTGTCTAAAGCAAAAGAATGGAGATAATGCATTTGTTAAACAGCACATTTTTAAATTTACATAGCACAATCAATGTGAACACAAACCAAAAAGCAGATTCATCTGCCAAATTATTAAATGAAAAAACGCTAAGGAATATTTTTTTATATATTTTATTTTCTGCCAGTTGAACATGCTATACATGCAATAAAAGAAAAATAATAGCACACTTCTCAACAAGCTGCATGTCATGTGCCTCCACAGTCGTGTGGTAAATCATAAGAAACCAACACCAGCACAAATCTATTTGTGTGGATTGCTAAAGTAAACCGTATTGGTGTAACATTAATGTTACACTTGCACAAATTGTTTGTTATAAAACCATCAAGATCAGATATAATCCCTGTTTATCATCCAGTGTAACCTTTGATTTGTTCGATGATGTTGGTGTTATAAATTTATAGTTGGTTCTGATCATTTTCAAGCAGTGATAAGTTGATATTTAACATTTTAATTGTGTTGGCAATAGGAACATGCGAAAATAAATAAAAACTTTACCAGTTATCCAGCAATGCAGAGTGTGAAATATTCATTGTTGTCATGTATCTTTACAGAAGCCATATTTAAGTTTAAGGCTAGTCTTTGAATTTTTTTTTAAATATGCATTAAAAATACAAGTCTAAAATGCAACACTCCATGTTAGCTATACAATATATGATTCCTTGCTCAATCTTTCTACCAAAGGGTCCATGGCCTTAAAAAGGGTGAAGACTCCTGATATTGGTATGGTATAAACTAAGAAAATAGTCAAATATATTTAAAACTGTAGTTAATTGTTTTGAAATACAGTAATTGTTGGTTATACTCTGATTTGGGATGTTAGCTTTCACTGTTGTATTGGTCTATATTGTATGACAAGCTGTGGTAGTACAAACTCAAAACAAGATCAGTAACAAAATCTGAGTTCAACACATCTCAAATATCCTTAAATAAACTTGTAACATCAACTTCTTTCCAGAAAATCCCTCCCACATCACTCCTTATTATTGGCCTTTATGAAGCACCTTTGATACTTGCTTATACCAGAGAATAACTGTTTATGGCATACAATAAAGAAGAGCTCAGAGGGAGAAATCACACAAGGAATATTCATTCTCTTCCCTCAAAGGCTTCATAATACAAGTGGCATTGTTGACAATGAATTATGGAAAAGATGGATTTATCCTCTCTTTTATTTATTTTAGCTTGTTTTCATGTCCACAGTGTAAGGAGTGCCATTGGTAAGTCAAAATTATTCATAACCATCTGAAGTTGTTTAGATTGTAGGCAGAACTGAACTTTGTTTACATGACTCTGTTGTTTACCAAAAAAGAAATGTGACAATGTACATCTATCTATGGTAGATACTTACCTGGTGTTTATAAACACTAGTGCAAAGTGCCCGTGCAAAATCAGTTTTTGTGTGTTTTTAGTAATTGTTGGTTTGGTGTGTTTGAGTGCACATTGTTAGTTTGGTTTGAGAAGTGTGTGGGGGAGGACACAAAATGGGGGAAAATGTTTTCGATTTGAATCCCATTTCCTGCATTTACATGTACATTTAGAGACTAGGGTGATACAAAATCCAGGAAATAATTTGATTATAATGATAAATTCTGCCAAAAAGAATAGTAGATTACTAAACTATGTATAAGAAAAAGTTATCTTACTTTCTTTATTGTTCAATTGGAGCCGATCGCCAAGACTTGAGAGAATAATTTTTTAAGTAAAAAATGTTAGCCATTAATGTTTTGTGTGTAAATTAAAAGGGGGGGGGTCAAATATCAAATATTTATCCACAAATAAGTGGACTCCACCCACCGTCTACTCAAGCCAATCAGATAACGGCCACATTGCGCTGACCAATCATAGCATACTCTTGCTCCAACCAATCACGATATGCTCAGGGTGGGAACCGATTCATTTGAACCCTTGAAATGAACTCTGTAGGCTACTCTACTATTACAGGTGCTTTGTTCGTATTAAGCTGAAGTGCTGTTTGCGTGGTTAGAACACTCTGTTTCCAAAATTGATGAAGTTTAATGCTTCTTTATATTTCCATCAGGATCAGTGAATCAGCATAAACATACATTTTACTCAAATTATGATCATTCACAGATCCCGAGCTATGAGTTGCACAGCGCAGCTGATTACTGGTCTACTGTATCCACTGGCGCGGAGCGAGCGTTTTCAATTAATTACTATGGAAGTTGAGCTTCACACTCGCGCAGTGCATTGTGGGATTGACACAGTGGACCAGAGAAAGGATTGTGAGCGTCAAAAGTTTGGGCAGTTCTCGACTTTATGCAAATAACAAGCAAACAACGCGGTCGGCAGCCAATCGCTGTATTGTTCAGGCAGTGAAGTTTGTCTCGAGCATTTGGAAATATACAGGTTGTGCCTGGAATATATGCTGCATTTAGTGCGTAGATACTTTTGTTTACAAATTGGACGCTTTGCAGTTGTTATATTTATGTAAAAAATTGCAGTTTGGATGTGTTCATTGTGATTATACTGGCTGGGTTTACAAAAGTTTATCAAATTGACAGGATATCTTTGGGGCATTTGGAAACAAAGCTTGCCTATTTCCAAATGTAATCACGTGCATCTGTGATGATTATATTACCCGTGTGTTTAAATAAACAAACATTAAACACACTCACTACAGACACACCCCAAAGCGGAGGCGTTGTTGCCAGTGGCATTGAGCAGAGTTTTGCCGCTGTACTGGTCCACTGTCGCGGAGCGAACCACGCCCTAGCAACCAATTAGAGCACCCTAGCAACCATATAACATCATGAATAAGCCATATTTCAGCGCCAGAACATTATATCGACTTATAGTTTGGCTCTCTTGCAGTAACTTGCATTACGGTAGCGACTGTCTAGTGACAAATTTTGCCATGGCAAGCACCACTCATAAAACGTACATGTCTAGTTTCATGTATTACGCTAACTTGCATGTTTTTCACAAGGTTGAATCCAGGTAGTTATAAGTCAGCTACTTAATGACGCTCTCTGTTCTATTTTTAATAACGTGACGCTTCCATAACGCAAATAAAGCGTTCCATAACAGAGATGTAATGTGTTGCTTCTCTGGCATTTTTTCTTATCATAAATTATAATACTGTGGCTTGGCTTGGCATAATGGTCTAACTAAATTTTACTGTAACAATTTGTAGGGACGCCTTATACTTCTTATCTGAGCAAGCAAGAGCATGTTATAATTGGTCAGCGCAATGTGGCTGTTATCTGATTGGCTTGAGTAGATGGTGGGTGGAGTCCACTTATTTATGAATTTGTCTGCACATCTTGACACAAAAAATGTAAAAAAATCCACAAATGCGGAGTGGGAAGAGTTGTGTTTGAGACAAAACTTATTTGTGAATATGTTTGGAATTTGGAATAAAGCAACAATTCTATCCCCATAGTTGAGCCATGTCATTACCATTTCAGTATTTCAGAAAATGTTTTAACTGAATGCTTTATTTGTCTTGTATAGTGTGTACTACAAAATGTATCCTTTTATCTGTTTGTTAAGTTCTGAAACCAATTACTTGTTTTAAAGGTACCTCAGAGATAAACTGTGTGACTGGAACTAATATCAATGTAGGGACTGTCCTGGAGGATTATGAAGGTGAGAAATGTCCACAAGACTTAACAAACTAAGTATAACTAGTCCCCAATATTAATGTTTCATTTACAAGTAACAATTTTTTTTATTTTATTTTTTTTATTAATAATAAGGGGTCATGAACTGCATTTATTATTTTATAATGTTTCCTGGGGTGCACTTATTATGTTAATCAGATTTTTACATTAAAAAAAAAAAATCATAATTTAGAAATAAAAGGTATTTTTCCTACACTGATTTTAGCCCTCTTATTTGTATGGAAGCTTGTTTCCACCACATAATAAAAAATAAGGTAATTGCGACTTTTTATCTCACAATTCTGACTTTTTTTTCTCACAATTGCGAGTTTACATCTCACAGTTCTGATTTTTTTCTCAAAGTCACAATTGCAAATTATAAAGTCAGAATTGCATGATATAAAGTCGCAATTGCGAGTTATAAAGTCAGAATTGTGTGACAAAAAGTCAGAATTGCGTGATATAAAGTCACAATTGCGTGAGAATAATCTGCATTTGCGAGTTATAAAGTCAGAATTGCATTATATAAAGTCACAATTGCGAATAGTAAAGTCAGAATTGTGTGATATAAAGTCAGAATTGCGTGTTATAAAGTCAGAATTGCATTTTATAAAGTCAGGATTGCGTGATATAAAGTCGAAATTGCGAGTTATAAAGTCACAATTGTATGATATAAAGTCGCAATTTCAAGTTATACAGTCAGAATTGTGTGTTATAACGTCAGAATTGCGTGATATAAAGTCAGGATTGCGTGAGATAAAGTCAGACTTGGGTAATATAAAGTTGCAATTGCGAGTTATAAAGTCAGAATTGCATTGTATAAAGTCAGAATTGCGAGTAGTAAAGTCACAATTGCGTGATATAAAGTCAGAATTGTGTTATAAAGTCAGAATTGCGTGATATAAAGTCGCAATTTCGAGTTATAAAGTCAGAATTTAAAGTTATAAAGTCAGAATTGAGTGATATAAAGTCAGATCCGTGTTTTTTTTTTTTTTTCATCAAAACCGATTATGTTCATCAGTGGTTGTATATCAAGCAGGGACACATTTGTGTGCATTATGTTTTGTGATTTCACCAGAACGAATAGAGAGTATCCGCAACGGATTGGGAGGGTCACTGCCCGTCACTGCTCCAGCCATGTATATAATCTAATCAATGTAAATGTAAATATTTAAATAAGTATTTGATCTGGCCTACAGGAGATGTAGAGATTATCACTAATATCGGACCTGATGATCATCTGGAGCTGGAGGGATATATCTTTAACATTGGTGTAACATTTCTGGAGCTGATTTACTCTAATGGAGACTCAACCGCTACTGTACGAACCAACAAACCACTGGATCCTGATAAACTTAAGGAGGTTTGTTTCACTATTATATTTGTTAGCTAAAGTATATAAAAATAAAAATAACATAACCGTACTTACATATTCATGTATATTACTTTAATAATGGAAGAAAGTGCCACATACTGTATGTCTCTTTGTGTGTTTTATTTCTTCCAGTCAGGAGGGAGTTTGTATTATTCAGTGACCTGCTCAAACACAGGGGTATGTTTATTTACACAATAGCATAATCCAATCATTCAATAAGAATTATGGAAGTAGGTATCATCACATAAATCTTCATTACAAATATTTCATTATGCATTTCAGATGAAAAATTCACGGACAGTAAATATTCGGGATGTCAATGACAATCCTCCGATCTTCCAGAATAAAACATACAGCGTCACGGTGTCAGAGGTGTGTGTAATGTCACATCTTTATACAGCAGAAGTGTGTTTGGTCACTCAGAGACTCACATCTCTTTGTAAACTGTGTCTTTTGCTCCAGGCGACAGCTGTGGGTTCAGATGTGCTCAGGGTTATAGCTGAAGATGCAGATGTTTATCCAGAAAACACCAATATTATATATTCTATACTGGTGAGTCTCAACTGAGTCTCATGTATTTTATATATTACTAACACAACAGGCTTCTACAAAAGTCAAATTATAGATGAATGTGATAGTAGACATGTTCCTGGAACTACATTTCTCTGAAAACTTGGACTATGATTTGCTCCTTAGCTGGACAAAATGAGTGAGTGCAAAAATAATCATGCATTTTTTGTCCATTTTCCCAAAAGAGAAAGACAAAATGTAAGATGTGTCAGTTGAAATGCTAAACATTTACTTTTGTTTAAAAGACTACCATATAGAAACCTCAAAGTTAGTAGCATGAAAACCAACAAATTTTGATTTCATGTGGCATTAAAAATCTGAAGGAAACAACAGTTGGAACAATATTTTTCAAGGCTGGTTGAGTTTGTTGTCCTACAGATAATAAGATATCCCAACTTTCACTTGTACATCCCAATCATCTCTGACCTTGTTACTTTTAATCTAATCCCATTGTTTTCATACCACTCCTTGTAAACTAATTAGGCTCTGGATAAAATTTTTTAGTTTCTAGGATTTCTAAGTTAATTTTCTAATATGGCTGTTAATCAATTTATTTTTAGTTTTGAAATATTTATTATAGATCATATCTAACACAGTAATGCATTCAGTTATTTTTTTAGAAAATACATATATATTTGAGTGTAATAATGTGTGAGCTCAGTTTGTGTCATCTGAATCCCATGCCCAAACAGCCTCCAGCACCAGATGAATTTGAAGTGAAAGATGACGGAAACATCAGGTTGAAACAAGCTCTGAACTACGACAGTGCTCAACAGTACATCTTCACCGTACAAGCTAAAGACAAAGTAAAGACAAACTTTGACATCCTACCAGTCACACATCCATTTAACTAAGCAGTGCTTTACATTTAAAGGAATAGTTTCCCAAGAGTGAAAATTCTGTCATCATTTACTCACCCACAAAAGCTGTCACTGGGGCAGTACCCTTTCAAAAGGTACACCTTTGAACCTTCTTTACCCCTAAAAGGTGTGTATTACTACCTCAAAGATATGTTATACATTTTGAAAGGGTGCCAGTCCTATGCAAATGAGAGTGCATGACATTCTTTCTTCTGTGGAAAACTAAAGCAGATGTTTAGTAGAATTGTCCAAACAGCTTTTTCCCCATACATTGACATTTTCACTTTTGGATGAACTATCATTTTAATGTAGATAGTATTAAAACTATGTTTCTTTGCAGGATAAAGAAGAATTCAGTGACACCACAACAGTTACAATAACGGTTGAAGATTTTGACAATCTAAACCCTTATTTTGATCACAGTCTCTACAAGGGATACATTGAGGAAAATCAGGTAAATAACATCATGATCAATATTTGAACGCATGTCTGATCAAACAAATGAAACCCTCCATGTCTTTTCTGTCCATGCACAGGTAGGACAGTTTTCAGACATCACTCCTGAGGCCATAAAAGCTCAAGATGGCGACACGGGCATCAACGAGCCTGTACTTTACAGCATAACAGCAGGTGCTGTTAACAGAAGATTTACAACACACTTACATGACATGAGTCCTAATCTAAATAACCTCCTCCTGTTTCAAATTAAAGTTTCTCTGTAGATGTGTGAGAGCTAGAGGTGAAACGCTGATTTTAAATCTGATAATATAGAAAATTCCACCAAACTATAGTCAAGCACAGTAATTGTGATAAAACAAGCACTTTACACACCTAATAACACACTTCTATTTGAATAAAGAAATATAGTCATATTCTATATTAAGTTTCTGATAATAACACAGCATATATCCACATTTCTGTTCCAGCCTTTCCAAATGAGTATCAAAGTAACTTTGACATCGATCAAAACAGTGGAGTCATTTCTGTGACAACAGCACTAGACAGAGAGGAAGTCGACCAGATAACTGTTCACATACAGGTATCAGACGTTTCTGAAGACATTCATGAATCTGAAGAGGTTTCAGGATTGTGTTTGTTTATATTTTCTATTCATGATTTTCTTATAAACAGGCAACTCAGCAGGATGATGCCAGTAAAACTGCTAACGCTGTGGTGTCCGTCACCATTGAGGATGCGAATAACAACCCTCCGAAATTTGACCAGGATGAGTACACCGTATCTATTCTGGAAAATTCACCACCGGATCAGTTTGTGCTTCAGATTAGAGTCACTGATCCAGACCTGGTACAGTTCCTGAAAACATCACTGTCTGTTTGTAAAGTAGATCAAATAAACACAAAAATAAAAAATACAGACTTGCAAACACTAAAATGGTGAACCATTTTTAAACACCAATAATGATGATCCAATCATCCAGAGCTCCCAACAACTTAAAAACACTAAGAGACCGTTTAGCAAAACTCTAGCAACCACCCATTAATAAATTTGAACCCCTTAAAAAGTAATTCCCCAACTGCTCAGAACACTTTAGCAATTGTTAAGAAATGCAAGTATTCAAGGCATAACAGTTGAAGTGGTATGTAACTTTTTGACTGTACAAAAGCACTAAAATTCACATATTCACAAATTCACAAGTTCACATACTTGTGTCTCCTAAAAACAACGCTACAGGCAGTTATTCTACTTTGAAATGTGCGTTCCGCGTCAGAACTGTTTTTGTTTTGGTCTGAGAGTGATTTCGCTGCTGATTTACCCAATAGTATTTTGACACCCTGGGTTTATCAGTTAGCAGAAAACACAGCGTATTACAGCCATGGAAGTCAGCAAACAAACAAGGTCTGAAATAGCCTCGGCATCCATCTAAAAAGCTCTATGTCCAGAGGCATATTAAAACATGGATAAATCAACTCACACTGTAAGGCTCGTCGCCTTCGATTGTCAGTTGTGTTCATTTCTGTTGCGTGTCCTCCTCAATCTGGCAACCCCTACTAGCTGTCAATACTACATACTGCACCTTTAAAACTCTCTTCTAACTACCCAAGTCTTCAAACTTAAACCAAGCTGATATAAACATCCATTTAAGGTTTTGTCAAGCCAACATTCAAAGTTTGTTTTGATGTACTTACCTTATCTAGTTTTCTCTCTGATCAGGCTGGGTTCTCTAAAGGTCACTTTATCATGGTTAGTGATACCTTCGTTATCAACAGTCAAGGAGTAATATCACTCCGGAGCAACGCCACCTTGGATAGAGAAACTGTAGACAATTACAATATAGAGGTACAACGCTATCACTTTCATTTCTTAAATCCAACTATTTACAAAATGTTCAGGATGACTATTCATTCTGAATGGGATGCTTGCATTGTCTTTCTCAGGTTGTAGCTGTAGACCAGCCTGTCAATGGTTTAAGCTCCACAGCTCAGGTCATCATCACTGTTCTGGACGTCAACGACAACAACCCACAATTCCTTCCTCTCCCAGAGCCCATTGAGATTCAGGAAGGTGCGTACACACCCTCATCACCTGGAGAGGTGTGCGAAATCTCAGCCACAGACGCTGACATTGGAGACAACGGACGTGTCACAATCACTACTTCCTCACACAGTGAAATATTCAGATTCAGAGAGGTGAGGGAACTTATGAGAAAGGCAGCTGTCACTGTGCCTACAGTAAATTATATCATAACTTTATAAATATGAAATTGTAAAAAAAAAAAAAACGCTTATTTCATTCCTTAAGGATGGGACTCTCCTAGCCATTGAGGAACTGGATCGGGAGACACAGGATGTGTATGATGTGATCATTGTTGCTATGGATCAGGGGATGCCACAGAGAAATGTACAGTAACAATATCTATTTATTTGTATTATTTCATAATGTAAATATGTGTAGTTAAATTCAATTTGCGATTGGAGCATTCTGTGGCATTTCCTCATTTGGAAGGTTGTAAAGGGTTTTATCTGTCTGCCAGCATACAAAGTTTGTAAAAGTGATTCAAAGGAAGAACTAGTTGACTGATTGGCCATAGCTTCATGGAATATAAACTTTGAAAGATTTTCCCAATTTAGTTTGAGGCGTTGTTTAAGTAGCATTACAACTTTGAGCACACCTGTTTAATTTTTTATTTATCTATCCCTAAATGACACACAAACATGAAAAAGAAGCTGCAGTATGTTCTAGATTTTATGCTGATATTTACAAATCTGGCTACCTGATACTAGTTAAATCCTTACAAGTTAATTACTGTTAATTCCAGACATTAAGTTAGATATTAGACATTGCAAATATAAACTTTTGGTCTGTAATACGAAAGGGTTGTTTGGGTTCATTTTCTGCAGAACATCACCACAGTGAGGGTCAGTATCACAGATGTCAATGACAACGCTCCAGTTTTCAGCTCCGACACCTACAGGAAAAGCATTCTGGTTAAAGACGCCAAGGTTGGAGATGTGCTGCTGACGCTCTCGGCCACAGATAAAGATGCTGGAAGCAACGCGGTTATTAGTTACAGGTAAGCTTAAGCTAACTAAACTTCCATCTCATTAGGATCAATAATATGAAGGCAAAACCATGAACACCCTTACCTACATCACTCCTTTAAGACAGATGCATGAATGTTGTCTTTCTGTAGTTTCTCTGAAGACTCCTCAATGGTCGCATTGGATGCTGAAACAGGTTTCATCACTTTGACCTCTGACCTTAGCGAGGTCACAGAAGACACGCTGCTAACCCTCACTGCTATAGCGACAGATCATGGAACACCACCAGAATCTGATGAAGGTTTGGGCTTCATAACAACTTTGTTGTTCTCCCTTAGGAGCTCTCTCTAGTGCAGAGAGTTCTCACATAAATACTGTAAATATGTCCACAAAGAGACAGAAAAATGCTAGCTCTAATGTAGTACTACTAGTGTGAATGCAGTTTATGCCTGCACAAAACTGGGGGGCCATTTCACATATTTGAAAATAACATATAGAGCTAGCCTAGAAATCTAGACGCACCCTAGCGGCAGCAAAATTATTTTGCAGCCAGGGTGGGTCTAGCAACTCTCAATAGACCTTTTTGCTGCAAAAACCTAAATTGGGTCAGGCCAATCACGTCGTGTATAGAGTAGGCGGGGGCGGGCTTAACATATGACGACAGAGTTGCGACGGCTCCCTGCCACTTGAAAACAAAGAATGGCTGCTGCGGATGGAGAACAGCGGTCTTTCGAATCGGCTTTGGCCGCAACTCTGGAGGACTTGGAGTTAAGTTTTTCTTTGAGAAAAGAACAAAGAACGGCACTTAAGTCATTCTTAAAAAAAGGAAGATGTGTTCGTAGTTTTGTCGGCCAGATTTAAAAGTTGAATCTATCAACTAACGTTAGCTCCGCTGTTGGGAAAACGCTCTGGTTGGTTGAAGCGCTGTCCTATTGTGTGCCGAGGGAATTTGAAAGACAGCCGTTTATCCCGCCCATCAGATTGACCGTGTCTATGGTGAGTTGCCAGACTAAACATCTTGATGTACGTCTGGCTTGCCAGGCTAATATAGAGCTACAATAGTCTCAAAATGAATGTATAACAAAATATTCACAAATTCACAAAAAGATTCACAAATGCGTAAGCAAATATATATTATATATTTACAAACTCATAATTCTTATTCACAAAACATGATATGTAAATGCACAACTGCCTGCACAGTCATTCAAATCTAAAGTGAGCCCTGCATCTTGTGCACGTTATGGTACACTTGCGAACATATTTTTATTGAATTTTACAACGCATTTAACAAAAGAACAAACATAATCTTCTTAAATACAAACATAACTCACTCAAATCCCTCCCCCTCCACAATAAAAAAATATAAATAAATATAGCTGCGAGCAGCGATACATATTTATATATATATAAAAGACAGAAAATATTACTTGTCTTACCTTATTTTGATTTTATGATACACTCAATATATTCCACAACATTGATTAACGTTGATTAACCTGTTGATTAACCGGTGGTAAAATATTCTCACCGTCACATACCTAGTATATTTTTATATAGATACAATAGGCCTACCTGATTTTGAACACAAGAGGGCAGTATAGCACTATGAATGACATGATTTATTTATTTTTTGGACTAAAAAAACATTCTGGCTGTTTTTAAACTTAAACAATTAATAAATAAATAAAAAAAAGAATAAAATGGTTTAGTTCTGATATTTGTATAATTTTATATAGAAATAAATGGTGTATAATTACATTTTTAGAAGATACAAGGCTTTTAGTGTTTCCATTTTTTACATTACTTTGATCCCTCGCCATAGCAAAACCGTTTGAGATATGTATTATCCGTTCACAATTTAGCATCTTTAATGTATTTTCATCATGTTGAAAAAGTTTGGTGGGAATAAAATAAACCACTTAAGAGGAGTGGGTAAAAATTCAGAGGCTGATTTTGCAAAGAAATCCACATTCAAACCAAAATATCTGACTTCCTGTTGGTCGGAGCTAATGACTGTAAATTAGAAAGTTGTCTGGCTCGATGAGAACAATATACGTACTGATTTTTGTAACTGTTTGTAAAACTAACCCCCCCACTTTTGTCAAAAGCATTTTGAAAGTGACACACTTCCTGTTGCCAGTTGGTGGTGCTATAACTTTGACTCACAATAGTTACATCCATCTGATCGGCCTCTTACCACTAACACACTGCTGAAGTTTCATCAAGATCAGTTAATGTATGCAGAAGTTATAACACTTTGTGTTTCTCTTTTCTCGCCATAAATTCGTTTCCTCGCCACGACCAAACCGTTCGAGATATCAAAAATCCGTCTGCAATTTAGCATCCTCAATGTCTTGACTTCATGCACACCAAGTTTGATGGGGATTGAATTAATTCTCTAGGAGGAGTGTTTCAAATTCCACAGCAAGCGTTCTCCAACCAACCCATAATAGCTGACTTCCTGTTGGGCTGGCGTATAACTTAAAGTCCCTGTAAAGTCAAAATTAAGTATGTGTTCTGAGTTTGTCACACCACAGAAACATGTGTTATTAGCCACCCAGCCAAATTTGAATGATAAAAAAAGCCGGCAAGTACATAAAATAAGCTATCAAAATCTTGAAAAAATGAGCAGTAGTCTCTGCTCTCAAACGCTGGCTGCGCTGAAACCACGCCCACTCGCGGGAAAGCTGCCGTCGCCACACTCAACTGTCACCGCTACAGCCGGAATGGATGCTCCTAGGTTTTACAAAGCCATGCTCGAGCCTGGACTAACGTTACCTACTATAATTATAACATAAGCACACAAGGCAACTTACACTCATTGGTGGGCTCGCACTGCCGACGATGGCACCAGTTGTCGGCGCGACGGGAGGATGAAGGCCGAGGCGGGAGATAATCGGTTCGGCCCCATTCACCAGTAACAGCGGTTTATCTGTGAATCCCAGTTGTCTCCGACGAAAGTTTATAAAACTATCCCGTGTAAAATGATCACTACAGAGGCGGGTTTTGGCGGTGATCCTCAGCTGTCCATCAAGGTGGCTCTTCACAAAATTAATCCACCTCTTCTTGATGTGATCGTTTTTCGTAAATTTAAATAAGGACAACGATCTGTTTTGTACATGATCGCATCCAGGTAGTACTCATTTCCGTGACGAAGGCATAGCTAGCTAGCAAACTGTAGGCTGTAGTAACTAATAGTACTGACAGTAACTCGCGATCGGCAAACTGATGTGAATGAATGTGCTATATTGTTAGGGGAGGGGCAGCGTCAGGGGCTCCAGTGCGTCATCAAGTAGGGGCGTGTCCAGGAGCTCAGGGGCTTCAGTGCGTCATCGAGCCCCCGTTTTAGCCCCGCCCCAAAAATCCAGAACACAGCAAGGGTGAAAAACTGTTTAACGGTCTAACTCGACAATTCAGTACTTCACAGTTCACAGTCTTTGTAATATGTTTTAGTAATACATTTCTAACATTTATAATGTGTTTAGAATTTTTTTTTAGAATTGCCTTTACAGGGACTTTAAGAGTGCGAAAGTTGTTCGGCCCGATGAGATCTATATGTGTACCGAGTTTCATATTCATTCATGCAAGCTAGTTTGATCTATGGACCAAGTTTTCGGACCCCATTCAAGGGGGTGCTGTTGAGCCCCCCTGCCACGCCCGGGTACAAGCTTCAGCCCGGCCCTGATGGCCGCAGGTTCTGACCTGTGAGCAAAGTTTCAAGAGTTTATGAGCACGTTAAGGGCCCCAAAGGCCCCTGAAACCTTGAAAAACAATTATAAAAGCAAATCTCTCCTAACAGATAAATCCACCACACCCCACACCCCACACACACACACAGAGACACAGATACAGAGAGAGAGAGAGAGAATTCTCCAAAAAATCACATTCAAACCAAAATATCTGACTTCCTGTTGGTTGGAGTTAATAACTGTAAATTAGAAAGTTGTCCGGCTCGATGAGAACAATATACATACGGATTTTTGTGATTCTAGGAAAAACTAAGCCCCCATTTTTGACTAAAGATGGCGCTACTGAGCACCTCACCACGCCCATTTCTGAAACTTTGCACATGTCTACTGGATAATAAATGTGATGTGTCTGTCGAGTTTCAGGCATTTTCAAGCATGTGAAGAGTCTCAAAAGCATCCGAAAAGAATATTAAAGTTTGATGCGTTGCCACGGCAACAGTATCTAAGATATCAATAATCCTTTCACAGGTCTACATCTGCCGTGTGTCTACATTATACACATAAAGTTTGATGCAAATCGGGTAAAAATAAGAGAGTGATTTCAAAGCATTTTGAAAGTGACACACTTCCTGCTGCCAGTTGGTGGCGCTATAACTTTGACTCAGAATAGTCACATCCATGTGATCGGCCTCTTACAACGAACACACTGCGGAAGTTTAATCAAGATCAGTTAATGTATGCAGAAGTTATAACACACTCCCCGTGTCCCATTATTCGCCATAAATTCGTTTCCTCGCCACGGCCAAACCGTTCGAGATATCAAAAATACGTTCGCAAGAATTCATCCTCAGTGTCTTGACTTCTTTCACACCGAGTTTGGTGGCGATCGGATGAATTCCCTAGGAGGAGTATTTCACATTCCATTGTATGCGTTTTCCAAACAACATATAATAACCGACTTTCTGTTAGGCTGGCGTAAAACTTTGAGGCCCGATGAGTCACATTTCTCCCGCAACTCCTTACGGCGCCATCTTGTGTGTCAAGTGGATCAAGCGTTTGTGTTACGGAGCATGATAATATCCTGAATCGGCATTATTCTTAACATGAAAATCATACGATTATTCTCCGTGTGGCTGGAGTCAATGTTCAGTGCTGCTCTTGTGAACATTTAGAGGTTTTGTGCTCTGGAGATGTGACACTTTATCTAATCATTTCCAAGATGGGCTAGCTAAATGCGCTAACGTTAGCTCTCATCGGCTGTCAAATCGCTGTAACGTTACCCAGGCGACTACTATCGACACAGCCCTTGAGAGGTGTTGGCTGGGCAGAAGCACACTCTGACGATTGTCCACCTTCATCACTTTCTCTGTGGCCACATCAGCTGGTCGAGCCAGAGGCAGAGGCTACACCTGGAGCACATCGTTCCGTGCCTCTGCTATCCATCTCTCTCCTACACTACATTATTCGGAGCGTTGTGTTGTTGTTGTTTTTTTACCCAGATGGTGTTGTCTTGACACTGAGTCTAAATGTACCGTATAATAGGGGCTGTGCCGATATCAGCCGCCTGTCTACAGCGATGTGAACCGTCAATGCAGGGCTCCAGACTAACTTTTCCATGAGGGAGAGAGAGTAAGACAGCGCTTAGTTTGGAGACGATGAAGTCTTGTTTACACTTTCGCCTGGCTCCGAAGAGAGAGGGAGAGCACGCGCGCGAATCCAAAAAGCGTCATAGTTTTGAATAAGAATACTGTGAGGAAATAACAGGAGGATGCAAGATGCAAGTAAAACTCAGTTTATTGTTGGTGGTTAGATGTAAAGACACAGGTCGGGGACAAACACTCAGGTGCAGTTAAAAACATTTTAACTGCATTCAAAAATTTGTTTCCGAATCCAAAAAGCGTTATAGTTTTGAATAAGAATACTGTGAGGAAATAACAGGAGGATGCAAGATGCAAGTAAAACTCAGTTTATTGTTGGTGGTTAGATGTAAAGACACAGGTCGGGGACAAACACTCAGGTGGCTGTTGAAGCAGGGACGAGATGGCGATCCGGTGGTGGTGCAGTGGTAAGCGTGCTCGAGTGAAACCCAGGAACCGTGGAACATCCAGACGACACGAGGAACTGACGAAATCCAGACGACACGAAGAACTGACGAAATCCAGACGAGGAACCTTGTAGACGAGGCACGAGCACAGGACACACACCGGGAAACAACCACAGCGATCTGACAACATGAGAGTGAAGTTACTGGGCATATAAAGGAACCTGGGATTGATGACAGCTGGTGACACTAATTAACACAACGAGTAACCACACCCACACAATTACACTCACGCAGACACATCAGTGAGAGACAGCCGATTCATGAACCGTGACAAATACGTGTTCAATTGTATCGAACGCTTTATAAAAGTCCAAAAAATAAAATTACAGCACCTTCATCAACATTTTCAGCGTAATCTCCCCGTAGAAGCAGTTTTTGTAAAGTAATGATTGCGTCATAACCACGTGACTCTCTGTCGCACAGTAGAGAGATTGCCGTATGGACGGGAGGAGAAGCTCGCGGGCAATCGGGGGGACATGGAGGCAAAATGACAAAATAATTAATCAGAATACTTATAATAGCAAAAGTTTCTCCTGCTCCAAGCTCATGGACAGCTCCTACTCACACTCTCCGTCTCTACAAGTTTCGGAAGGGAATGATTCAGATTTCTCATGCCACAGCCACTAGAAGACAGACGGGTTGCTCACGTCACATCTACCTTGTCAAGCTCTGTTTGAGTCGGTTTGAGTGTGTGCATCAGGAACGGAAGTCCTAAAAAAATCGCTAAAAATGGGCTTCACTTGTCTCAATTGAGTTCCAATGAGATGGCTCTGTCCACTTCTTATACTGTCTATGCTGAGCCCTGCTTTAAAAAAATATGGAGTAGCCTAGTTGTAAATTGAGATACATACAGAGTCACTTTACTCCAAAACTTTTGCACCTCACCACATTCCCACACACAATGAAAAATGTGCCTTTGAAATTATTGCATTTAAAACATAAGTCAGGAATATAGGGTTAAATTTATTTAATCTCACCGGAGTGATATAAGTTCTCATTATCCAGTTATATTGTAAGAGTCTCAAACAAGTATTTATAGTTTGAGTTTGTGATTTTACAGTTTTTCCCGATTGCTTAAACACTATAACTAGGCTGAACAAAAATTTTAAAACCATAATGCCATTTATCAAAAAGCACACCCATTTCCCTAAACTATAAACACTATTCCCTGTTTTGACACATGAGTCAGATTTGTTGAACTGTCACTGCAAAACTCTACACACAAATCCCTTAATTTCTCATTGCCTACACCAGTGGTTCCCAATTCCAGTCCTTGTGACCCACTGCTCTGCACATTTTGTAGGTCTCTCTTATCTGACACACTCAGTTCAGTTCATGGAGTCTCTCCTAATGAGCTGATGATCTGGTTCAGGTGTGTTAAATAAGGGAGACATACAAAATGTGCAGAGCAGTGGGTCACGAGGACTGGAATTGGGAACCACTGGCCTACACCATGTTGTCATTTAGAAAGCACTAGCATTCAATATTGTTCACTCAAGTCAACACAGCTTCAGCTCAGTTAACACACAATTACAAGTGGAAACACTAGGAGTCAAAATTTAACACACATCAATCAGATCCTTCAATAGATAGATAAAGGGCTCAAATCAGTTTATTGAGTTTTGGAACAATGGATCCAGAAAGACATGAAGGAAGAGATCGAGGAGGGATAAGGAGGAGGAGGAAGGGCAAGGGCAAGAAGACAAGCAGTCTCAGATGAAATTCAAGCCACTCTAGTTGCCCATGTCTTTGTCAATGGTTTGACTATGAGGGAGGCTGGGCTACGAGTAAGGCCAAATTTGAGTCGCTTTACCGTCGCCTCGAGAACCTTCAAGGAGGTGTGGTGGCAAACAAAATTATATCACCGAATAAGAGACAAACATTTCCATTAGTCTTTGATGAGGTTTATTTTCTTGCAAGAAAAGGCCAGCAGTCGTGTGACAGTGAAGGGAGGGCATCCTTCATCCTTTACAGTCTTGACTCCCAGTATGTTATCTTTCTAGGCCAATGATGGTATTTGAACATTCTTAGACTTGTTCATCATATTGTATCCTCGTACCAACATTCTTTACCATTCCAATACAATTCCATATTAGAACAAGGTTTGTGTGTGCTCTTTTACTGTCATATGATGGTCACACACATCTTACTGTAAGTAAATAAAAAATAATAGAGTAAAAAAAGAGATTACAGTTTTTCTCGATTGTTTACACACATTTTCTGAAAGCATGCCTCATATTCTCAGAACTCTACACACAAATCCAAAAACACACACACAATGGGCAAAACCCCTCAATTCTCCTGCAAAATGAAACTTTACATTCAAAACAATGTTATTTCTTCTCAAAACGGTATTTTGTTTTCAAATGACACACACAAACCATCATATGAATAGACATTTATAAGAACCAGTTGAACACTGATGTGCTCAATGTAAAACACTATGATGAATGGAAAACACTTCTTCTCCAGTCATCATAATGACTTAGGCCTTTTTTTGGTTCAGTGTTACACTTACTACAGACAGTACATACATAAGTGTGTTGTAAAATATTTGAGAATATTGTTTTTATTCTCAGAACACACAAATACACGGTAACAAATATATTTTATTTTTTCCACAAAAACAATGTACACAGTGTACATCCCCAACCAACACAAAGCTGCACATACAGTGGTCTACATACACAACAACAGAAGAATTGACTGTATAAATAAAAAAAAATTAAAAAAAATCCAATGTTGGCATCCATTGCTCCATTGAAGAGCTCACCTGTTGCTCTTTTATGCTAAAGCTCTGATTGCTAATTGTAAAACTGTGTGACAGGTGTTTGCCCATGTGACGAGTCAGTGTGCATATCTGAATGGCAGTGTGTTCCTTGTGAAAACAAGAGATTTTCTGCATGAAAATTGTGCCAAAAGCAGAGAATTGTGTGTAGTGTTTTGAAAAAAAGTGTGTTTTAGAACTGCAATTTGAGTGTAAAGCAGGAATTGTGCTTGTAGTTTAGCAGAATTGGTTCAGGGGGTTGGCGAATGAGTTACATGTTGTGGTCATTGTGTTTCAAGTACCAGTATTTGTGTGTAAACAATTGAGAAAAACTGTAAAAAAATATATATTTGTGTGTGTGTGTGTGTGTGTGTGTGTGTGTGTGTGTGTGTGTGTGTGTGTGTGTGTGTGTGTGTGTGTGTGTGTGTGTGTGTGTGTGTTGTACTGTGTAGTAGATGAATGAATAAAAATGTGCTTTTGGTTGTGTCTTTTGTGTTCATCATGTGAAAAGGTTTGTGAGGGGGGGAACCACAAGCAACATAACTTACCAGTTTTGGAAATGTTGTTTTGAATTTATTGCACCAGTGTGTTAGACTATGTTGTAGTGTGTGTGATTTTGAGGGCTTGTGTGTCCTGTCTGAGGGCAAAGTTTGGTTTTTCAGCAAGAGTGAATGGTTTTGAGTGTAGAGCTTCATTTTGACCTGAAAATAGGATGTTTGGGGAATTGGATGAGACGTTATGGATTTGTGTTTACAGTTTTGAGAATACGAGGCTTAGTTTCAAGAAATGTGTTTAAGCAAAAATATTGTACCCCACTCATCTAAATGTCTTTATTTAAATCCTGTATCCATGCTCGTCTTTTATTTTCAGAATTTTCTTTATGATTCTGTACCAGTATTATATAATTGGGTAATTCGCCCTTTACTGAAACAGTCTTGTGTGGAAAAGGTTTCCGGTGTGGATAATGAAGGGAGTTGCACAGAATTCTTTAGTTTTGAAAAAATAAAACTTCTAAGCTGCAGGTATTTAAAAAAATGTTTCCGGGGTATATGAAACTTTGATACCAGATTGTCAAATGACATTAAAATATTGTCTTCATTTAAGTCCATCAATCTAACTATTCCCTTATTCAACCATAGTTTAAACCCCATATCATTTTTAGCTGGAGTGAAATATTCATTCCCACAAATCAGGGAGAAGCAAGACAACAATGGGGCCTCTCCGAGAAATGTATGAACTCCATACCAGATCATAATGGTATTCTTCACAAATGGGTTATGGTACATTTGTGACCCAAACGTGTGCCCTTGGTGTGCATGTAAGAATCAACCTGACCTCAATAGAACTAACATGTCAAAACTAACATCTTTCTTCTCTCTGTAGCCGAAGTCTTGATCTACTTCCAAATTGCCTCTCTCCCTGAGACTGTGAGTTTTGAAAGCTCCTCCTACAACTTCACAATAAAGGAGAATGAACCTGAGGCCTCAACAGTGGGCAAGGTCAAGGCATTAACAGGAAGTCCAGTGGTTACGGTCAGCTATAACATGAAGACACATGAGGATGTCTTCTCTGTGGATGGTGAGGGAACCATAAAAGCTCTCAGACCGCTGGACAAGGAGGAAGAGGAGTGGTTCATCCTCACAGTAGAAGCCATAGACTCCAGAACTCCTCCAAACACTGCAGAGACAACGGTACTATTCTTACTTTAAATTAAGGCCAGAAACAAACTCTACACAAGTGCACAATTTATGTTAATGCATAGTGTTCTTTGTTAAAATGTATGTTAATGCCCACTGTCTCCCCCATTAAAGCAAAATTGCATTTGCATTCTGACACATCTCAGAATGCAATGACACAAGTTGTGCAGTTATAAGTGTTTACGTTCTCAAACTTACCTAGAGTATGTTTCTGGCCTTAGTCTTACTCTTCAAGCACGTCAAAGTTTCTCTTCTTAAAAGAAAGCTGTCACAGGGCTCATTTATATTTCTTATCCTAATATATATTTCTTATAGACTTTCTTTCTCTCACAATCTTCAGGTCAACGTTCAGGTTGAGAACGTGAATGAGGCTCCTGTGTTTGACGCTGAAATATATAAAGCAGAGATTTCCAGTATCTCTCCATACAAATTCCCTATAGTGAAGGTCCAGGTGAGTGTGGCATAGACGTTAGATATAAATGCAGTGGATGTAGTCAGATCTATTTTGTAATAAGTGGTGTTCACTAAGGCAAACATCACTGTTTCTGTTGTTATTGCTAATACTAAAGGGCTAGTGATTTGTTCAAACCCTTAACCCCAAGTAATACATTTCGACATGCAACTCATCCCATGCCATCTGAGGAGATATGTGTGCTGGTATTTTTCAAAGTGATCAGACTTACTTTTTTTCTCCTGGCATATAAAACGTCTGAAATCTTTACCCCAAAGCAGCTGAGCCACTCTTAGAAAAAAGTTATATACAGAACCCTTGACTCAATTTTAAAGAACCCTTTATGCTAAAAATGTTTATATATTTTAAATATCTCAAATGACTGAATAATACTTTCATGTTTAATGGTTTACTAAAAATGTTTCTAGGGGTGATATGTTTACGAGCTGTTTAATTCATAAAATCTAATTAAGGTTTCAAAAATTTAATATATGAAGTGCCTGACAGAAACTTTTAACGTTCTATATAGAAGAGTGCTAAACGTAAAAATATTACTGAACAGTGAACTTACTAAATGAAAGTACATAACCAAGCTAATTGTTGTTAAAGGTGGTATCAGTGATTTCAGGCCCAAAAATATTTTTATCACATTCATCTAATCTTTCCTAACGATCCGCTAGCTGTCCCCCCCATAAGCATGCCGTCAAAAAAACGCGTCTCTGTAGGCAGCCTCTGAGATCTGCACACAAAAACAATTGGTTTCACCAACCACTCAAAACCAAAACAAATAGTGTTCCAACCAATCACCGACAGGGGGAGGGTGTTGTGAGGTTTTGAGCCAGCTTTTTCTTCAGCTCTGACTTCGCGTGCAGCCGTGCACGAGCACAAAACCTCACAACACCCTCCCCCTGTCGGTGATTGGTTGGAACACTATTTGTTTGGGGTTTTTTATTCACGTAACTGGTTGAAATGTGGTGGTGTGTCCCTCAGGCATCGGACCCTGATGTGGGCGAGAGCTCAGAACTGCAGTATTCCCTGCTGGAGTCCACAACTCTGCTGGATGTGGAGGCAAGCACTGGTCAGGTCTATGTACTGGATGCATCCAGATTTGGAGACAATCTGTTCACCTTTCATGTTAAAGCCACTGATAAACATGGGCTGTTCACGACTACAGCATTACAGGTGAGCAGAGGGACAAAAAAGAGAACGCTTTTGTAAGACTGTTTCAAATGACCAATGACATTTTGATTGAGAAGAGAACACCTTTACAAAGACAGACTTCTTGTGTTTGCCACCTGCAGATCGAAGTAAAAAAAAGTGTACATCATGACAGCGTCTCAGTGATCTCCTTAAACCGGCCCGTACACATAGTGGAGAAGATGATACTAGAGATGGAAGAGTGAGTAATCTATTTGATATTGAAACGTGTTATTGAGACAAAATAAGAGCATTTCTATTTGTGAAGTGCTAATGTGTTTTGAGCTAAGAGGAAACATGTTTAAGGATTAATTAACCCAAAACTAAATTTAAAAATGAATTATTTTACTCACCCTCATGGGATTCCTAACCTGTGTGTCCTGCTATGTTTTCAAAGAAAATGTTCATAGTTCTTTCCCAAAAAAAAAAGCATACAAAAACAAAAAATAGTCCGAATGACATTCCCAAGTCTAAGACTGAAATTTACACCATTATTTACTGAAATACTTCCCTTCTAGTGAGTTAAGTCAGGGTGTCAAATTAAGGACACGAATCGATCATGAGCAAAACGTTATTTTAAGCCAGTTCTTATCTATTAATTGTTTTTTCTGTTTTACAAATTAGACTGAATTGGTGCTTCATGTTACCTCCTGTTATTGTTTTGTGTTATATACACCATCTGATAGTGTGTTTTTTTCTCAGTTCCATGGGGAAAGTTTTAGGCTGGACTGTGACAATCCTCAGTGTGAGAGCTGAGGATGGGAATGAGATATTCACCATTCTTAGAGAATCTACAGACAAAACTTACGTCAGTTTCATCGCCACGGACTCCAGTGGTGATGTCATCCAAGCCACGGTGGTCAAAGAGTAAGTTGAACTAATATCAGTTTATTCAGACTAATCTAATGTAGAAGCTGATGTGGAAATGTGCAAGTAACATGTTTTACAATAAATAGAGTTATAATGGTATAACCTTGTGGTCAGTGCACTGACTTTAAATCGGTTATAATTTTAATCAGTTAATCAGTTTGAATTCCTCTGAGATCTGAATACATTCATTTTTATTTTAACTCGGACTGTCCACAAGGCTATTGGTTTGCCAACTTTGTTTGTGTAAGAATACCAGTAAGGGATTTGAATTATGTGACAAGTGCGAGTGCTACAATTGTATGATTGCACAAACTTTTAAAGTGCCCCTATATGCTTTTTTAAAGTTTCCTAATGTTGTTTTGGAGTCTCAGATTTACATGCATCGAAGGTTTCATTTCCTCATAATATACATTTGCACATCACCACATTTTCAGTGATTCTCAAACGGCTCGTCAAATGAATCAATATCTCTAAATCTGCTCTGATTGGCCAGACAGTTCAAACTGTTGTGATTGGTTTACCGCGTACAGCGCATCGAAAACCAAAACTCCCATTGCCATAACAACGTCAGCTGTCCCGTAAACTAAAGACAGTAATGAACAATGACGGTGATTTAACCATATCAATGCGAGCGCAAGTCCTATGATGAAACACTGGAAGAACTAGTTATTCAACCCGAACCTCCATCGCAAGGACGACTCAAGCAGGACGTTTCTCAGTGATACACTACTCAGTTTGAGGCACATTGAGATGTTGCAACTAATTCCTCACCATCAGCATTAACAAGTGCATGTCCATCAACAAACCGATTATTTTACTTGTACTCATTTATTAACTGAGTAATTTTGTAATATATTGCGGTGAACACGTGGAAACTGTATCAATAACTCTGCATGAATGACTGATGTGAATGACTGGTGTAACATAAACGTTGGTAAAACAAATCTTGCTCCATGCTTAATCTTTCCTCAAAGTAGTGAGAATGATAGACAATCTGCATTAGACCTACACAATACAAAACTCTAAACTAAGTATTTTGAACACCATCTTTCAAGAGCAAGCGGTTTGCGAATCCTGCATTGAACTCTGAGATTCGAAAAGGAGTCGTCAGTAAAATAAAGGGAACACAGCAAAAGTTTAGGATTATACTGCTGTGATATCGTGGTAAAGATGAACTTTAACCACTGATTCTTCACATGCTCGTCCTTGGGCAGTGAAAAAAACTGGCTTTACCTTCACATTGTAGAGCACAGCGTCTTCTCGACATGATGCTATCCAGTATCCACAGGAATCAGCTGCAGGTTTGAGGTTCAAGTTTTCCCTGGTGTCTGCGCGCGCAATAAGTGGGTGGGCAATATGCTAATGTTTCATCTTGACGTCACAACGAAACGGCTTATGACTCGTTTGAAAAACATTTAATTTCATTGACTCAGAGTCGACTCTTACTTTTGAAAGACAATAACTTTATATACGGTGCACTTTCAGATTTAAAACTTTGCAGGATGTTTTCATTCACTTAGAGCTGTTACACACTACATGAAAGGTCATTTTCAAAAATCCATAATAGGGGCACTTTAACATCACAATACACACATACCTGTATGTATCCACCTTGAAAAGTGTTCCTCCTCAGAATTATGATTTATAAAGGTAAAAATAAAAGCTATTTATATGAAAAAAATTATGTATGAGCATTAACAAAAATCTCTTCACAATTCCCTCTGGCCTGCTTGCCTGAATTACATCTATTCTGTATAATTAGGATGAGAGTGTAATGGGCAGCATCTGAAATAATATCTTCACTCTCACAGGAAACTGAACAGTGAGAACAAAGTTTTAACATCTGAGCTGGAGAAAGTTTTTGGTCCTGGTTTGGAAATCAAAGTGGAGGACAGTTCAGGAGACTCTGGAGAATCCAGTCAAGCCGTCACAATCGCTGTCAGTGTTCTGCTGCCTGTAATCGGTGTGGCTTTAGTGTCGACGATTATCTATTTTGTCAAGTAAGTTATTACTGGCCATGTAACTGCAGTCCGTGTGTGTGTGTGTGTGTGTGTGTGTGTGTGTGACAGAATAAACTTAGTTATGGTCAACTAACCTGTCTACTAATCCTAATTGAAAAATAAACTTAAAGTCATCATGAAAGCAAAATAGATTTTTTAATTTGATTGATTTAAATGGTCTGTTCTGTTTCACCTGGACTGCCAGTAATTAGTACTACAGCTTTCCTAAAATGTCGTAATGTGATGCCAGTTGTCTTTATAGTGATAAAATTATGTTTCATGTTGAACATTGCTCGTTTTAGGGGTAATTTTATCACAGTGAAAAAAATGTATATGTTTGGCCAATTAGTTATAATACATATTTTTGCTGCCTCAGGAAAAAGGGCACCGATTCTGAGAGACAGAGTTCAGATACTGACATTGATTTAACTGAAAGGAAAAACAGTCTTGACCGTCTTGTTATCTTCAACACGTAAGTGTCAAAATATTGTTAAAGATCTGATACAAATAGTTTGGAAAGATTGTTCTCAAATACAAAAAAATGCATGTTACCATGTCGTTAGCCTCATAGCATAATTGCCTAAGTCATATTTCAATGTTTTTGGTAAACAAGAAAAAACACATTTTTTAGAAATCACATTATTTTTTATTGATATTATAACAGTACATTCAACCAGATGTGTGAACAAGTATGCAAAAAGAAAAAGATCCATCATCAATTTCCTAACCAATAAAAGTGACTTAGGCAGAATATGCCATGACTTAGGCATTTTTTCTCTTACATAAAAAATGCAAACATAACATAACAAAAGTTGTTTTACTCTCCTAAATATAACCAAGATGTGTAACTTGTGAACCCTAACCAAGTTGTTTCTTACTAATGTCTAACCTTAAAGGGACACCAGGCAACTTTTTCGTGTTAATAAATCATCTTCGTAAGTCGGTATATGGTTAAATGACTCATTACAGGGCGAATGAAGACTCTCTCACCCGCAAATACTGCCTGTAGGAAGAATATCCCGCTTGCAAGTTCGGTGTATCCTACCCGCGTCCTTCAGTCTCGCAAAGTCTCACAAAGTCTCAAACATCGCGCGAAGCAGGATCAGTATACGGCAAGCATCCCCAGCACAGAGGCAGTCTAAAGAAATTCGGCTAGAGATTGTTGATAATGGCAGAGCAGCGAAAACCCTTGACAGAAGAATAAAAAAAAAGGAAAAGAGCTTCAGACCGAGCGAGGGCTCGCACACGTATCAATATTGGTCAAGTTTTTTCAGAATGGCGAGAGCTGAAAGACAGAGAAGGCTCCAAGTCAGATGCAGACCTCGCATTCTTGCTTTTGCGATTGCCTACACTTTTATTTTATGTCACTAAGTCAACGCGTCGGATAATAGGCAATAAACATGTTGCACATATCATGATCGAGCTAGAATAAACGTTCTGATGTTTTCTTAGACAAGCAAAGGTAAACCGTCATTATACCAGATTAACTTTTAGGCCTTGCTAATATAACTTTAGACAAATATTATCCTCCGATATATATATATATATATATTTATGCTCATGTCCACTCTCCCAAAAAAACAAAACACGAAAGCAGTAACTTTAGTTAGCCTCGTTCATATCGTTCGTTCCTGGTAAAAATACTAGTATGCATGATAACACAATAAAAAAAATAAAAAAAACTCGCCATCAGTTGTGAAGAAAATATTGCTTTACTTGCCTCGGTAGACATAACTGGTTTTGAAATAGCCGGTTCCTCTGCTCAGCTGGGTTGACTGGGTTGCTCGTGGCGAGGGGGGAGGGACAACAGTTCGTTTTTACGACAGTGTGTTTGAAAGCATTTACTACCAGACGCTAGGGGGAGCTTCGTAGAGAAAAAACACTCAGACTTGCCTGGTGTCCCTTTAACCACTGTTTTCCTTTTCCACCCTTAATCGAAGTTCCACTTAGGTGCTGTGCAAACATAACATAACCAAAGTTTTTTTATTCTCCTAAATAAAACCAAAATGTGTAACTTGTCAACCCTAACCAAGTTGTTTCTTAATGTTTAACCTTAACCACTGTTTTCCTTTCCCACCAAGTTCCACTCAGGTGTTGTGCACACGCATTTTCACACTGTCTATTGATGAGGGAGGTTGTCATAGTACTGGTGGGCCACTCTTGGTAGTACTGGTTTCATTGTTTTTTTTTCAAATGCACGTTATAAGTGACTCAAACTCACAGTGCTTTCAGACGGAGCAGCGTTTACAGAGCCGTACATCAATGACAAACTGCGCATAAAAAAATAATCGCAGCCTTTGCGATTTTAAAATTTAAGTGCGATTACATGGAAATTGCGATTAATCGTGCAGCCCTACAGTAAATCATGTTAAATTCATAGGTTCACTGCAAAAAAAATCTAAATCTTACCAAATACTTCTTATGTCCAGTCAAAATGTCTAATTTATATTAAAAAAACTATTTTACTATTTTTACTTTTATTTGCACTTAAAAGAAAAAGAAAATGCTTGAAAAATTACTTCACTTGCCTAAAATTGCTTAAATGTCTTTTTATGGTGATGTTTCTTAACTGTAAAGATTTGTTCTGACCAGAAATGAGGTAATATTTTGCTAGTGTTGGCTAGCTACTTCATCATATCTTGTAGCAAAAAAAAATCAAGTTTAAATACACAGTTTAATAATCCCTTTATAATCCCTTTGATTGACTGTAATTACATTTAGTGTCTAGAAAATTGAAGAAATATGAACTCTTACCAGATGAAAACGAATCAAACAGAAGATCTAATACATCACTTCTGGACATCTGTCTTCCCATGTTTTCTGCCATTTTGTTTGTATCAAAACTGCCTAAGTCAAAGAGATGACTTAGGCAGATAGTGTTTTTGGATTCTAATAAGTGTTGTGATTGGCTAAGGACATAGGCAGAAAGACAGGATGATGCAGCATTGGTAGGACAGTAAAGTTAGGCAGATATCACAATTTGGCCAAAAAATGACTTAGGCAATTATGCTATGAGGCTAACGATGTTTTTATTTGCATTGATTTGTTCTGAGATGTTTGAGTAAACATGTTTCTTCTTTTGTTAACAGAAACCCAGAACCCAGAGAGGTAAAGCCCCTTACTGTAACAACAAACTAATAGAGTATCATTCATTAAGTATCATTTTGTCATTAGACATGAAATCTAAATTCTTATTTGTAATTTTGTCCCATGTGTTTTGTGTGTTTCCCAGTAAGAGGTTAAAGAGAAATTTTGACACAGAATCTGAGAATGGAAGTGATATCAGTGGAAACAGCATCTCTGCCCTCTGAAAACACCCTGATGGATCAAAGCTCCTCACTTCTTCTCAGTAGTGTACAAGACTTCATGAACTGATGTCTTGATTATGACTATATATAGCCCTAATCCTAAACTTGAGATGTAGGCAGCTGTTAAGGGTTGAGTTCCCAACATGGAGGAAACAACACGAGTATCAGGTCTTCTTTAGACAGAAATCAGGCTCTGGGCTTCAGCATTACAGGGTTTAACATCTTTGATCATGTGTCCTCAGTTCCAGGATCAGCTGTCATGTGACTCTCACAATGACAAACTCAGGTCACAACAGACACAACACAGGGCGAATTCCCTTCAAAGAGACAAGCATCACTCTGCTCCACTCATTATATATTACTGTCTCATAGTGGCTGTCTGGATCACCCGACATGAAGCCAGACGTCACTGACACTTTATTTATGAATTGGAATGTTATTTTAAAACAGAATTCATACTGAAAAATGCATGGTGCTGGATACACCACTGTCAATTGATTGATTCCCAAGGAATAGAAGAACTGCCAAATGTGTAAATGTAAATAAATGTAGATTTTTAAATATAGCCTCTGTGTCTTTAATTCACATTTTACATTTGGTAAAAATTAACAAACATTATTATGTTAGGGATATTTAAATTAGTTAAATCTTTAGGTAACTTATCAAATAAATTCTAAAATGACTTCCTTGAAGTGACCATCACATTTACCTTTCAATAACGGTCTCATAAAAATGCCCTTAATGAAGGACCAATCACTTACTCTGGTTTGGAATGACCCACATTTGGTTTGTCATTTTACATCACATAACATATTCAACAAATTGTCTAATTGTTACTTTTGCTGATGTATTCAATGTATGTGTATTCTGTAAATTCGGAAGATTTCTTACTTGTCTCATTAAATAAACTGTGAGTTGAGTCTGTCTATACAAGATACATAATGATAAGATGACAATAAAGTAACTATATGCATTGCATCTACCAGACCACAACTACTGTGATTGGTCAGGATGAATTCTGCGGTAGCTTTGCATTCAGCTTCAGAATGAATATAATAGAGCCTGGAAGCTTTTAATGAAAGCAGTGAGTTTAAACACAAACACTTGAGAAGACCACAACAATAGATGTTGTTGATTAGGTTTGGGTAGGAGATACCCACATCTCTATGTCTATGTAGAACAAATAAAAAGCAGTGCAAGAAAATGCAAAAAATGCTTTGTGTAAACCGGCCCTAAGAAGCCAGATCCCTACAGACCTTATGCGCCAGAGAAAAAAGGGCACAGCCATCTTTAGAATATTGCGGTCGCTCTGTATATTTCTATGGCACTGCTGTCCAGGAGTAGGCCTAATTAGCTTTTGAAGTGGATTAACTTAAGGTAAAGTTAACGAAAGTTATCATGAGGATAATAATGTTTAAAGCAGATGTCTTAACAAATGTCAGTAGACCGGGAAAATTTTTAAACGAGACGTTCATTCATAAATACTGTAATGTATTCTACATGTGTAATACGTGATGACGTAAGCTGTACGTCACGATGCAAGCCGTTCGAGGGAAGTACGACGGAGACACGTGAAGTGACAGTGAATAAAGCACATCAGTTCAGTTGACATCTGTTGCAGTCTGAATTTATTACAAGACAAACGATAATACATGGTGTCAGAAGTTGTAAATGCAAAGAAAGAAGAATGGCACAGTTACAGCCACCATCGAACCTATGTCTAGGGGTGGTGTGGCGCAATGGATAAGACACATGCCTTTGGTGTGAGAGACCCGGGTTCGAATCCACTGTGAGACACCAATGTGTCCCTGAGCAAGACACTTAACCCCTAGTTGCTCCAGAGCAACTAGGGACATATATAGAGCAACACCTCTGACATATATAGCAATTGTAAGTCGCTTTGGATAAAAGCGTCAGCTAAATGAATAAATGTAAAATGTAAATGTCTACAAGGAAACCTAGCCGAAAACTGGAAGATATGGATTCAAAAATTCGACCTGTTCCTAACGGCTAGCGGTATCGCGGAAAAATCTCAAAAAGTGCAGTGCGCCACATTTCTACATGTCGCGGGTGAGGAGGCAATTCAAGTTTTCAATACTTTTGAATTTGGTGATGAAGAGAGAGACAAAATCAACGTTCTCAAACAAAAGTTCAAAGACTATTGTGAACCAAGAAAAAACCTACCTTACATCCGACACATTTTCTTCACGAGGGCTCAAGGACCGTCGGAGAATATTGACTCCTACGTCACGGACCTAAAGAACAAAGCCAAAGACTGTGAGTTTGGAGAATTGCATGATTCATTAATCAGAGACAGAATTGTTTGTGGCATTAAAGATGACACAGTAAGAGCAAGATTGCTAAGAGAAGCAGATCTCACATTAGCAAAAGCTGTGGACATCTGTCGAGCTAACGAAATCACATCCAGTCAAATGAAAGCACTAAATGAAGAAGTAGACATGCACAAAATTAAAGCAGTGAAAAGTAAACAGAAAATTAAGAGTATGCCAAGAGAAATGCAACATGACTCGAGTGAAAATACAAAATGCAGCAGATGTGGGTACAAACATGAACAGAGAAAGTGTCCTGCCTATGGACAAACGTGCAGACTGTGCAATAAGAAGAACCATTTTGCAAAAATGTGTCGAATTGAGCATAAACAGCCAAGAAAAATGCACACGCTTGAACAGACAGAGGAAGATGACAAAAATATGTTCCTTGGCACGGTTGAAGTTCAGAAAAACAAATTGAAAAGCATTCAATCTCTCACCACAGAAACGCAAGAAGATAAAGAAAAATGGTCTGAAGTGCTCAAGATAAGTGACATGCAAGTGAAATTCAAGTTGGACACTGGTGCAGAATGTAATGTGCTCTCATTAAAAATCTACAATATGCTGGGCATAACGGAGAAGCTGAGTAAATCTACCTGCAAGTTACTTACTTACTCTGGACACCAGATGTCGCCATTGGGACAGAAACAGCTCACATGTGAGTATAAAAGTGAAAAACACAAGATTCTGTTCCAGATTGTTGAAAGAGATGCACCTGCAATCCTAGGAAGATCCACATGTCAAGCACTTGGGATGATAAAAAGGATACATGACGTTTCTGTTGATGATGATGGCATTCTGAAACAGTATGAAGATCTGTTTAATGGTCTAGGATGCATGCCAGGATATCACCACATTCAAGTTGATCCGACAGTAAAGCCTGTAGTACATGCTCCACGAAAAGTTCCTGTTGCACTGAAAGAAAAAATAATTGAAGAATTGCACAGGATGGAACAGATGAATGTCATTGCAAGACAGACAGATCCAACTGATTGGGTTAGTAGCATGGTTACAATTGTCAAGCCAGACAAAATTCGAATATGTCTCGACCCACAAGACTTGAACAAGGCAATCAAACGTGAACACTACCCACTACTCACAGTAGAAGAGGTTGTATCTAACATGCCAAATGCTAAAGTGTTTTCTGTGCTTGATGCCAACCAAGGATTCTGGCAGATTAAATTGGATGATGACAGTTCCAAGTTGTGCACATTCAACACTCCTATAGGAAGATATAGATTCCTGCGTTTGCCATTTGGAATATCGTCAGCATCTGAAGTCTTCCAGAGAGCTGTAGTACAGATGATTGAAGATCTGGATGGTGTGATAAACATTGTGGATGATTTGCTGGTTTGGGGTAAAACGGTACAAGAGCATGATGCCAGACTGAAAAAACTGCTCCAAAGGGCAAGAGAATACAACCTCAAGCTAAACAAAAAGAAATGTCAAATCCGAACATCACAAATCAAGTATATTGGTCATGTGCTGACAGCAGAAGGACTGAAACCAGACGAAGAGAAGGTGAGAGCTGTAGTTCAATTACCTCCACCAGAAGATAAGCAAGCTCTTCAAAGATTTCTAGGTATGCTGCAGTATCTTGCCAAGTTTATTCCTAACTTGTCGGAAGTAAGTGCACCAGTCAGACAACTGCTGGAGAATGATGCTGAGTGGTTCTGGGGAAGTGAACAAGAGAAAAGTTTTCAGAAACTTAAAGCTCTAGCAACAAATGCACCAACATTGAAATATTACGATGTCAACAAACCGTTAACATTGTCAGTAGATGCCAGCTCTGAAGGCATGGGTGCAGTTTTGCTTCAAGACCAGAGACCTGTAGCATATGGATCAAGAGCGCTTACGGATTGCCAACGCCGATATGCACAAATCGAAAAGGAACTCCTTGCCATTGTATATGGATGTGAAAAGTTCCACCAATATGTATATGGCAGAGAAGTTCAAGTAGAAAGTGACCACAAGCCGCTTGAGAGCATCTTCAAAAAACCGCTGCATCAAACACCATTAAGACTGCAACGGATGTTGCTAAGACTTCAAAGGTACAATCTGAAAGTCATGTACAAGCCAGGCAAAGAAATGCACATAGCAGATGCATTGAGTCGTGCTTACCTTGATGAATGCAACGAAGAACTGCTTGAAGAGGAGTTTGAGGTAAATTTCATCACATCTCAGCTACCTGTGTCTGAAAAGAAACTGGAAGAGTTCAGGAAAACAACAGCTGAAGATCTTGAAATGCAGAAACTGAAAGACTACATACTGAATGGATGGCCTACAGAGAAAAGTTCAGTGCACAAAGACATTCAGAAGTATTGGACTTTTAAAGAGGAAATCAGTTATGCATCAGGTCTCGTGTTCAAAGCATCAAAACTCATCATTCCAAGTAGAATGAGAAAAGAAATGTTGGACAAAATTCATGAGTCGCATCTGGGCATGGTGAAATCCAAGGAAAGAGCGAGAGACATCATTTATTGGCCCGGAATGTCAGATGAGATGAGAAAATGATATCTCAATGTGCCACATGCAACACTCATCGAAACAGTCACGCAAAAGAACCGCTAATACCTCATGCACTGCCAGAAAGACCATGGGCAAAAGTTGGCACTGATTTGTTTCAGCACAATGGTTCTGAATATTTGATGTGTGTGGACTATTACTCCAAATTTCCAGAGATCGCAAAGCTGAATGACACTACCAGCAAAAGTGTAATCCTAGCACTGAAATCACTGTTTTCAAGACATGGTATACCGGATGTGGTAATATCAGATAATGGTCCACAATATGCCAGTCAAGAATTCAAGCGTTTTGCAGAAAACTGGGAGTTCGAGCACAAGACGTCTAGTCCGAGATATGCTCAATCTAATGGACAAGCAGAAAGAATGATCCAAACCATCAAGAGAATGCTCACAAAGTCACAAAGTGAGAATGGAGATCCATATATTGCATTGCTGGAATACCGCAATACTCCACTAGATGGCATTGGTCTGTCACCGGCACAACTTCTAATGGGAAGAAGATTGAAAACCAAACTGCCGACTTCAAGCAAATTGTTGACTCCAAAAGGAAGTAAGAAAGTTCAAGAACAACTTAAAAAGAGGCAGTTAAAGCAAAAATTGTACTATGACAAAAACACCAAACAGTTGCCTGAGATAGCACCAGGAGACAAAGTGAGAGTTCAGCAAGGACAAATCTGGAATCCTGCAACCGTTTTGAGGAAACATGACTTGCCAAGATCGTATGTTCTTCGCACATCAGATGGAAAGATCTACAGAAGAAACAGAAAGCATCTGTTAAAGACAAAAGAACAAGAATTTCCATCAACAAATGATCAAGATGACTTTGACACAGAGTCAAACGCAAGTGCAACACTGGAGAGAGAAATAAATCCAGACACACATCAAGATTGTTCAACTGAAGGACAAATCAAACCAAACATCATCACAAGATCAGGAAGGGAGGTTAAAATTCCTTCAAGATTTAGAGACTATAAAATGCACTAACTTGAGACATCTGAGTAAATGTTTAATTACACAACAGAGTAATAATGCTTGTTGGTGAATTCCATATTGAGTATTGAGATAGTTGTTAAAGTTCCATTAAAAAAAAAAAAAAAAAAAAAAAAAGGGGGATGTAATGTATTCTACATGTGTAATACGTGATGACGTAAGCTGTACGTCACGATGCAAGCCGTTCGAGGGAAGTACGACGGAGACACGTGAAGTGACAGTGAATAAAGCACATCAGTTCAGTTGACATCTGTTGCAGTCTGAATTTATTACAAGACAAACGATAATACAAATACAAGATCAATATAAAAATACAGACCGGAAGTCAAAAGACAACGAGCGCAGCGCTGAAAAGGGGCGGGGCTACATAAGGGCGCAATAAGTGCAACTAATCTGAGTGTATGTGATCGCTAACGCTAACTCCATGGTCTACTAAAAGACTTTAAAATATATACTCTTTTTATATAAGACCCTTTTTCCATTCGAAAACGAAGGACACATATAATACGGATTTCTAAGATTTTAAATAAATATGTGTGTATATGTGTGTTTTTAAATATATCATTATATATTATATATGTGTGTGTGTGTGTGTTTGTTTGTGAGTGTACCAAAACTATTAATAGTTAACAAGATGGATTTTTTGTAGTATGTAATGTTTTGTTTCTTTGAAGAAAAAGTACATACTTTTGAGTGCGTAGCAGAAGAGTAGGCTATAGGCCATCTTTGGGACATACATATTACTTGATCATAACTGCGTCTTTAACGGACAGGTCTGTCGACTTATACATGTGCATCCTGTCACAGTTTAAACTTCCCTTTCAATCATTGTCACAAGTAAATTGCTCCACATTCCATTTAATTTAATTTCCTACCGTTTCGGGAGAAATGTAGTGAAATGGGCGGATAATATGCGAATTTGGATGCACGGTTCTTCTCTCCTATTACTCTGAATGGGAGAAACTGTTGCTAAACTGGCGCGGAATACGTCCCGCCTACTAAGTAAAAGAGCCAATCGCTGATTGGTAAAGTCATTGCATCACTGCAGCTGCCGTTTAAAACTCCGGTTCCATAGAAACCTGACATTGACTGGTCTAGCCTGAAAAATAAGCCTTTTCAACGTTATTTCTGCATACGAAACAACATTTATGGGACAGTTAATGTCAGATTTTCTTGCTGATTTGAAATATATTATTTAATTGTGAATTCGGCAAGCAGATATCAGGATTTCCACATTCAAACAGATAGGACTTTGGATGCCCGAAAATAGCTGCCCAGAGTCGTTGCAAACATGGCAGGGGACTTGAAAGGGACTTTATGGACACTTTTCTATCCCATGAGGACACGGGAGAGGATTTGTGAATGGCAGTGAAGTGAGCAACTGATGCTGATAGGTCACATGATAGTAACATATACAGTAAAAGAAATGGACACAGCGACCCCATTGGATTCAACGGAGAAAAGTGAAGTCAATTAGAAGCACTCTCTTCCTGATGGCTGAGCGTACTGCGCAGACTCAAACTGAGCTTGACGACGTAGATGTGACGTGAGCAACCCGTCTGTCTTCTAGTAGCTGTGCCAAGCGAAATCTGAATCATTCCCTTCCGAAACTTGCAGAGACGGAGAGTGTGAGTAGGAGGTGTCCATGAGCTAGGAGCAGGAACAACTTTTGCTAAGTATTCTGATGCCAAAATGAATGGGAGTCAATGGAATGCTAACAGCAGGTGGGGGTCTGCTAATCAATGGTGGCTCCCGGGGAAGCTTCAGTTTTTTCCGGAACATTGGCCCCCTGGATAGTAACAACAACATGTGGAGTATGCAGTGTTGCCAGATTGGGACAGTGATTCCCAGCCCAAAAGCTCACCAAGACCCGCCCACTTAAAAAAAAAACCTGCCTAAATTGCACCATTTTTATCTCCTTTAAATAAAATAACGACCGTAAAATAAAATAAAAAATAAACAAATTTTTCAGGAAAACAGATCAAAACAAGGCAATAATAAAGGAGAATTAGCAAAAACGCTATGACTAAAATGTCCAGGTGGACACTGTCAAAACGGCAATCAAGAAATTAACTAATGACTTTAACCCTTGGATGTACACATTGCAGAACATAACACAGAATTTAGTAGTCAAAACTGATTCATCGTTGATTCAGACCTTTCTCAGCAGCTGTCAGGGACGAGTGAGTGCAGTCTGGATGGTGTAAAAGTTGCAGATGTCTGGTTAGGCCAGTACCCAGATCTGGAACAACTGGAATCCACACAGCCCAGATGTGGGCCAACACTATGTTGCTGTCTGGGTATGCATGTGAGGTGACCATGGACAGGAGTCGTCCCATATTCAATTTCAATTCAAGTTATTCAACTGTGCTCTCAGAGTTAGTTATATTTATTAAGAGCCATCGAGTCAATAATACACGTTTTTAGAGTTGCTCACTATCTCACTCTTTTCTGTAGATACAACTTACTGTATATTTATGCCACTTTTACACAACACATTCATACTATAGCATACTTTTTAACGGTCGCGAAGTAAGTCCAAATTCAAATGTAGTTCATCTACAGTATGCGATTTCTGATTTCTCCTTCACTTTTCCCTTCATTACTTCACTAATATAGTACACTTGAATGAGTGAATGAAAACGAGCGAGTAAATTTGGACACTGAGTGCGCCAAAGGGCTGCTGCTTTTGCATAACCAGACAGCAACATAGTGTTGGCCCAGATCCGGCCCACATCTGGACCATGTGGAATATTAAATTATATTATTAAATTCAATAAGCACAAACTGTTTAGATGTTTAATCAATTTTAGCAACAGGAAAACGCTTAGAATCTGCTTTTACAATCAGTATTTCCTGAGGGGAAAGTTGGGATCACATTTAGTCGCGGACAGGACAGCTGTTTAGTTTTCAAGGCCACAAGATCACCACAAATCTGACTTTGTCAACTGAGAGATAACGTTCATTTAAATGTTTTTTTTTTTTTTTTACTTTGTTCTGTATGTAGTTTACCATGCCAGGCAGCAACTGAATAATGTTACAGATTGTGAAAGAACGATATAGCCTACACGATTGCATGTATGAATTTATTTATTTATTTATTTTTTATAACACATGAATACTTGTAACACTTGATTAATTTGATATTTGTACAAATAGACTAAATGTCTTTGATTACTTTTCCTTTAAATGAATTGTAATTAAACAACCCGGAACAATCAAATGATTAGAACATATGATTATGCCTGAGAGAACTCAAAACAGACAACTTTAGTAACATAATATGTGAACCTCAGGGGAAAATAGTAACATAAGATTTCTTTAGTAATTCATAATTTAGTATTTGTTGAATCTGTTTTCCTGCAGGTGGGATGAGGTCTGAGATTAAGGTTGGTCTCGAGTTGGAGATTGGGCTGTAAGTGGAGTAATACTTTTTTTTTTTTGTGGGGTGTGTAAGCCTGACACACCAGCAGAGCCACACTGTAAAAAAAAAAAACGGTAGAAATTACAGTATTACTGGCTCCTTTTGACAGGATATTTGACAGATGATCAATACTGAGGGTTTGCTGGACAAACAGATTAATTGATTGTAATATCAATGCAACTGAGCCAATTTGATTCTATTAACTGATCCAAATATTTATAATTAATTATAACAAGTGAATATGTGGCTCAGCCACACAACAAACCCTCAGTATTGGTCATCTGTCAAATATCCTGTCAAAATGATTTTTTTCCTGGCCACAGAAAAATAACTCTTTCTTAGCATATAGCTGCATCGCACCATTAAAGGTACAATCAGTGAATCAACAGAATCAATACGCATGTGAAATGTGCACAAACGTTTAAACTAAATCACAAACACATAACTAATGTAAACAAACACAAATCATGCATACATGGGCAATGGAAAAGTAAAAGTAAATGAGACTGGAAACAGAACAAGGGAATGAAGCAATGAAAAGAGTATTTTAATCTGAACAGAGCTTATTTATCAGGTAAAACACACATTAACGTAAAGCCCAAAATAACTAGCTGAATCAGACTGTAGCCTGTCTAAAGCAAAAGAGTGGAGCTAATGCATTTGTTAAACAGCACTGTTTTAAATTTACATAGCACAATCAATGTGAACACAAACCAAAAAGCAGATTCATCTGCCAAATTATTTAATGAAAAAATGCTAAGGAATATTTTTTTTATATATATATATATTATTTCATGCCAGTTGAACATGTCATACATGCAATAAAAGAAAAATAATAGCACACTTCTCAACAAGCTGCATGTCATGTGCCTCCACAGTCGTGTGGTAAATCATAAGAAACCAACACCAGCACAAGTCTATTTGTGTGGATTGCTAAAGTAAACCGTATTGGTGTAACATTAATGTTTCACTTGCACAAATTGTTTGTTATATAAAACCATCAAGATAAGATATAATCCCTGTTTATCGTCCAGTGTAACCTTTGATTTGTTCGATGATGTTGGTGTTATAAATTTATAGTTGGTTCTGATCATTTTCAAGCAGTGATAAGTTAATATTTAACATTTTAATTGTGTTGGCAATATAGGAACATGGGAAAATAAATAAAAACTTATCTGAGTTATCCAGCAATGCAGAGTGTGAAATATTCATTGTTGTCATGTATCTTTACAGAAGCCATATTTGAGTTTAGGGCTAGTCTTTGAGAAAAATACAAAACAAATTGTGCAGTCAAAATACAAGTCTAAAATGCAACACTCCATGATTCCTTGCTCAATGTTTCTAACATGGCCTGAAAAAGGGTGAGGACTCCTGATATTAGTAAGGAATAAACTAAGAAAAAAGAAATATATATTTAAAACTGTATTCATTGTTTTGAAATACAGTAATTGTTGGTTATACTCTGATTTGGGATGTTAGCTTTCACTGTTGAATTGGTCTTCTAGTGAGAAACAATGAACTATCGTTATAATATATAAACTATTGCCCGAGAAGGTGTGACAGTAAAAATTCTTGCCAACTTATTGTAACAGCAACTTCTTTCCAGAAAATCCCTCCCACATCACTCCTTATTATTGGCCTTTATGAAGCACCTTTGATACTTGCTTATACCAGAGAATAACTGTTTATGGCATACAATAAGGAACAGCTCAGAGGGAGATTTTACACAAGGAATATTCATTCTCTTCCCTCAAAGGCTTCATAATACAGGCTGCATTGTTGACAATGAATTATGGAAAAGATGGATTTACTCTCTCTTTTATTTATTTTAGCTTGTCTTCATGTCCACATTGTAAGGAGTGCCATTGGTAAGTCAAATTTATTCATAACCAGCTGAAGTTGAAATGTTTCGATAGGCAGAACTGGAACTTTGTATGTTGTATCTATCTATATCTACCTGTTGTTTAAAAACGTGTTTTATAGGACAAAGGTCTTCTAATTAAGTAAAATGCTTTTCAGGATAATGTTGATTTGTTTACATCATATATGTTTTCTATTAAGTGTACACACTGTTCATTAACTTAGCTTACTCTCTGAACAACTTGCATTATCATAACTTCTGCCATGGTGGCAAATAATTGATGTAAGGAGAAGATTTGAGAATATCAGTTGAGTATAGAGATAGAATTGTTGCTTTATTACACATAAATAGATTATGATCCACAAATAAATGTAAAGAGATCCACAAACATTAAACATATTCACAAGTAAATAGAATGATATCCACAAATAAACGTTAGGAGTTTCACAAATAAATAAAATGAGATATGCCAATAATTTTTTTTAAAGGTGCAGTGTGTGATTTTTAGCGGCATCTAGTGGTGAGATTTGCGAATTGCAAACATTCAGTTACTCACTGCCTATCCCTCAAATTGAAACTCGAATCAGAAGCTAAGGCGGCCGACGTAGGATCGGAAGATCGTCATCTGAGTCTGAGTCAGCAGAGAGTAGCAAGTCAAGCAATGAGCTTTATTTTATATTATAATTTCTATTAAATTATATTTACTTAATTATTCAGCAAAACCACGTGTTATTGCGATTGTTATTTTTACTTGTTCATCATTGTGTTAGTCTTTTATTCACTGACTTTACCATAGCCTGTTTCCATGCTAGTTAGTATAAGATAAGAGCTATGGATAAGAGCATCATAGCAGCTAGGTAATTAATAAAATTAAAAGCTAGGTAATATTTTGAAATATTTCTAGCGTCAAGACTGCGGTCAAGACATGCAGACAAATCCACAAATAAGTGGACTCCACCCACCATCTACTCAAGCCAATCAGATAACAGCTACCTTTTGCTCTGTTCCAAAATTGATTAAGTTTAATGCTTCTTTATATTTCCATCAGGATCAGTGAATCAGCATAAACATACATTTTACACAAATTATGATCATTCACTATTCTATGAGTTGCACAGCGCGGCTGATTAACGGTGCGTTTCCACATGCATGGAGCGAGCGTTTTCAATTCATTCCTATGGAAGTTGAGCTTCACTCTCGCGCAGTGCATTGTGGGATTGACAGTGGACCAGAGAAAGCATTTTGCTTTGAAAGACTTTATGCAAATATCAAGCGAACAACATGGTCGGCAGCCAATCGCTGTGTTGTTCAGGCAGTGAAGTTTGTCTCAAGCATTTGGACAGGTTGTGCCTGGAATATAAGCTTGCATTTAGTGTGTAAACTGTAAATTCTTTTGTTTACGAATTGGACACTTTGCAGTTGTTATATTTATGTTGCATTATTTTCCTGTCATCACTATAAAGCTGCTTTGAAACAATCTGTATTGTAAAAAGCGATAAATAAATAAAGGTGATTTATATTTATGTAAAAAATTGCAGTTTGGATGTGTTCATTGTGATTATACTGGCTGGGTTTACAAAAGTTTATCAAATTGACAGGATATCTTTGGGGCATTTGGAAACAAAGCTTGCCTATTTGTAATCTATGCCTATAATGTAATCGTGTGCATCTGTGATGATTATATTGCCTGTGTGATTAAATAAACATACATTAAACACTCACTATAGTACAGACACACCCCTAAGCGAAGGCGTTGTTGCCAGTGGCATTGAGCAGAGTTTTGCCGCTGTACTGGTCCATTGTCGCGGAGCGAACCACGCCCTAGCAACCAATTAGAGCACCTTAGCAACCATATAATATCATGAATAAGCCATATTTCAGTGCCAGAACATTATATAGACTTATAGTTTGGCTCTCTTCCAGTCACTTGCATCACGGTGGCTTGATAAATAAAGCATGGTCTAACGAAATTTTACAGTACCAGTTTGTATGGACGCCTTATACTTCCTATCTGAGCCAATGGAGAATGAGCAAGTTATTTTAGGGTGAGTTGAAAGCAACTCGTGATTGGTTGGAGCGAGAGCATGTTATGATTGGTCAGCGCAATGTGGCTGTTATCTAATTGATTGTGAATTTACATGTCTTTTTTTTACAGTCCATGGTCTTGACACTAGAAGAAATGTTTCAAAATCCACAAATGCGGAGTTAGCAGAGTTGTGTTTGAAACAAAACATATTTGTGAATATTTTTTGGCAAATCTCATTTTATTTATTTGTGAATTTAATAAATTTTTGTGAAACTCCTCACATATATTTGTGGATCACATTCTATTTATTTGTGAATGTTTAATGATTTTGAATCCCTACATTTATTATACATTTATTTTAAATATACATTTATTTGTGGTTCATAATAATTTGGAATAAAGCAACAATTCTATCCCCATAGTTGAGCCATCTCATTAGCATTTCAGCAAAATTTCAGTATTTCAGAACAATTTTTAAACTGAATGCTTTATTTGTCTTGTTTTTCAATATATTGTGTGGTTTAATGTATAGTGTGTACTACTAATTTTATCCTGAAACCAATTACTTGTTGTTTAAGGTACCTCAGAGATAAACTGTGTGACTGGAACTAATATCTATGTAGGGACTGTCCTGGAGGATTATGAAGGTGAGAAATGTCCACAAGACTTTAACTAAGTATAACTAGTCCCCAATATTCATTTTACATTTAAAAGTAACAATTTTTTTTTTTTTTTTTTTGGATTAATGTAATATTAAAAGGGTCATGAACTGCATTTATTATTTTATAATGTTTCCTGGGGTGCACTTATCATGTTAATCAGATTTTTACATAACATAATTTAGAAATAAACAACATTTTTCCTACCCTGATATTAGCCCTCTGATTTGAACGGAAGCTTGTTTCCACCACAGAATAAAAAATAAAAAAGGCAATTGCTACTTTTTATCTCACAATTGTGAGTTTACATCTCACAGTTCTGACTGTTTTCTCAGAATTGCGTGATATGAAGTAAAAATTGCATGATATAAAGTAAAAATTGCAAGTTATAAAGTCAAAATTGCGAGTTATAAAATCACAATTGCGTGATATTATATAAAGTCGTAATTGCGTGTTATAAAGTCAGAATTGCGTGATATAAAGTCAGAATTGCGAGTTATAAAGTCAGGATTGAGTGATATAAAGTCAGGATTGCGTAATATAAAGTCAGAATTGCGAGTTATAAAGTCAGGATTGTGCGTTATAAAGTCAGGATTGTGTGATATAAAGTCACAATTGCGAGTTATAAAGTCAGAATTGCGTGATATAAAGTCGCAATTGCATGATATAAAGTCAGAATAGAGAGTTATAAACTCAGAATTGCGTGATATAAAGTCAGGATTGTGTGATATAAAGTCGCAATTGCATGATATAAAGTCAGAATAGAGAGTTATAAACTCAGAATTGCGTGATATAAAGTCAGAATTGTGTGATATAAAGTCGCAATTGCATGATATAAAGTCAGAATAGAGAGTTATAAAGTCAGAATTGCGAGTTACAAAGTCAGAATTGCGTGGAATAAAGTCGCAATTGCGAGTTATAAAGTAAAAATTGCATGATATAAAGTCAAAATTGCGAGTTATAAAATCACAATTGCGTGATATTATATAAAGTCGTAATTGCATGATATAAAGTCAGAATTGCTTGAGATAAAGTCACAATTGCGAGTTATAACGTCAGAATTGCGTGAAATAAAGTAAAAATTGCGAGTTATAAAGTCAAAATTGCGAGTTATAAAATCACAATTGCGTGATATTATATAAAGTCGTAATTGCGTGTTATAAAGTCAGAATTGTGCGTTATAAAGTCAGGGTTGCGTGATATAAAGTCAGAATTGCGAGTTATAAAGTCAGGATTGTGTGATATAAAGTCGCAATTGCGTGATATAAAGTCACAATTGCGAGTTATAAAGTCAGAATTGCATGTTATAAAGTCAGAATTGCGTGATATAAAGTCACAATTGCGTGATATAAAGTCACAATTGCGAGTTATAAAGTCAGAATTGCATGATATAAAGTCAGAATTGCTTGAGATAAAGTCACAATTGCGAGTTATAACGTCAGAATTGCGTGAAATAAAGTAAAAATTGCGAGTTATAAAGTCAAAATTGCGAGTTATAAAATCACAATTGCGTGATATTATATAAAGTCGTAATTGCGTGTTATAAAGTCAGAATTGTGCGTTATAAAGTCAGGGTTGCGTGATATAAAGTCAGAATTGCGAGTTATAAAGTCAGGATTGTGTGATATAAAGTCGCAATTGCGTGATATAAAGTCACAATTGCGAGTTATAAAGTCAGAATTGCATGTTATAAAGTCAGAATTGCGTGATATAAAGTCACAATTGCGTGATATAAAGTCACAATTGCGAGTTATAACGTCAGAATTGCATGATATAAAGTAAAAATTGCGAGTTATAAAGTCAAAATTACGAGTTATAAAATCACAATTGCGTGATATTATATAAAGTCGTAATTGCGTGTTATAAAGTCAGAATTGTGCGTTATAAAGTCAGGATTGCGTGATATAAAGTCAGAATTGTGCGTTATAAAGTCAGAATTATGTGTTATAAAGTCAGAATTGCGAGTTATAAAGTCAGGATTGTGTGATATAAAGTCGCAATTGCGTGATATAAAGTCACAATTGCGAGTTATAAAGTCAGAATTGCATGTTATAAAGTCAGAATTGCGTGATATAAAGTCACAATTGCGTGATATAAAGTCACAATTGCGAGTTATAAAGTCAGAATTGCATGATATAAAGTCAGAATTGCTTGAGATAAAGTCGCAATTGCGAGTTATAACGTCAGAATTGCATGATATAAAGTAAAAATTGCGAGTTATAAAGTCAAAATTACGAGTTATAAAATCACAATTGCGTGATATTATATAAAGTCGTAATTGCGTGTTATAAAGTCAGAATTGTGCGTTATAAAGTCAGGATTGTGTGATATAAAGTCAGAATTGCGAGTTATAAAGTCAGAATTGCGTGATATAAAGTCGCAATTGCGTGATATAAAGTCAGAATTGCGAGTTATAAAGTCAGGATTGTGTGATATAAAGTCAGAATTGCGAGTTATAAAGTCAGAATTGCGTGATATAAAGTCGCAATTGCGTGATATAAAGTCAGAATTGCGAGTTATAAAGTCAGGATTGTGTGATATAAAGTCAGAATTGCGAGTTATAAAGTCAGAATTGTGTGTTATAAAGTCAGAATTGCATGTTATAAAGTCAGAATTGCGTGATATAAAGTCAGGATTGTGTGATATAAAGTCAGAGTTGCGTGATAGAAAGTCAGAATTGCGAGTTATAAAGTCAGGATTGTGTGATATAAAGTCGCAATTGCGTGATATAAAGTCACAATTGCGAGTTATAAAGTCAGAATTGCGTGATATAAAGTCGCAATTGCGTGATATAAAGTCAGAATTGCGAGTTATAAAGTCAGGATTGTGTGATATAAAGTCAGAATTGCGTGATAGAAAGTCAGAATTGCGAGTTATAAAGTCAGGATTGTGTGATAGAAAGTCAGAATTGCGAGTTATAAAGTCAGGATTGCGTGAGATAAAGTCACAATTGTGAGTTATAAAGCCGGAATTGCATGATATAAAGTCGCAATTGCGAGTTATAGCGTCAGAATTGCGAGTTCTAAACTCAGAATTGAGTGATATAAAGTTGCAATTCTGAGGTTAAGTTGAGTCATCTGGGAGGTCACTGCCCGTCACTGCTCAAGCCATTATAAAAGGAGTGTTGTTTATTTGTTTTCTGTATATAATTTAATCAATGTAAATGTAAATATTTAAATATGTATTTGATCTGGCCTTCAGGAGATGTAGAGATTATTACTAATATCGGACCTGATGATCGTCTGGTGCTGGAGGGATATTTCGATCCTATTGTTGTAACATTTCTGGAGCTGATTTACTCTGATGGAGACTCAACCGCTACTGTACGAACCGTCAAAACACTGGATGCTGATCAACTTAAGGAGGTTTGTTTCACTATTATATTTGTTGTGTATAAAGTGTATAAAAATAACATAACCATAGTTACATATTCATACATATATATTACTTTAATAATGGAAGAAAGTGCCACATACTGTATGTCTCTTTGTGTGTTTTATTTCTTCCAGTCAGGAGTGAATTGGTATTATTCAGTGACCTGCTCAAACACAGGGGTATGTTTATTTACACAATAGCATAATCCAATCATTCAGTAAGAATTATGGAAGTAGGTATCATCACATAAATCTTCATTACAAAAATTTCATTGTGCATTTCAGCTGAAAAATATCCGGACGTTAGAAGTTCAGGATGTCAATGACAATCCTCCGATCTTCCAGAATAAAACATACAGCGTCACAGTGTCAGAGGTGTGTGTAATGTCACATCTTTATACAGCAGAAGTGTGTTTGGTCACTCAGAGACTCACATCTCTTTGTAAACTGTGTCTTTTGCTCCAGGCGACAGCTGTGGGTTCAGATGTGCTCAGGGTTATAGCTGAAGATGCAGATGTTTATCCAGAAAACACCAATATTATATATTCTATACTGGTGAGTCTCAACTGAGTCTCATGTATTTGATATATTACTAACACAACAGGCTTCTACAAAAGTCAAATTATAGATGACCGTGATAGTAGACAAGTTCCTGGAACTACATTTCTCTGATAACAAACTTGGACTATGATTTGCTACTTAGCTGGACAAAATGAGTGAGTGCAAAAATAATCATACATTTTTTGTCCATTTTCCTAAAAGAGAAAGACAAAATGTAAGAGATTTAATTGTATATGCTTTATGTGCTTATGCTTAAACACTTTTGTTTAAAAGACTACCATAGAGATACCTCAAAGTTAGTAGCATGAAAACCAACTAATTTTGATTTCATGTGGCATTAAAAATCTGAAGGAAACAACAGTTGGAACAATATTTTTCAAGGCTGGTTGAGTTTGTTGTATCATATAGACAATAAGAAATCCCAACTTTCACTTGTACATCCCAATCATCTCTGACATTGTTACTGTTTATCTAATCCCATTGTTTTCATACCACTCCTCGTAAACCAATTAGGCTCTGGATTCATTTTTTTTAGTTTCTATGATTTCTAAGTTTATTTTCTTATATGTTTAATCAATTTATTTTTAGGTCTGAAATTTTTAATATAGATCATATCTAACACAGTAATGCATTCAGTTATTTTTTTAGAAAATACATATATATTTGAGTGTAATAATGTGTGAGCTCAGTTTGTGTCATCTGAATCCCATGCCCTGACAGCCTCCAGTACCAGATAAATTTGAAGTGAAAGATGACGGAAACATCAGGTTGAAACAAGCTCTGAACTACGACAGTGCTCAACAGTACATCTTCACCGTACAAGCTAAAGACAAAGTAAAGACAAACTCTGACATCCTACCAGTCACATATCCATTTAACTAAGCATTGCTTTACATTTAAAGGAAGAGTGAAAATTCTGTCATCATTTACTCACCCACAAAAGCTGTCACTGGGGCAGTACCTTTTCAAAAGGTAGACCTTTGAACCCTCTTTACCCCGAAAGGGTGCATATTACTACCTCAAAGATATGTTATACATTTTGAAAGGGTGCCAGTCCAATGAGAATGAGAGTGCATGACTTTCTTTCTTTTGTGGAAAACTAAAGCAGATGTTTAGTAGAATTGTCCAAACTGCTTTTTCCCCATACATTGACATTTTCATTTTTGGATGAACTATCATTTTAATGTAGATAGTATTAAAACTATGTTTCTTTGCAGGATAAAGAAGAATTCAGTGACACCACAACAGTTACAATAACGGTTGACGATTTTGACAATCTAAACCCTTATTTTGATCACAGTCTCTACAAGGGATACATTGAGGAAAATCAGGTAAATAACATCATGATCAATATTTAAACGCATGTCTGATCAAACAAATGAAACCCTCCATGTCTTTTCTGTCCATGCACAGGTAGGACAGTTTTCAGACATCACTCCTGAGGCCATAAAAGCTCAAGATGGCGACACGGGCATCAACGAGCCTGTACTTTACAGCATAACAGCAGGTGCTGTTAACAGAAGATTTACAACACACTTACATGACATGAGTCCTAATCTAAATAACCTCCTCTTCCTGTTTCAATTAAAGTTTCTCTGTAGATGTGTGAGAGCTCGAGGTGAAACACTGATTTTAAATCTGATAATATAGAAAATTCCACCAAACTATATTCAAGCACAGTAATTGTGATAAAACAAGCACTTTACACACCTAATAACACACTACTATTTGAATAAAGGAATATAGTAATTTTCTATATTAAGTTTCTGATAATAACACAGCATATATCCACATTTCTGTTCCAGCCTTTCCAAATGAGTATCAGAGTAACTTTGACATCGATCAAAACAGTGGAGTAATTTCTGTGACAACGGCACTAGACAGAGAGGAAGTCGACCAGATAACTGTTCACATACAGGTATCAGACGTTTCTGAAGACATTCATGAATCTGAAGAGGTTTCAGGATTGTGTTTGTTTATATTTTCTATTCATGATTTTCTTATAAACAGGTAACTCAGCAGAATGATGCCCGTAAAACTGCTAACGCTGTGGTGTCCGTCACCATTGAGGATGTGAATGACAACCCTCCGAAATTTGACCAGGATGAGTACACCGTATCTATTCTGGAAAATTCACCACCGGATCAGTTTGTGCTTCAGATTAGAGTCACTGATCCAGACCTGGTACAGTTCCTGAAAACATCACTGTCTGTTTGTAAAGTAGATCAAATAAACACAAAAATAAAAAATACAGACTTGCAAACACTAAAATGGTGAACCATTTTTAAACACCAAAAATGATGATCCAATCATCCAGAGCTCCCAACAACTTAAAAACACTAAGCGACCGTTTAGCAAAATTATGTTTTATTAACAAAGTTCGGGAGGAGCACGTTCAGATAATTAACACAAGTGGAGAGCACTCAGCAATCAATGGTAAGAGGTATATACACTCAGCAGTCTCACCACAATCCATTGACAATTTTGCAGCATACCCTTCTCCATGCTTCTAGTCCTAAACACTTACATACGGGGGAGTACTCTGGGTTCGGGCCGAACTCCGAACCCCTTCCCCCGGACAGCACGCCAAATACGCATTAAACTTTACCCCCTCAAATTGTATGTAAGTGTGAACTCGTGAAACTCTAGCAACCACCCATTAATAAATTCGAACACCTTAACAAGTAATTCCCCAACTGCTCAGAACACTTTAGAAATGGTTAAGAAATGCAAGTATTCAAGGCATAACACTTGAAGTATATAACTTTTTGACTGTACTAAAGCACAAAAATTTCCTAATATGCTTGCAGAGATTTAGGAAACATGCTAAGTTCACATACTTTTGTCTCCTAAAAACAAAGCTACAGGCAGTTATTCTACTTTGAAATGTGCGTTCCGCGTCAGAACTGTTTTTGTTTTGGTCTGACAGTGATTTCGCTGCTGATTTACCCAATAGTATTTTGACACCCTGGGTTTATCAGTTAGCAGAAAACACAGTGTATTACAGCCATGGAAGTCAGCAAACAAACAAGGTCAGAAATAGCAGATTTTACCCGACCTAAAAAGCCTTGGCATCCATCTAAGAAGCTCTATGTCCAGAGGCATATTAAAACATGGATAAATCAACTCATCAACTCACACTGTAAGGCTCGTCACCTTCCATTGTCAGTTGTGCTCATTTCTGTTGCGTGTCCTCCTCAATCTGGCAACCCGTGAGCATCAAGTCTGAGGAGTGGACGAGAGAAACAACCCTCTCCAATATTTTGAATTTGGACAACAGTACCCATTTCAACCGCTAGCTGTCAATACTGCCGGTTTAAAACTCTCTTCTAACTACCCGAGTCTTCAAACTTAAACTGATATAGCTGATATAAACTTCCATTTAAGGTTTTGTTAAGCCAACATTCAAAGTTTCATTTGATGTACTTACCTTATCTAGTTTTCTCTGTGATCAGGGTGGGTTCTCTAAAGGTCACTTTATCATGGTTAGCGATACCTTCGTTATCAACAGTCAAGGAGTAATATCACTCCGGAGCGACGCCACCTTGGATAGAGAAACTGTAGACAATTACATCATACAGGTACAAAGCAACCACATTCATTTCTTAAATCCAACTAGTTATAAAATGTTCAGGATGACTATTCATTCTGAATGGGATTGCTTGCATTGTCTTTCTCAGGTTGTAGCTGTAGACCAGCCTGTCGATGGTTTAAGCTCCACAGCTCAGATCATCATCACTGTTCTGGACGTCAACGACAACAACCCACAATTCCTTCCTCTCCCAGAGCCCATTGAGATTCAGGAAGGTGCGTACACACCCTCATCACCTGGAGAGGTGTGCGAAATCTCAGCCACAGACGCTGACATTGGAGACAACGGACGTGTCACCATCTCTACTAACTCTTACAGTGAAATATTCAGATTCAGAGAGGTGAGGGGACTTATGAGAAAGGCAGCTGTCACTGTGCCTACAGTAAATTATATCATAATTATATGTCTTTATAAATATGAAATTGTAAAAAAAACGCTTATTTCATTCCTTCAGGATGGGACTCTCCTTGCCATTGAGGAACTGGATCGGGAGACACAGGATGTGTATGATGTGGTCATTGTTGCTATGGACCATGCAATCCCACAGAGAAATGTACAGTAATAATATCTATTTATTTGATGTAAATATGTGTAGTTCAATTCAATTTGCCATTGGAGCATTCTGTGGCATTTCCTCATTTGGAAGGTTGTAAAGGGTTTAATCTGTCTGCCAGCATACAAAGTTTGTAAAAGTGATTCCAAGGAAGAACTAGTTGACTGATTGGCCATAGCTTCATGGAATATAAACTTTGAAAGATTTTCCCAATTTAGTTTGAGCCGTTGTTTAAGTAGCATTACAACCTTGAGCACACCTGCACATTTATATTGTCCTAAAGGTTATATCTCAGTTTGATTTTTTATTTATCTATCCCTAAATGACACACAAACATGCAAAAAGAAGCTGCAGTATGTTCTGGATTTTATGCAGATATTCAAAAATCTGGCTACCTGATACTAGTTCAATCCTTACAAGTTAATTACTGTTAATTCCAGACATTAAGTTAGATACTAGACACTGCAAATATCAGCTTTTGGTCTGTAATACAGTAATATAGTAATACAAAGGTTTGTTTGGGATCATTTTCTGCAGAACATCACCACAGTGAGGGTCAGTATCACAGATGTCAATGACAACGCTCCAGTTTTCAGCTCCGACACCTACAGGAAAAGCATTCGGGTTAAAGACGCCAAAGTTGGAGATGTGCTGCTGACGCTCTCGGCCACAGATAAAGATGCTGGAAACAATGCGCTAATTAGTTACAGGTAAGCTTAAGCTAACTAAACTCCCATTTCATTAGGATCAATAATATGAAGGCTAAACAATGAACACACTTACCTACATCACTCCTTTAAGACAGATGCATGAATGTTGTTTTTCTGTAGTTTTTCTGAAGACTCCTCAATGGTCGCATTGGATGCTGAAACAGGAGACATCACTTTGACCTCTGACCTTAGCGAGGTCACAGAAGACACGCTGCTAAACCTTACTGCTATAGCGACAGATCATGGAACACCACCAGAATCTGATGAAGGTTTAGGCTTTATAACAGCATTGTTGTTCTTCCTTAACAGGAGCTCTCTCTAGTGCAGTGTGTTCTCACCTAAATACTGTAAATATGTCCACAAAGAGGCAGAAAAATGCTAGCTCTAATGTAGTACTACTAGTGTTAATGCAGTTTATGCCAGCACAAAACATTTATAGAGTTAAAACTGTTTCCAATTTCCATTTCACATGATTGGAAATAACATATAGAGCTACAATAGTCTCAAAATGAAACATTTTAACAAAATATGATTCACAAATGCGTACAATTTACAAACTCATAATTCTTATTCACAAAACATATTACTAAAACATACACAACTAAATTTACATTCACTAAACAAAAAAAAGCAATTCATAAATACAAGTATCTTATGTTTTAACGTATACAAATTGATTGTTGAATCTGCATTTGCAAATCGTGTGTATGTGTGTATCACTTTAGGGCTTTTGGTCTATTTTGTTTAGATTTCAGCACAAATTGTTCTGTAATCTGCTAAAACACTGCCTGCACAGTCATTCAAATCTAAAGTGAGCCCTGCATCTTGTGCTACAACTTCAGACATCTATAGCCTCTTCAATATCTCCGTCTTTAACAAATCTCAAGAACATCTCCCAAATTTCGTAAAATTAAGAAGACTTCACCTTGATCACATATGTAAGCTTCTCAAGGGCCAAACTGGATATCAAGTTTTTCAGCCAAAGTACAAGGGAAGGACAACTTGTATTCTTCCAGCAAAGGGCAACTGAACGCCTGGCTTGTAGTAGGCATAAATCCACCAGTTTTTTCTTTTTGACAGGCAGAGAGTAATTCTCCACATAGACACCCAATACACATATTACTGGGCTTAAAGAAATAGGAGTAGTTATAAATTGAGATACATACTGAGTCACTTTACTCGAAAACTTTTGTACCTCACCACATTCCCACACACAATGAAAAAATGTACCTTGGAAACCTCGTCTTTTATTTTCAGAATTTTCTTTATGATTCTGTACCAGTATATTATATAATTGGGTAATTCGCCCTTTACTGAAACAGTCTTGTGTGGAAAAGGTTTCCGGTGTGGATAATGAAGGGAGTTGCACAGAATTCTTTAGTTTCGAAAAAATAAAACTTCTAAGCTGCAGGTATTTAAAAAAATGTTTCCGGGGTATATGAAACTTTGATACCAGATTGTCAAATGACATTAAAATATTGTCTTCATTTAAGTCCATTAATCTAACTATTCCCTTATTCAACCATAGTTTAAACCCCGTATAATTTTTAGCTGGAGTGAAATATTCATTCCCACAAATCAGGGAGAAGCAAAACAACAATGGGGCCTCTCCGAGAAATGTATGAACTTCATACCAGATCATAATGGTATTCTTTACAAATGGGTTATGGTACATTTGTGTCCCAAACGTGTGCCCTTGGTTTGCATGTAAGAATCAACCTGACCTCAATAGAATTAACATGTCAAAACTAACATCTTTCTTCTCTCTGTAGCTGAAGTCTTGATCTACTTCGAAATTGCTCCTTTCTCTGAGAGTGTGAGTTTTGAAAGCTCCTCCTACAACTTCACAATAAAGGAGAATGAACCTGAGGCCTCAACAGTGGGCAAGGTCAAGGCATTAACAGGAAGTCCAGTGGTTACGGTCAGCTATAACATGAAGTCACACAAGCATGTCTTCTCTGTGGATGGTGAGGGAACCATAAAAGCTCTCAGACCGCTGGACAAGGAGGAAGAGGAGTGGTTCATCCTCACAGTAGAAGCCATAGACTCCAGAACTCCTGCAAACACTGCAGAGACAACGGTACTATCCTTAAGGCCATTGCACACTGAGTCCGAAATTCGCATCCGAAATTTTCGCACGTAAAAAAAAAAATTCGACCTCATGTTATGTCAATCATGCTTGCACACTGTCTACGAAACTTTCGTCCGTAAAAAAAAAATTCGGATTGGGTTCGATTTTCTGCGTTTTTCGCATCCACAGCCAGTGTTTTGTGAGGTTTTTGGAAAATTCAGAGCCACCGTACAAGCGAACGACAAAATCCAGAATGACGTCTGACAAGTTGATACACTTCGTCTCGCAGCACAAGTACTGTATGAAAAACAAAATGCGGATTACAAAGACACTGAATAAAATATAACCTGTATACAGCTGTTCTGTCTGCCCAGCGCTTCTGCCGGCCGCGTGTGTGTGTGTGTCCGTCCATAGACATACTAACAGTTTCTGTTCAGGATCGATTGGTTCACGGAAATTGGTGGTCTTTTTAATATGTGGCTCCAGTATCGCTAGCAAAGCATCAAACTGTTCCACTGACATTCTGAGGTAAATTTTGAATCGTTTGGGATAATTTCGCAACTCCTTGATAAGGAGGTGAAACTCTCCTTCCTCTCGGCGCAATCTCAGGATTGGATGGACCCAATATTTCCTCTTTCTTTTTCTCTTTTTAAGAAGAAAGAGGGCAACAAATTCATCCTCACTGCTTGACGAATCCATTTAGTATTTTTTGCGTTTTTTCCCGCAAAGGTTTAATAAATACGCATCGGACTCAGTGTGCAAGGTTTCTGTGCGTGACGAATTTTACTGCTGACGAACACGAAAAAACGCATACGAAAATTTCGGACTCAGTGTGCAATGGCCTTTACTTTAAACTAAGGCCAGAAACAAACTCTACACAAGTGCACAATTTATGTTAATGCATAGTGTATTTTGTTAAAATGTATGTTAATGCCCACTGTATCCCCCATTAAAGCAACATTGCATTTGCATTCTGACACATTTAAGAATGCAATGACACAAGTTGTGCAGTTATAAGTGTTTGCGTTCTCATACTTACCTAGAGTATGTTTTTACTCTTAAGGCCATTGCACACTGAGTCCGAAATTTTCGTATGCGTTTTTTCGTGTTCGTCAGCAGTAAAATTCGTCACGCACAGAAACCTTGCACACTGAGTCCGATGCGTATTTATTAAACCTTTGCGGAAAAAAACGCAAAAAATACTAAATGGATTCGTCAAGCAGTGAGGATGAATTTGTTGCCCTCTTTCTTCTTAAAAAGAGAAAAAGAAAGAGGAAATATTGGGTCCATCCAATCCTGAGATAGCGCCGAGAGGAAGGAGAGTTTCACCTCATCAAGGAGTTGCGAAATTATCCCAAACGATTCAAAATTTACCTCAGAATGTCAGTGGAACAGTTTGATGCTTTGCTAGCGATACTGGAGCCACATATTAAAAATAAGACCACCAATTTCCGTGAACCAATCGATCCTGAACAGAAACTGGCAGTATGTCTATGGACGGACACACACACACACACACACACACACACACACGCGGCCGGCAGAAGCGCTGGGCAGACAGAACAGCTGTATACAGGTTATTTATTCAGTGTCTTATCCGCATTTTGTTTTTCATACAGTACTTGTGCTGCGACTGCGAGACGAAGTGTATCAACTTGTCAGACGTCATTCTGGATTTTGTCGTTCGCTTGTACGGTGGCCCTGAATTTTCAAAAAACCTCACAAAACACTGGCTGTGGATGCGAAAAACGCAGAAAATCGAACCCAATCCGAATTTTTTTTTTACGGACGAAAGTTTCGTAGACAGTGTGCAAGCATGATTGACATAACGTGAGGTCGAATTTTTTTTTTAACGTGCGAAAATTTCGGATGCGAATTTCGGACTCAGTGTGCAATGGCCTTTACTCTTAAAGTCTTAAGGCCATTGCACACTGAGTCCGAAATTTTCGTATGCGTTTTTTCGTGTTCGTCAGCAGTAAAATTCGTCACGCACAGAAACCTTGCACACTGAGTCCGATGCGTATTTATTAAACTTTGCGGGAAAAAACGCAAAAAATACTAAATGGATTCGTCAAGCAGTGAGGATGAATTTGTTGCCCTCTTTCTTCTTAAAAAGAGAAAAAGAAAGAGGAAATATTGGGTCCATCCAATCCTGAGATTGCGCCGAGAGGAAGGAGAGTTTCACCTCCTTATCAAGGAGTTGCGAAATATCCCAAACGATTCAAAATTTACCTCAGAATGTCAGTGGAACAGTTTGATGCTTTGCTAGCGATACTGGAGCCACATATTAAAAAGAGGACCACCAATTTTCGTGAACCAATCGATCCTGAACAGAAACTGGCAGTATGTCTATGAACGGACACACACACACACGCGCGCGGCCGGCAGAAGCGCTGGGCAGACAGAACAGTACAGGTTATATTTTATTCAGTGTCTTTGTAATCCGCATTTTGTTTTTCATACAGTAGCCTACTTGTGCTGCGAGACGAAGTGTATCAACTTGTCAGACGTCATTCTGGATTTTGTCGTTCGCTTGTACGGTGGCTCTGAATTTTCAAAAAACCTCACAAAACACTGGCTGTGGATGCGAAAAACGCAGAAAATCGAACCCAATCCGAATTTTTTTTTTACGGACGAAAGTTTCGTAGACAGTGTGCAAGCATGATTGACATAACGTGAGGTCGAATTTTTTTTTTTACGTGCGAAAATTTCGGATGCGAATTTCGGACTCAGTGTGCAATGGCCACGTCAAAGTCAAAAGTTTCTCTTCTTAAAAGAAAGTTGCCACAGGGCTCATTTATATTTGTATTTTGTTCTCTCACAATCTTCAGGTCAGCGTTCAGGTTGAGAACGTGAATGAGGCTCCTGTGTTTGATGCTGAAATATATAAAGCAGAGATTTTCAGTATCTCTCCATACAAATTCCCTATAGTGAAGGTCCAGGTGAGTGTGGCATAGACATCAGATATAAATGCAGTGTATGTAGTCAGATCTATTTTGTAATAAGTGGTGTTCACTAAGGCAAACATCACTGTTTCTGTTGTTATTGCTCATACTAAAGGGCTAGTGATTTGTTCAAACCCTTAACCCTAAGTAATACATTTCGACATGCAACTCATCCCATGCCATCTGAGGAGATATATGTGCTGGTATTTTTCAAAGTGATCAGACTTACTTTTTTTCTCCTGGCATATAAAATGTTGATGTCTGAAATGTTTCCCCCAAAGCAGCTGAGCCATTCTTAGAAAAAAGTTATATACAGAACCCTTGACTCAATTTTAAAGAACCCTTTATGCTAAAAAAAAATATCTCAAATGATTGAATAATACTTTCATGTTTAATGGATTATTAAAAATGTTTCTAGTGGTAATATATGTTTACGAGCTGTTTAATTCATAAAATCTAATTAAGGTTAAAAATCTATTAAAATTAAATCCATAAAATGACCCCATGATGGGAACCCCTAAAAATTCGATATATGAAGTGCCTGACAGAAACTTTTAAGGTTCTAGATAGAAGAGTGCTATCTGTAAAAATATTACTGAACAGTGAACTTACTAAATGAAAGTACATAACCAAGCTAATTGTTGTTAATAGTTGTTAATAAACTTGATTTCATGAACACAATTGATTTCATGATTTTTTTTTTTTTTTTTTTTTTATTCACGTAACTGGTTGAAATGTGGTGGTGTTGTCCCTCAGGCATCGGACCCTGATGTGGGCGAGAGCTCAGAACTGCATTATTCCCTGCTGGACTCTACAACTCTGCTGGATGTGGAGGCAAGCACTGGTCAGGTCTACGTACTGGATGTATCCAAATTTGGAGGCAATCAATCCACCTTTCAGGTTAAAGCCACTGATAAACATGGGCTGTTCACGACTACAACAGTAGAGGTGAGCAGAAACAGAGAGAGAAAAAAGAGTTTCAAATGACCAATTACATTTTGATTGAGAAGAGAACACCTTTACAAACACTTCTTGTGTTTGTCACATGTAGATCGAAGTAAAACAAAGTGTACATCATGACAGCGTCTCAGTAATCTCCTTAAACCGGCCCGTATACATAGTGGATAAGAAGATACCAGAGATGGAAGAGTGAGTAATCTCTGTTCGTTACTGAAACATGTTATTGAGACAAAATAAGAGCATTTCTATTTGTGAAGTGCTAATGTGTTTTGAGCTAAGAGGAAACATGTTTAAGGATTAATTAACCCAAAACAAAATTTAAAAATGAATTATTTTACTCACCCTCATGGGATTCCTAACCTGTGTGTCCTGCTGTTTTCAAAGAAAATATTCATACAGTTCTTTCCCACAAAAAAAGCATAATAAAAAAAAAGTCCATATGACATTTCCAAGTCTAAGTCACCTTGTCTGTAGAACAGACTGAAATTTACACCATTATTTACTGAAAAGCTTCCCTTCTAGTGAGTTAAGTCAGGTGTCAAATTAAGGAAATGGATAGATCATGAGCAAAACATTATTTTAAGCCAGTTCTTATCAATGAATTGTTTTTTCTGTTTTACAAATTAGACTGAATTGGTGCTTCATGTTACCTCCTGTTATTGTTTTGTGTTCTATACACCATCTGATAGTGTGTTTTTCCCTCAGTTCCATGAAGAAAGTTTTAGGCTGGACTGTGAAAATCCTCAGTGTGAGAGCTGAGGATGGGAATGAGATATTCACCATTCTTAGAGAATCTACAGACAAAACTTACGTCAGTTTCATCACCATGGACTCCAGTGGTGATGTCATCCAAGCCACGGTGGTCAAAGAGTAAGTTGAACAAATATCAGTTTATTCAGACTAATCTAATGTGGAAATGTGCAAGTAACATGTTTTACAATAAATAGAGTCATAATGGTTGTAGCCTTGTGGTCAGTGCTCTGAGTTCTGAATACATACATTTTTATTTTAACTCTGACTGTCTACAAGGCTATTGGTTTGCCAACTATGTTTGTGTAAGAATACCAGTAAGGGATTGTGTGCTGCAATTGCACAAACTTTTAACATCGCAATACGCAGATATGTATCCAGCTTGAAAAGTGTTCCTCCTCAGAATTATGATTTATAAAGGTTTACAAATCATAAATATACATATTTATGAATACTTTATGTAAGTGCTTTACAGTTTTTTTGGATTGCTTAAGCACGATTTTCAAAACAGGGCCCGTGTTTTCAAAACACTACACACAGTTAGCACAACCACACACCCAATTAGCAAAACACTACAGATCCTTTGCATAATTAAACACTCTTGTAAAAACTATACACTTCTGTTTAAAAACCACACTTTGTTACCATATGAAACACACACGTTTCACATTACTATACTCTGTTCGCACGAGTTACACTCTGCTGTGATAAACCTAAAACACTTTTAGCACTTCTACTTCCCTATGATTAGATACACAAAAGAAATTTATTTGAAATATATTTTCAGAGTATATTTTGGAATATATGCAAATATTTGAAATTGGCCCAATAAATATATTTCACACTTAACATCATATATTTTTGTTATATTTCAGAATATATTTCAATGTATTTGGAATATATGCCACATATATTTTTGACACATTTGGGGACCCATACAGAAAAAAATACATTGAAAAATATTCTGAAATATAACAAAAAATATATGATGTTACAGTAAGTGTGAAATATATTTATTGGGCCAGTTTCAAATATTTGCATATATTCCAAAATATACTCTGAAAATATATTTTAAATATAGGGTAGAGTGGGGGAAAACGCCCCCCTTAAGGAAAATGTGACATTACAGTGAAACAAAACATAAATGTGACTAGAATTGCCATCCCGGTTTTGAGTGACTATGGCAGGAGTTATTCACCAAATATTAAAATTGCACAGCCTTCATAATTAATTAGTATTTCCACTGAAAATATTTTTGTACAAAGGGGGCGTTTTGCCCCAGCGGTGGGGTAAAACGCCCCCCAAGGTAGGGTAAAATGCCCCCTTTCTTACCAACCAGTTTGCTTCATAGATAAACAGCAAAATTAACAGACAATAGTTTTTAATCTCTAAAGGTAAAAGGCAAGTAATGTATCAACATGTATATATATTAATATTTATTTCAGAAATGTTCAAAATAGGCAAAATTAACTACCTTCCATCAGTGAGCTAACTGTGCTAGCAAGCTAGCTAGTTAATGCTCACTTGAGGTATTTTTTTCATGTTTTGTTCAAATATTTTGATTTTACCACCTAGTTATACTGCATTAAGTGTAAAACAAAGGATTTGATAGACAGAAATATTTTATTATAGTAATTATGATAGAGAAACTATGCCCCCAGGGGGGGGGGGCGTTTTACCCCTCAGCGTAGGGGGCGTTTTACCCCACAAGCTATGAGTTTTTTAAAATAATGTTTAATTTTTAAAATATAATTATATTCCTTATAAATAATATATGATCTCAAACTACAGACTTCACTATTCATCTATCATACATCACTGTGATATCCTGCAGAACAATATTCTTTTAAACACTTATTTACTAATATCTGAAAATTATAGCATTTACCATGTAATCCTCTTCTCTTTAAATGTGTCGCTGGTGTCAGCTTCTCCATAGAGATTTGTATATCCCCGTTATCAACGTAGTGCATAGCAACAGTAAAAACCTATATTGACTACTTTTAGTGGTTATTTTGGGAAAAACAGGTGGGGGGCGTTTTACCCCAGGGGGGCGTTTTCCCCCACTCTACCCTATTTCTTTTGTGTATGGGTACCATCAACAAAGTACAAATATAATGTAAATTCACCAAACACTACACAAGACCAATGTTGCAGACTGAAGAAACTCATTTATTTCTCAACACGCCCAAAATGTTGACCTGGAGATTCATAATACTGTAACAAAATGTCACTTTACATATTGTACTGTAAGTTTACTGTAAAAAAAAATAAATAATAAATAACACCTAGACATTGTCTCTTCGGCTAGCTGGATCTGGCCAGAGAATTTCATCAACATCGCAGGCAATGTTGTCATTAGCAAGACACCTTGGAAAGAAACGTCTTGAATGACTGCTGCTTTTTATAGTGCTTATACACCTGATTGGTGTGTCTACAATTAAGCAAACAAGTGTTTGCACACCTGATGACTGTGTTGAACCAATTGGTTGGACGGTGCGGTAATTTGACAGTCAGTGCTTTGGTATTGCAAGGAAGTGACTTCATGGCCTCGTTTACACTGCAGGTCTTGATGCCCAATTCTGATTTGTTGCCTAAATCCGATTTTTTTGACTGTCTGTTTACACGTTCTTTAAATTGTGACCCATATCCGATTCATATGTTTACACTTGCCATGGCTAGTAGCCTATATCTGAAACATATCGCGCATGCTTAAAGGGTTAAATTCTCTTGCACAAATGGACGAACACAAAATATGTTTCATGCTCTGCAATATGCAAAGTTGCCAAACACCACTTTTGAATAAGAAACAATGTCTATAAAACTCGTTATCCACGAATCACAAGCGTATCGGTGAGAACACTCATTAAAACAACATACACACACCCGAACTTGACTGCACATCACATATTTGAGATTACTGATACTGCTTTCATTCGTAATGCAACGGACCGATCTACGGCACATAAATTAAGGGCTGTTCACTGTTATACAATAAAGAGCCTGCACAGCGACAAGAAATAGAAATTAACACAAAAAAACTGTCTAGAGCCTTTACTTACACAACACTGACAGTGGAGTTGCGCTCAGGAGTAGAGCAGCTATGGACAATTTTCTTTTTCTTTTTTGAGCGGCTGCGGACAAATTCTTTCTATGCACACACAATATTAGCTACATCACAATCTGCGCGCATGTTTTAAAAATATAATTGAACATGTAAATAGTCCTAGCACTTTTTAAATTTAAATAGCCCACTTAAAGTGTTTATTACAAATAAATTATTAATTGCTTAAAATGAATAAATGTAAATGAACAAAAATTTTCGTTAAATTTACAATCATGTGAAAACACTTCCCGTGCCCCTCTCCACATTCCTCTCCTACAATGACACAACGTTTCGTCGGGCCATCCGTCCCTTTGTAGATGTGCGTCGGGGTTTCTCTCGTCATTAAACCGCGGAGACGTTGCCTAATGCCTCAGAAAATCCGATCTGCCTGTTTACATGACAGTCGCATTGGCACATATCCGATTTATTTCCACATATGAATGAGGCCTGAAACCGATCTGGAAATATCCGAATGCATGCGTTTTTTTCCTGTTTACACTGTCATAGAACACATCCGATCTGTGTCACATGTGAGCAAAAAATCGGAATTGGGTCACATTTCACTGGCAGTGTAAACGGGGCCCATGATAGATTTTTGTGTGTAATGTATGTTAAGAGTGTTTAGTGTTTTGCAAATCACTGTGTGTAGAGTTTTGCAACAAGTGTGAGGTTGACAATGTGCTTATAGTTGTGCAAATATGGGCTGATGTTTTGCTTCTTGAGTGTAAGGTTTTGCTAATAGTGTACTACTTTTAATTTTAGTGTGTAAGCAATCCAAAAAAACTGTAACAAAAATAAGCTATTTATATGAAAAAATGTATGTATGAGCATTAACAAAAATATATTCTCTTCACAATTCCCTCTGGCCTGCTTGCCTGAATTACATCTATTCTTTATAATTAGGATGAGAGTGTAATGGGCAGCATCTGAAATATCTTCACTCCCACAGGAAACTGAACAGTGAGAACAAAGTTTTAACATCTGAGCTGGAGAAGGTTTTTGGTCCTGGTTTGGAAATCAAAGTGGAGGACAGTTCAGGAGACTCTGGAGAATCCAGTCAAGCCGTCACAATCGCTCTAGGTGTTCTGCTGCCTGTAATCAGTGTGGCTTTAGTGTCGACAATTATCTATCTTGTCAAGTAAGTTATTACTGGCCATGTAACTGCAGTCTGTGTGTGTGTGTGTGTGTGTGTGTGTGTGTGTGTGTGTGTGTGTGTGTGTGTGTGTGTGTGTGTGTGTGTGTGTGTGTGTGTGTGTGTGTGTGTGTGTGTGTGTGTGTGACAGAATAAACTTAGTTATGGTCAACTAACCTGTCTACTAATCCCAATTGAAAAATAAACTTAAAGTCATCATTAAAGCAAAATAGATTTTTTTATTTGATTGATTTAAATGGTCTGTTCTGTTTCACCTGGACTGCCAGTAATTAAAACTACAGCTTTCCTAAAATGCCGTAATGTGATGCCAGTTGTCTTTATAGTGATAAAATGATGTTTTATGTTGAACATTGCTCATGTTTTAGGAGTATTTTTTTATACAGTGAAGAAAATTAATATGTTTGGTCAATTAGTTATAATACATATTTTTGCTGCCTCAGGAAAAAGGGCACCGATTCTGAGAGACAGAGTTCAGATACTGACATTGATTTAACTGAAAGGAGACACAGTATTGACAACTTTGCTAACTTTATCAAGTAAGTGTCAAAATAATGTTAAAGATCTGATACAAATAGTTTGAAAAGATTGTTCTCAAATACAAAATATGCATCAGTTACCATGTTTTTATCAGCATTGATTTGTTCTGAGATGTTTGAGTAAACATGTTTCTTCTTTTGTTAACAGAAACCCAGAACCCAGAGAGGTAAAGCCCCTTACTGTAACAACAAACCCATAGAGTATCATTCATTAAGTATCATTTTGTCATTAAAATGGAATCTAAATTCTTATTTATAATTTTGTCCTATATGCTTTGTGTGTTTCTTAGGTTGATGTTAGTAACAGATCCTGACAGAGAATCTGAGAATGGAAGTGATATCAGTGGAAACAGCATCTCTGCCCTCTGAAAACACCCTGATGGATCAAATCTCATCACTTCTTCTCAGTGGTGTACAAGACTTAGAGAGATGCCCTACATGGAGGAAAGAACACGAGTATCAAGTCTTCTTTAGACAGAAATCAGGCTCTGGGCTCACAATAACAAACTTAAGTCACAACCAAGCAGCAACCTTCCGGTCTCTCTCTTGAATGCAACACAGAAGTGACTTAAACTGGAATTCATCGACTGGCCACTAGAGACAGGCTGCTAAAAAGAGAATCAATCCCATAAACCCCCATGTTAATATGCCCAACTTTACAGCAGAAAAAATGTTTACAGCCTGGTACAAAAAGTGGTTTTGGTCTATAAAGCTAATTTTAACCTTCATGACAACTGTGAGGGGGTGAATTTTTTTATAACTAATCTGTTTAAAATCTATTAAGCCTTAAAGTTCTGCATAATTAAGGGCGTGGCCACTTGAGTGACAGGTGGATTGCCACTGCTTCACTACTAGCCGTTTGTCTGCTGTCTGTTAGCGTCACGTCACCTCAGCTAATACGCCTCGCTGCCCATTGTCGTTTATCCAGGAGTAATTTTTTTTTTCAGTCTATGGCTGTCAAGATGGCGACGGTCAGCTCCGCCCACTTTGGTTATAAAAATGCTCTTCAGAAACCTACGGGTGATGTCACAGATACTACGTCCATGTTTTTTTTTTACAGTCTATGGTCACAACAGACACAACACAGGGCGAATTCCCTTCAAAGAGACAAGCATTCGTGTCTCATAGTGTCTCTACCCATCACAAAGCCAGACGTCACTGCTACTTTATTATGAATTGGAACATTATTTTAAAACATAATTCATACTGAAACAAAATACTGAAAAATACAGCTGTTAAGACAGATGTAGCACTGTAGTTCTGTAGAGCAAACAGGAGAGGTGGTGCTGGATACGCCACAGTCACTTCGATTGATTCCCAAGGAATAGAAGAACTGCCAAATGTGTAAATAAATGTAGATTTTTTTAAATATAGCCTCTGTGTCTTTAATTAACATTTAGCATTTGGTAAAAAATAACAAAAAAAAGTGTTATGTTAGAGATATTTCGTTATATTTCCAGATAGAATCGCAAATAAATTCTAAAAAATCGTACAATTACATCTTTGAAGTGACCAGTAATGGTCACATAAAAGGGCCCTTAATGAAGGTATTTGGTTGCTTATTTTGGTTTGGAATTTTCCATCATATATGTTACACAGTTACTTTGGGAAGATTTCTTATGTGTCTCATTAAACTATGAGTTAAGTCTGTCTATACAAGAGACATAATGATAAGATGACAGTAAAATAAGCATTTCTACTAGACCACAACTACTGTGATTGGTCAGGATGAATTCTGCGGTAGCTTTGCATTCAGCTTCAGAATGAATATAATAGAGCCTGGAAGCTTTTAATGAAAGCAGTGACACTAATTAAACACAAACACTTGAGAAGACCACAACAATGTATGCTAATATTGATTAGGCTTGGGTAGGAGATACCCACAGTACTGTATGTAGAACTAAAGTTTTTTTGTTTTGTTTTTAAGTAGACTACACAGAACAAAGACATTTTTACAGAGCATAAGGCATTAGGCAGCTTGCTAGATTTAGGAACAGAGCATACTCCCAATCACGGGAGTCAAGTTCAACTCATCTGAGTGTATGTGATCTAACTCCATAGTAAAAGACTTGCTCCCTTTTTCCATTCGAAAACGAAGGACACATAGTATACGGATTTCTAAGATCTGAAATAAATGTTTGTGTGTTCAAATATATCATTTTATAAATAAAATAAACTGTAACAAAACAGTATAATTAATAGTCAACAAGATGGAGTTGTTGGAGTATGTAATGTTTTGTTTTTTGAAGAAAAAGTAGGCCTACATATTTTGAGTGCGTAGCAGAAGAGTAAGCTATAGGCCATCTCTTTGGGACATACATATTACTTCGTAATAACTGTGTCTTTAACGGACAGCTCTGTACGTGCATCCTGTCGTTTAAACTGCCCTGTCAATCATTGTCATAAGTAAAATGCTCCACATTCCATTTAATTAAATTTCCTACTGTTTTGGGGAGAAATGTAGTGAAATGGACGGACAAAATGCGAAGACGGTGCACTCCTAATATTTACTTCTGAATGGGAAAAACTGAATGGGAAAAACTGTTACGCGTGCATTATGGCGGGGAATACGTCTGCCTTCTAAGTAAAAGAGCCAATCGCTGATTGTCAAAATAAGCCTTTTTAAAGTTATTTGTGCATAAGAAACAACATTAATGTCAGATTTTGTTGCTGATTTGAAATATGTTATTTAATTGTGAGTTCGGCAAGCAGATTTCAGAAAGATAGGACTTTGGATGCCCGAATTAGCTGCCCAGAGGCGTTGCAAATATGGCCTCCGAGTGAACATACTGTCCTTGAAAGGGACTTTTTGGACACTTTTCTATCCCATGAGGCCACCGGAGAGGATTTGTGAATGGCAGTGAAGCAATGCTGACGCTGGTTGGTTACGTGACAGTAACACAATGTTGCATGGAGTACGTTCCAATTTCATTCATACTACACAACACACATTCATACTATAACATACTTTTTAATGGTCGCGAAGTCCAAATTCAAATGTATTAGGCTACATACCTACAGTATGCAATTTCGGACACGCCATCACTGTCCTGCAGAATTTAGCTCCAACCATAATCAGACACACCTGAAGCAGCGAGAAGGGTATAGCTGGAGCCTGGGCTGTGTTCGAAATCTCCCCATACCCTCATTCACTATTCCCTACATTACTCCACTTATATAGTTGTAACGGTCACCAGCTGGAGTGCCCTTGAGAGCCAACAGAGGGCACCCTCACAAACTACATTTCCCATAACTCACTGCCCGGGCTCATCATCCCTGATTGCATCCACCTGTGTCTCATTACCTTGTTAGTCTCAGCCTATTTAAACCATGTACACTCATTCACTCCCTGCGAAGTCTTGTATGTTGTCTCACTGCATTTCTGAGAGTGTTTGTTTCCTGTTTCTCCCGTGTCCTGGTTCTCTTGATTCTCTGCCTGCTCCCTCGGATTTCTCTCTTTGCCTCAGCCTTGATCTGTTATTGTTTGTATTGTCTGTTTGTGTATGACTCTTGCCTGTTATCTGGATTATGTCTTTGTATTAACCTGTTCAATAAATACTGCATTTGGATCCTCAACCTTTGTGTCTCAGAGCAGTTCATGACAATAGTCCACTTGAATGAGTGAGTAAATTTGGACACTGAGTGCGCCGAAGGGCTGCTGCTTTTGCATAGTTGTGCTTGCTGTTTAAAGCTACACTGTGTAGGATTTTCTTCCATCTAGCGGTGAAATTGTTTATGACTACCAACTGAATATTACTTTCTAGCCCCTCCCATTCCGAGGGCATTTTAACTCCTACGGTGGCCGTATTATTTCAAATCTGTCTGCAGTAGCGAGTAATCTCTTGTAAAACCGTGAAAGGCGAAGCTTGAATTTCCAGCTATGTCCCTCTTTGGCTAATGTATTTTCAAGATGGAGGCGCAACATGGCTGCCGCCATTTGAGCAACTCGCTCGTATGTATTCTAAATGGCAGATTCTACGCTTACGAGAATACTTGATTAGTTGGTAGAAGTAATTACACATTAATGAGCACATATCATTTTGAAAGAACAAAGTGTTTTTTGCTAAGAATCAACTTAAAAAATTACACAGTGTAGCTTTCATAATCATTTGAATCAGCTCCAGTAGTAAGATGAAAAGAGTTATCTTGAACTCTGTCATGAAAACTATAGCATGTATAAACCTTAATGAAATAGTTTAATAATCAATTATCTTCTGGTGAGACACAGGAATTAATTTGACGCGTGCATTATAGGTATTCTCTAGCTCTGTTGAGCGTACATCGGTTGTACACTCGTTATTACTGTGCATTGTGGGATTGAATGAGTGCACTTGATAACTTCCACTATGGTTTCGGACACCACTACAAATTGCTGTCCCCTCGAATAGTGCCCTATTTAAGGGTATGGGGGTGATTTCGGAAACAGTCCTGGAGATCTCCAAAACGGGGTAGGAGCTCCAAAAATGGGGCGTGGTTCCTCCCATTGACAGACGGGTCCATGACAAGCATGCGTGATTCTTTCCACAATGCAATGCGACAACAAATGCTACGCTATAACCTAACCTTAACCAGTGAAATTGACTGCATGGGAGGATTTGCTCTGAATAGTGTGCTAGAGAAAATGGCAGTGTAGGAGATAATCAGTTAATAAGATTATGTAACATGAGAATGTGAGCCGGGCAGTCCATATTTTATAATTTTATAATTTTAGATCAACTAGAAACAACGTTTAATTCATGAACTTTTATTTTGAAATGTAAGTGACTGAAGCCAGAGCCAATGGAGAAAGTCTTTGCGTGTGGAGACTCCGCCCCCTTTCGGAGGTTCTGCCCACTTATGGAGTTCCTGCCCCATTTCGGAGATCTCAGGGCTGCAGTTATGCCTATTGGAAGCAGCCAATCAAGCTCTTCAGGATCACCTGAAAACACACAGGCAGGTTTTCTGAAGCACAGTGGCTCTGCAGGAGCAGGGTTATAGTCCTCTGCACTCATGCATAAACTGATCCATTTATTGTCTAATCCTGCTCCTGGAGAGCCACTATCCAGCAGAGTTTTGATCCCTTCTTCCAGCAGATTAAGAGACAACAAATTTAGTTTTTTTCACAGTTTTGCACTTTCATCTGTATGGCAATTTTTTTTTTTTTTTACTTTTTTACATATCATCAACATAAAATATAATAATCTTTTATGTACAGTGTTATTGTGTGTGATCTTTGATTTGTTCTGTGATGTCATTAAATGTTGTTGTAATGAATATAACGCTGGTTCTGAAAAACAAGGCTCATAACTAGTAAGCAGTGATAAGATAAACTTTGATTGTGATGGCAGTAGCAACATGGAATAAAGGATATAGATTTTTATTTTGTAATAATCTCATCTGAGTTAGTGCAGGGTGTGAGGTGATACAAGAAGCCAAGTAAAAGTCAATAGCAAAGTCTATCGGTTTAAAATCTCAGACATCCTCAAATAAACTTGTAACATGAAACTATTTCCGTACAATCCCTCCCACATTTCTCCTCATTATTGGCCTTTATGAAGCACCTTTGATACTTGCTTACACCAGAGGCCATAACTGTTTATGACATACAATAAGGAACAGCTCAGAGGGAGAAATTACACAAGGAATATTCATTCTCTTCCCTGCCAGCCTTCATAATACAGGCGGCACTGACAGTGAATTATGGAAAAGATGGATTTATTCTTGGTTTTATTTATTTCAGCTTGTCTTCATGTCCACAGTGTAAGGAGTGCTATTGGTAAGTCAAAATGCATTCATAACCAGCTGAAGTATACATTTTAAATTCACACATTTGGATGTGAGGCCTAGTTCTAGCTGTTGTCTGTTTAAAAGCATGTGTTTTACAGGACAACGGTCTTCTAATAAAGTAAAATGCAGGATTTAATAGGAACCCGCTTTATTCAATAATGTAAGTGAAATGATTTAAGATTAAATGACACGAGTTTGAACATTGGAGTAATATTCATTTTCCAATCCGAGATTAGAATGACAACTGTCTACTATAGGCTATGTCACCAGCATATCAGTAAAAAAATAATGGAAATTAAAATGAAGCATAAAACTGTATGCCCATGTTTAAATTGTTTAAATTGTTATACATCTTGTTTTTACATATTGGGCCCTATTTTAACGATCTGAAACGCAAGTATCAAGCGAAACGCAAGTAACTTTGTGGGCGGGTCTTGGGCGCTGTTGCTATTATACCGGCGGGATAAATGACTCTTGCGCCCGACGCAAATCTAAAATGGGTTGGTCTGTAGTAGCTTCATTATTCATAGGTGTGGTTTGGGCGTAACGTGAAATAAACCAATCAGAGCGACATCTCACATTCCCTTTAAGAGCAGGCACGTTTGTTCCATGGCGGATTGCTATTATAACGGCGGATTTGCCAGGCGCACGCCAGGAGCGGTTCACAGCCGAGGAGACCGACGTTCTCGTCAGGGCCGTAAAACACAGAGAAGTTACACTGGTGATGGGAGAAACCCACCCAAATTAGCTTCGGTTAAACAGGCGTATAATAATTTGGGTAAATGTGTAAGCTAGATTTATGCCTATTTTTTCACATCTTCATGGACACAACAATGATTTCCCTCGTGTGTTAATATTTTTCCTTGTAATAATGTATGGTTTTCTAAAAATGAGAACTGCTGCGTCTGTGTGTAGATGAGATAAGCAAAGTGTATGCGCGTTGTGCACACGCTACATTGATTATGGCCAAGCATGCGCCCTTAAAATAGCATATGAATATCATGCGCAACACGGAATTGTTTTCTAAACCTGCAAAATAGCACCAGGGAACGTTTGCGCCGGAACACGCCTCCTCTTTGCGCTGAACCGCGCCCCGGGAGCGCGAATGCATTTGCTAGTTTACCGACGTGCGTCTGTGGAGGAAACAGTCCGCTGTGCGCGGGTGCAAAATAGGAATGATACATGCGTCGGTGTACAAAGTCAATTGCGCTGGGTGCAAGATAGGGCCCATTGTGTGATTTAGTGTATTTTGTGCTGCCATATTCAGGCTTTAAGCTGTTTGTTAAGTCCTAAAACCAATAACTTGTTTCTGTTTAAGGTACTTTACCTATAAACTGTGCAACTGGAACCAATCTCAGAGTAGGGGAAATCCAGGAGGGATATGAAGGTGAGAAATGTCCACAATATTAGATGCTTCTTTTCACATTTGCAAGCAAAAGACTTAGAAGATTTAGACTATTTTATTTCAATGTAAATTATAGGATTTTTATTGAGACATAAAATAATTCATATTTAAGAAAAAAACACTATGGTCATTTAAAACGCATTTGCTTGTGAATATTACAATAGTAGTAATGCAAGAACAATACTGGCATTATCTAGCATTTATGTTTAGATTGTGTGTCACAATATATATATTTGATCTGGCCTTCAGGAGATGTTGAGATTATCACTAATATCGGACCTGATGATCATCTGGTGCTGGAGTCACATATCTTTGACATTGGTGTAACATTTCTGGAGCTGGTTTACTCTAATGGAGACTCAACCGCTACTGTACGAACCGTCAAACCACTGGATGCTGATGTACTAAAGGAGGTTTGTTCCTCACTGATCCACATATACAGTATAATATATATTTAGAGAGAGAGAGAGAGAGAGAGAGAGTAATTATCTCATTCCATTTTCTCAATTTTTATTTTATTTTATTCTTTTTTTCTTCAATGGAATTTATCATTAACTACAAACCAACATTATCCACTGACTGACAGTCGACAGTTGCCCATTCGGGCATAGTTGGTAGTATTACTTTTTCATTTTTTTATCTCATAAAGAAATGAAGTGCCACATGTCTCTTTGTGTTTTATTTCTTCTAGTCAGGAGGGATTTTGTATTATTCACTCACTTGCCCAAACCCGGCGGTAAGTTTAAACTAAAACATTACCAAATTATTCAATAAGACAAAGTATTCATCACATAAACCTTCACTATAAAGTCTTCATTCTCCATTTCAGCTGAAAAACATCAGGACGTTAGAAGTTCAGGATGTCAATGACAATCCTCCGATCTTCCAGAGTAAAACATACAGCGCCACAGTGTCAGAGGTGTGTGTAATGTCACATCTTTATACAGCAGAAGTGTGTTTGGTCACTCAGAGACTCACATCTCATTGTAAACTGTGTCTTTTGCTCCAGACGACAGCTGTGTACTTACACTATGGGTGACTCATCACTTTTGATGCCGCTTGATTTTCCAGAGTTTGCGAGCTTCATGGAATCAAATCTTTGAAAGACTTTTTAGGGTTTTGTTTGAGTTGAACAACCTTAAACAAACTCTCCAGAACCAGCTGTCCGGGGTGTTCAGGATTACTTACAAACTACAGGCAGGTACAGGCTGAACGTTTCTAGTAATCCTGAATACCTTGATTAGCTGGTTCAGGTGTGTTTGGTTGGAGGGTTAGAGCTAAACTCTACAGGATAGTAGCCCTCCAGGATCAGGGTTGGCTACCAATGCTCTAAAGCAGGGATTCTCAACTCTCCTCATCAAGGTCCACTTTCCTGCAGGATTACTAGAAAGTTATAGGCAGGTGAGTTTGATAGAGGTTGAAGCTAAACTCTTCGTGGATCTCAAGGCTAGAGTTGAGAAGCCCTGCTATAAGGGTTACAAATGACGCAAACCAGAGGCAGAATTTTTTTTTTTTTGCGCAGATGATCTGCTCTCTTGACAAAGAAGCTACCTTGACACTGTAGATCCAACTCTATGTTCATATTAAAAGCTCTTGATACCTGATACTAGTACAATCCTTAGGCTAGATACTAGACATCTCAAATATGAACTTTTGGTCTGCACTACAAAGGGTTGCTTGGGTTCATTTTCTGCAGAACATCACCACAGTGAGTGTCAATATCACAGATGTCAATGACAACGCTCCAGTTTTCAGCTCCGACACCTACAGCAAAAGCATTCGGGTTAAAGACGCCAAAGTTGGAGATGTGCTGCTGACGCTCTCGGCCACAGATAAAGATGCTGGAAGCAATGCGCTAATTAGTTACAGGTAAGCTTAAGCTAACTAAACTTTCATTTCATTAGGATCAATAATATGAAGGCTAAACAATGAACACACTTACCTACATCACTCCTTTAAGACAGATGCATGAATGTTGTCTTTCTGTAGTTTCTCTGAAGACTCCTCAATGGTTGCATTGGATGCTGAAACAGGAGTCATCACTTTGACATCTGACCTTAGCGAGGTCACAGAAGACACGCTGCTAACCCTCACTGCTATAGCGACAGATCATGGAACACCACCAGAATCTGATGAAGGTTTGGGCTTGGTTTGCGTAATTTCTTTAGTGAATCTGGTGTTAATACAATGCAGATCATGTGAGCAATTCTTATTGGGAGCAGTTATTTCCTTCTTAACTATTAAAATCTGATTTGATAAACATGTCAAGATTAACATCTTTCTTCTCTCTGTAGCTGAAGTCTTGATCCACTTCAAAATTGCCTCTCTCACTGAGAGTGTGAGTTTTGAAAGCTCCTTCTACAACTTCACAATAAAAGAGAATGAACCTGAGGCCTCAATAGTAGGCAAGGTCAAGGCATTAACTAGTAGTCCAGTGGTTACGGTCAGCTATAACATGAAGACACATGAGGATGTCTTCTCTGTGGATGGTGAGGGAACCATAAAAGCTCTCAGACCGCTGGACAAGGAGGAAGAGGAGTGGTTCATCCTCACAGTAGAAGCCATAGACTCCAGAACTCCTGCAAACACTGCAGAGACAACGGTACTATCCTTACTTTAAACTAAGGCCAGAAACAAACTCTACACAAGTATCCAATTTATGTTAATACATAATATGTGTATATATATATATATATATATATCAGAATGTAATGACACAAGCTTGTGCCGCTAGATGTGTTTGTGTCCACATACTACCTAGATTATTATTTTACCTGGAGTATGTTTTTGGCCTAAGTACTACTCTTTCAAAGACAAAGTTTCTCTTCTTAAAAGAAAGCTGGCACAGAGAATTTGACTTTCTTTTTCTCACAATCTTCAGGTCAGCGTTCAGGTTGAGAACGTGAATGAGGCTCCTGTGTTTGATGCTGAAAATTATAAAGCAGAAATTTTCAGTATCTCTCCATACAAATTCCCTATAGTGAAGGTGCAGGTGAGTGTTGCTGGGCATAGACACAGATATAAATGCAGTGGATGTAGTCAGATCTATTTTGTAATAAGTGGTGTTCACTAAGGCAAACATCACTGTTACTGTTGTTATTGCTCATACTAAACGGCCAGTGATTTTGTTCAAACCCTTAACTCATCCCATGCCATCTGTACTACGGACATGAATGATTCCTCAAATCATGGGTCTTGTTGAGGAGATGTATTTTTCAAAGTGATCAGACTTGCCTTTTTTTCTCCTGGCATAATTTTTGTTTAAGTTTAAAAAAAATTTTTTTTAAAGAACCCTTCATTTATATTTAAGGAAAAATACTTTCATGTTTAACAGGTTATTTAAATTCTTCTGTTGAAAAAGTATGTTTACGAGCTGCTTAATTTATAAAATGTAATTAAAGTTCAAAACTAAATCCATAACATTATCCCCTGATGGGATCCCCTAAATGGGTCTATATATGAAGTGCCTGACATCAAAAAAATGTTTTACAATTGATTTCATGATATTATTGTAGTTAAAGTGGTTGAAATGTGGTGTTGTGTCCCTCAGGCATCAGACCCTGATATGTGCGAGAGCTCAGAACTGCAGTATTCCCTGCTGGAGTCCACAACTCTGCTGGATGTGGAGGCAAGCACTGGTCAGGTCTACGTACTGGATGCATCCAGATTTGGAGGCAATCAATCCACCTTTCAGGTTAAAGCCACTGATAAACATGGGCTGTTCACGACTACAACAGTACAGGTGAGCAGAAACAGAGAGAGAAAAAAGGGAAAGTTTTTGAAAGACTCTTTCAAACCACCAATGGCATTTTGAATAAGAAAGCAGTAAAACAGAGCAGTCAATATAATGAGTTATTGTGTTCTTGTGAGTTCTTGTGTTTGCCGCCTACAGATTAAAGTCAAAGAAAGTGTGCATTGTGACAGCGTCTCAGTAATCTCCTTAAACCGGCCCGTATACATAGTGGATAAGAATACACCAGAGATGGAAGAGTAAGTAATCTCTGTTCATTATTGAAACGTGTTATATAGGTGATGGGTGGGCAGATTTTTTAGCATCTGCCCCTTTAATCTCTAAAAGTAAAGTCCCCTAATTGGTCATATTATGGTGCCTCACTGAGAGGAACCAACACCCCCACCCAGGAAAGCGATTTCACACCTGACCCTGTGGAGGTCTGAGCTCACCGCTGATCATGAGCAAAACATTATAAGCCAGTTTAATAAAAATACATATATATTCTGTTTTACAAACTGGACTGAATTGGTACTTCTTGATATCTCCTCTTATTGTTTTGTGTTCTATACACCATCTGTGTTTTTTTTTTTTCTCAGTTCCATGGGGAAAGTTTTAGGCTGGACTGTGAAAATCCTCAGTGTGAGAGCTGAGAATGGGAATGAGATGCGCACCATTCTTAGAGAATCTACAGACAAAACTTACGTCAGTTTCATCGCCATGAACTCCAGTGGTGATGTCATCCAAGCCACAAAGGTCAAAGAGTAAGTTGAACTAATATCAGTTTATTAAGTATGTGGAAATGTGCAAGGAAACAGTAAACATGTTTACAATAAACAGTTATAATGGTTGGAGCAGATGGCCTTGTGGTCAGTGCTCTGACTTTAAGTCAATTAAGTTAATTTTGATCAGTTATAAAATTAATCTGAGTACATTTCATTTCCATTTTAACTTTGACTGCCCACGAGGCTATTGCTTGCTGCTCCTATCACATCCTGAAACGTTTACTAAATGTTTTTGAGTATTTTATGATTGCAAAAGACTGATATGCCATTGAATAAAAAATACTGAATATGAATATGTTCTTGTCCAATGAGATTTAAGAGTGCATTTTTATTATTTAACATGAAATACCTTCAAAATCAGGTTGACTTACCTAGCACTATGTGAAAAAAACAACCCAGCAAATGGATTCATTTGAAGCCAATTCATTTGAAATGGATTCAATCTCGTTCTGCAGCAATTCTCTCAAATGCTTCAAAAAATGCATTAGTTGCTTCAAAGCGAAATCGAGGCATACCCAGCAAACACAGAACGTTGGCACAACGTACTCAACCTTCTAACAACTTTTTAACAACATGGCCAAAAGGTTGCTATAACTTCGTTATGTGGTGAAGGTTGTTACAGCGTTGTCACAATGTTGACATTGAACCACCGTTCAGGGCCATTGCTTAAGGTTGTGCCAACGGTGTCTGGACAACCACTGGACGACATATGTACTCGTCACTGCCCTGAAGCGCGAAAATCAGCCTTTTAAATTGGGCCGTCTCTCATTCTTCATCGAGCAATCCATACGTGAGAATTGGGTTTAATTTACCTCAGCTAAATAAGATACGTACTTATTCAAACACAACCTACAACTTCCTTGTCTAATGTGACATTTATTTGAACATCTTCTGGTCAGGTATGACAAATATTTAATAACTTTATGCCAAAAGTATGAAGCCAAAATGACTTTAATGATGAGTAATTGATTTCAGCGCGTAGCCTACTTGTTGCACGTTAATGCTTTTTCCTTTTTTTAAACGCACAAAAAAAAAAAAAAGTTTGTAACTGCTCGCACAACTGTTTATTTTTTCCTTTCATTTGTCATCTCATCCGTTTCTTTGCTAAATTTTCTCATGTCTGCTCATGCTAGTAAACGTTAATCCCTGTTTTGTTTTCTCACAAATGTATGACTTTTGGAAGTGCAATTTGATTACCATATGCAGTTTTAATAAAGTTGAATTAGGTAACCTTCTATGTCATTTTTACTCTTCAAAGTGTACACTTGCAGATGTTGATTATAATGAATTTACTGTTAGGCCCATAATAAATAATAGGGATAAACAATATTTAAAAAGTATATCATTTTTTAACATATGGCTAATTAAAAATTAACCACAAAACATGCTAAATGGGGGATATCTATATCTAGCATAAAAAAAATGGCCAGAACGTCGTCTCTCAGTTGCTGAATGTTGCGCAACAATGTTGCTACAGCCCTGGCGTGTCTTTACAATTCTATGAGCACGTAGACAGCAACGTTGCCATAGCAGAAATGCAACGTGCCACAGACGTTGCCTCATGCAAATGTATTTGCTGGGTAGGTGCAAAACACTTTGTTATATCAAATCTTACCTCATGTCCTCATGTCTGTTTAGTTTATTTTCTCTATCACGTTCTATCACATTTTTGTAATATATAACTACTACAGCCGACTAGGGGTTTTATGTTTGTAGTTATCCGTGGTAACACCAAAACAACTTTCCCTATGAGATGCAAAATAAATGTGCATGTATGCAAGTATGTCCAAAATGCATGAATGCATGGATGCAAGTATATGTGTGCGTGTGTCAGCTAACAACTACCCAGAGAGAGGCCACTCACCTGCATTTGTCTGACCTGGCGACGTGCAGCGTGGATGTCCCGTGTTTTCAGTAAAGCACAAGCGTACCGTTTGCGTTCAGGTATTCTTCTTTTTTCTATTTTTGTCTTTTAAAACACGGTGGTGATGATAGTCCCAAAATGAAAAGAAATCATTGTCCAAAATAATCTACATGTGAACATAAAAGCTGCGTTTTCCTTTGAGTCTACACACACAGCAGTCTTATCATTCACAGGTGAGTGACATCATATGGGATTGCTCTTATCGTGTTAGTCAGTACTATCCTTACTTAAACCTAACAACATTAACTAAATTCTGAAGATTCAATTCAGATTTCTTAACTTATTGAATGTAATTAATTAATATTAACATTGACTGAATTCTAAAAAGCCCTCCTGTTATAGGCTCACATTCAAAAGCAAACAAAAGCACTTCTGCTTTACCATTGACCATCAAATTGGTCATTTTTAACTTTTTTGAATGTTCTTAAATTACATTAACATTAGCAATTCTGAACACCTATAGGCCCACAACCACTCATCATTCAATTCCCATGTTTAAGAGTAAGGGGTAAATTCTTCTTCACAAACAAAAGTATCCATGCTTTATCGCAGCTTAGTTGATTTCTTTTCTCGTTCATTACATTAGCAGCATGGCTTTGATCAGCGGCCCAGCGCTCTCGTGCTAGATACAATTTTGTTGCACATGGCAGAGAAAGATTTTGTTGTTAATTCACTTGTCTATACGAGCCCTTCTTTTATTGTTGTGCAATATCTACAAATAAAGCATGACGTAAAAACTATTAGGCCTATGTGTTTTTATGATGACTAAAAGCCGACATCTGAATTATTGAATGTAAGTGGTCACTGTCGGTTTCTTTGCTGTGTAACCTTTTTAGAGTCTCGAACGGGGATAATGTCAGTAACGAACGCATCTTCTTTGCTAATCTCTCTGGTTATTTGTTCAAATCTGCAGCGTACTCAGCGAGCGCTCTTTTCGGTTCTAAAAGACTTTCCATCGAATAGAAGGTGCTATTCCACCTCGTAGTTAGGCTACATCCTGCTTATGTCGCTAGTTGCGAGTGTTTAAAGTGGTCTACGATATTTCGGCACATACTGACCAATTCTGTCACATTACACTGGCTTTAATATGCCTTTTATGAGCAATGCAGGGCAAACTCATAATATCACCGTTGTCATGGCTTTAGCTATATTACTCGCATTGTCAGGTACAACAGCGTGCACTCTTGATCTGTCAATTTTCCATCTATCTAACATGTCGGTAAATGCTTGTGAGATTGCCAATGAAGTGTGAGAACCGGTAAATTCTTATGCATGAAGCAAGTCTTTGTTAAGTTTAAAATCACAATCGATCCATTGAGCAGTCTATATCTGAAGACCAAATATCTGTGGCGAAGCTCATTATAAAGAAGCATGTGAATATGATCTGCCACAAGGTTGTATATCTCCGTTAAGCAGATATATGCAAAATAATGCAGAAAATGGACTATAGGTAAAGTGTAGCGATTGGTCGATACATCAGTGCATATATATATATATATATATATATATAATATATTTACAAAAATATAATATATATATATATATATATATATATATATATATATATATATATATATATATAATATATATTTACAAAAATATAGCCTAATATATTTACAAAAATATCATATATACTGTGTGTGTGTGTGTGTGTGTGTGTGTGTGTGTGTGTGTGTGTGTGTGTGTGTGTGTGTGTGTGTGTGTGTGTGTGTGTGTGTGAAAAAAAATGTGTGCATTAAAATACTGTTGTGTGCAGATTTCCCTCTTGCCTGCATAACATCTATTCTATATAATTAGGATGAGAGTATAATGGGCAGCATCTGAAATAATATCTTCACTCCCACAGGAAACTGCACAGTGAGAACATAGATTTAACATCTCAACTGAAGAAGGTTTTTGGTCCTGGTTTGGTAATCAAAGTGGAGGACAGTTCAGGAGACTCTGGAGAATCCAGTCAAACCGTCACAATCGCTGTCAGTGTTCTGCTGGCTGTAATCAGTGTGACTTTAGTGTCGACAATTATCCATCTTGTCAAGTAAGTTATGGCCATATAACTGCAGTTTTTTCTATCTATCTATCTATCTATCTATCTATCTATCTGTCTGTCTGTCTGTCTGTCTGTCTGTCTGTCTGTCAGAATTGATTTTTTTCTTTTATTTGATTGTCTGTTCTGTTTTACCTGGACTGCCAGTAGTAGCTTTCCTAAAACGCAGTAATGTAATGCCAGTTGTCTTTGTGTTGACTTTGCTCATGTTTTAGGGGTATTTTTTTCGCATTGAAGAAAATTTACAATACATATTTCTGTTGCCTCAGGGCACAAAAGGGCACAGATTCTGATAGACAGAGTTTAATTACTTCCGTCTTTAAACCTGAAAGAAGAATCAGTATGGACAATCCTGCTGACTTTTACACGTAAGTGCAAAAATATTGTTAAAGTTAAGATATAGCCTACAGTTAAACTAATTTGTGAAAAGATTGTTCTCAAATGCTAAATATGCATCAGTTACCATGTTTTTATATATGTCGGTTTGTTCTGAGATGTTTGACTAAACATGTTTCTTCTTTTGTTAACAGGAACCCAGAATCCAGAGAGGTAAAGCCCCTTACTGTAACAACAAACTCATGGAGTATAATTCATTAAGTATAATTTTGTCGTAAAACATTTAAATTCTTATTTATAATTTTGTCCTATATGCTTTGTGTGTTTCTTAGGTTGATGTTAGTAACAGATCCTGACAGAGAATGAGAGAATGGAAGTGATATCAGTGGAAACAGCATCTCTGCCCTCTGAAAACACCCTGATGGATCAAAGCTCATCACTTCTTCTCAGTGGAGTACAAGACTTCATGAACTGATGTCTTGATTATGACTATATATAGCCCTAATCCTAAACCTGAGATGTAGGCAGCTGTTAAGGGTTGAGTTCCCAACATGGAGGAAACAACACGAGTATCAGGTCTGCTTTAGACAGAAATCAGGCTCTGGGCTTCAGCGTTACAGGTTTAACATCTTTGATCATGTGTCCTCAGTTCCAGGATCAGCTGTCATGTGACTCTCACAATGACAAACTCAGGTCACAACAGACACAACACAGGGCGAATTCCCTTCAAAGAGACTCTGCTCCACTCATTATATATTACTGTCTCATAATGGCTGTCTGGATCACCTGACATGAAGCCAGACGTCACTGCCACTTTATTATGAATTGAAATGTTATTTAAAACAGAATTCATACTGAAAAATACAGCTGTTAAGACAGATGTAGCGGTCCTGTAGAGCAAACAGGAGAGGTGGTGCTGGATACGCCACAGTCATTTGATTGATTCCCAAGGAATACAAGAACTGCCAAATGTATAAATGTAAATAAATGTAGATTTTTTTTTTATAGCCTCTGTGTCTTTAATTATCATTGATTTGGCATTTGGTAATAGCTAACCAACATTAAAAAGGTTTTATGTTACAGATATTTAGATAAACTTCCAGATTAAATATCAAATAAATTGTACTAATAATTGTACAATTACTTCTTTGAAGTGACCATCGCATTTAAATTTCAATAACAGTCTCATTTAATTTATTAGGCTTGGGTAGGAGATACACACATCTCTAAGTAGAACTAAGGTTGTTGTTGTTTTTTTACACACCACAACTCCTGGAGGGAAACAGCACATGCAACAGCACCCTCTGCAGGCCAGGCGGAGCAGAGTGCGTCAAAATACAAAGACATTTATCTTGACTAGAGCATCTCGTTATAGAAAAACAATTAAAAAGCCGTGCAGGAGAATGCAAAACGTGATCTGTGTAAACCGGCCCTAAGAAGGCAGCTCCCTATGGGAGTAGATAGTAAGGCAGCTCCCTATGGAGCTGTGAGCTGTCTGTTAATTAACTGCATCTTAACCGGACAGCTCTGTCGCTTAGTTACGTGCATCCTGTCACTGCCCTGTCAACCATCTTATCACACTTAAAGGAGAAGTTCACTTTTAAAATGAAAATTCTGTCATCATATACTCCCCCTCATGTTGTTTCAAAGCTGTATGAATTTCTTTCTTATGCTGAACAGAAAGGAAGATATTTAGAAGAATATCAGTAACCAGACAGTTTTTGGGTCCCAATGACTTCCATAGTAGGAAAAAAATATACTATGGAAGTCATTGGGACCCAAAAACTGTCTGGTTACTGATATTCTTCTAAATATCTTCCTTTCTGTTCAGCATAAGAAAGAAATTCATACAGCTTTGAAACAACATGAGGGTGAGTATATGATGACAGAATTTTCATTTTAAAAGTGAACTTCTCCTTTAAAATCCTCCACATTCCATCTAATTGAATTTTCTACCGTTTCGGGAAGAAATGTAGTGAAATGTACGGATAATAGGCGAACTGGGACGTAGCAATGGGAGAAACTGCTACGCATATTATGGCGCGGAATTCCTCCCGCCTTCTAAGTAAAAGAGCCAATCGCGTAATGTCATTGCACTACAGGTCCCGTTAAAAGCTCCGGTTCCCATAGAAACCTTACTTGTACATGCACATTGACTGGTCTAGCCTGAAAAATAGGTCTTTTTAACGTTATTTCAGCATTAAAAACAACATTTATGGGACAGTTAATATCAGATTTTGTTGCTGATTTGAAATATGTTGTTTAATTGAGAGTCCAGCTATCAGATTTAAAGGGGAACTGAAACGAAATAGGAAGTACAGGTGATATAACAGATGTGTCATTGTTATTTGTGGTAGGACACTTAAAACTGCTGAAGTAGTTAGGGGGAACAGTGATGTTAGTTTGTTGTTTTGTTAATAGGGTGCAGCCACACTGTAAAACCTGATGAGTTAGTTCAACTCAAACCGTTTGAGGAAACCAATTGCCTTAAATCATTTAAGTTTATTAACTCAAACAATTTAAGCATAAAAAAATATTTGATTTGTGTAAGTAACTCAATAACTTATTGTTAAGATAACTTGGGTAAATAAAGTTAATAGTACTAAGTCCATTCAATTAATGTAACTCAAATCTATGAAGTACACTGTAAACCCGAATAAACCGGCAGAACTCGAAACATTTAACTTAAAACTTTCATGTAATCTCACTGTGAACACTTTTATAAGTATAAACTTAGTAAGCTTTTCACACCTGAAAGTCCGCACCAAGGTCGGAACCAAAGGTCATGTTTTGATACATTGTATACATTTGGTTAGTTTTGGTTTGGTTTCACATTGCAATTATGCGAGCGCACTTAAGAACTTTAAATTACGTACTTGCGTCCTGTCGTCATCATCTATATGGGCTGCATCTTGACATTGATTGGTTTGTAAACGGACGTGCGTCTGACGTCAGTGTGTTGTCAATTTGGCGTGTAACTTTGACAAGAATGAATGAACAGACGCATATCGTTGCCACTATACTGTTATTATTACGGTACTCCCTGCAGCACCGACTATACTCGAGGCGAGTTCAAATTCGCCAAACGAACATCCTCGGTTTGCGAATATTTTATCGTCGCCGGCAGGACGCAGGAAAAATGTGTGTGTGTGTGTGTGTGTGTGTGTGTGTGTGCGCGCGTTTGAATCAGCTGGAAGAAATGCGGTGGGCAGGACTGACAGATCTGCACATAAATATTCTTCTTCAGTTGTTTAGGCTACGCGGGAACCACCGGAACTTCCTGTAAATAGTCTGAAAGTCCGAACCATACAGAAAATGCTTTCACACTAGAAACGAACCAAACCTTTGCTCAGTTTGATCCGGACCGAGACCACCTCTTTTCGTCGGACCAAATTTCGTCTGTTTGGTCCGGACCGTGGTCCGGGGGAGGTTTCACACCTGTAATTTTGATTCGGACCAAACTGAAAAGTCCGAAAGTCCGGACCAAACAAGGTAGTTGTGAAAGGGCCCTTAGTTTCTCAAGCAGGAGAAACTTTATGACTCTCTATGGGCTTCTCCCTTGACTTTATGCATCCACGTCCCCCGATTGCCTGCGAGCTTCTCCTCTTGTCTATACGATAATCTCTCAACTGTGCGACCGAGAGTCACGTGGTTATGACGCAATCGTTAGCCTATTTCTACAAAAACTGCTTCTACGTAACGTTAGGTAATGGAGCCTTTTATACATTTTCATGTTTCTTTAGAAATAAATAATGGACAAATGGAGTCTTTAAACGCCTCAGATGTAAAGTTATTCGCTGTCAAAGTGACGCCAAAATGAATGGGAGTCAATGGAATGCTAACAGCAGGTGATAGTCTACTAATCAATGGTGGCCCCCGGGGAAGGTACGTTTTCCGGGTGATGGATAGCCCCCCCCTTGGGTTCAGCGAAAAAATCGGCAGCTGGCAGCAGGAAGTAGCTACCGTTGACAGCCGGAAACCCTACCAAATTAGGAGGGACCTGCCAATTTGTGGCAGCCAATCAGTATCATCCAACGTAGCAGCAACCAACCACGTCAATGGTGGCGCCGGCGATACCTAGTAAACCACATAGGGTGCTTGTCAATTCTTATTTGTGCATCCTCATTTCCTTTCCTCACGTCTCAGCTCCACCCCCTGTAGGATGCGAGGGAAGGACGCAAAGAAAGAAACTGAGGATGGAGGAACCGAATGAAAGCTTTTTTATACATTGGAATAGTTGATCACTCCAGCGTCACTTCATGGTGTCATTGTTACACACGAGGTCCACACGTGTGTTTTTATGAAGATAAAGTCGGGTTTTATTTCAAGAACACTCGCAACACCCAGATACAATCTCGGTAACAACATAGACAACAATGCTCATCATCAATCGTCTCGCAATACTCTCACTCTCTTTCTCCCAATCTCGCGATCTTTTCTGATCTGCCTTCTCAAATCTCGTCTGCCAAGCTCTTAAGCTTAAAAATCACAGACAGACAATATACATACATCCTACTGTGCAGATAGAGCATGAAAAGAACAGAAACATTAAATATAAATCAATACAAATAACGAGACCTCAAAGAATACAGAAAAATTAAACAACTGAGGAATATAGATAACTTGTTTAAACACACTGAAATTAAATAAAGTAGTATTTAAGATGAAATAAATGGGGGATTACTCCCTTACATCATCAGCTGCACTCAAAGGATCTGACCTTATAGGTTATTTAAGAAATTCATAATAAATAATAATAAAGCAATATACCCTGTTGAAATATGTGAGATGTGTGGTTTATATAAACTGCAAAGGTAAAGTATAAATTAAAATTATAGTGACCGATGTGAAGGGGGAGGAGAATTTATACGCGCGTCACGTTTAGTCAATAAAACTCTTCCGCATATACACCTGTGCATCCTCGCTCATGACTCCTCAGGAAGCCTCCTCACTCCTCGATCCTCGCCCTCTCGCGGTGCAATTAGAGAGATGTCCTTCAAGATGGCTGAGCTCGATCGGTTTCCAGGTCATAGGATGGAGGAGCGAGGAGACGAGGAAGGATATTGAGAAGCACCAATGGTAAATCATGTTAAACCTTGCTAGAACATTTTCAAACTTTTTCAAACTTTCTGGCTAGGCTTTTTCAAGCCATCTTAAAGTTTGTCTACGAACTTTACCTTGTCGATCATTCTGATTTCAGAACATACAAGCCTGTTTCAAAAGTTACAGCTGCTTTATTAAACAAAGACAAGAATGTATTTAAGTACTGCAAATGTAAAACTGAACTAAAATGATAGCAAATTATGATTTTAAATAAAGGTCATTGATGAGAAAATGTAATGTTCTTTTTTTTCTTTTAGACAGGACTTTCATTATTTAAGTTTAAAAGAATGTTTATGTATATTTAACAAATATAAAATATGATTAAATACTAATTTCTTTCTGTATGTATATATTTAATTATTTAACAAACACGTACACGTACACTCATTCATAAATTACATAAAGTGTAGCTTAATTTTAGTTTTTTGTTTTTTTTATCTTCGTTGTTGATTTATATTTGATAAACCTTTTTTAATCAAATAATATAAAATAATTACTTATAGAAGTATTTTATTTAAATAAGTACTAAAATTTTATATTTTCGATATAATAACTTATTTGCCTGGCTAAAAGCGGCATCCACCTCCGACTTGCGGTTATTAGCGGCAGCTGACGTCCGGTTTTATTGGCAGCTACTTCCTGCTGCCAGCTGCCAGTGCCGATTTTTCGCTGAACGCCCTCTCGTTAAAGCCTGTTTTATACTTCTGCGTCGAACTGCCGCCGTAGCTACGTCGTAGGCTGTATGTAGCGCGCGTACCCTTCGGCGTACCCTGACGTGCACCTCTCCAAAAATGTAACAACGCGTCAATTCTACGCGGACACAAGCGCTGTGATTGGTCTGCCAGAACCCCTCCCTCGGGGTTTCATGCTCCCCAGGTGCGCGTCAACGCGGACAACGACACAGAAGTATAAATTAAAACCAACACGTTGCCCACGGCGTATAGGCTCCGGCGTATGTCCGACGCAGAAGTATAATGAGGCCTTAAGGCTGATTTATACTTCTGCGTCGGACCTACGCCGGAGCCTCTACGCTGTAGGCAACGCGTTGGTTTTCATTTATACTTCTGCGTCGTTGTCCGCGTTCACGCGCGCAGAGGGAGCATGTGAAACCCGAGGGAGCGGTCCTAGCAGACCAATCACAGCACTTGCGTCCGCGTAGAGTTGACGCGTTGTTACATTTTTGGAGAGGTGCATGTCAGGGTACGCCGAAGGGTACGCGTGCTACACACAGCCTACGACGTAGCTACGGCGTAAGTTCGACGCAGAAGTATAAATTGGGCTTTAGTCCTCTGCACTCATGCATAAACTGAACCATTTATTGTCCAATCCTGCTCATGGAGAGCCACTATCCAGCAGAGTTTTGAATGATCCCTTCTTCCAGCAGATTAAGAGACAACAAATTTAGTTGTTGGGTTTTTTTCACCCTTTTTATCATCTCTATACCAATTTTTTTTATATATATCATCAGCATAAAATAATAATCTTTTATATACAGCGTTATTGCGTGTGACCTTTGATTTGTTCTGTGATGTCACTAAAATGTTGCTGCATGAATACAACACTAGTTCTGATAAACAAGGGTCATAACTAGTAAGCAGTGATAAGATTGTGTTGGCAGTAGCAACATGGAATAAAGGATATAGACTTTTTTGTTATAATCTCATCTGAGTTAGTGCAGGGTGTGAATTAGTCATTGTTGTCACGTATCTTTACAGCCTGTTCAATTGCAGGCCAAAGTCCAGCAAAAAGGTATTTAGATTTATGGCAATGGATGAGTGCTTATTATTAAGGATGATGTAAGTGTTACAGTCATTGTCACAAAATAAACTCTAACTTGGATGATCACTTCCCCAACATGATCTTGTATCATTAAATTGTTATGAGCAGTTTCATTATCCTTCCTATTACTCCGCTTCACTTATTAATAACTTAATAATTCAAGTTAAAATGATTCCATTATGTGACAGAAAAAGAGTGTGAGGTGATACAAGAAGCCAAGTAAAGGTCAATAGCAAAGTCTATCTGTTTAAAATCTCAGACATCCTCAAATAAACTTGTAACATGAAACTATTTCCGTACAATCCCTCCCACATTTCTCCTCATTATTGGCCTTTATGAAGCACCTTTGATACTTGCTTACACCAGAGGCCATAACTGTTTATGACATACAATAAAGAAGAGCTCAGAGGGAGAAATTACTCAAGGAATATTCATTCTCTTCCCTGCCAGCCTTCATAATACAGGCGGCACTGACAGTGAATTATGGAAAAGATGGATTTATTCTTGGTTTTATTTATTTTATCTTGTCTTCATGTCCACAGTGCTAGGAGTGCTATTGGTAAGTCATATTTATTCATAACCAGCTGAAGTATAATTTTTTAATTCACACATTTGGATGTTAGGCTTAACTTACTTTTATAAGACATATCTAGTTATATATATTTAGTTCTAGCTGTTGTCTACTGTTTAAAAGCATGTGTTTTACAGGACAAAGGTCTTCTAATTGAGTAAAAGTCAGGATTTAATAGGAACCCGCTTTATTCAATAATATAAGTGAAATGATTTAAGATTAAATGACACGAGTTTGAACATTGGAGTAATATTAGTTATCCAATCCGAGATCAGAATGACAACTGTCTGTCTACTATATGTCACCAGCATATCAGTAAAAAATAATGGAAATTAAAATGAATCATAAAACTGTATGCCCATGTTTAAATTGTTAAAACTGTTATACATCTTGTTTTTACTGTATTGTGTGATTTAGTGTATTTTGTGCTGCCATATTCAGGCTTTAAGCTGTTCGTTAAGCTAAAACCAATAACTTGTTTCTGTTTAAGGTACTTCACAGATAAACTGTGCAACTGGAACCAATTTCAGAGTAGGGGAAATCCAGGAGGGATATGTAGGTGAGAAATGTCCACAATATTAGATGCTTCTTTTCACATTTGCAAGCAAAAATGTAGATTATTTTATTTAAATGTAAATTATATGATTTTTATTGAGACATAAAATAATTCATATTTAAAAAAAAACTCTATGGTCATTTAAAATGCATTTGCTTGTGAATATTACAATAGTAGTAATGCAAGAACAATACTGGCATTATCTAGCATTTATGTTTAGATTGTGTGTCAGAATATATATTTGATCTGGCCTACAGGAGATGTAGAGATTATCACTAATATCGGACCTGATGATCATCTGGTGCTGGAGTCACATATCTTTGACATTGGTGTAACATTTCTGGAGCTGGTTTACTCTAATGGAGACTCAACCGCTACTGTACGAACCAACAAACCACTGGATGCTGATGTACTAAAGGAGGTTTGTTCCTCACTGATCCACATATACAGTATATATAATATATATTTATAGAGAGAGAGAGAGAGAGATAGATAGAGAGAGAGAGAGAGAGAGAGAGAGAGAGAGAGAGAGAGAGAGAGAGAGAGAGAGAGAGAGAGAGAGAGAGAGAGAGAGAGAGAGAAAGAGAGAGAGAGAGTAATTATCTCATTCCATTTTCTCAATTTTTATATCTTCAATGGAATTTATCATTAACTACAAACCAACATTATCCACTGACTGACAGTCGACAGTTGCCCGTTCTGGCATAATTGGCAGTATTACTTTTTCATTTTTTAATCTCATAAAGAAATTAAGTGCCACATGTCTCTTTGTGTTTTATTTCTTCTAGTCAGGAGGGATTTTGTATTATTCACTCACTTGCCCAAACCCGGCGGTAAGTTTAAACAATAACGTTATCAAATTATTTAATAAGACAAAGTATTCATCACAGAAACCTTCACTATAAAGTCTTCATTCTCCATTTCAGCTGAAAAACATCAGGACGTTAGAAGTTCGCGATATCAATGACAATCCTCCGATCTTCCAGAATAAAACATACAGCGCCACAGTGTCAGAGGTGTGTGTAATGTCACATCTTTATACAGCAGAAGTGTGTTTGGTCACTCAGAGACTCACATCTCTTTGTAAACTGTGTCTTTTGCTCCAGACGACAGCTGTGGGTTCAGATGTGCTCAGGGTGAAGGCTGAAGATGCAGATGTTTCTCCAGAAAACACCAATATTATGTATTCTATACTGGTAAGTCATGAATGATTCTCATATATTTTATTTAATATTAACACAGCAGGTTTACACAAAACTACATGTATCAGTCACTAGATGAAATTTAATTGTAAGTTAAATTTACAATTGGGCTGTCAATCAATTAAACATTTAATCATGCCCAATTTCATGTTTTTTTTTTTTTTTTAGAGTTACTGTTTTGATACTTGCAGATTCTTTTAAAGGAAAGGAAACTAAATAATATATTATTAATCTGTAAGTGTTTCATTTTAATTAATCACTTCATCTTCATTAACAGCCTCCAGCACCAGATGATTTTGAAGTGAGAGGTGACGGAAACATCAGGTTGAAACGACGTCTGAACTACAACAATGCTCAACAGTACATCTTCACTGTGCAAGCTAAAGTAAAGACAAACTCTCTGACATCCTACCAACCTCCAGATTACTTTGATCACTAAACTTCAAACTTGCTTTAGCAGTCTATTCTCTTTAAAGGAGACATATCATGCTTTTAAATTGTTCCTTTTTACATATAAATCATACATTTGTAGTCTATATAAAGCGGAACTGCAATGCTTGGGTCTGAATTCCTCATTATTATAGCTCCACAAGCCCCCTTTTTACCCCTTTTCTTATGTGCGTCTCAGAGCAACCCGTTTTGGTGCGGTCTCTTTAAAAAACATTGAGACACTTCATACCCCGCCCCCTCTCCAGGTTGCAGAGGTTCAACTCCACCCCATTCGGCCATTTTTGTAGTCTGATAGCAGAGATAGGATTATCTAACGGCACAGAAACTTTTTATTCACACGTTATTAACAAAATGTCAACAACGGAAGACTTGTCCAGCCAGCCTTACATGTTCGAGCCAGAGTCGGAGCCGGAGCGAGATGAAAATGAAGACGACGAACCTGTAGAACAACGTCTTCATATGGATGTATCGCACTGGTGTGTACTGTATTTACACATGAAACTTTGGTCTTCCGACCTTTTACCACCGTGTCGATTTATTTTGATTAATATGTGCGAGGGAGAGCGAGCAAGACAACGTCTTTTGGAGACGGTGAAGTCATGTTTACACCATAGACTGTAGGGCTCCGAGAGATATAGAGAGCGCCCGCGCGACCGGGTCTCTCTCTCTCTCTCTTTGCTCGTTCTTTCAGTCAAACATGCGCCACAAGCGCGGCAGTTCATCTACATTAGACGGTGTAATGAAGCGTGTGGGTTACTACATCCAACAACCGAACATTTTAACTTACCCTCTCGTAACTTCTGCATCCTTTAGCTTGGACTACAAAATTGCAGCGATAAATAATAATGGCGGATTGCTCGAAGTGTTGGGCCGGAAGTCAATGTCCTTATTTGGCAGTTCCGCTGCAAATACTGTGACGTATTAGTTCGCAAAACGTCATAGATAACAGAAAAATCTGAACCGGTTGAAAAATATGACCAAAACAGAATATAAAGATATCAACGAAGCACCTGAAGAGAATAATTTCATCTTTTCTGTACTTCTAAACACTCCAAATATACAACAAAATGCATTTAAGGGCTAAAAAAGTGCATTTAGCATGATATGTCCCCTTTAAAGGAATACTTCACACAAAAATGAAATCTTGAGCAACACAAAAGGAGATGTTTAGCAGAATGTCTGCTTTTTTCCATACAATGAAAGTGGATGGGGACCCGGAACAAATGACAAATTTTTCATTTTTGGATGATTTATAATTTGAAGGTAGATAGTATTAAAACACTGTTTCTTTGCAGGATATAGGAGATCTCAGTGACACCACAGCAGTTACAATAACGGTTGAAGATTTTGACAATCTAAACCCATACTTTGATCACAGTCTCTACAAGGCATCCATTGAGGAAAATCAGGTAAGTAACATCATGATCAATATTTAAACGCATGTCTGATCAAACAAATGAAACCCTCCATGTCTTTTCTGTCAATGCACAGGTAGGACAGTTTTCAGACGTCACTCCTGCGGCCATAAAAGCTCAAGATGGCGACACGGGCATCAACGAGCCTGTACTTTACAGCATAACAGCAGGTGCTGTTAACAGAAGATTTACAACACACTTACATGACATGAGTCCTAATCTAAATAACCTCCTCCTGTTTCAAATTAAAGTTTCTCTGTAGATGTGTGAGAGCTCGAGGTGAAACGCTGATTTTAAATCTGATAATATAGAAAATTCCACCTAACTATTGTCAAGCACAGTAATTGTGATAAAACAAGCACTTTACACACCTAATAATACACTTCTATTTGAATAAAGAAATATAGTCATTTTCTATATGAAGTTTCTGATAATAACACAGCAAATATCCACATTTCTGTTCTAGTCTTTCCAAATGAATATCAGAGCAACTTTGAAATCAATCAAAACAGTGGAGTGATTTCTGTGACAACAGCACTAGACAGAGAGGAAGTCGACCAGATAACTGTTCACATACAGGTATCAGACGTTTCTGAAGACATTCATGAATCTGAAGAGGTTTCAGGATTGTGTTTGTTTATATTTTCTATTCATGATTTCCTTATAAATAGGCATCTCAGCAGGATGATGCCAGTAAGACGGCTAACGCTGTGGTGTCCGTCGACATTAAAGATGTGGATGACAACCCTCCAACATTTGACCAGGATGAGTACACCGTATCTATTCTGGAAAATTCACCACCGGATCAGTTTGTGCTTCAGACTAGAGTCACTGATCCAGACCTGGTACTGTTCCTGAAAACATCACTGTCTGTTTGTAAAGTAATATAATTATTGTGAGATTCAAAAAAAAATGCATGAGAAAAGAACTTACTAAGTGACTTCTTTTCTAGGGAGGATTTGAAGGAACATTCCGGATTATTCCAGAATCCGTACCTTTTTCCATTAGGCCTGATGGAACAATTCTGGTGAAAACTTCTGCGGACCTAGACAGAGAAACCACAACCAGCTTCAGTTTTCAAGTAACAATAAGTCTCATATTATCATTATCACTATGATTTTTCAGAAATTAAGAATTATAATCACACTGTGTTTTCATACACAACTGTGCAATAAGCAATATGCCAATTTTCTCTCCAAAATCTAAAGGTTGAAGCACAAGAAAAGCCTCCTTCCACCAACAAAGCAACAGCCGACGTCACCATCGTCCTGCTGGATGAGAATGATAATAGTCCACAGTTTACAACTTCCAAGTATCAGGGCAAAGTTTTCGGCAATCAGACTACTGGAATGCAGGTTGTCAAGGTGACAATTCAATGTTTTGTTGAGTCATTTAATAGTTTTCCAGCACAATCAATATTTTAGTACTTTTCTGGAGATTATGGAACCATTATGTCATTATAAGATGACTACTATACCATAGACATTGGAATAAAGTTATTCATTAAACATACTGTACATACATTTTCATCTAAGGTCGAAGCAACAGACCTGGATGAAGGCCAAAATGGTGAAATCAGCTACTCCATTGAGTTTGGAAATGAGGATGGTTATTTCGGCATTAGTGAGAATGATGGGGCGATTACGCTAGTTAAAACAATCCCACTTGTGGACAACAGAATCCTTCAGTTTTCACTCTATGTGACTGCAAAAGATGGTAAGTTATCATTTTATGGAGGTATACCTGGCTGTGGATACTTTCCTGTTGGTTTAAAAACCACTGCACTGCCTATTCATACATTTAGGGGGCGCTATAAGCAGATCGACTTCTGCAATGGTGGATGTCAAGGCACCTGGAGATTCTCATCCTCAGTTCCTTCAGAAGACCTACCAGGGGAAAGTGGAGGAGGATCAGTCAGAGGCAGACATTGTCAAGGTCCTTGCAGCACAAAAAACTTCTATCCTGAGGGACTGTCCCTTTAACTGATATACAAACATTTGATGACAACAATCTGGTCTAAATGACAACCAGCTAACTAACAAATCTTTATTTAAAGAAATAAAAACAGAAAGAGATATATTTACCAATCTTGGTATACATTTGTATTGGCTCAGTCTGAGGACACATGCAAAACTGGCAGATCCTGGCCACTTGGTGGTGCTATAATTGGGAAAAAAACATGAAATTGGCTATAACTATGGAAGCATTGGTCTACTCTAATCTACTCGAAATTTTGTAAAGTGTTTAAACAGTCTCCCACGAGGGTCTATGAGGACAGTCTCGTATCTCAAAAAACATGAAAAATGCTGTCATTATTACTCACCTTCATGTTGTTTCAAACCCATATTTGTTTTCTGTGGAATACAAAAGGAGAAATTTACAAGTGTTCAAGCTTTTTTGTCTTGCATACAACTGTCAATCTTCAAAAAGCACACCAAAAACACCATTCAAAGACTTGTTCACTATATTTCCAAGTCTTCTGAAGTTATCTGACAGCTTTGTGTAAGGAACAGACTAAAATAATGATCAAGTAAAAAAAACTTTGGAAGACTTGTTACTTAGCATGCATCCCTTTAAATGTTAATCATTTTTGGGTTAGGTTGTTCTCACATACAAGTAGCAATGACAGTGGAAATCTGGTAAACAGTCTAATCATGAACCAATGTGTACTCTCCCATTCACAGGTGGACTTTTTGTCCATTGATCCTATTGTTCCTGTCACCTTAGCAGTTGAGACTGAAGCCGACAAGTTCTCCATAAACCAGGCTACAGGTGTTCTCTCGACCAAAGTCAAACTAGACTTTGAAGAGAAGAGCAGCTACACTGTGCAGCTGTCGATAACGGATGGAACTAACCGAGACGAGGCATCAGTCCTGGTTGAGGTGCTGGACATCAATGACAACACTCCAGTGTTTGAAAATCACCCTGCTACTGTCTTAGTACCAGAGAATCACACATTGGGAGATAATGTAACATCGGTAACAGCCACGGATGCGGATGCAGGGTTTAATGGAGAAGTGCGGTACACTCTCCTGGGAGGTGCTGGGAGGTTTAATGTTGACCAAGAAACAGGAGTGATAACTCTAGCTGCTCCCCTTGACAGGGAGACCCAAGATACGTACAACTTAGTGATCACTGCCCAAGATCAGGGTCGCCCGTCACGTTCCACCACCACCAATCTGGACATCTCCGTTACTGACATTAATGACAATGTTCCCATATTTTCCAAACAACCGTATGAGACCACAGTGTCTGAGCACGCTGAAGTAGGAACAAATGTGGTAAATGTCTTGGCAACAGACAAAGACGATGGTCCAAATGCTGTCGTGACCTATCACATTGTCAAACAGGAGCCTCCTTCAACACCACCCGTTTTTAGCATTGATGCAGAGTCTGGTAACATAATCCTTTCTGAAAAGCTGGATTATGGCAAAGCTAAGCGCTACACTCTAGAGGTGGAGGGACAAGATGGAGGAACCCCTATTCTCACTGGCAGTGCTACTGTAACAGTGTGGGTGGAGGATGTTAACGATAAAGCTCCTGTGTTCAGTAAGGGCCAGTACGATGTGTCCATCTATGAAAACCTTGCAGGTGGAACTGCTGTGGTATCTTTGGAGGTTACAGATGAGGATGAGGTGAGAGAAGAAAAGCAGACTACACAATACCTAAATAACCTTCAAATTAACAAGCATTCCAAATCTGTTTTGATGTATTTACCTTTTCTGGTTTTCTATCCGATCAGGGTGGGTTCTCTAAAGGTCACTTTATCATGGATAACAGTACCTTCGTTATCAACAGTCGAGGAGTAATATCACTCCGGAGCGACGCCACCTTGGATAGAGAAACAGTAGACAGTTACAATATAGAGGTACAAAGCAACCACATTCATTACTTAAATCCAACTATTTATAAAATGTTCAGGATGACTATTCATTCTAAATGGGATGCTTGCATTGTCTTTCTCAGGTTGTAGCTGTAGACCAGCCTGTCGATGGTTTAAGCTCCACAGCTCAGGTCATCATCACTGTTCTGGACGTCAACGACAACAACCCACAATTCCTTCCTCTCCCAGAGCCCATTGAGATTCAGGAAGGTGCGTACACACCCTCATCACCTGGAGAGGTGTGCGAAATCTCAGCCACAGACGCTGACATTGGAGACAACGGACGTGTCACCATCACTACTTCCTCACACAGGGAAATATTCAGATTCAGAGATGTGAGGACATAAATCTATTGACATGACAATGTATTGTCAGATGTTCAGAACTTCATTCATTTTCAAAAAATCTATTCCTTTATTTCATTCCTTCAGGATGGGACTCTCCTAGCTATTGAGGAGCTGGATCGAGAGACACAGGATGTGTATGATGTGGTCATTGTTGCTATGGATCATGGGATGCCACAGGGAAATGTAATTTCCTTTTCTTTGTATGATTTGTGATGTCAGTGTGTACTTTAATACAGTTTTGTGATTGTACTGATTGCATTGCCATAGTTCCCAGAGTGCAGGTATATATCTAGCAATATAGCTAGCATTCTAGAGAACATAGAACAGGGGTAGTCCACCCTGTCCCTCGAGGGCTACCTTCTTACAGACTCTAGTCCCAACCCTGCTCCAAAACACTTAAGTGTTGTTTTCAAGTTATTATGAACATCCTAATAAGCTGGTTCAGGTGTGTTTGATTAGGGTTAGTGCTAAACTCTGCATGATGGTAGCCCTTGGATTAGACAAACATTCGAGTTTGCTCTAAAACAGGGGTAGCCAACCTTGCTCCTAGACAGTGGCGGCTCCAGAGATTTTCTGTTGCAGGTGCTATGGGGATGCTCAACACTTAAGAGAAGGTGCTTTGAATTTTGGGGCGTTTCATTATGGAGGTCGCATCGGACAACCCTTGGTATACACATGCGTACACGGCAGCATTAACTATACTCGTTCCACGACTATAAGCATACTGTATGTAAATGTATTTAATGAAAGGAGGGGGTATGCAGCAACAATTTTTGGCAATCATCAATCTGGTGCACTTTGAGAGCTAAATTAAAAGCACCAACCCATATTCAGTGTGCAAATTAAACAGAAAAATTCAAACCTCTTTAAGTTACAGTGTCAGTCTACATTACACTATAATAATAGTTATAATATTAATCCCATGATAGTAATAGCCAGATATTGTAAAACAAATGCACTGAAAAATAAAGGAAACTTTCATAATTAGTTTTGTACTAATTTCTATACTTGAAAGAGTATATTTCTATACTTCACATTAAAGATGTGATTGGGCCAGCCCAGTGTCAATCAAGAAAAGAACCAATCAGCCGCTGATCTACGTGTTTCATGGGCTGGTCTGTCAGAAGAAAAAAACTAACGCTGACTTTTTTGACCAATGCATTACACCGGCACTAACCCATGCGCCGCCAATTAAGCAAAACAAAACGAATGGGCCGTCGATGTATGAGTTTTATGGGCCGTTAAGACAAAAAAAAAAAAAAAAAGTATGAGATGTATCGGCCCAAAAAGCACGTCTCAGCCCACCGGGAATCTGATAAAGTTTGATGGCCCGATGGCCAGTAGCCTACATGCCTGGACGTCACACTTTAAATCCTACTGTTGCCTTTCACCATCCACTTATTTAGCTGCTGTCACATTAATTGACATGCCATCTCATTTTCCCTCTTTCTTTTTCTATTTTTAGTCCCCGACAGCTTTTTTGCTTTATCCATCTTTTTTGACGACCACTCACTAACGTTACTCGTTCCTGCCTGCTCGCGCAGCGCTCATGACGCCCGCGCCCGCTCGCGATTTTTACATTTTTATCTAATTCCTATTTTTAACATCATGAAAAAGACTATTCAAACATGACATTAAAATATAAATATAAAAAAAGCCCCATACATTTCTTGGGGGTGCTGGGCAGGTGCTATGGCTATTATAGGGGGAGCTACAGCACCACCTAGCTCCCCCCTGGCGCCGCCACTGCTCCTAGAGAGCTAATTTCCACAAGAGTTGAGCTCCAACCCTAAACAAACTCTCCTGAACCAGCTATCCTAAACTATCCTAAACTCTGCATGATGGTAGCCCAGCATAAGCAGAATTGCTCTAAAGGTTATATTCATTCTAGATTCTAGATGTATATGTAGATTTATCCCTAAATTACATATATAGCAAACCCCAGGTAGTTGTTTTTAATGTCACACAGATTATTTTCTACTATCTAAGTAGGCTACTCCTAACAAAGATGTTGTACTGAGGATTCAACTTTTAATATTCAAAACTATAGATACACGATACTACAATCCTTAAGTTAGATACTACACACTGCAAATATCAACTTTTGGTCTGCACTACAAAGGGTTGTTTGGGTTCATTTTCTGCAGAACATCACCACAGTGAGGGTCAGTATCACAGATGTCAATGACAACGCTCCAGTTTTCAGCTCCGACACCTACAGCAAAAGCATTCTGGTTAAAGACGCCAAGGTTGGAGATGTGCTGCTGACGCTCTCGGCCACAGATAAAGATGCTGGAAACAACGCGCTAATTAGCTACAGGTAAGCTTAAGCTAACTAAACTTCCATTTCATTAGGATCAATAACATGAAGGCTAAACAATGAACACACTTACCTACATCACTCTTTTAAGACAGATGCATGAATGTTGTTTTTCTGTAGTTTCTCTGAAGACTCCTCAATGGTCGCATTGGATGCTGAAACAGGAGTCATCACTTTGAACTCTGACCTTAGCGAGGTCACAGAAGACACGCTGCTAAACCTCACTGCTATAGCGACAGATCATGGAACACCACCAGAATCTGATGAAGGTTTGGGCTTAGTTTGCATAATTCCTTTAGTAAATCTGGTGTTAAAACAATGCAAATAATGTGAGAAATTCTTATTGGGAATGGTTAATTCCCCCTTCAGTATTCAAATCTTATCTGATAAACAAGTCAAGATTAACATCTTTCTTCTCTCTGTAGCCGAAGTCTTGATCCACTTCAAAATTGCCTCTCTCCCTGAGAGTGTGAGTTTTGAAAGCTCCTTCTACAAATTCACAATAAAAGAGAATGAACCTGAGGCCTCAACAGTGGGCAAGGTCAAGGCATTAACAGGAAGTCCAGTGGTTACGGTCAGCTATAACATGAAGACACATGAGGATGTCTTCTCTGTGGATGGTGAGGGAACCATAAAAGCTCTCAGACCGCTGGACAAGGAGGAAGAGGAGTGGTTCATCCTCACAGTAGAAGCCATAGATTCCAGAACTCCTCCAAACACTGCAGAGACAACGGTACTATTCTTGTTATTACATGGGAAGCTAGCTAAAATACATGTTGAGTAGTTGACCTTTAGAAGACAACACAACACAATTGCCACCATAGCACTTATTTATGCAACCGAGAATGCACCACATTTTTTTGTTGTATTATGAATTGCGTTCTGACACATTTCAGAATGCAATGACTCAAGTTTGTGAAACTAAAAGTGTTTGCGTTAACATATTTGCATAGAATGTGTTTCTGACCTAAACAGCAAGACGCTGTTCCAACACTTAAAGTCAAAGTTTCTCTTCTTAAAAGAAAGTTGCCACTGGGCTCATTTATATTTGTATTTGACTTTCTTTCTCTCACAATCTTCAGGTCAACGTTCAGGTTGAGAACGTGAATGAGGCTCCTGTGTTTGACGCTGAAATATATAAAGCAGAGATTTTCAGTATCTTTCCATACAAATTCCCTATAGTGAAGGTCCAGGTGAGTGTGGCTTGGCATATTCATCAGATATAAATAGAATGGATGTAGTCAGATCTATTTGAAATATACTGGTGTTTGCTAAGGTAAGCATCACCATTGTTATTACTTACATGTAGAGTTAACACCCTAGCATCATGGCAGTTTCTTCAGGTTTTTTGGTGTCTGAAATAGTAGCTATTGGCATCTAAGCTACTAACCATTTAATTTTCCAAACAGAAATACACAACAAAGCACAGAATTGTATATATTAGAAGTAATAGACTAGACAAATTGTTCATTGCAATTAATAAAATGTATTTTTTTTTATATTCACGTAACTGGTTGAAATGTGGATGGTGTGTCCCTCAGGCATCGGACCCTGATGTGGGCGAGAGCTCAGAACTGCAGTATTCCCTGCAGGAGTCCACAACTCTGCTGGATGTGGAGGCAAGCACTGGTCAGGTCTACGTACTGGATGCATCCAGATTTGGAGGCAATCCATCCACCTTTCATGTTAAAGCCACTGATAAACATGGGCTGTTCACGCCTACAACAGTAGAGGTGAGCAGAAACAGAGAGAAAATAAGAGAACGCTTTTGTAAGACCAATGGCATTTTGATTGAGAATGGAGCAGTAGAACAGAGCATTCAATGCAAAGAATAAAATTCAAAGATCAAAACAAGCTCTTGTGTTTGCCACCTACAGATCACCGTGAAAGAAAGTGCAAGTGACAATGTCGTGGTCATCTCGCTAAACCAGCCCGTGTTCACAGTTGAGAAGAAGATACCAGAGATTGAAGAGTGAGTAGGAGAATTGCCATTTCCCAGCCCGTTTTCATTGGGACAGAAGGGAAATGTAATCACTATATTGTGATTTAATGTGTTTTGAGAAAAGAGACTAAGGGGAAATATGTTTACACAAATAGTTCACCCAAGAATGCACCCATTTTGTCATTGTTAGTTCTATTGTTTTGTCTGAAGATGCACACCAGTAATGTTTTTTTTTTTCTAAGGCACATTTATAAAAGATATTATAATATAAAATTGAACTAAGGTCAAATCCTGGTTTAATCTAAGCCCGGTCTGTGAAACCAGGCCTAGAAGACTTGGAATGGTGTGCATGTGGACTATTTTATGTATTTTTTGGAGAACCAATCATATTTTAATGAATTAAAATTCATTCTTTTCAACTTCTTGTCCCAGTTCCCAAATAAGACTGACTGATTCATTGGTGTGTTTTTCCTCAGTTCCATGGGGAAAGTTTTAGGCTGGACTGTGAAAATCCTCAGTGTGAGAGCTGAGAATGGGAATGAGATGCGCACCATTCTTAGAGAATCTACAGACAAGACTTACGTCAGTTTCATCGCCATGGACTCCAGTGGTGCTGTCATCCAAGCCAAGGTGGTCAAAGAGTAAGTTGAATTAAAATCACTTCATGAGGAAATGTGTGATCTGCAATATATTCAGAAAAAAAACTCGTTCTTTAACAAAAACATGAGCTTCAAAGTTCTGCTTTGAAAACCCTCTGGCCTGCATGTCTACTAGGTTTCCATTGTAGATAATGAACAAGACGTGATTTTGAGGGATCTGAATTGTGTCGACTCCCACAGGAAACTGCAGAGTAATCACAACGATGTAAAAGAGGAGCTGGAGAAGGTGCTTGGTTCTAATTTGGAAATCGAAGTGGAGGAAAGTTCTGGAATCTCTGAAGATTCTGAAGGTTCCAATGAGGCAGCCGTCATCGCTCTCAGTGTTCTGCTGGCTATAAGCCTTGTGGGATTTATCGCTCTGTTGACTGTCTATCTCGTTAGGTAAGTTATTAGAAGACGTTATTTTTCTTTGGATTTCAAACATGCTGTCTAGCTCACACTGAATAACCATATTCCTGGTGACCTGAAAATCAGATCAAAAACTAAACAACCGTCCCATTTACTTTAACTCTTTCCCCACCGTTGACAAGATGCTATACTGAAATAGTACAGCATCTTGGATCTAAAAACAAAGAGCGAAGAAGATCTGCTTAAACCAGGAGGAGCGAATAAAAGTTGCTTACGCTCAAGTTAGCTAACGTCATCATCAAACATTGAACAGCATATAAATCAAAACGTCGAAATCACAAAGAGGAATGTGAAGCTTTGGGTGTGTTGAAGGACTCGATCTATGTTTTGATCATGATTCTGAATTCGGTCGAGACAAAGTCTTTTGACAAAAATGCAATTTTCTCAGCTTTTTGTTGGATTTTTTTTAATGAAACTTACCCACTGATTTTTTCTTTTGATATATTACATATTCATACAACAAAATGAAATATTTGTGAATATGTTCAACAATGCTGGGCTGATTGGCAACTCTTTTAGTAAAAGCTGGGGGGAAAGAGTTAACATCCAACAGGTTTTCAATAATCTTTTAATGAAAATGTAATAACTTGCATTTTCTAATGGATAAACCCAAGTCCCGTCTTACATATGTTGTCTTGCTGAATTTCTGGTGACACTCACATTACAGAAGTGACTTTCTTGTTGACTATGAACATTTTACAAAAGGACTACTCATTCTTTTAGCGGTTAACTTTTTTTTTTATGTGGAATAAAAATCATCAAATCATCAAATCATCAATCATCTCAGGATGAAGAAAATGAAGGGCACAGATTCTGACAGAGAGCGCTTCAATATTAGTGGATCCAAGAAATCCAGTATTGACAGAAGTTTTCACTTTCACAGGTAAGTGCCAATATATTGTTAAAGAGCAATTATAGTTACACTCATACTTGTTAAACGTGTCCTGAAATACAAAATGTGCTTTAGTTTTGTTCTGAAATGTTTGACTAAACATGTTTCTTCTGTTAACAGCAAAAATCAAGAAGTCAAAGAGGTAAAGCACTCGATTCAGATAACCTTGCTAATGACGAATCAATTAAGTTGAATTTGGACAATATTCAGGTTGTGGAATTGAAAAGCTTTACGTTACAAATGTTCTGTTTTTCAGGTTAAGTTTAATAACATGCCCGATTCTGAAAGAGATTCAGAAAACGACACAGATTTGAGAACCGGAAACAGCATATCTTCCCTCTGAAAATACCTCGACGGATCGAAACTCCTCCATCCCTCTCAGCACGAGACTCACGAGGTTCAAAATTAATGCTGTAAAACTAAGCGAGATGCATTTTATCAACAGCGCTATTAAAGGCTATTCCCCCCAAAAAGATTCAAATTAATCCCATGATGCATTGTGACAAGATGGAGAGAAATGTTGAATATAAATATATTTATTTCAGTAAATGAAAATGAACAATTAAAATGTTCCATAGCCAACATTTTTGTTTGTGTACTCTAACATTAGCTTAGCAACATGCTAACACGAGTCTACTGAAATCAGTAGAGTTGAGTCTCCTGAGCACTTCTTGTGTTGCTGCCTATGGAGAACTTTCCACTTCAGTTAGAGGAGGACACTGACTCACCTGTTTTTGGAAGAGGACATTTCTCCTGTTGTATAGATATATATGTACATTCAACTGCCTTGAATTTAGCACATTAATTTTTTTCTTTCACAAAGGAATATCCTATAACTTGTTTACGAATAACAGTAGGCTCTTGCACTTTAACCATCTCAGCTATGATTGTGTATCAAAATTGTGAACTGCTTTTAATTTGCATCTTTGATGTAAATATCCATCAGGATGATTAAACTTTTTTTAAATGCTTCTTAATTGTGTGTGTGTAATAATTACAGACCAATTCATAACCCTCACACTATAAACCTGCATTTGGGCTGTGTTCAGAATAGCACACTATTTCTACAGTATGATTTAGCAAGGCATACTAAACGCCAAAATGTGCAGTATACAAACTTTTTAGATTCATCTGATCTGAATGGCAAACACAAGCATTTTTTTTCCTGAATGCATCACACTGTTACTTGAAATGTTTATCATTGCATTTACAGCATACCGTTTTGTTTTTACAAAAAAATAATAGGAAGTTATGCAGCGTACACTATATAGTTTGCTGTACGCTAATATTCTAATTCGGAACGCAGCCATCTTAGTTACACACACAACAGAAAGAAAAAAATAAATCATCCCACAACCTGCTTTTTGGACTCGGTTCATAATTAAATCATATTAAAATTTTATTAAGTTATATCCTATATTAAAATAAATGAAAACAGAAAGACTGAGAGAGAAATCAAATACAGAGAACGCAAGAATGACATCCAATAGATTATGGAATGTATTTCGGTAAATAAAATAGAGCTCCAACTGTTCCATCAAATGTGCAATATTCCGGCCACAAATGATCTGAGCCTGAAAAGAGCACCATAAGTTTCTATATACACAACGTAGGTATATATATATACAGTAGATTTATATATACAGTATACTGCGCTTGAATGGATATATACTGTATACATATACCTTACAGAAATATATATATATATGTATATATATGTATATATATATATATATATATATATATATATATATATATATATATATATATATATATATATATGTATTTTAACCATCTCATTTACAAAGCCAGGCAACATCTAGAAGATTCTTTACAGAATCAAGGTTCTTGTGGTTCGTTCTCTCTTTTCAATATACAAAGTAAACATAGTTTTTGATATCCACCACAGAGAAAAAAAACCCACAGCAAGGCCATTTCAGCCTCGCGTCTGTAAGTACAAAACTGGCACAGAAGACAATCGTAATTATAATAATAATACACGTGAATAAAAACGCAAATTAAATTATGCACTGATGGGACTAAAATGTTGTAAACCTTTTCCCTGTTTCACTGCAGGCTCGAAAACAAACCACTTCAAAACAAATTAACCAACACAATTACGGCTTAAAAAAGAAAACAACTGGCCTTTGACGAAAACACGCTCCAGCTGATATCGTTCGCTTTTCGTTCTGTTCAATTAATGCGGAGCTCAGTTGGTGAAGAGCAAGGCCAAAGGTCAGGGAAAGAAAACAATGTTGACAAATCGGACTTCAATTACTCTTAAAATGACAAAACTGAACAGCATGGCGAACGGAAATGGTGAATTGCGAAAAAGGAGGGATGTGAAAAGTAACGTCACAATGCCGAGGGGCGTGTCCCTCCTTTTCCGTTCGAAAGTTTGGCAACCACCGCGATAGTGGCCTCGACTGTGCGTGACAGCATTTCCAGGGAATCCTGCATGTGGGCGTGGCCACAGCCGCCTGACTCCGCCTCCTGGAGCGAGCAGCTCCGCCCCTCGGAGGCTTCCGGCAAACTGGACAGTAAAAGCACCGAGTCGGCGGAAGTGGAGGGAACTTCCTCTCTTTCTGGCTCCGCCTCCTGCTCTTGCGGTTCCTTCCTCCCATCTTCCTCTTCCTCCTCCTCTCTTCCCGCTATCTGCTGCGGAGCTTCATCCGCTCGGCCGAATGCTTCGGGAAGAGAGGAGGATGACGACGAAGATGATGACGATGACGATGACGAGGCGTCCATTTTCTTCTCCTCGAGGGACGCGCTGTCGGGAGAGGGCGGGTCGTTTTCCGTTCCCGGGTCGATGAGGGAGGAGTCTCGGGTTTCAGTGTCCGACGTGCTGGTGGGCGTTAACGCCTCCCCAGGCTCCGCCTTCTGCTCGGAGCAAGGAGCCAATGAGGAGGAGGAGGAGGATGAGGGAGCGTCTCCTGGACGATCGTCAGCGCTGCTGCTCACTCTCCGACGCTTCACTGGAGTCACGCCCTCCTCTTCCGCTGAGGAATGCAATAAAGACACGTCATCGACTGCAGGTGCAAGTCCACAATACACATTTAAATATGATGTAATTTTAATGTGTGATTAATGCCGTGTCTCATTTAAAGCGTCTTTGAGTACCTTGACAATCGCTTTATAAATTATTTTTTATATGAAATAAAATACTACTATTATGTACAAAAAAATACAGCTTTCTGTCATTTAAATGATTGTTATTAATGTAAATTATTGTGTAAAATGTGCTTTTGGTCATTTAAGATGCTTTAAAATGAAGAAATGCTAATTTTTGTATCCCTGGCTGTTGCTACCATGTTAAAATAAATAAATTCATAAATAAATAATTATTATATTTTACATAAAATAATTCAAAGAAATTGACAATGTGTGATTAATGCCGTGTCTCATTTAAAGCGTCTTTGAGTACCTTGACAATCGCTTTATACATTTATTAATTAGTAACTGAATAGGAGAGAGAGAGAGAGAGAGAGAGAGAGAGAGAGAGAGAGAGAGAGAGAGAGAGAGAGAGAGAGAGAGAGAGAGAGAGAGAGAGAGAGAGAGAGAGAGAAATAAAATAACCAAATGAAAGGGAGGGATAGAAAGAAAATAAATGTATTGATTGCATATATACTAATAAAATATTCAGTGGTGCTATTTAAATAGTAGAAACAGAATATATAATAATAAAACTATACATTATGTCAGTAATGTAGATCAATGTAGATGTGTACACATTCACATAATCAAACAAATTATATTAAATAAAATACTATTATTATTATTATTATGAACAAAAAAATACAGTTTTCTGTCATTTTAAATTATTGTTATTCATGTAAATTATTGTTTAAAATTTGCTTTTGGTAATTTAAGATGAACAAAATAAATAATTATTATATTTTACATCAAATAATTCAAAGCCACAATGAACAAGAAATGCATACTCCCTTTTTGTGCCCCTAGATGTTGCTATCAATTTATTAAATAATTAATAATAACAATTCTTCTTCTTATTGTTGTTGTTAGTCATTATTATGATTATTATATTTCAAATAAAATAATTAAAAGCCATGATGCACAAGAGATGCATACTTATCGCTGCAATTTTGTCAAAAGCATTTTTGTGCCATAAAAAAAAAAAATCACCATCATGTGTTGCTTTTAAATTATTTCATTTAGAATATAATAATAATAATAATAATAGATTATTTAAGTGTGTTTGTGTATGTTGAGACCTTTGGCTTTGCGCTCCTTGGCCTCCATCTCTAGTGTGGCGCGGTGCTGAAGACACAGTCTGCACTTGGACAGCAGCTCCTGTAGGGCGGGACCCAGAGCCGGATCCAGATGCTGAGGGGTGGACACCGACAGCACCAGCAGCAGCGCTCGCAGGTCCTGCAACACACACACACACACACACACACATGAGTGAAGAGCGAGGGAGCGCTGGCACAGACGCGAGGAGGGAGCTGTACTGACCGCGTTCAGGAGGCTGCTGGTCTTGCTCATCTCTGCTCTCTGATTGGTCAGCTCAGGCTGCAGGCTGTGGTACTCGTTCAGAAGGTTGGTCACCAACACGTTGACGAGATTCGAGCAGCTCTGGCCTGATAACACCTGCACCTGCACCTAAACACACACACACACATCCAGTTTCAAACCGCAGCAGGACAGGCTCAGTGTCACAGAGCAAAGGAACAACTTTTACAAAGTAAGCTTAACTTTGGGTTAAACATGTCACCTTTGAACTTATAACAGGGGTTTAGCCTGTTCTTAACCTAGGGTTATGACACTTTTCAATACTAACCCTGATCTGCAGTCACAAGCATATCAGGATTAGGTGTCAAACACTCAAACATTAGATGATTTGGTAACACTTTCATTTTTTTTTAAATTCTACACACAGAAATGGGCCTTTAATGCAAGTACATTTAATTACATTTAATAAAGTTATTATTTTTCCTCATGGATTCCTTCCCAGAATGCTCTAATTTGCTAGATTATATAATCATAAGATTCTAGTTCTGATGTCAATACTTATTTTCCCACTCAAACTGCGTGAGGAGTAGATATGTCTATATGTACTTTATGTAAGAAGCAGGTGAGGAACGAGTAGGCGATGTTGTTGTTGAGGAAGTTCCTCTCGTCCATCAGGATGCATTTCATGTATTCTCCAAACGCTGGATCTTCACACAGCAGCTTCACACACGACTGAGCCATCGCACACTGACAGAGAGAGAGAGAGAGAGAGAGACGTCAGGAAACACACACTTCTGACTGGATGAGGCTGCTGTGTTTTCATGTGTCTGAAGTATCGGCTGCTTGAAGAGCCATATCAAGGGTCCCAACGCATCAATCTGAGATGATGTGTAGATGCATGTGTATAAAAAGTATAATTTTTAACATTTAAAACGTATACCTTGTTAGGAATTAGAGCCCGACCGATATATCGGCAAGCCGATATTATCGGCCGATATTAGGCATTTTCCTAACTATCGGTATCGGCATTTATAACGGCCGATAAATTAATATTTAAAAAAAATGCAGTGTGCAGTGATTTATGTAAGGCCAATAAAGCACCTAAGAGCTGTTACAAAGAACTGGCAAAAGTGGCAAAAAAATAACAGCCGCGTCCAGTGTAGACACAGTGTTAAAGCTCATTCTGCTACGTTACAACATCAAGCAATATTCCAATAATTTATGTAATTATAACACTTATATAGGGCCATTTTGCATTAAAAGTAGCCAGATGGAGACACAACATGTTCAGAATTAATACACTTTTAGTAAACTACAGAACAGCGCGAGCGGGAAACGGCGCACCTCACACGGCAGAGAACACGTCCGAGAACGGACACTGTAGTGATATAAAATGCACACATGCAGGTCTGTTAAATTAAGCAATACTTTTAAGGTAGTCTAATTTTTTTCTGACTAACAAAATTACTGACACAGTAAAGGGTAGATTTAAATAAAGAAAAACGAAATTTAAATAAAGAAATTAAACGAAATTTAAATAAAGAAATTAAACGAAATTTAAATAAAGAAATTAAACGAAATTTAAATAAAGAAAAACGAAATTTAAATAAAGAAATTAAACGAAATTTAAATAAAGAAAACCGAAATTTAAATAAAGAAATTAAACGAAATTTAAATAAAGAAAAATTTAAAATTTAAATAAAGAAAAACGAAATTTAAATAAAGAAATTAAACGAAATTTAAATAAAGAAAAACGAAATTTAAATAAAGAAAAACAAAATTTAAATAAATAAATTAAACGAAATTTAAATAAAGAAAAACGAAATTAAGTTAAATTAAAAAACGAGATTAATTTAGATTGATAATAACGGGTAAAAAGGCTAATACATTTTGTTTCTATTATTCTATTTTCCACAATGTCAAAGCAACACAGCTTAATCCAAAACACAAGCTCAGACATGCACTTCGTCCATACAAACTCCGCTGTTCTGCGCTCTTGCCAGAGTAGACTTGCGCGTCGGTTCTATTTCTGGCATGCACGCGTTTTCCGCGTGGCTCGAGCCGCGCCTGAGAGATGCGTGTCTTACGCAGGCAGTGTGCAAACTCCAACCTGTTAACATGGGAGCCGAAATAAAAACTGTCATGCCACGCAGTCAGTGTGTCGCCGGCCTTATTCAAGCGCGAATGAGAACCGTTTCGCGGGGGATCCCAGATGTGAAAAACAAATATTCGAATGTCAAATTTTCAAATCGAATACCAACCCACCGACCGAATATTCGGGTCCAGCCCTATAGCCTAGTTTCACGTTTAGTACATTTTGTTTAATACTTATTTAAAATAGTATAAAACTACTGTACATAGCCTATGTAATTATAAACGTTTTATTTATGATATTATTAATTTTACTTTACTAAAAAGATCCGAGTTCTTCCTCCACTGGTAGATATTAGAGAAATTAAGATTAAAAATAGAAGAGTATTTATAATATAATATAATATAAAATGCAATGCAAACTAGTTTGGTTACAGCTCAAATTCTCATTCTATCATTCACCCTGCCTCCATTACATATCTTTGTCACACAAGTGTTTAATCATCACATTTGAGATATCATTGCAAAACGTTTATATATTTATTCTGTTTATACTGTGTATTCTATATACAGTACCCATCAAAAGTTTGTACACTACACACCAATTGGAAAGTGTGTCCAAACTTACTGTACTATAATACACATAAATAATAGTGCTACTGTATTGTAATATACACACAAATAATATCGGCCGATATATCGGTATCTGGCTTTTTTTTATCGGTATCGGCATCGGCGCCCAAAAATCCATATCGGTCGGGCTCTATTAGGAATGCTTTCAATGTGTGATTAATGTTGTGTCTCATAAAAGTGTGTTTGAGTACCTTAAAAAGAGCTCTATAAATAAAATGCATTATAATTATGTGCATATTATTATATTAATATTTTATTATTAGTATTATTATTATTAAGAAATTATTAATTACAATATTGTATTCTGTTAAAAATTATAATAGTGTTTAAAATGTGCTTTTGGTCATTTGTAAGATGTATAGTACATGCATAATCCTCCTAACAACCCACACCTAACAATAAATAAATAAATAAATAAATAAATACAATTTATTTTTAATTTGTAAGATGTATAATAAATGCATAGTGCCTTTTTGCACTCCTAACAATAAAAAAAGAATATATATTATTAATTTCTGGGATGTATAATAAATGCATACTGCCTTTTTCCCCCCTAACAAATAAATACATACATAATAATAATAATAATAATTATTATAAATATTAAATAAAATATAAGATAAACATAATAAAATGTAAAATTTGTAACAAAAAAATTCAAAGCAATGACCGAGATCTTAGCACATTTTCAGGCACTCCACATCCCATCATGCTTAACAACACCTCTTACCTGTGATAAAATCTCTGACACACCACCTCTAGTGTCTTATTGCTTTAGTACGTGTGTGTGTGTGTGTGTGTGTGTGTGTGTGTGTGTGTGTGTGTGTGTGTGTGTGTGTGTGTGTGTGTGTGTGTGTGTGTGTGTGTGTGTGTGTGTGTGTGTGTGTGGCCGAGAAGGTTTTACCTGAGATTGAGCAAGTTCTGTCCAGAGTTTGGGAAAGAGAGCCAGATGTAGAGGAAGTCCTTCATATGCGATCAACACACCTGCACACAGGTGAACAAACACCATCAGCACACACACACACACTCTCAGAGAGATTTAAGAGAGCTGAGAGAGAGAGAGAAGCGTTCTTACTCAGCTTCACCAGAGTCTCTGTGAACTTCTCACAGTTGATGGCGACTCGACAGAGCAGGTGAATGAACTGATGATACGACAGGAAGTAGTCCAACAACATCCTGTCATACACCTCATCTTTACCCTACAGGAAACACACAAACACACTCTATGAAGAACTAAAGCTCAGCGTGTACAGCGGTCCACTGGTCGGTCTCACACACACCTTACTGGTCTCCACCATTGAGGGCAACAGGCACATGTTGAGCTCCGGTCTGGGAGGACGAATGTTGTTCTTCCCGCCCATCAGCTTGATATTCTCTCTACAGGGCAGATACGGCCCAAACGACACTAGAAAACACACAGATAGTGTTATACCATGTGGGGACCATAGTATCATCATTTATTCATTGTTTTTAACAATGCCATGTCAAAAATAAGGCTAAAGTCATACAATTAACAAAAAAGTTATGGTATATAAAAAGTGTAAGTACGCAAATTGGGAAGCCACTCGTGTGAATCTCGAATTGCCTAAATGTAAACTAGTAAAACAACTTAATCGTACCTAGATTTGAAAGTACTAAAAACTTTATTCTTATACTTGTATAAGTATACTTATATCTATGGCATACGTCCCATTCCATCTGCCACTTGTTTTTTATATATATATACACAATATCAGGTCTAATATCAGAAAGTGGAATCTAAATATTCAAGTTGCGAGCCTCCTTTGCAGCGACGTCTACTTTCTTGTTGCCAGACAGACCAACATGAAGGTGGCGATGCTGTGCGAGTGAAGCTTGAGGCGGGACTCACTGGGGATGTTGCTGTGGTGGTACGTGCAGTGGTTGTGCTGCAGGAAGGGCACGAGTGTGTGCAGGAAGTCATGAGGGCTCAAGAGCACCAGCTCCTTCAGCACATCTGAGGACCAACACACATGTTCAGATCGCACTCTGGGTTTATTTCTAAAGCAGTGCTTTTATTTGGTGGATGTGGCGACTCACCCAGACAGGCGTTACGCAGCTCTGGTGGGCTGTAAGAGTTCAGCAGCGTCAGCAGTTTATGGGCAAAATCAATCCTCTCCTGCCACTGGATCAAAGCCTGCTTCACATCTACACACAGACACAAGCGGTCAGTTATTGACATTACATGTACAAGTGCATGATGGGCAAGCGAAACCTTTGGATTGCATGTCAAGATGTATTATGGGTAATGAGTACTTTTGTACTGCAGGTTAAGGTGCATTATGGGTAATGAGTACTTTTGTACTGCATGTTTAGGTGTATTATGGGTAATGAGTACTTTTGTACTGCAGGTTAAGGTGCATTATGGGTAATGAGTACTTTTGTACTGCAGGTTAAGGTGCATTATGGGTAATGAGTTCTTTTGTACTGCACGTTAAGGCATATTATGGGTAATGAGTACTTTTGTACTGCAGGTTAAGGCATATTATGGGTAATGAGTACTTTTGTACTGCACGTTAAGGCATATTATGGGTAATGAGTACTTTTGTACTGCACGTTTAGGTGTATTATGGGTAATGAGTACTTTTGTACTGCACGTTTAGGTGTATTATGGGTAACGAGTAGGGATGTCCTGATCAGGTTTTTTTGCCCTCGAGTCCGAGTCATTTGATTTTGAGTATCTGCCGATACCGAGTCCCGATCCGATACTTCTATAATACATAAAAAAAATAATAAAGAAGAGCGAAAAAACAGATCCAGGATGTTCCTTATTTTTTATTTAATTCACCTTATTTTAACATTCAACCACTCTGTTAACAAACAGAGCCCTTCTGTGAGGTAGCTTGAACAATCAAGTAATAAATAAATTCTTCACTTTTGGACTTTAGTGCAACAGTAAATATAAAAAAGTCTAATATATAAACAAATAGCACCTCAACTTAAAATACCCAGCAGGCATGTAAACAAATAAAAAATAAAAGTGCAACAGTGTTTGCAAAGCCAGTAATGTGCTTTTAGGAACTGCACTCCTAACTCTTACGCCGGTTTCACACTGCACTGTTAGCAGAGCGTGCAGCGCGTATTTTTTTCGCCGCCCATGTTAACAGATTAGAGCATTCACACCGCACGCAGAGGCGGCGCGGCAGTGCGTATAGCAGGGGCAGAGCAGGAGCAGCAGTGCCGCGATCGTTTCGGCTCCGAGTCTATTTTTGCTGCGCCGCGTACGCTGAATTAAAGTGACAATACATTGATCATGGCCAAAATACACCGCAGTTTTATCCAAAAAGTGCATTGATGATATCTATTGTGTTTTAAACAGTCAATCAAATGACCAACAGCAATTTAAAAAGAAAACAAATGTCCAAAAACAAACTTGTTGCCATAACAATAAAAACAAAGATGAACCAAAAGTTATATAAATGAAATTATTAATAAAATAAGCTTCTTGACAAGTCTTTTCTCTTAAATGTATTTGAAAACGAAAAAAAGCAATGCCAACTTATCCATTATAGAGTACTCTGTCTGTACACAACCCGCGGTTCAGCCGCGCGTGACAAACGCTGCCAGTGTGAAAGCAAAACGCGCGTGTCCTGCTCCTGCTCACCATACACACTGCTAACGCGTGCAGTGTGAAACCGGCGTAACTCTGTGCCAACGCATAACTATAGATGTGTTAAAAAATAATGAGAATATATATACATATATATCCGAGTCCTGATCGGGAGGTAACGTCCGATTCCGATCGAGTCTGAAAACACGTGATCGGGCCCGATTTCCGATCACGTGATCGGATCGGGACATCCCTAGTAATGAGTACTTTTGTACTGCACGTTTAGGTGTATTATGGGTAATGAGTACTTTTGTACTTCACGTTTAGGTGTATTATGGGTAATGAGTACTTTTGTACTTCACGTTTAGGTGTATAATGGGTAATGAGTACTTTTGTACTGCAGGTTAAGGTGTATTATGGGTAATGAGTACTTTTGTACTGCAGGTTAAGGTGTATTATGGGTAATGAGTACCTTTGTACGGCAGGTTAAGGTGTATTATGGGTAATGAGTACTTTTGTACTGCACGTTAAGGTGTATTATGGGTAATGGAATACCACTGCATTGTATGTGGAGGTGCATTATGGGTAATGGGTACTTTAGCATCAAATAGAGTTCAGCTGCATTATGGGTAATGAGCAAATTTGTACTGCATGTTTAGGTGTAAATGAGTACTTTTGTATTCCATAAGGGGCAATGTGAGTAACAGGGTACTTTGGAGTTGTTTATTTAAGGTGCATTAAGGAGAATCCTATAACCCCAGTTTAAGTGTATGGTGTATTGTGGGTAACGTACTACCTTTACGTTGTAAGTAGGGTCGCGTTGCCTTTAAAACAGACAGGAATATGGACAGCAGCTCCACTAGATCACCGGTCACATGACACGCGGTGGCCTCATGGTACATCATGTGCAGGGTGTTGAAGGACTGCAGACACAGAAATATTCAGTTGTACACGACAGTCCATTAAAATATGCAGATGAATGAAGAGAACGAATGAAGAGAGCATGAAAACCTCAGTCATCAGGATGAGTCCTCTGTTGAACACCACCAGCAGTCTGTCCTCATCGTTCTCCAGCAGGATACGGAAGGCACTGAGAGCACACAGAGTCTCAGGGTAAGTTTACATGACAACGATATGCTTAAAACGCAGATGTTTTTCCTTTGAGTTTTCCGCAACACCATTGTCAAAACGATCCCCATTCACATGGATCCGCAAAAACGACTAAAAACGCTGTATTCTGCTGCCAGGCCATGAGATGGCGATGAAACACTATAGACTGAACACGTGATACGCATGTGCATGATGTCATCGTCTTCACAGATTTGCTTTTTTTTGTTGTTTACATGGAGACCGTTTTAAACGTTTCTGCACGAAAACGTTTTCAAGCACCCAAAACGCTGTTGTCGTGTAAACGAATGGCCAAAACGCATTATAGGTTCTATATTTTTACGTGAACAGCCCCTAAGTAGGAACGCAAAAATGGCGTGTAAAATGTTCTGCGAGGCTTTAAAGAGCGTGTGTGTGTGTGTACCTGATGAGAGTGGTCCAGCAGGAGCGTCCGTCCAGACAGCGCAGGTAACAGCTGATGGTGGTCTTCTTGAACTGCTTCACGTCCTCCAGCTCTTCCTCTCTCATATCAGGCCTCTGAGCTACAAACAACTGCATCAGGTTAAACAACTCCTCCACCGCCTGTAGAGAAAGAACAAACATAGAGTTACTAGACGGAATTGAATTAACCTCAATAATAGACTGAGCTTAATTTAAGACATCATATTCCTTCAGACAGAAACTCTTCATTAAAATAGGCAAAAAAAGAATTTTTACATCTACACAGAGTTTATTTCATTATTTTCTAGCAATACCATTAATTAAACAATAAAATTAAATATATAAAATATCAATATCAATAAAATATATCAAATAAAAAAATAAACATTTAACAGAATAATGATTCTGCAAGGATGCATTAAATTGACCATTTATAATGTGGTTACAAAAGTTTTATTTCAAATAAAGGCTTTCAAAGAATCCTAATACAATTATTTGTATGAGCAGCACAACTGTTTTCAACACTGATAATAATCAGAAATGTTTCTTGAGCATCAAATCATCATATTAGAGTGATTTCTGAAGGATCATGTGACACTGAAGACTGGAGTAATGATGCTGAAAATTCAGCTTTGATCACAGCAATAAATTACATTTTACAATATATTCAAAAAGAAAACGGTTCTTGTAATAATATTTCACAATATTACTGTTTTTATTCTATTTTTGATTAAATAAGTTCAGCCTTGGTGAGCAGAAGAGACTCATTCAAAAACATTAGTGTTGAAAGGTTTGGAGTTGGTCAAATATTGTAGTGTAGTTAATATATGACTATCATAAATGAAAGAAAAAGACATGTTTCTTATGTTATCTCTGGAAACGGTCTGCACTCACCCCCGGGTACTGGCTGGCGTGGGGCGTGAGGTTTTTGAAGGCCCACTGTATGTTCTGGTGCGACGCCAGCTGGCGGGTGAAGGCAGGAGACTGCTCGCAGCACATGCGCAGGATGGCGTAGTATGCCGGGAGCATCCCGCGGTTGAACAGCACCACCTCCTGATCGTCGTGATCCGCCAGGATGTAGTTAAAGGCGATGTTTTTAGTGACCACAGGGTTTTGGACGATGAGACGCACGTTCTCGCTGCAGTCCACGCAGACGTTATACCAGAAGGACAGAAGAGCCTGCTTGTTGTGATTAGTGGCGATGGCCGGCTCTGATAACTTGGGCTGAGAGAGAGAGAGAGAGAGAGAGAGAGAGAGAGAGAGAGAGAGAGAGAGAGAGAGAGAGAGAGAGAGAGAGAGAGAGAGAGAGAGAGAGAGAGATGAGAGAGAGAGAGATGAGAGAGAGAGAGAGAGGCTTGTCAAATCGTGCAAGCTGTGATTTAATTAACTAAATATCTACATTTTTTTAATTCATGCGTCTCATACTCTTTCATTAAAATAATTTCCCTCTCTCTTGCCAGCCTCATCTCTTCCCTTCTCTGATGATGCGTTTACTGGCGTGAGGGCGGAGCAACCTGTCACTCACATGAGATCCACCAATAGCAAACCACAACCATCCAATCAATTCCCCACAAACAAAATCAAGCCCCGCCCTGCATTTGTTCTTGTTCGAGAAGCCGTTTCACTCGGATATACGTCACAATAGGGAAGAAAAGCCTATCGCAACTTCCGATTCATCATACGAGCACCTAAAAAAATGCCTTAATCTTCATGTGAAGTACCTGGAAGAGGTTCCAGAGGTCCATGAAGTAGCTGGAGAACATGAGCTTCTCTGTTTTGGAGATGAGGCAGTAGGTCATGAAGCTGAAGTACTGCACCAGTTTGGTGGTCCCGTGCACGGGCACGTCCACGTAGAGCTTGGCCCGGCCCAGCAGGCCCAGGAGCAGGTTGTAGACCTGGTGCAGAACCACGGTGGTGTCGGGACTCAGCGGGAGGTCCCGCGTGGGGATGTGGAGCGAGCGCGTGGAGCGGAACATCTGTCGGAAGGAGTTGCTCGGGATGAGAGACACCAGCAGATACGCCGCGGCTGAGAGGGAAATGCATTGAAGAAATCACACAATAATCTGACATTTTACCAGGAAAAATAAAGATAAAACAAAAAGATAAGAATAGCTGTTTATGCTTTAAATGTGTATTTGAACACTTAAAATGTTATCTAACGGACATCCGGACGTGTGTTTAACGCAAGCGTGTTTATTTATACAAGTAAGATTATGTTTTTGAAAAGTCTCTTCTGCTCAACAAGTCTGCATTTATTTGGTAAAAATACAGTAAAAACAGTAATATTGTGAAATATTATTACAATTAGAAATAGCTGTTTTCTATGTGAACATATATTAAAATATAATTTATTCCTGTGATCAAAGCTGAATTTTCAGCATCATTAATCCAATCTTCAGTGTCACATGATCCTTCGGAAATCTCTCTAATATGATGATTTGATGCTTAAGAAACATTTATTATTATTATCAGTGTTGAAAAAAGTTGTGCTGCTTCATATTTGACTGGAGAAATGATGATAAAAATTCAGCTTTCTTTTCAATTCTAGTAATATTTCACAATATTACTGTTTTTATGATCAAATAAATGTAGCCTTGGTGAGCAAAAGAGACTTAAATATTAAATAAATCGTAAATATTCCAAACTTCTGACCAATAGCGTATATAGGTGTGTGTGTAGTGTTGAGTAGATTGTGTCTGTTCTTACACGTTCGGACACGTGGGTAGTTGTGCGCCAGCAGAAACCTCTCCACCCAGTTCTCCATGTTCTGCAGGACCCAGCTGTGGGCCAGCTTATTACGAGGAGTCTGGACGGCCAACCAGTCCAAGCACTGAGACGGGTTATACTCGATCACCTGACGCAGACACACAGGGATTACACGCTCAGATCAGTGAGGTAGGCGCAACATCTGAAGTTCTCCAAACACCCACAACTCATCATTGACACACATCTCATGACTCGTATATAGCACCGTTTCAGTGGAGCAGTGAGAAGATAGTGCTGGGCGGTATATCAGTTCACACCAAATACCGGTGTTTATTTTAGTTTAGTAATGATATTAATTTTTAATTATTAATTATTAATCAGTCGCACAGAGTTAGGATGTGGGTTGTGATGATGCACAGCTGTATGTGTTACTAAGTGTGATGAAGATGGATGGGTTAAACTATAATTGATAGCTGTCAAATTATATGACAGTGTTTCCCATACATTTGCTCACAATATCAACACTGCCCACCACAATCAGATTTTCCAAAAGGCTTTGACATCGTTGAATAAACACGAGCAAAGTCAAAACGTGGCGTGGGTGTTTCTATATGAATGTATCTTTGAAGGGAACTGTCTCTAGAAAAGTTTCAATGTTATTTTCATTTTATCTTTCCTGATAAAGCAGCGCTTATGAGCACTGAGCTGGTTTGTGTACAGCCGTTACCGGGGAAACCGCTTTGTGTTCATCCGTTACAAGGGAAACCACTATTTCTGTCGCTCCTAAAGCACCTCTTTGTAAACAGCATCATTTTGTGGGGCCTTACAAACCTGTGTTAAAACTAGTGTGGATTGTTTTCTGCAATATTTACTCATGACAGTCAAATAGGGCATTCTAAGTCAATCTACTGCAGTATTTCCTCTCTCAATCAGTAGAAAATGTGGTTAACACCCAGTCATGCTTGAAAAATAATAATACCGTCATATACCGTGAAACCGGTATAATTTAGAAAAATACCGTGATATACATTTTTGGTCATACCGCCCAGCACTATGAGAAGGTATAGGAATGATGGGCCGATTTACCTCCCAGATCCTCTGCAGGATGTAGGACGCAAACGAGGGCATTCCCGGAGGACCAGCAGCGAACTCCATCAGCATCGTCAACAGCTTGAAGAACGGATTGGCTGCCTGTCAGACACGACACACAATGTTAGTTAGTGTGTGTAGCTATTAAATAATGAAACAATAATGGTTGTGAGATTTGTTTTTACCTCTGGAGTCAGTTTAGCGATGGAGGTGAACAGCATTGACACGATCTACACCGACAGAAGAACACAAACCATGAGAACGCATGTTACACTTTGGTATATTGTGTTGTCTGTCCCAAGAACTAAGCTACACTACAGTTCAAAAGTTTGAGGTCATTCATTTCTTTCTTCTTTTTGAAAGACATTAATACTTTTATTCAGCAAGGATGCATTAAACTGATCGAAAGTGACAGTAAAGACATTTATAATGTTACAAAAGATTTCGGTTTCAGATAAATGCTGTTCTTTTGAACTTTCTTTTCATCCAAAAAATCCTGAAAAAAATCAGTTTCAACCAAAAATATGAAGTTGTTGAAACTGTTTTCAGCATGATAATAATCATAAATGTTTCTTGAGCATCAAATCATCATATTAGAGTGATTTCTGAAGGATCATGTGACACTGAAGACTGGAGTAATGATGCTGAAAATTCAGCTTTGATCACTGGAATAAATTACATTTGACAATATATTCACATAAAAAACTGTTATTTTAAATTGCAATAATATTTAACAACTCTTTTTTTTAAATAAATGCAGCCTTGATGAGCAGAAGAGACTGAATTCAAAAACATGGAAAAAAAATCTTAAAGACCCCAAACATTTGAACGGCAGTGTACATGTGATGAAACCTCTCTCTATGAGGACATCCTGAGACTCAAAGATTAAAATAAACAAACTAATGTTATATTTTTAGTTCTAAATGTGCAAAACATCGAATATGAGTAGGGTTTGTGTTACAAACATGTAGCTGTTATAATTAGCTTTATACAGAAACACTAGAAGTCTATGGTATGCCCTCATTGGGTCATCTTACATGTTCTGCCAGACGGTTGTTGTATCTGCAGAGGCTGAATATGAGGTTGCAGGTCTGTCTGATGTTGATGCTGTCTCTGATGTGCTGGAACAGAAAGGGAAACCCTTTTCCCCCGGTCAGTGCGGCCATGTCACTCTGAGACAAAGTCAAGTGTCTGCAGATAGACGGAGACAAATGATCAGACCATTAGATATTACCAAGACAAAGCCTCAATTATAAAGACATTTATTTCTACTGTATTACTGTGAAAACAACTGATGCAATGTTTTGCAACTCTGGTTTGTGATGCTAATGGCACAGAAATTACACTTTTAACAGCTCAAATATAGGCATAATTTTCTGTAAATGATTTTGGGGTGAAATATGACCCATTATATGAGATATTTTTGTGAGATTAATCCAAATACTTCAGTGTTTGTGTGTTAATACTTCAGTGCGCACCTCTCAGATCTGGACTGCTCCACCAGCAGAGCTATGAGAGCGATCATCTTCTCTAGAGCGGCCGGCCGGTACTTCTCCTCCGCCAGCGAGAGGATGTCCTCCTCTTCATCCTCCTCGCCCTCCTCCTCCTCAGATAACACCTCCACCTGAGGCTGAGACAGAGAGATTCAAGTTATTATTTGAGATCTGGGAACCAGGGAATCAGAGATTGACTACCCCGAGGAAACGGTACTCACATTTTCAGGTCCTTTAGTGCCCATGTAGAAATGCACCATAATAGAGATGGCTTGCAAAGACAAGAGGAACTGACTCTGTGAGGACAAAAAGAAGAAAGGAATTATGAAAAAGAAGAAAATAAAGAAAATGCTTTAAAACTTGTACAAATAATAAATACATAATCAAAATAAATAAAAAATTTAATTAAAGGTGCAGTGTGTAATTTTTAGCAGCATCTAGTGGTGAGGTTACGAATTGCAACCAACAGAAGTTCCAGTGGCCGACAGGAAAAGACAGTTTAGCAATGAGGTTTCATTACAAAGATAAATTAAGAAATTAGGTTTACTTAATTATTCAGTAAAACGATGTTATTGCGAATATTATTGTTACTTGTTCATCATTGTGTCAGTGTTTTATTCGCTGACTTTAGCTAGCTTCTTTGCATGAAGAACAACATAGTGACGAAACGTGTTTGTCCGTTTAGGGCTCCTGTAGAAACATGGTGGTGCAAAATGGCCATTTCAATGTAAGGCGGTGTATGTAGATAGAAATGGCTCATTCTAAGGTACTGGTAATAATAACATAACGGTTCATTATGTAAGGTCTTTATACACCATTGAAAACGTAGTTATGTATATGATATTGCATTTCTGTCAACAGATCCTCCTAAATATTACACAATGCACCTTTAAATAAGTAAAAAATGAATACAAATAAAATTAAGTAAAATAAATAGATAAAATACTATCTATCTAGTAAAACATTTATACAAATAAATTAAATAAACTAAGTAAAATAAATAAATACAAAAAATAAAGTAAAATAATTAATAAAATAACAAGTAAAAAAATAAATAAAACAAAAAAATACATTAAAATAAAATGAAATAAAAATAAATAAATACATAAAAGAATGAAATAAGTAATAAATTGAAATAAAATAAGTAAAAATGAATAAAAAAACTAAATATTATAAAATAAATAAATAAAATAAGTTTAAAAAATATTAAAATAAAACATTAATTAAATACGTAAAATAAATAAATACATAAAAATAAAATAAGTAAAATAAATAAATACAAATAAAAGCAAAATATGCAAATAATTAATAAAAAAATAAAATTAAATAAGTAAAAATGAAAACATTTATAAACATTTATAAGTAAAGATTTATAATAAATAAATAAATAAATACATAAATAAATACAGGGATGGCTACCTCCTCTTCTCCCATTTTGGCAAACTCGTACAGGAAGGCGAAGTATTCGGTCAGGTGTTTGCTGTGTGGCTTCACTCCGTGCTCCATGATTGACAGCAGTGTTTTGACGAAGCGCGTCACACAGGAGCGGCTGCCGATGTCCTCCACCGGCCCATCCATGTCATCAGAGCTGTAGACAGACCAAAACACACACAATATTACAGCACATATGGGTTTGGAAACATGAGGGCAGGATGGTTAGTTAGCGGGCTCCAGAGGAAGAGAGAGAGAGAGAGAGAGAGAGAGAGAGAGAGAGAGAGAGAGAGAGAGAGAGAGAGAGAGAGAGAGAGAGAGAGAGAGAGAGAGAGAGAGAGAGAGAGAGAGAGAGAGAGAGAGAGAGAGAGAGAGAGTGAATTAAAGAGAAAGAGACACACCCGTCCTCCATGCCCGGCTGCAGGTACAGGTGAGCGTGAGCTGGTCTGAGGCGCTGGATCACGTGGATACACAACCTCTGGAACATCTGAAACGTCACAGCAGTGTTTATTTTAAAAGAGGTTTTTTTTTTTACTGTAAACATGCTAAATGTTTATTTTGTTTATAAATGGTAGGGTGTGGGGTTTATAATAAAAATTACATTTAAATAGTCAGGTAAACGTGTTATGCCAAAGACTTTAGATTATTATTTCAGGAATCAGGATTCCCCCATTAAAACAAATAGGACTTGGATGCCTGAAATAGCTGCCCACAGGCGTTGCAAATATGGCCGCCAAGTGAACAGACTTTCCTTGAAAGGGACTTTGGTAACACTCACCTGTCGTACAATCTGATTGGGGCACTTGATGAGAATCTGCATGGGCCACCAGTTATCATCTGCCATCTGATCCAAAAACCACTGCACACACACACACACAGATATGCCACATTACCCACAAAAAAATTACACACTGTATTGATTCAACAGTGCTGATTTCACCAAAACCCTCTCCATTCGTTTGGCTTAAAAGTGATTTTCCAGAGCAGAAGACGCTGGGAAACAAGAAGCTGGAAGTTCTGTGTGTACAGGTTTGGCTGTTCTTGTGAAGTCCTATTACATATTACTGGTTCTCACTAGTTAAAAAAGGCTTATAAATTGTCTAAAACTGTTTTTATTCAAATCTAGTGTTTCAGTGACGGGTAGGTTTAGGAGTAGGTGTTGGTTTAGGCCATAGAAAATATCATTAACCTGATGGAAGTCTATGCAATGTTCTCAAACTCTGTGTGTGTGTGTGTGTGTGTGTGTGTGTGTGTGTGTGTGTGTGTGTGTGTGTGTGTGTGTGTGTGTGGTGTGTGTGTGTGTGTGTGTGTGTGTGTGTGTGTGTGTGTGTGTGTGTGTGTGTTACCTCGCAGGCAGCTTGGTTGTTGTTAAACTGTTTGGTCAAGAGCTCGATCCACTGCAGCATTGTGGGCTGAGAGAAATAAGCACAAGATGAACTTACAACAAAAAACAACTTTCAAACACAGAAAACAGCATCAGGTCTGTCCTGTACGCTACAACCGAAGTGCATTACACTAAAGATGAGGGGAAAACAGAACAACGACATCTCACCTTTTCTTTGGAGTGGATGAACGTCTCCAGAACAAACGACGTGCTGAGCTGTGAGAAGAGGAGAGGAAAATGACTTATTTTAATTAATATCCAAAAATATGAACCTCAATATTTCCCTGAGGACAATAACTCAAGAGTATAGATGATCAAGTTTCATCATCTGCTCTGATAAAGATGTTCATGTGGACAGACTAACCTTCGCCGTCATGAGCAACACGGATTTAGGATCTGGTAAAGTGCTGGGAATACTGCTGCACAGCTGCCACATGAAACTACAGAGAAATAGCAAAAGAAAAGAAAAGAATTAAGCAAAAAAAGTAAATGAGAATGAGCGCAAGGGTCAAATAAAATGTAAAAACAATTTAAAAAAGCAAAATGTGAAATAAATATTTTTTTATATAATATTATAATATAAATATATATTAAATTAAATATGTATTAATAAATAGATATATATATCAGGAAGGGAAAAGGATGAGGAAGAGGATCAGGAAGGGAAGAGGATGAGGATGAGGAAGAGGAAGAGGAAGGGAAGAAGATGAAGAAGGGAAGAGGATGAGGAAGAGGTGAGGAAGAGGTAGGGAAGAAGATGAAGAAGGGAAGAGGATCAGGAAGGGAAGAGGAAGAGGATCAGGAAGGGACGAGGAAGAGGAAGAGGATCAGGAAGGGACGAGGAAGAGGACGAGGAAGAGGAAGGGACGAGGATTAGGAAGGAAAGAGGAAGAGGATCAGGAAGGAAAGAGGAAGAGGATCAGGAAGGGAAGAGGATAAGGAAGGGAAGAAGATCAGGAAGGGAGAGGATCAGGAAGGGAAGAGGAAGAGGATGAGGAAGAGGAAGGGAAGAGGATGAAGAAGGGAAGAGGATGAGGAAGGGATGAGGAAGGGAAGAGGATTAGGAAGGAAAGAGGAAGAGGAAGGGAAGAGGATTAGGAAGGAAAGAGGAAGAGGATCAGGAAGGGAAGAGGATCAGGAAGGGAAGAGGATGAGGAAGGGAAGAGGATCAGGAAGGGAAGAGGAAGAGGATCAGGAAGGGAAGAGGATCAGGAAGGGAAGAGGATGAGGAAGAGGAAGGGAAGAGGATGAGGAAGGGAAGAAGATCAGGAAGGGAGAGGATCAGGAAGGGAAGAGGATGAGGAAGGGAAGAGGAAGAGGATGAGGAAGAGGAAGGAAAGAGGATTAGGAAGGAAAGAGGAAGAGGATGAGGAAGGGAAGAGGATTAGGAAGGAAAGAGGAAGAGGATGAGGAAGGGAGGAAAAGGATGAGGAAGAGAAGAGAAGAGAAGAGAAGAGAAGAGAAGAGAAGAGAAGAGAAGAGAAGAGAAGAGAAGAGAAGAGAAGAGAAGAGAAGAGAAGAGAAGAGAAGAGAAGAGAAGAGAAGAGAAGAGAAGAGAAGAGAAGAGGTTTTGTGAAACTGCTCTACTGTTCTCTCACCCAAAGTATGTGTGTTCAAAGATGTTCTTGTCCTGGAGAAACTGCATATTGTCGTGCCAGATCCACTGTGAGAGAGAGAGAGAGAGAGAGAGAGAGAGAGAGAGAGAGAGAGAGAGAGAGAGAGAGAGAGAGAGCGTCAGATAAATCAGCCTGACGGGTGTGTGCAGGAAGACTGAGGGTGATATACAGTGAAGTCTGTACCTCCAGAAGATCCGGAGAAATGTCGAAGTTAAAGTCCTTCCCATTCTCCTCCTCCACCTCCACTCTCTTATAGAACAGCATGTAGGCACTGTGGGTCTGACACACACACACACACACACACATTACTCACACTCCAAAGCATTTTACAAGAACAAATCTTGAGGGAGACTTATTTAGACAGATAAACAATAATGTATAATTATATAAAATAATATATAAATAATGTATTATTAATCATGCTAATAGCTACAACTAATATATAAAATAATAAAAATAATAAAATAAAAAAACAATACTTATTAACTTAATAGTTATTAGCAATATATAAAACAATATGTAAATATATTATGTATTACTTTATTATAATTTATATATATATATATATATATATATATATATAAAAATAAAAGTAATAATAATCTATTATTATTACTTTAATAACTAGAATTAATATATATATATTAAAAAAAAATAGTATTGTTGTTGTTGCTGTTATTAAAAAAACTAACCTTCTCAAAGGAGAAATCCATGAACTTGTCTGTGACAGAGTCATATGTTTTTGTCTGAAATGATACAAGCATTTCTGAATTACAACCACATAAATCATCATTTAAATCACTTTATCCCAAAAGCACAAAGGATGACTTGATTTGGTAAGAAAACTATAAAAATACACACTGTCATCTCTCCACCAAAACACTCTGAGGCCAGCTGGGCCGAATCAAACGGCTTCACCTCCGCATCATTAAACAGGTACCTGCAACAGGAAATGACATCATCACTTCAAAATACATGACAAACACATATGTGACCCTGGACCACAAAACCAGTCACAGGGGTCAAATTGAGATTTATACATCAGCGGAAAACTGAATAAATAAGCTCTCCGTGGATGTGTGGTTTGTTAGGATAGGACAATATTTGGCCGAGATGCAATTATTGAAAGTCTGGAATCTGAGGGTGGAAAAAAAATCTAAACATTGAGAAAATCACCTTTAAAGTCGATCATTTATGTTGGCGATTGTGCTGCATTCACTCACACAAATAAATGTTTTATGTATTTACGGTAGGAAATGTACAAAATATCCTCATGGAACATGATCTTTACTTAATATCCTAATGATTTTTGGCATAAAAGAAAAATCGATAATTTTGTCCCATACAATGTATTGTTGGCTATTGCCACAAATATACCCGTGCGACTTGTGACTGGTTTTGTGGTCCAGGGTCACATATGAAGGTCAATTACCAATAACCAACTTTGGGTTACAATTATTCAATAGCTCTAAATGCACAATATTTTAATTCATTGATGTGTTTTAAACAGAATAATGTGATTAATCACCATTTGTTATTGCGGTAAGCGTGTGGGTTGACGATGTCCCTGATGAAGCTGTAATAATGGCCGCCGTCTGCCGTGCCCGTGTGCACCGTCACACCGATGAGGTCGTACTCGTAACTCTCCGCCACTTTTGCATCACCTTCGTCACGGAAACCTTCCTTCCGGTCTCCCTTGGCCATGAGGAAGTCCTCGGTGTACGGCGTCATGTCGAGCCGCAGCGGGAAAGAAAAGTGCGTGTTTACTTTTTCCTTCATCATGGTCACCATGTTGAACGTGTAGCGCATGGTGTTGAAGCTCAAGATCCGCGGGAGCTTCTTAAAACACGCCCTGAGGGACAGACAGACACAGTCATGAGATTCAGGGGCCTTGACAGACAGATTTCAGCTCTCAGAAGGAGAATAAAGGAACCGTACCGTTTCTCAGCGCGCACTTTCTTCCCGCACTGAGAGCAGGTGTACATGTTATCACCCTCCAGAGTGTCCTTAATGGTCACCTCATCCAGAGACTCCTGAAACACAGAGACAGATCAGAGGATTACAGGCTGATATCGTTTGACAGTGGTGGTTGTTTTGTTCACATATATACACTGTATATATAGTGACAACATTATTTTCTTGTTGACAACAAGGTTCAAATAGAAATAAGTTTCTTTTATGGTCTTTTTCAGGATTTTTATTAAGTTTTACACTTATTTTGACCTCAATCTAAATAGGTCAACTCCGTTTTGGCGGACAAAATCATAGGAATTCATTTTTCTACATAAAATATTTTTCTTGGCACAAAGTACAAGAACAATGACTGTAAATAACGTAGTGTGTTTCGATGACATTTGATAGTTTAGGTTATTATTAGTTTTTTTTCCACTGGCCTTCAACCATGTAACAACCAATACAGGAACATGTTGAATAAAAGAGTGTTTCTGAAAATGCACAATCCAATTACAATAATACACAACACAACTGAGCGATGCCACTAGAGTGTCAGTAATCCAATATTAAGTATATAAACACCAAACTTGCTGTGGTGAGGTTGAAATGATGTAGCGCTTTAAGGTTAGTAACTACAAATAACTATTGGTACTTTGCAAAGCAACCATCACATATTGAGAATCGGAGGAAACATTTTAAAAATCAGCCATTGAAAAACACATATTTGTTCTTATCTGAAAAGTAGTGAAGCCTTTAAAGCTTTTCTTTTAATGACCTGTACACAGAGAGAGAGAGAGAGAGAGAGAGAGAGAGAGAGAGAGGGAGAGAGTGTGTGTGTAAATGAGAAACACTCACATAGATGTTCTTCATATCGGCCACCTGACATCTCACGGTGTAAAACTCCTCAGCCGTCTGACTCACATGATCACAGTCCTATACACACACACACACACACACACACACACACACACACAGAACGAGAGATTAATTCAAATGTGCATATGCAGACACACACATATCCAATGAAAATGCTCATCCATATAAGAGTTGCAGGATCAAACAGCTCAATCTTACCAGTGAAACCACATTGTTGGTGATGACGCCTCCAAACAGTGTTTTTACTGTGTTTTTCTGAAACGACAAACACACAACTATTAGATCTCTGACTAATTCATTAAACACACTCAAAACGGTTCTTAAAGTCACCATGAAATCAAAATGGACAATTCTTGTTTTTTATGAAATATTGCAGTATGTGCCCTCATAATCTTTAATGAAAATAACTTCCCCTCCCTCTTGCATATCTTCTCTTCTCTGATGACGAGGGCGAAGCAGCCTGTCACTCAAATGACATCAACCAATAGCAAACCCCAACCATCATATCAATTCCCCATGGACACAATCAAGCCCCGCCCTACATTTCCTTTTCATGCCGACTTTAAACACACACACACACACACACAAACAGATGTCGTACCAGGTCCTGAGACATCTCCTCGATCTTGGTGATGAGGTCGGTGAAGAACTCGGTCATGTCTTTCTGCTCTCCTGTGTTCAGAGGCTGTTTGTCCATCGTGTAGGTCTTACAGAACGGACGAGGATTGTACGCTTTCCTCTCGCTCTCCTGCACATGCAGAAACAGTGAAATGACATCACATCTACAGGTCATGAGATCAGATTACTAGCGCACGTAATAAGACGGTCACATACCATGAGATAAGTGAACATCTTCTGCAGCTCAAGCAATGTGGTCTTATGCTTAATGTCCTCGGAATACTGTAAATAAACAGACACAAGCATCACTGCAAGGCACAAACATCTCAAACCATTTAAGATAAAATATATGTTACTGTACGCATGTTATTACGCCAGCAGAGAATGTACATTTAAATCATTTTAATGGTGGTCGAACCATGGTAGCACATGACCTCATGTATTACCACTTTTATATCACAGCAGCAATATGATATGACACCAATTTTCAATAATCAATGCTAATAATACATAATACATTAAGTAACAGTTAATTTGCATAATTATGGGTAGTTTATGGTTGCAATTGATGCGAGGTCACAGCTGTGCACACGTGCATATATTTCATAATTTTATAAACTCACTTTAGCAGTGAAGACGGCCTGTCTGGCCTCTGGGATCATGTAGAGCTGTTGGATGGTGGAGGCCAGGTAACATGTGGCGCCCAGGTTAGTCAATCCCACGAAACGACACTCGGCTCTGACATCATCATGGGGCCAGTAATCCCACTTATAAGGAGCGTGAGACGCTAAAACAGCAAAACAACACAGAATGACGACATGTACATTAATTTTCAAACCGTTCATAAATTAGCTTATTCAAAACAATGATGCTACAGGTAGAGCTGTTCGATTCCAAAGTCTCTGCAATTGACAGGAGTCGATTCCAAGAATCGATTCCTCACTGTTGTTTTCGATTCTTGTTTTTTTTTTAGATTGCAGGATCCTAATCTCGCTATGATCACAGGATAAAGGTTGTAGAAAGTTACCTTCTCATAATCTGAAGCTTTATTTGTAATATGAAGATACATTTCTATAGCTCTGATTGATTTTAAATTGTAATTTTGGCTGCATTGCCCCTGAAATGGGCCCAGCAGAATACGCTTAAAAAAACAAAAAACGTATTCGTGGACATGCATTTATAGCATGGACGGAACAAGATATGAATGGTCTAAAATACATGTGCACAGTTCAGTTGAATGAAGTTTACTTTAACTGTATGCTTTGCACAGAATTAAACTGTACACTGAAATAAAATAACCAGAACATTAAAGGCAGGGTAGGTAGGACTTTATAAAAATAAAAGATCCAAATTTGTTAAAACTTTCTATATATATCAATACATAATTAAAATGTAAGTACTCTGAAAAAAAGAGTATAAAAATCAAGTGACTCTAGACCGTTTAATCTGTATTAAACACAGCTCATTATTTCGATTCGGGACGAATCAAAGGATTGGCTTAGGCGACTGTCACTCTCTCGCAACCATGGCAACCACCCTTTTGCCACGGGATCTGCCCACTTGCGCGCGCACGTTTGATTTGAGGAATTCGAGAGGCACGGAACCTAGGAATAGCAAAACAATGGCAGAGAAAGAGCAATCAAAATTCACATTACCGGCATATGCAGTTAGCGAAGGCAAACAAGGCAAAAAAAGAAGACAGTACAAGAAAAGGTAATGAACAAAAAGTCTTTGGATAAACAAAGAAATAAAACGCGTGTCAATATCGGCGTGGCTTTCCAGCGACCACCCCGTCCTCGGCCTCTACTTCCTCGTACCCTAGTTGCACGTCACGGCCTCTTGCACGACCTCCTGCTTCGCCCTAAAATTATTTTTATTTTACAAAAGGACATTTTACAAACCTACGTTTTGCGCATGTGCTCCTGCACGCACTTTTCCAGTCACAACACAGCAGTCAGAGGAGGACGCGCTGAAAACTGTAATGCTGTTCTCTTCCTTCATAACTCGTACTGAGAAGGTTTGAGTTGCAAAGGAGTTTGTGACAGTTTCACCTGTTCAACCACATCAAAGTTTCATAATTAGTAAGTCTGTGCTTTTTCTCTTTTTGTTCTTATGTGCTGAAGGGCCGCTGTGCCCTGGTGAAACGGTGTTTGTGAAGAGCTCTTTTCCAAAACGCCATAAACCTAAAAAGCTGCCTCAAAGATCCAGCAAAAGTAATGATTATGAATGTGTAAAATATTGCAATAAGACATTTTAATTGTTTATTAATTTCTGTGTCGGCTGCAAAGATGAAGTTGACGGTAGACTCGCGATCTTCGCAGTAGGCTAGTGAACGCATGCACCGGAGAAATGCACATTTATTAGGCTACATAGTTTTATTTTGTTTTGGATGGTTTTGTTTAGAACCAGATTTCTGTAAATATATTTCACATTTTTTAGGCCTGTGAGGCGAGGCTACGTTTCGGTTCACGATGATATAATCTCCAGTTCAAGCACCTTATGTTGTGATTGATAGCCTATATTTACTTTATGTATTTAATCCAGGAATGAAAATATTAATGAATTAATGAAAAAAAAAAAAATTTAAAATTAAGATACAATTAATACAAAACGAAATTCGTTTTAAAGAAAGGCTTTGTGCTTTCTGTTTTGAGGTCTCTGTTAAAGTTTGAAAGTCTTAGTGCAGCTTTCTGAGCGCTCGCGTCCATAATGGAGAACTGTCAAGTAATATTGTTTTTTCCTCATAAATGCAAACACGAAAAATAAAAGACAAAAACTTTTTTAAAAAGACAAACCATAAATTTAGAAAAAAAAAAAAAAAAAAAGATGGATTTATAGCGTTTTGGGGGGAAAAATGAATGGATTTATACCGTTTTGAAAATGTTTTTTTTTTTTTTACTTTGAATTGATCATCAACAATATTGTTGTTTGATTTAATAATCACTGTTGCAAGAAGTGCCTAGTTAAGTTTTTTTTTTTTTTTTTTTGTAAGTGGAAAAAGTAGGGGCTGCCACAGATTATGTTTAGTTAGCTCCTTTATTGTTTTTTCTATAGCCTACAATAATATAGGTCAAATGCAGCAAGTCAAAAGACCAACTGGACCTTCTTTGCCAGTTTGCTCACATTTCTTTGAAGGATGGCAAAAATATCGCCTGAATATCGATATCTAGATATTGGAAAAAAATATCGAGATATTCATTTTTGTCAATATCTCCCACCCCTACATGCAGAACACCATATATGTTATGAATCTTACACGAAATTCATCTTCATCACAATGTAACTGATGGTAATGGAAAAAAGTGTATCAATGCAACCTGTTTTTAGCTTATAGAACTAGCTCGTTAGCAAATCAAAAAATATATATTTTAAATTGACCAATATCAATATGCTAGCTTGATAGTGAGTACTAAAATACATCTTATTTGTTTATATTCATAAGCAATTAGCGTTAGATTTTTTTATTACATGTGATTCTGACATGATGTCACTACATGCACTGTGCTCCTTCCTCTCTGCTTGTCTCAGGTAAATAATGCGTCTTCAGCTCAGCGGTTGGAGTCGCGCGTTCATGTGTTTTGGGGGCGTGGCTTTGGAAGGAGCCCAGAAGGGAGGGGGTGGAGTGAATGGAAATAATGAACTGTCTTTAAAACAGTCGTGAGAGGTCTACAGACACTCGATTTTTATACTTTCTTTTTCAGAGTACTTACATTTTAATTATGTATTGATATGTACATAAAGTTTAAACAAATTTGAAAAAGAAGTTTTTTAGACCATTCCTACCTACCCTGCCTTTAATAACAGCACTGATATAAGAGCGTGTGGTTTATCTGTCAATCAGATGCATGTGGAAGTTGCGTTTTTTACTATAGCAAGTAGGCTCTCGGCCACTGATCTCTGCTCTCGACACGTTTTCTTTAAGAAATATAATTGGCTAAAAGAAAGAAAGGTTAAAAAAAACTAGCATTTTATTTAAAACGGAAATAAGATCAAGACCCCTCGATCACATCATGATCTATTATCTCTTACAAGTCCGTGCAGTGCTCAAAATTGTGGACAACATAGCCAGTTTCACTGTAAAATCACTGTGAAACGATCTAGCGGAAAAAACCTTTTCGTGGAAATGAATTGGACTTCTAATCACGAATGAGAGGCAAATTAAGAATAAGCTTTGTTGAAATGAAAAAGGTTTTAAATGAGGAGTCGGTTCCCCTTGATGGAATCGATTCCCAGCCCTTTAAAGTAGTTTAATAGCCTGGGTCTCCCCATGCTGCCTTGCACGCAGCACGATTTTATTTACGCTGCTAGGCAGCCTGGACACCATGGACCAGATTTTCCCCTCAAAAAGGGGACCAATCACAGAACGGGGAGGGAGCAGCAAGACGCTGACGACGTCTATGCGACACACCGAAGCAGTTTGTTTATATCTATGGATCCAACATGGCATCAGACGCGAAGTTACCTTTCGATGCAGCCTTAGATAGTGTTCTAAGTAGTTTAGAACGCAAGTTTATTTCATCTTCTTCCTCGTCGAATTTCTGTCGCTCTACATACGTCATCTGGTATAATTGAAACGATTGGCTATGAGCTACGTACAGTACGTACAGGCGCATTTGGCCTAGGCCTCCCTTGGCCTAGATCCAAGATGGCGGCGCGAGTACATCGCGAGGCTCGCGGTCTCTCCAGATTCTGTAATTTAGCAGTATTTTTCTTGCTCATTTCGGGTCTGTTCGTCCAGAACAGTTGTGCCTTAACATCGTACACCCAAGGTGAGCTTTTGGATATTGGTTTGCGAATTTCCGACAGTTTTATGGACAACCTTCGACTCCTTCCTGAGATCGCCAGATCACCCGAGGCTATGCACTCTGCCCGGCCGGGCGGAAGTGCTCGCAGGCGCCGGCGAGATCGTAAACAAAGGCGGGGGAAGCGCGGAGGACTAAGAGCTAAGCTAAAGCTAACACCACACCGGCTCTCTTTACCCAGCATTTTCCTTGCCAATGTACGGTCGCTGTCTGAACAAAATGGAGGAGATTCGACTCAACATCACATACAGCAAGAGACTTTTGAACTGTAATGTTCTAATTTTCACGGAAACATGGTTAAACAGCGGAATACCGGACAACGCTATTGAGCTAGCGGGACGCCATACATTCCGGGCGGATAGAACATTACATGGCTCCGGTAAGACCAGAGGTGGTGGATTGTGCATTTACATTAACAAAGCTTGGTGCACAAACTCTGCTATTGTTGGGAGACATTGTTCAGCTAACCTTGAGTTTCTCATGGTTAAATGTAGACCGTTTTATCTACCGCGGGAGTTCACTTCCACTATTATAACTGCAGCCTATATTCCCCGGATGCTGATGCCAAGTTTGCTATGAAAGAACTTCACGCAGCCATCAGTAAACAACAGACCGTTCACCCGGAAGCTGCGTTTATTGTTGCGGGTGATTTTAATCATTCAAACTTAAAGTCAGTGCTACCGAAATTTCACCAGCATGTTTCCTGTCACACCAGAGGAAACAAAACCTTAGACCATGTTTACACAAACATGGCTGAAGCTTACGTCGCGACACCCCTCCCCCACTTGGGACAGTCAGATCACCTTTCTTTGTTCCTCACCCCCAAATATGCACCTCTGATCAATCGCGTGAAGCCATCAGTGAAGACCATCAAGGTGTGGCCTGCGGGGGCAGATTTTTCACTCCAGGAAAGGTTTCTACACACAGACTGGAGTATGTTTGCTTCTCAAGCCACCAGTGGCTCTCACACGGACATTGACTGCTACACCTCCTCTGTACTGGATTATATTAATACCACCATTGACAGTGTCACAACCCAGAAGCAGATCACCACATACCCAAATCAGAAGCCATGGATGAACAGGGAAGTGCGACTCCTATTGAAGACACGCAATACTGCCTTCAGATCAGGAGATGCACAAGCCTATAGCACATCCAGAGCAAATCTGAAAAGGGGCATCAAAGAGGCCAAGCACTGCTACAAGCTTAAGATAGAGGGACACTTTTCCAACGCTGACCCTCGGCGCATGTGGCAGGGCATTCAGGCCATCAGTGACTACAAACCCTCTCACTCCACCCCCGCAGCCACTGATGTCAACTTCCTGAACGAGCTAAATGACTTTTATGCTCGCTTTGAAAGAGACAACAGAGAAACTGCCACCAAGCTCAAATCCTCAGCTGACCACCCACCGATCACACTCTCCTCCACAGATGTCTGCAATGCACTGAGCAGGATCAGCGCGCACAAGGCTGCTGGACCAGACAACATCCCTGGACGCGTACTCAGGGCATGTGCGGAGCAGCTCGCTGGGGTTTTTACAGACATTTTCAACCTGTCTCTTGCCCAAGCAACTGTACCAACATGCTTTAAATGCACTTCCATTGTGCCAGTGCCAAAACACTCCAGCCCGAAGTGCCTTAATGACTACCGCCCTGTAGCACTCACACCCATCGTAATGAAGTGCTTTGAGCGGCTGGTCCTGGCACACCTAAAAGACTCTCTACCATCCACATTGGACTCACACCAGTTTGCCTACCGTAGCAATAGGAGCACAGAGGATGCAGTCTCCATGGCACTGCACTCTGTGCTCACACATCTGGACAATAAGAACACTTATGCACGCATGCTGTTTGTTGACTTCAGCTCAGCATTCAACACTGTCATCCCAACTAAGTTAATAGCCAAACTTGGAGACCTGGGCTTCAACACCTCCATGTGCAACTGGATTTTGGACTTCTTGACCAACAGACCCCAGAATGTTCGATCAGGCTCCAACTGCTCCACATCCATCACACTCAACACTGGTGTACCACAGGGCTGTGTGCTAAGCCCGTTCCTCTACTCCCTCTTCACCTCCGACTGCAAGCCTGTGTACGGATCTAATTCCATCGTCAAGTTTGCGGACGACACTACGGTGATTGGTCTCATCAGCAACAACGATGAGACTGCCTATAGGGAGGAGATCAAGCACCTGGCCACATGGTGCACCGAAAATAACCAGCTCCTCAACACCACCAAAACGAAGGAGCTCATCGTGGACTTCAGGAAAGTGTCAAGAGGCACACACGACACCATCTACATCAATGGAATGGCTGTTGAGCGTGTCTCCAGTTTCAAGTTCCTGGGGACCCACATCTCGGCGGACATGACCTGGACAACCAACACCTCCAGCCTGGTCAAGAAGGCTCACCAGCGCCTCTTCTTCCTGAGGACACTGAGGAAGAATCAGCTTTCCTCCACTATCCTGGTGAACTTCTATCGCTGTGCAATAGAAAGCATCCTGACCAACTGTGCTACAGTGTGGTATGGGAGCTGTTCTGTTACAGAGCGCAAGGCACTGCAGCGGGTGGTGAAAACCGCCCAGCGCATCACTGGGACTCCACTACCTGCCATCGAGCACATCCAGAGGAAACGCTGTCTGCATCGAGCTCGCAGCATCCTTAAGGACTCCTCTCACCCAGCCCACAGACTGTTTTCTCTCCTGCGTTTCAGGTGCCTCCGGCAGGCGGCAGGCGTTTCAGGTGCCTCCGGACCAGGACCAGCAGACTAAAGAACAGTTTTTTCCCCAGAGCTGTCTCTTTATTAAACTCTAACCCTCATTGATCCCACTCCCCTTATATACTGATTGACTCTCCTCTCCCTCCTCACACCTGCCTCCATTTTGTTATTTGCAATACTATAATGTTAATTTGCACTGCTGACTGTTATTACAGTAACAACTGTTTACATATGCATCTTGCACTACTACCTTGACTGGAATATGCTCATTTGCACTGCCGACTGTTTATTTACAGTACCGACTGTTATATATACATTGCAATATCGTACCTTAACTGTAATATGCAATTACTTTCCACTGCACTCACTCGGATAGCTTCTGTCCAAACTTTATTTGCACTACTTTAAATCCATTGTTATACTGCTCATTAGCCTAACTTATACATATATCTATTTGTAAAATTCTGTTTATAGTAATATCCATCTGTATATTATGCTCACATTCTGTTTATAGTAACAGCCATCTGTATATATATTCATAGTACATATCTATCTGTAAAATTATGTTTATAGTAACAGCCATCTGTATATTATATTCAGTACATATCTATCTGTAAACATTCTGTTTATAGTAATAGCCATCTGTATATTATTATATTCAGTACATATCTAGCTGTAAACTCTGTTCACAGTAATAGTTATCTGTATATTATATTCATAGGACAATCTATCTGTAAATTTTTGTTTATAATAGTATTCAACTCTATATTTATTCAGTACATATCCATGTTCTGCACTTATGAACCACTGTATATCCTGCACTTGCTGCTATTGCACTTCTGGTTAGACCTAAACTGCATTTCGTTGCCTTGTACCTGTACTTGTGTAATGACAATAAAGTTGAATCTAAATCTAATCTAATCTAATCTAATTTGATAGACATTCGTAGCGCCCAATAAACGGCTCTGGGCATTCGTAAACCACGCCTCAAATACGAGAAAATGAACATGTGGTTCCCAGACCAGTAGTTTAAAGCAATATGGGCAGAATGTGAATTTCCTAAAGTATTTTCATGTCAACTTCCTGCATGTCTTTTAATGCTTATGAGAGCTAAAAAAAAACATAGCAAAACCAATTTATGAAGACATCCTTCCTAATAAAAAAGCTTTATTAGTTGTCTCTAATGTTATCTTAATCTAAATTAATAAAAAAATCGAATCACTTAATTTAAACCAACACAAGTCAATGAGATGTCCTGCTCACCCTGCATGTGCTGCGACATGACCCAGTTGTGCAGGAGTCTGTAGTTCTCCACCGAACCCTTCACCACCTCCACCAGCAGGTCGTAGGCGGCGGCGCGGGCCGCGGGACTCTTGCATTTGGGCTGCTGACGGTCCTTCAGGCTGGGCAGCAGGAACAGCAGGTCATACGTGTCCCTGAGGAACTCCTGACCCTCCCGCGAGAACTTAAACGGGGGCTTGTGCTTCAGGACGCTGGTGGCCAGACGCAGGAGACCCGTCAGACCGTCGTCCTCGATCGCCCCGTCCTGCTGGTCCAAAATCTCACGACTGCGAGTGGAAAAACAACGACATGCTGTACAAAACTGTCCAATAGTGTGCTTCAGTATTTGGACACATAAAAGATCGTTTTTGCTTAAAGGGGTGTATAATGCCCTTTTTACAAGATGTAAAATAAGTCCCCAGACTAAAAATGTCCCCAGAGTGTGTATGTGAAGTTTTAGATCAAAATACCCCACAGATCATTTTATATAGCATGTTAAAATTGTCCCTTTTTCAGGGTGAGCAAAAACGCCCCTTTAAATGCAAATGAGCTGCTACTTCCGGCACAGTGGGCGGAGCTTTAACAGCTTGTTAATTAAAAAACGATTTCTTTAAAAGCAAATATCTCCCTTTGCTTTGAACTTTGAGCGTTGTAACTTTGCAGATGTTGTTTATGCTCAAACAGCAACATTACACACTAACTAAAGTTAAAAAAGTGAAATCATAACCCCTTTAATTACTATTATTTCAGTTTGATTTTAAGGTGTCCAAGCATAACCAAAACTCCTCCAGTAATGGGAGCAGAAGGAGCGTGTTTGACCTGCGGATGCAGTCGGCGAGGTGTCGGGCCAGGGCGTCCAGGTCCAGCAGGGTGGTCTGACTGGCGTCCTTCACGTGGATGTTGTCAATGAGTTTACAGAGCAGCCAGAAGTATTCCTTACAGCCGGTGCGAAACATGGCTTCCTCCTCAAAATCCTCCACCTGCACCAAAACACACACAAATACACTCAATTAAAGGAATAAAGCACCCAAAAATGCAATGGGTAAATAACACTGCGCAAGCACCTGTGTTGTTATCATTAACTAAATCTTAGAGTGCGTTTACATGACAACACCGTACCGAAAACATACCAAACACCAAAAGGTTTTATATTTATTGCGTTTTTGGAAAGTTTCGCTTACAGAAAACAACGTAGTCAAAACCATCCCCCATGTAGTTTACACGGACACGTTTAACGGTATTGTTTTCAAAAACATTAAGCCCTATAAAATCTAAAGCCATTTTAAAAAAATTATTTGAAATAAAGCTGAAATAAAATAAAATATAAATATTAGATGGAAAACTATGGAAGCTTGTTTCTGCAACAAAATAAAATTAGGTAATACAAAAAAAAAGGTAATTGCACCATTTTATCTAGCAAATCTGGCAAGTTTATTTCCTACATTTCTGCCTACAAGATTCCATAGAAAACTTGTGTTGCAAGTTGATGTACCGAAATTACTAACTTAAAAACTTAAACTGAAATAAAACTATTTAGAAATATACAAAAAACTAATAAGAATAACAAAAGCACATAATAAAATTACCAAAGAATTTACTAAAATGAAAACTAAAATTATTAAAAATAAAAGCTTATATATTTATATATACACAGTAGTCAACATTTGAAGTGGAATTTTGAATAATACCCGTTCTTGTCTTAGAACAACTTTAATGAACTCTTTTGATCCACATATAAACTATAACATTCCATAACTAACACTGGCACATAAAGAGTTTGAAGGCACTGTCAGTGTGTGTACTGACTCTGAGGGGTTTAAGGGCCTGTGCGTCGGGCAGGAACTTGAGCAGCGTGGACGCGGCGAGCAGCAGGAAGGATCTGTTGATGGATTCTCCTCCCTCCAGTCCAGACAGAGAGAGCTTATACAGACCACTGCACGCCTCCTGACGCACCGCCGTCTGCACACACACACACACACACACACACACAACACAGCTCTGTCAGCACAGGAGCATTAGCAGTAGGGCATGGTGATAGAAACAGCAAGGTCATGGGTTCAATTCACAGGGAATGCATGACCTCAGAAAACATGTTTACCTTGAATGCAATGTAATACCATTGATATTCATTTTTATTTAATTATTTATTTTTTATAAAGAATTAAAGAATTTAGTCTATCAAATGCATAATTTTTTTTAATAAAAATGAATATCAATGGCATTTACAATGTATTTAACTTTCTTTTCATAAATTATTTTGAAGGATGTAGGTGGAACTTGCTTTCAATGATTAGGCTGAAAAGCTGTGATTTGATTGGTTAAATGTGATTGTTATCTACCCACATGACCTTAATAACAACAGTATCAGAGGAAAGACTCAAACAGCAGAGAATGGCATTAGCAAAATCATGGTCATGTGTTTAATTCCCAGGAATAAAAAAATAAAAATAAAAAAAATGTGTAGAAAAAACTGAATAAAAATGTAAGTTGCTGTGGATAAACTGCCAAATGCATAAACGTAAGCAAACATAAAATAAATAAAAAACAAAATATATAAAAAAAATATATACATACATATATATATATATAAAATAAAGCATTTAATTTTCAGAATATGTTGCAATCCACAAATTATTTTGTGAGATGTAGGGTGGAGCTCAATTATATTAACTGGGCTGAATAGCTATGATTTGATTGGTTAATGTAATTGTTCCCCACCTAAATGACCTTAATTACAACAGTAGCAGAGGAAAGTCATTCCAGATGTGTTGGTTTACCTCAGGAATGAGCAGCGTGAGCTTCTTCAGCCAGTCGTGGAGATGTTCGCTGTCGGCCAGGCTGGACTTCACCAGAGAACAGCAGTGAGCCCAGCTCACCAGCAGCCACATGGAGTAATGAGTCACTGCACAAACACATCACCAGCAATGAGTAATGAGTAGAGAAAATTAAAAACCTTCAAAGATATATAACCAATCATGTGCTTACCCTCGTGCCTGGATCTGTGATCTGATTGGGCCTTCAGAACCCTGCAGGACAATCAGAAGACAGAAGGTAAAAAAAAACAGACTGGAAAAACTCTAAAAAGAATATGTGCAGACTGTATTTTTACACATATTAGAGTATCAATTTGTTGTAATTATTTATAAACATTATTTTTATTATAATAATATTATTTAAATAATATATTTTATTTATTTTTATCAATTACATATATAATATTGTTAAATATAATTATATAATAATAACATAATATATAAATAATAAATATATATGAAATAATTTTTCATACTGATAAGTATCACTAAAAAGAGTTAGAAATACATTAAAAATACAATATTTTACACAGTTTGTGTAGACTGTATTTCTAAGTTTATTAAGAGTATTACTTTGTTATCCTAGCAAAATGCCAATGTTAAACTCAGTCAATGATAAATGGAGACTCCAGTGTGTGTGTGTGTGTGTGTGTGTGTGTGTGTGTGTGTGTGTGTGTGTGTGTGTGTGTTTATGCTGTTCACCTGTGTGCCAGATTGTCGTATGTGTAGGCCACGTTGATGAGCCGCTGGATGAGGTTGGTGCCTTGAACAAGACTTAGAAAAACCTGACAGAGTAGGACAAGATCTCAAAATTAATCACAGCAAACATACACACATACACCGAGAGAAAAGAGAATTCAGAAGAAGGTTCACACCTCTGTAAGACGGGGTATATGCAGGCCCTTCCCATGATCCCCGGTGGATTTACGGGACTTCCCAGGCCACGCCCTCTTTCTCTGAGTGTCCGTGAGACCAGACCAGGCAAAAACATCATGATAAGCCAGGTCCAGATCGGCCGGATCCACCGCAAACTGACAAATGAGTTTCAGCAGACACGCCAGACAGTCCAACAACCACTACAGAGACAAGAAAACAAAAGAAAGATGATGTTCACAGCTGTTCATTCATCTCACAGAGAAAATGCCCAGGGCTTGATTCACATCAAAGTCATTAGAAAAGATGAAGAAATAAGGCTTTTTGATATGAGCAAATGCTATATGAACGATAAGACTTTATACATTATCTTTAAAACAATTATGCACATTACCTCGAAAAATTTATTAATTAATTAAAAAAAGAATTTCTCATTGTTAGGAGAAAAAAAAATGTGCAGACATTCAGTACAACTAATTCAGGCATTATTTATATTTACACTGTACGATTATAAAATGAAATCATATCAACATTTTTCATATTATAGTAAAAAAATCATATCATAATGCCAATTCTAAAAATAAATATAAAATCAGGCTTAATTGTTTTATTGCTTCCTTTTGGTTCTTGACACTCACCACTGTCCATGATTCTTGTTCTTTCGGCTCTAAAATCGCAGAGTTAAAAATGTCCAGCAGAAGCTGAAGGCCTCCAGACGACACAAACTACAGGAGAGAGACGTGTGTGAATGTGTTATACAGAGACCTGCGTGCAGCTCGTATATACACACACCATACAGTCAATTCAGAGCTGGAACAGAGCTGTACAATTACAAATGGCATAATCATTTTATTAAAACCTCTACATTTGGAGTTTCAACTAGTTCACAAGTCAAGGAACAATAACAACAGATCCTTTTCAGTGGAAGTGTGAGAAGAGGCGTTTGTACCTTGCAGCTCCAGGTGTTCTTGCTGTTCTCAATCTGTTCCTCACTGGAGTCGTCAGAGTCTGGATACAGATCACTGTAACTGCCCTGAAATACACATAAACACACACGCCTCGTGCATGAGAAGCTTTCATTAACAGACCTGCAGGGCTGCATGTGTGACGGAGATCGTGTGTGTGTGTGTACCGTAGACTCGCGGTGAATCCTGCGGTTGGGTTTGCCCAGGGCTTCAATGATTTCTAAAGCGTAAAGCAGCTTATGGGGGCTCTTGATCCTCAGCAGGTCCTTCCAGCACAACCCGTCAGATCCCTAAAGTCACAATGAACATGAATAAACTTTCATGCAGTGCATAAGTTCAAATTATGTTTTTTTATGCAGGGGATTTTGGGCTATTTGCCGTTTCATAACACATTATTTCAGACACTTTTAAAGGGATAGTTCACCAAAAATTAAAATCTTGTCATGTTGTTCCAAACCTCTATGAGTTTCTTTCTTCTGCTGAACACAAAAGATATTTAGATATATTGAAGAATTTGGGTAACCAATCAGTTGATGGACCCCATTGACTTCCATTGTATTTTTTTCCATACTTTTGTATGGAAGTCAATGGGGTCCATCAACTGTTTGGTTACCCAAATTCTTCAATATATCTAAATATCTTTTGTGTTCAGCAGAAGAAAGCAACTCATACAGGTTTTTAACAACTTGAGGATGAGTAAATGATGACAGGATTTTCATCTTTGGGTGAGCTTTACCTTTAATTGTAATTGGAATCTCCTGATGCAAACAGATGAAGTGCAGTAAAATAAACAATACATATTTATAAAGGCTGTTTCCTAAAAAATTGTTTTTTTTCTCCTTCACCGAGCAAGAAATCCCCTCTTCGGTGGCCCTTACATACACCAAACTTCACAGTTTTATTCCTATTAATATTCTTAAACTTCATTTGCCTGATTTTATAAACATACTTAATAAAATACATGGTGATAATGTATTTTTTTCTGGCAGTTGACCGTATTTTTTTATTTATGTGATAAAAACTACTATGTCAACAAAATGAAACAAAAATGCTGAACCTGGCTTTATTCATTGCTCAGATTGCTCTTCTGAAAACATGCAAATTAATGCATATTTAAACAACATTTCTGGAAACTTGTAATACAATTTGTTTTTGTTTTTAATTCTTAATGTTATTTTCAACTCGGGAAGTATAGTGTACATGTTTTACCCTAATTACCTGGTGTGTCTGGCCTTAAATCAATGGTAAACATGGATGATGTGACTGACCGTGTCATCGGAGATGTTCTGGAAGGCCTGGAGCATGCTGGGACACGTGGGCAGCAGCATGAGCAGCTCCCACACTCGGCGGGAGAGATTCTCCGCGTGGAGGTGCAGCTCCTCGCAGCGAACGCTCTGCAGGAAGAAACCATAGACTGTTAAAAACATATGGACGTAGTGTCCGTGACGTCACCCGTAGGTTTCTGAAGAGCATTTTTGGCGGAGCCGGCCGTCGCCATCTTGGCTGCGCGTCACTCCCGGATAAATGAAAATGGGCAAAGAGGCGGGATTAGCTGAGGTGACGTGACGCTAACAGACAGCAGGCAAACGGCTACTAGTGAAGCAGCGGCAATCCACCTGTCACTCAAGTGGCCACACCCTTAATTATGCAGAACTTTAAGGCTTAATATAATTTAAACGGATGAGTTATAAAAAATGTCACCCCCCTCACAGTAGTCATGATGAAGGGCAAAATTTGCGTTATAGACCAAAACCACTTTTCGTACCAGGCTGTAAACATTTTTTTCTGCTGTAAAGTTGGAGTTCTTTTGGAGCCTGTCTCTAGTGGCCAGTCGATGAATTGCAGTTTAAGTCACTTCTGTGTTAGATTCAACAGAGAGAGACAGGAAGGTTGCCGCTTGGAGGAAACACACTGGATTGGACGCTGGTTTCACTCAGGCTGGAGCGGGTCAGAAGTGTGGAGCGGGACGTTACCTCAGTGCTGTGCTGGGGTCTGTCGGGGCCGGGCGGTTTGAAGCAGGCCAGCATCTCCAGCAGGTCGAAGAGGGTGGTGAGGTGGGGCTCCTGAAGCAGCAGAAGCATGGGGATGTGCTCCTTCTGAGGGGGCGGCAGACACGACGCCGGCAGCTGGACGCCCTCGCCCTTCCTCTCTCTCCGCGGAGCGCCCAGAGACACAAACACCATCTGACGGCACACAGGAGAGTCTCTCAGTGTTTTAGGTTCTAGGGTTGTGGGTGCGCGGCCGTAAGTGGGTTTGTTGTGGTTTACCTGCATGTCCTTGAAGCCGAGCTCATGAAGAGTCTTCTCATCGTAGTCGGTGGTCAGCTCGTGTCCTGATGAGATCATGCGCACCGGACCCATCAGACCACCTGAACAGAAAAACACACACACACACACACACACACACATCAATCTGACTGCAGCATGTTGCCATATGAACAATCATTTGTACTTGTAAATTGACTCATTTAAGTTTTACCTTATATATATATATATATATATATATATATATATATATATATATATATATATGATTGATTACTATATATACACATGTTATACATTTTATATGAATATTTTTTTTTTCTGTTGACTGATTCTTAAAAAAATGGATGGATGGACAGATAGATAGACAGACAGACAGACGGATAGACAGACAGACAGATAGACAGACAGACAGACAGACAGACAGACAGACAGACAGATGGATGGATGGATAGACAGACGGAAAGATAGATAGACTGATGGATAGACAGACAGACAGACAGACAGATAGATAGATAGATAGATAGATAGATAGATAGATAGATAGATAGATAGATAGATAGATAGATAGATATATGGATAGATAGACAGATATTTTTTGTTTATGCGCATTTGTGTTCAATATACTAATGGTTCAGACGCCAGTGAATAGAGCATCTGTTTTGTGTGTGTGTGTGTGTGTGTGTGTGTGTGTGTGTGTGTGTGTGTGTGTACCTGGGAAGTCCTGCTGCCGGCTGGTTTGGCCGAACTCCTGCAGCTGCGCCTGCTGGCTGAGCTGATCCTTCTGAAGGTTCTCGTACCAGTGCGTGACCTCTGCCCTCAGATCAGCCACCTGATCACTGGGGTACATCTCGATCGTCATCTACACACACAACATGAGATTGAGCACGAGAGAAGATGGAGGAAACACTGCCCGTTCATGAAGAAAGCTTTTTTAAACTCAGCTTGAAGTCTGAGCAAATAGTAGTGATGATGATGATGATGATGAAGATGATGATGAACCTTGTCAGGGAGTCCTGCCGGTTGACACACGATTCTGAGCGGGAGAGACTGTTTATCACTGAGAGCTTTCAGATGACTGCTGATGCCCGTCCCCTCGATCTGCCACTGACGCAGGTGATACGCAAACCTGAAAACACACACACAGTGAGTTTAGACAAAAGTAAATGCCATAACTGTGCTATTTTACAGGGTGAAGGTCCTAAATGTTTCCAGCAATCAAACTTATTCAATGTGCACATGACTGTTTACATTTTGATATATAAAAAAAAAAAAACACGGAAAATTTCTCATGTAAGCATGTTTTCTTGCAGTGCGAGTGAGGGGATGTGAGTAAGTGTGTGTATACCTGCGTCTGAAGGCCTCCAGGTGTGTTTTGAGCAGCAGAAGTCCTCTCTCGATGATGGTGAGGCTGGAGTGGGCGTCTTTCTCCAGGTTAGCAGACGCCATCATCAAGCTCTCCATACACTTACTGATGAACTCCTGCTCCTTCTCCAGACCCGTTTTACCTGCAGTTACACACACTCCTCAATACATCACATTACACACTCACATTTATTCAGAATACAATTAAATATTTATCATCCATCTATCCATCCATCCCATCTAGGTATCCGGTATCCATCGATCCATCCTCCTTTCCATCCATCCATCCTATCTATTTATCCATCCATCCATCAATCCAAAATCCAAAATCCAAACATCTCTTTAGTACAACAATTGAGAACAATAATGTTTCTTCCTGCATTTATTCTAGACCTGAGAGGTTATAAAACTCTTAACATTTAATGGTTATGAATTCTACAATACATGTAAGAGTTTGTTGTTAACTGACCGCTGATGTAATAGGAGTTGATGTACTGGATCGCAGCTCGACTGATGTCAGCAGACTGAGCCCTCAATGCGATTCCCCACAGCTGATCCATACCACACAACTACAGAGAGAGAGAGAGAGGTCAGAAAGAAGAACATATCGAGACAAACCAGAGAGGTTTCGAGATTTGCTGCATCAAACCTCGCAGTTGGAGCTGCTGTCATAAGCGCTGGTGGCCAGACGAGCCAGATTACACAGATGCTGAAACAAGTTAAGTCCCGTCATGCTGATCGTCTCAGGCTTCAGCTGAGGCATCTGAGAAGGAGAGAGACGGGGAAATTCAGGTGATGAAAGATTCATTATCATGGCACATACTGTATAAAGGTTAGGGTTTAACTAAACGCTAGCCAGACCTTCTCCAGGAAGAGATGTTTATATGTCTCCATGCCCATCGCGTGCTGGTCTTTACTGCGGACCTGGTTAAGGAACCAGTGCAAGGCGTCGTCGTAACACTCAGAGTCCTCCACTAAACAGTGCCACAGGATGTCCACCTGCTCCAGACTCAACCCTAACACACACAAACAGGATATTCATATTGTTACAGAGCAATTCTCACATGCACACAGGCAGCGATGTGTGAGAGATAAAGAGAGACGCTCACTGAAGTGGTCAGGTGATCCGAGCGTTGAGAACACACAGGTGAGGAACTGCAGACGCACCTGCACCTCCGCGCTGTGACTGTACCTGAGACACATGGGATTGATGTCAAAACTCACGTTTATTCAGAAAGGACACATTTAGTTGATCAAAAGTGACAGTAAATACATTTGTGATGTTACAAAAGATTTCCATTTCAAATAAATGCTGTTCTTTTGAACTTTCTACACATCTAAGAATCCTGAGAAAAATATATCACGGTTTCCACAGAAGTATTAAGCAGCACAACTGTTTTCAATATTGATAATTGATCATATTAGAATGATTTCTGAAGGATCAATTGACACTGAAGACTGGAGAAATGATGCTGTAAATTCAGCTTTGATCACAGAAATAAATTACATTTTAAAATAGAATCAAATTGATAACAATCGTGTTATATTGTAATAATATTTCACAATATTACAGTATTTTTGATAAATCAAATGCAGTCTTGGTGAGCAGAAGAGACTTCAGCAACAACAGAATCTACCGACTCTAAACGTTTGAACGGTAGTACAGAAATATAGACAAACACCCAGACTTACAGAGCGAATTTGTGGCGCTGCTCTCTCACGTCCTGGATATAGTGTAGCAGATCATCAAAGAAGAGCTTCATCATGTGCAGCTCCTTCTCCGCCCACCTGCAGTACACACACACAGGGAAAATATGAACATTTACTCATTCAAAAACATCTGTAAACTAATCCAAGTTCCAATTCACCCTTCACAGGGAGTTTGATTGACAGGCGATCTGACCAATCATAATCCGCCATCCGCGAATCCGCCATTTTGTCTGACAAAGCAGTCAGGAGAGATAGTAGAATAACGCCGGTGGATTTGAACTTGAAAAACTGTGTGTGCTGACGTCTGAAAAACTGTGTGTGCTGAATGTTCATTCATGTTTATTTGATGCTATAAATTAACTAGAAGGAAGAGATGATCGGTTCACGAGCAGCTTTAACTGAGCGATCTGTTAGACACATTAAAGAGACACAAAACGGCATTTATTGTTTAAATTTCTTTTAAAAAATGACTAAATTTGAAAGTTGATACTTTGTTTCATATCAACATTAACCAGCTCTGTCCTGTCTGTCGAGGCGTTGCCAGTTTCCTGTTTAGTCCGCCAAGTATTTTTCACTGCGTGAGAACATGTGTGGTGTGAAAGCGGTGTGGCTTGTTTGCTTCTTGTTTATATTGTCGGTTTTCATGTTAAGTTTTAGTAATTTTGTTGTGTTTTTGTCATTTGAATTTTTTTTTTTTTATATATTTTTTTAAGTGTTTTTTCTTCTTCTTCCTCTCGACACTTTAGTTCTTTGTGAACGATCAATTATTAATTGAACATTTCTCTTACATGGTAATCCAATGAGTGTCATAGCTGGAGCCGAACTGCTGGAACGTCCCAAAGAGCTTCGGCAGCAAACGCAAGGACACCACCACCGACCTGATGAACACACACAGAAACACAACGGTCAAATATCTCCTACAGGACCTGAGAGAAGACCAAACCTCTTCAGCAGTTTCATACAGCTCTGTAAAGGCCTCACCGGTGGTTGGCGAGGTTCTCCAGACAGCCCTCGATGAAACGCATGCGGATCTGACGGTCAGTGAACCAGCAGACCAGAGAGCACAACAGCTTCTCCGCCTCATTGATCAAGCCCTCCGATAGGTGGATCTGGTTCACAACGACAACATGAGAATCGCAATCTACACACGAAATGCTTCAGATAGTCTGCGGTGAAGTGAACATACCGCATTATCGTCCTGGACTAGGTCCCACAGAAGAGTGTTTCCGTTCTTGCAGACGTTGTCCAGGTTGATGTCAGTCACAGCGTGGGTTGAGTACTGATGTTTGTGCACCGACGGACCTGGAGCGGACATTTAGAAAAATGAAACGTCGGACTAAAACGATCATGTGACTTTTGTCAGATAAAATTAACTCACTGTCTTATTACTTTATTTCTAATGTGTAAAAGTTCTAATCTGACTGAAATTACAATACTAAGATTTATGTTCATTTCTATGCTTTCAAATATTAAAACAGCTTTTATTTTGAAGGAAGAAGACCTTAAAGGTTCTCTTTTGACAACAGATTTATTACCAATTCTCATTACAAATATGGGAAGACAGTTGGGGCGGTGCTGCGGTTTCAAATGCATGTTCCCAGGAAGCAATTTTGCGTTTAAAAGACTTCTAATAGCCGTCTAAACACAGCCCAGACGTCTAGGCTGAAACAAGGCTAAATCTGGGCTGTCAGTGAAAACTTAATAGACGTCTAACCATAGCCCAAGAATAGACTAGTCATCAATTAGATAACGTCAAAAAAATTCAACCTAATGCCTTGTAATCACTGTTGACTTTGCTTACATGATGAAATATCATACATCTTACAAGTTATTTTGGCAAAAACTATATTATTTTGGCTAAAAGTGGGTTACTCATAGTCGGACTATATCGGCCTAGTAAACCTAGACGGTGATATGACGGCTATTGCTTGCTGGGTTATGAGCGACTCAAACTGCGAGTTTGCAGTGATGGAGTTTGTGTGGTGCGTCATTTAGCGCTTCTCCGAGACACTAAAATCCCGCTTGTGTGTAAATGAACACACAGTGCCGCGCTTCACTGAGGTGTGCGTGTACCTTGCACCAGGTGTTCGTGGTATATGGAGGCCAGGTTGGGCAGGTGTTGCTGCAGGTGTGAGCTGAGCTCAGCGTGAGAGTTGATCTGGACCAGCTCTTCCTCACATCCGGACTCTTCTCCGTCAAAATCCGCCATGTTCTTCTCGGATTTGGCGCTGACTTGGGAACTGCTGCAGCTTACGTCATCGGCGCTCAGCATGTCCTCTACCATGTGACTGCGGAGAGAGAGAGTGTGTGTTAAGAGTATGTTACCAGAAAACAATGGCTCTGTGATTCTGTGCTGCTCCCGCCAAAACTATGTTATATTTTATCCCGCTTCCGACCGACACTTTAACGTTTTTGTCCCGTTCCCACCCACAAAAGCCCGTAGGAAGAGGTCTACGCTGATTTTTCAGTCCTATTCCGGTTAAATTCTATTCCAATTCTAATTTCCAAACACACAACGCTTCAGATCTCCAGTGACTTGTGCGGTGCTGTTATTGTTATTATTATCATTACTACAGGGGTCCATGAGTCATTTCTTTGTCCCGTTTCCCGCACACATATCAGTATCTTCCCTCCCGCATCCATTAATCTAGCAAAAACTAGTCCCACGCTGCACTGTTGCGACATGTCCCAGATATCCTGCGTTGTGCCGCAGGACTGCAGACTTCTACTCTGAGTCAAAACCTAGTGAGCCGCCTACATGGACAACGACTTAAGGCAACTTTTTTTGTGTAATGTTGCTGTTTGAGCATGAAAAAGGTCTGCAAAGTTCCAAAAGCACAAAGTCCCTCCGACGGGAGTTATTCTCTATATCAGTGTCACTGTTTCTGAACTCCCTGAAACACCTCTAATGTAGTCATGAGTTTGCTTTCGGGAACAAACACGTCACAATATAGTTGTATTAGAAGTTCCCAAACAAGTCTGAAGCAGTTGACCAATCACAAAACACTGGTCCAGCCGATCAATCAGAGCACAGTGTGCATTTCAGAAGGAGGGGCTTCATAGAGACAGGAACTAAACAGAGCGTTACTGACAGACTGGGAAGAGAAGCGCTGCAACAATGTGAAACGTGAAAAACAACGTGTTTTTTTTAACATTCAAGCATGCAATCACCCATTCTAGTAGACCCTAAAAACAAAATCAAGACTTAATAGGTCCTCTCTAAGATCCCAATCCCATAATGCACAGTTTTAGACATTAAAGGAGAACTCCGGTCAATTTTAACATTGAGCTCATTTTTTTGTACATTTGGAGTGCTGTCAGTACAGAGAACAACGACAAAAATAGGTACTAAACCTATGCGCGTGAACTCGACAATCAACTACTGTGGACTTCGACCGAAAACAGGATGTAAATACAGGTATATGCGCTGGCTGAATTAACATCATTTTTTATATATTTCTTTCACATCTACTGCAGTCAGATTAGGGCTGGGCGATATGGCTGAAAACTGTATCACGATATAAGTGTTTCATATCGGTCGATATCGATAATTATTGAATTTTTTTATAACATATTTAAAATAAGGACCAGTCCAGGAGACAAATATATTACATTTAAAGATTTTTTATTTTAAACTTAACCTACCTCTGATTATAATCCCATCAGTTATAAAGGCAGAAATGTCAACACGACCATGGAAAACTCAAAAGTCTAAAATCACAATGAACACTTAACAATTATCTCTTAACATTAAGGTGCAAAATTAAAGAATACGTAAGAAATGCTTTATAAAGGGGTGGGCGATATGGCAAAAATATAATATTACGATTTCTTTCTATAAATTCTATAAATCTATTTCTTTCTATTTTCTATAAATTATACATTGATACTTATTAAAGCTATTAATAAAGTTATTAGTCAAGAGCAGTGAGTGATTTTCTCTTTACATTTTGTTGTTTTATTAACATTAAAGGGATAGTTCTCCTAAAAATTCTAATTTTCATAATTTACTCTCTCACGTTGTTTTAAACTCGAATAAGTTTCTTTCTTCTGTTGAAAATAAAAGTTATTTGGAAGAATGTGGGTAACCAAACAGTTGATGTACCCCAGTGACTTCCATAGTATATTTTTCTTGTCAAGAGACAAGTCAATGGGGACCAGCTACTGTTTGGATACCCACATTCTTCAAAATATTAATATTAGAAAATATTAGAAGGCAATTAATACAGGTTTGGAACAACATTAGAGTGCGTAAATAATGAGATCATTTTTATTTTTGGGTGAACTATCCCTTTAAGGACAAGCGGCAGCGTGTTTACTATTACTACTGTCTCTTTAAGAGCTGCGCGCGACACGTCTATTATTCACGGATTTGACAAGCAGATTTTCTCTCAATTTTCTCAAGTTTGCTTTCACTTTAGACATATCCGACTAGTTTATGTAAACCTTGTGTGTATATAACAGTATTAGCAAAATAAGACTCGAAAGATAACTTAGTATTCAGGCGCTGGTAGACAGGCTTTTAGTGCATGTGAGCTTCACATGTATGCGCTGAGAAACGCACACGCTAGAACAGCGCATCAGCACGCGTCGCGAATAACAGAGAAACTGACGACGGTCTTGCATAATCTGCAGACGACATTGGTCTGACTACGGTCAGACTTTAAGTCAGGCGAGCTGACTTTTTCTGTTTTATCTAGTTACTAGAGAGTGAGTGCCTTTGTTCATGCAATCAAACTTGCTTTGCTGGTTTCTTCCAACGAAAAAAAAAATAATAATTATCGAACGTTTTATCGAACGCATTTTTTATTGATATTGATTACGTGTCTATCGCGATACATATCGTTATCGTTTTATCGCCCAGCCCTAAGTCAGATTCACACGTGTTCACTCCGAAGGAATCACTCACATGACCTGTGCACTTGTAATGACACATCAAGGATGTTAAGAGGCTAAAAGCAGGTTTAAAACTTGCCCCATTGAAGTCAACAGGGTGCAAATTTTAAAACGAGGATAACAAGTGTAGGCAACACCGATTTTTGTCGTTGTTCTCTGTACTGACAGCACTCCAAATGTACAAAAAAATGAGCTCAATGTTAAAATTGACCGGAGTTCTCCTTTAAGGGAGCTCACTAGGTGTTGGCAGAGAAACGTCAACACCACATTTGAAAGGTAGCCTCACCCATCATGTTGGTGATGATGATGATGGTGGTGATGATGATGGTGATGCTGAGGGCTGATGAAACGCCTGCAGTTGAAGAACTCGTTGCCCATGGCCTCCGTCAGGAAGTCCGTCGGTCGAGGCATACATGACGGCTCCTGGGAACCGGAGGAGTCCATCTCCGTGCCGCCCTGCTGCGGGTGCTGGGGATCCTGGGATTGGGAATGTGAGGAGGGATCAGCCTGTTCTCCCGACGTTCCCTCCAGGCACAACGATGAAGAAGAGCAGGGTTCAAGGATCCTAAGGGAGGAAGACGAGGCAACCATGGCAGCGGCTGCTTCTGGGCTGAAAGGGATGGATTTTGTTTTGGAAAGTCCGGAGACGGGAATGCCGGGACGCTCTGGAGGACCTTGAACCTCTCCGAGGGCTTCGCCGGCTTTGCGTTTGCGCATCTCTGATGTGGAAGGCTCTCGGGTTTCTTTTTGCGGGCTGCTCTCGGAAGTGACGGCGGGTCTGTCGTCTTCATCGTCCTCATCATCCTCGTCATCATCCTCGTCGTCATCCTCCTCTTCTTCCTCCTCCTCCTCCTCCTCTTTCAGGGCCTCACTGTCAGCCATGTCGTCGGAGTGCATCTCGCTGCCAGGGCTGCCTGCTGATTGGCTGGCTCGACTGGATCCGGCCTCGTTGCTCGAGGCTTCGCTGCGTCCGCTGCTGCTGCCCTCCTCGCCACTGTTAGCCGTCTCGTCCGAGCTGCCCTGCAGAGACTCCTAGAATAGCAAAAGACACATAACTTACTTGACTAGCAAAAAACACCTAAATTAGGGTCGTTATTGTACTTCTACGGGACATATTTGGCGTGTGTGTGTGAGACGCCCTCTGGTGTTCAGATGAAGCAGCATTTACTACCGATCAGCCGCTGCACTGACAAGCTGTGCATAAAATAATTGCATCCTTTGCCAAATCGCGTGCGGTTTCATTGCGATTAATCGTGCAGCCCTAACCTAAATCTAAATTAAGCTGAATGACACTTGTTTTCATGAAATATTTTGGAATATGCGCGAACGTTACCTCTGTGTCCGACAGCCTCTGCTGCCCTCGTTTTCCGCTGCTCATGATTGGCTCGTCCATCTCCATGTCACTTCCTCCACTGTGATGTGTGTCGCTGTTGTCACTGCTCTCTGGGCTTCCTGCAGGAGAACCTGTAAGAATACAACAAGAAGTGTCTAATTCAGTATTTTGTGAACAGAATCCACATGTAGCGTTCATCGACGCCAACTTCAAATTGAGATAAATCTTAAATCTGTGGCATGAACATGAAAAAGCAGAAGCCACGCACCTTTCTTGTTGCCCATGGGAATGTTGGTGTTGAGCAGGGAGGCGAAGGAGCTCTGTTTGGACAGCTGAGTTTTGGCAGCCAGGGCGTTATTCCACAAGGCCTTGATCAACATGGACGCCAAATACAGCGTCTGCGCACAGAGAAACAACTCAGCAACCACAAATACGTTTACTTTAGTCTGTCTCAAAATTCACCAACGTATGAGAGTGAGAGCTCAAACGAGTGTGTTAATGTTAATCACAAATCATCCGAGCATGTGACTGAACTGACCTGTTCGGTGTGTGCGCTGGGGTGTAACCCTGACACCAGGCTGAGCACGTGCCGCAGAGGAACCGGGTCCAGGTTCTTTATGAGCGAGGGGAACAGGTCATGGATGTAGCGACTGCAGTGTTTCAGCTACAGAAAACACACAGAGACACAGAGTTAATGAGACAAATAAATGAGTCACAAAGGCCGAATAGAGAAAGAGAGAGTGTGTGTGTGGGTGTGTGTGTGTGTGTGTGTGTGTGTGTGTTCTTGTTTTCATTGACTTGTATCAAGAGGGCAGAATCTACTCGAAAATACAGTAAAACCTCTTAAAAATGGCAACAATAGTAACAGCTCTACAGGAAAGCGTCTATTACTCAATAGTCAATACATAGTATGCAGTGTTATTTTAGTATTTATGTACTATCATATTATCAATGAGTATTTTGAATGGAAAGCCTGTGTTTATATTGTCGGTTTTTATGTTAAGTTTTAGTAATTTTGTTGTGTTTTTGTCATTTTAAGTCGTTTTTTTAAATTTTTTATTATTTTAAGTGTTTTCTCTTCTTCCTCTCCACACTTTAGTAATATTTCAGTATTATCATATTGATAGTCATTTCCTATTTTTCTGTATGTGAATTATTTGATCAATGAAAAAATACTGGATTTGTGTGTTTTTTGAGGGGACTGAATGGACTTGAACCTTTTATGGACTTACTAAATATTTGCCTGCCGATTTTTGTTCTTACCTGCCCTATATTTTTTATGTCTCTCTTTTTTTTCTGGAATTATTGGGAAAGTAACCCCCGATATGAAGCTAACTGCATATGAAAATCATAATTGTATGTGATACCACTGGTGACCTGACTGTTCTGTTCTGTTCTTTTGCATGTGTTTCACTAAAAGAAATAAAAAAATAAAGATGTTTTAAAAAAAAGTTTAGAACATAGTATGCAACATTTACATTACAAAGTAATTTTGCATTTATTAGTTATATTGCTGTTATTATATAGTCAGTAATCAATTATTATTATTATTATAATTATGCGTGTGTGTGTGTGTGAGTGAGTGAGTGAGTGAGTGAGTGAGTGAGTGAGTGAGTGAGTGAGTGAGTGAGTGAGTGAGTGAGTGAGTGTGTGTGTGTGTGAGAGAGAGTGTGTGTGAGAGAGAGAGAGAGTGAGTGAGTGAGTGAGTGAGTGAGTGTGTGTGTGTGTGTGAGTGTGTGAGTGTGTGAGTGAGTGAGTGAGTGAGTGAGTGAGTGTACCTGAGCGGCGGCCCATATACAGTCCACATGTTGAGTGCTCAGTCTGCCCTCGGCTGCCAGGAAGTTCAGGATCACTTGGCACTGTTTAATGATCTACAGCAGAAACAATACAAGCACAATCAGAAGTAATAAACCTCAGCAACAAGAGAGAACTAGACATGCAACCAAAAAACCACAAGGATAAATATGAGCGACGTCTCTTCACCTCAATGTGCAAATTTGGTCCAAATATGTGCTCCACAACATTGTTGTTGATGAGCCAGTCCGCGAGTTCCTTCGCTATCGACCTGCGAGATGAAACAAAGATGTCAACAGAGGTCCAGCTTGACCGAACTACTAATAGCAGTGGAGTCGAAACACTCACGTCTCGGTGTCAGACACCAGGGACTCGTTATTACACACGTCATTGAAGGTGTGCAGCTGATTCTACAGAAACACAAGCACAGGTTGGTAAGTAAGTAAGCACAATTTTATTTATATAGCACTTTAAAATGCAACAATGCACAAAGTGCTTTACACAATATAAAAACACAACCATTCAAATACATTAATGAAGAGCTATACACAGTGCACAAAGAAACAAAAAATATCGAAACCCAAAATACACAGAAGACCTCACAATATATTAAAAGCACGTCTATACATACAAGTACGTTTTCAGACGACATTTAAAAACAAGCACACATTCAGATGATCTAATCTCAACAGGCAAACTATTCCTTAGTTAATGCTCTATTAGTCCAGGTGATATGCATAAGGATGTAGTGTAACGACACCCAAATTACTCCGAACCATCCCTTTAAAGCTCTATTAGTCCAGGTGATATGCATAAGGATGTAGTGTAACGACACCCAAATTACTCCGAACCATCCCTTTAAAGCTCTATTAGTCCAGGTGATATGTGAAAATTATGTTCACTTTTTCATAAAAGCATGAAACTTGATACACATGTACAGTTTGTGGCCCTGAACATTTTCAGAAATGGAGCCATTGCAAAAACACCTCGTGGCGGCCAAACTGTACAATAAGTGCCAATTGTCATGCTTTTATGAAAAAGTGAACAGAATATATAGGTGCCAAACCATTTAAAGCTTTATGTCAACAATAAATAAACAGGTAACCAATGTAAAGAAGCTAAAACAGGTGTAATACGATGAAATAACTTTGTTCTGGTCAGTAATCTGGCTATTTGAAATAGTAAACGCGATAAAGTGCGATGGTTCAAAGAAGAGAACAAAGCATTACAATAAATCAAGGCGGGAAGAAATAAAAGCATGAATAAGCTTCAAAATTCAAAAACCGCCTCACCTTGGAAATGTTTCTTAACTGATAAAAACAAGACTGAACCAACGTCTTGACAAGAAATCCAAAATTTTAATTGGAATCAAAATAAACACCCACATTTCTTACTACCTGCTTAATATTTGGAAAAACCCCATTAAGAGCCAGCTCAATCTGATTTTTACTTGAGCTCTGACCAATTACCAATCAAGCACAGACTGGATACAATGGAAAAAAGGGCGTTTGTGCGTTTTGTGCGTCTCGTACCGTGATCTGGCTCAGTCCGGCCAGTCTCATGGTGAGCGTTGGACTCATGAAGTACTTGAAGGCCAGATCCAAACTCTCTCTGTCGAAACACAGCGCGCTGTCCAACGGCTCCTTCACCGTGCTCCACATCAGATCGGCCATGTTACGCGCCGCGCTCTGACGCAACTCCTGATCCGACAGCTTGCACAGATACCTAGAGAGAGAGAGAGAGAGAGAGAGAGAGAGAGAGAGAGAGAGAGAGAGAGAGAGAGAGAGAGAGAGAGAGAGAGAGAGAGAGAGAGAGAGAGAGAGAGAGAGAGAGAGAGAGAGAGAGAGAGAGAGAGAGATATTCACATACAACCAGATGCTTGGCACATAAAAACAACTAATCACAAATATTCGTCCAGTAGACTCCCTTCAAAGCGGCAGCTTTACAGCTCAAACAACACAGAACACTTCTAGACGTCTATTATAAGAGCATTGCTGTAATTTGTATGTTTTTTTTGTTTTTGTTTTTTTTTTACTCAGAGATTTAACTTGTATTAAACCTGACTGAACATTATTTTAAGGATCGGTATAAAAAAAAAAAAACGTTCTAGTCATAAAGGATATACCAGGCCACATGATAAAGCTAGTAAAAGTAAAAAAAAAAAGTACAAATGACAAGAGCATTTCAGAGGCTTAATCATTACATTTATATATCAACTATTTTATATCGTATGTTATATAAATGTGTCAGTCTAATAATGGAATGGAATACATAATAGCTGTATGATTTTCAGTCTGTTTGTCTTTTGTAAAGAAACGAAAATGTACTTTCAATAAAACAAAAAAAAAACATTATGCATTTTATTATATTAATGGAAAATCAAATTATATATAAATGTGTAGATTTGAATATAATATAATATAATATAATATAATATAATATAATATAATATAATATAATATAATATAATATAGGGATGATAGTATTTGTCTAGGTGGATGAATATTTATATGGTGTGAAGATTTAATAATCTATATAATATAATATTAAAATATACTACTTATAGACTACTTTTCAAGGTGGATGAATAAATGTAATAATAAAAAAAAAAAAAAAATATATATATATATATTTTTTTTTATATATATATATAATTTTTGTATTAGATTTTTTATATATATATATATATATATATATATATATATATATATATATATATATATATATATATATATATATATATATATATATATATATATATTAAAAATCTAATACAAAAATTATAATATAATATAATACCACAAATTTCATATAATATTATAATTTTGGGATGATAGTATTTTTCTAGGTGGATGAATATTTATATGGTATGAAGATTTAATATAATCTATATAATATAATATTAAAATAATTTTAAGGTGGGACTACTTTTCAAGGTGGATGAATATATATATATATATATATATATAATATAATATAATATAATATATAAATATAATATTAATAATATAATACAAATATAATATAATATTTTTGGGATGATTGTATTTTTCTAGGTGGATGAATATTTATATGGTATGTACATTTAATATTATACATTTATTATATATATGTGTGTGTGTGTGTGTGTGTGTGTGTGTATGTGTGTGTATGATCAATCTTAAAATATAATAGTAATTTTGAGGTGGGACAACATAACGTAACATTTGGCCAGCAGAAAAAAAAAATCTCCATCTGAAAAAAATCTCTCTCCATCTGAACACACTTCTACTCTCTCTCTCTCTCTCTCTCTGTGCTGCTCTAATCCGGTCTGGCTCGAGTCACATGACCGGCTCTCTCAGCCGTCTGGCTCCCCCAAGGTCATGTGAGGAGAGCCGTGGCGACTGTTGCTATGGTGAGGGATGCTCTTCCTAGCAACTCGACCGAGCTCAGACTCTTGGCGGGCGGCAGCGCTCTTTCTAGGAGTACTTAGATTCTGCTCTGCCTCTGTCTCGCTTGTCTTCGAACGACTCAGTCAAGATTGATTAGATGAAATCGATTTAATAATTGTACACCTTTAGGAGCAGTTTGGAAAAGCGGTCTTACCTGATAACGTAAGTGCGAAAAGGGATGATGTGCTGCATCACAGCGGGAATGTGCAACCATATTCTGATCTGTGTGCACAGGAAAAACACCTGATTGGTCACAGGTCAAACACACGGCAGACTCGGGTTTGATGGGGCGACGCAGAGGTCGGACTCACGTTAGAGACGATGGTGATGAAGGCATGTGCGATGGGGAAGGGGAGAGTGTCAGGAGCGCCGAACTCAAAGCAGTCCTTCATCAGAGAGAGGCCGTGCTTCCCGCAGAACATACACACGTATCGCAGCAGGTGCAGAGGAACCTCCACGTCCTGAAACACACACACACACACACACACACGTGACAGCACTTCATCAACAGCATGATCCTGCTTTAAAATGGGTTTCAATCAAATCATTAAAACAGTTTTAATCAAATAAATGCATAGATTTTACAAATTATACGCACAAAAATCTATTTAGCTTGTGATTCATGAGGCCCAAAGGATCTTGTGTCAGTTATTCTTATGACTAAACATAAATAACTGTAACATTAAATACAGAAAATATGAGGTATGACAACCAGACACAACCTATAACCAATTAAATATAATAATTACTATTAATAAAGGATGTAAGAAATCAAAATTATGACAATAATATATGTATGAAAACCAGATGAAACATATTACCTATTAAAATAATATAATTTTTATTAATAACAACGTAATTAATCATAATTATTATTAATAATAATAAAATATAATATGTATGAAAACCAGACATGACCTATTACCTATTAAAATATAATTAGTATTAAGAGCAATTTAATTAATAATAATAATATAATAATTATTATAGGTATGAAAACCAGACATGATCTTATTACTTATTAAAATTATAATATAATTATTATTATTAATAATGTAATTAATCTCAATTAATAATATAATATGTGTATGAAAACCAGACATGACCTATTAAAATTATTACTATTAATACAATACATTATACGACATTTTAATATATATTATAAATATATAATTACTATAATTATAAATAATGCAATTAATCATAATTATTAATAATATAATATAATAATATTTAATGCTTAATAATAAAACAATACATTATAATACATTTTAATATATATTATAAATATATAATTACTATAATTATAAATAATGCAATTAATCATAATTATTAATAATATAATATAATAATATTTAATGCTTAATAATAAAACATTATTATAATTATACATTAAATATTTTATGTAACGTTTAATAATTATTATTAGCCAGATCTGTACTGTGAATGGTGTAATTTGTGTGCATATTAATCATTAAAAATTTGATTAAAAATTATTATTTATTAAATATTTCATAAATATCTTTTTTTGCACACAACGTGTAACATTAACACAAACTTATAAGAAATAATCCACAGATGAACTGATTGTCAAAGCAGTCGCAGGCAGCGCTATTTACAGACCGCAAAGACATGCCGAAATTATTTCTCATTTATTAGACTTCAAAGCGTTCTTACATAGCGTTTGAATGATGAATAGCTTAAATTTAATCACTAAAACCTGTGATGATTCATGGGAGCGGATGAATCACGCCAAGCAACATCTAAACAAAGAACATCCCGTACTTTCACACACAAGCCACACCTAGTTAGTCAGTTAAGTCTAGTCCTGCAGCGTCCACTCCGCATCTATTGAGCTCAGAAATTATCTCTAAACGGTGTAATCAAGCCCATCATCATGAGAGCGTGCGTGTGCGCGTGTGTGTGTGTGTGTGTGTGTGTGTGTGTGTGTGTGTGTGTGTGTGTGTGTGTGTGTGTGAATGAGAGACACTTACATTCATATCACAGAAAGAGCCGAGGATATTGCTCTCTTGTGCCGAAATATCCTGAGGGCAAACACAACAAACAGATATTAAAAAAAGAGAGCGATCCAAATAAATACAGTAGTGAGCAACTACAAAACCCACTGAACACAGTTTTTGTGTGTGTTGAGGTTATTCGGTTCATCCAAATCATTCAGGAATAACAAAGCACTAACTGGAAGAGTATAAAGTGGTTTATAAAGTGTATAATGCCTGTGTGGTGTGTGTATTTTACCTCGATTGAGTCTAACAGAAGGTAAAAAATGCCATTAAAAACATCCATAGTGAATTTTTTTCTGATAAACTAGAATTAATGGGCACAAGTACTTGGCACTGACAACAATGAAGGATCAGGAAAAACACTGTTTGATTTCAGTCAGAATAAAGACATAAATACGGCTTAGTTAATCGCACTACAGTTGGCCACGACACCGTGAGCTTGATCAGAAAGACAAAAGTGGCACATGATGTGTATACACGATGTGCACTTAAAGGATTAGTTCACCCCAAAATGAAAATTTCCTAATCATTTACTCACCCCAATGCCATCCAAGATATCCATGTCTTTCTTTCCTCAGTGGGAGAGAAATGATGTTTTTTGAGGAAAACATTTCTGGATTTTTCTTCTAACAATGGACTCCATTGGTTACCATCGTTTTTAAGTTCAAATCAATGCAGTTTCAAAAGTCTGTGAAGTGTTTAAACGGGCTGTACGCGATCGCAGCTGAAGAAGAGGTTGTTATCTAGCGAAACGATACGTCATCACGTTGAAAGGTCACGCCGGCGCCAGCAGAAGTACCGCCCCACTGTTTACAATGCGACCGTACGTAGGAGGATAGTTCAAATAGTATTGTTTGCTATTATATATATAGTACAGATGTGACGGTGATAATATTCTCCCACCGGTTAATCGAATTGTGACAACACCGGTATTACTGGTTTCATCGTGGGGGTGGGGGGTGTTAGAGTGACGGAAATTTTTTTTTTTTACATGGCGTCAATGGCAACAACAAAACGGACATTTTGGCATAATTTGTGTGCGTTATGTTTTGTTCAAGGCCGGAAAGGGAACTCTATACTGACGCGCGTCTTTTCCGTTTGTGCGCAAGTGTGTGTAATAGGCAGGACTTCCACAGCGCGGTCTCTTGTTTTGTCGCGCTTGAATGGTTGAGCGTGATCATACAACGCTAGTCAACTGGTGACAGAAAATACGGATACGGATTTTTTTGCGGTGCTGTGGTGGGCAAGTGATGAAACCGGTGTTGCGACTGAACACCGTGTAACACCGGTAACACCGACTATCGTGCCAAGCCTAATATATAGTAATAGTATTCAGTGAATATGAATATGAATAACATTCTGATGAATATGAATAGTAGTTCAAATAGTATTGCCGGCGCCGGCGTGACCTTTCAACGTGATGACGTAGTTCCCTGTCCGTTTGTTGATCAGCTCAATCCGAACTATTGAAGGTAAAAAGTCTATACTTTTTTTTTTTTTTTAAATGACCTATCGTTTTGCTAGATAACAACCTCTTCTTCAGCTGTGATCGCGTACAGCCTGTTTAAACACTTCAAAGACTTTTGAAACTGCATTGATTTGGACTTAAAAACGATGGTAACCAATGAAGTCCATTGTTAGAAGAAAAATCCAGAAATGTTTTCCTCAAAAAACATAATTTCTCTCCCACTTAGGAAAGAAAGACATGGATATCTTGGATGGCATTGGGGTGAGTAAATTATTAGGAAATTTTCATTTTGGGGTGGACTAATCCTTTAATCCTTCAAATATTCAATGAAACTTTTTACAAACAAAAAAAATATTTTTGTAAATGCATGTACTAGATTATTGTCATCGATTCATCTATGTACGTGTTTATTTTTTTAACCTTGTTTTGACCCTGTATTGTTTCATCAAAATTAATAATTTATCCCACTTAAACCACGTCCCTCCACAATCCACTGCGAGCTTTCACTTGAGTGCAACGCCCACATCTCAACATCCAATCAACAACTGATGGACAGAACATTTTTCACAATACAAAAGAAAAGATCTGACCTTACTTCTGTTTCATTGCTAGTTTAAAGTCGGCATAATATCAAAATGGACCCTAATTACTTTGTTAGCGCACAGTACTAGTCTAGTGGTAAACAATTCACCCATGCAAGTTAATCCACACTAGAGCTGCACGATTCTGGATGCACGATTTTTTTGGTTTCAAACTGAGATCACGATTCACTCGCGAAAATAGAAAGTAAACAAAATAGCTAATCCTAAAGTTTCTGACAAAATATTAATTGCTGCAGTCTATTTAATATATTATTTTTTAAATCAGGTTAAATGATTGATTCAATGAATGACATAAATACTTCACTTGTTTCATTAGTGAATAAATCAGCGTTTTTGAACGAATCTATTGAATTAATGATTCAATGAGAAATACATTTTTAACAGTCACCTGTCGCCACCTACTGGTGTAACGATGTAATTGACACAACCGTTATTTGAAGCACCAAGTTACTTTAAAAAGGTGATTTACTCTATTTTGATAACTTCCGTAGACATCAGTGTTTATATCCGAATATTTGTAACACAGAAATAAAGATATTGTGTGGTTGAAAAGAAGCTGTTTTACACCTAAACATGATAACTGCTCTCTCTGGCTCAGCGGCAAACGCAGATTTGAATATTCGCTGTGATTTTGTCAAAGGTTTAATAGACACAGGCGAATTGTTGTCATTTAGGAATGAGATCGCATTGGTGTTTGCATCGAGATCGCAATCTTTCAACAATTAATCGTGCAGCTCTGATCCCCGCACGCAAACGTTTTTTTGTCTTCGTAATCTCTAATTTATTCGTAATCTTCGTAATCTCTAGATCTTTGACAGCAAATGGAACGCCTACTTTTCTATATCCAATCAATTCCCGGAGAGTAAAAACAAGCCACGCCCTTTATTTTTCTCATTTAATATTCCGGTTAATGCAGACTTTAAATGCCTCGGGAAAACACTTCTGAAACACAGAGCGTTGTATATACACGAGTATGTATTACCTCTATAGTGGGGTGTGTGTTGTGTTTGTAGGCCGTGTACAGGGGGAACTGGATCTGGAAGATCTTGGCAGCACACAGCAGCAGTTTCTCCTGGTCTTCTGTGCTCCAGGATGCGAACAGGTCCAGGCCGCTCTCGTTCCCGCTGTCGCCCGCCGCGGGATCACCGAGCCTGGGCTGAGGGTCCGGTTTGACCCCCTGCTTTTGGTTCTTGTGCTGATCACCATCCTCTGCTGCACCGTCCTCATCAGCAGAGTCCCGTTCCACATTCAGAGGCTCGTCCTCATTGGGCGACGGCTGTGGCTGGGCGGAGCCCCATTCAGGCTCCACCCCCTCAGTCCTACTGTTGCCATGGCCACTGCGAAGGCGGTCCCGAAGGTTGGTTACTTGGGCGATGACCAAGTTAATGAGGGCATAAACCAGTTGGCTGAACACCTCGAGGTGCTTGTATTCTTTAAAACAGCACAGACACTGCCTGCAAACGAACACAGAGAGAATCAACCGTCGTCATTTTGAAGTTTTACCTTCAATAACAGTTTGGCTAATATAAAGGCGCTTTCAGCTACTGAGAAGATAGACTGTAAGGATGGTTTAACACACGTGTTCCACAGATTCCTCCCAAAACCAGCACAGGGAAAGGTCCTGTCCCGAATGGCACACTTCATGTGCAATTATAATGGCCACCGCATGTGCGAGTCCACAAATCCGTAGGGTGTCCAATTTGTCATTTTAGGTTTCTGAAGGGTGCTCGAGAGTCAATAATGTGCACTTTTGACGAGCCTGCGCTGAAGACTGTAGGGTGCCATTTGGGACAGGGCCAAAGTTCTTAATGTGCTCAACACACTGATCTACAGCAGGTCAAAGGTCAAATAACACCGATCATACATTCTTCTAAGAATTAAACAACCATGATGACAAAGTAAACAACAACAACATGATGCAGGATGAAGCTGAAAACATATGAATCAGTGTGTGAATGAGAAATAAAGTGAATGAATGAATTAAGACAGTATGTGAGTGAACAAGAGAATAAATGAATGAGCGAGTCAGCGAGCAAATCACTGAGTGAATGAGAATGATTAAATGAATGAGCAAATCGGTGAGTGAATGCGAATGAATAAGTGAATCAGTGAATGAAAGTGGGAATGATTGTTTGAATGAATTAATGATTGAGTGAATGAATGTGTGAGAGATTGAATAAGTGAATTTAGGGCTGCACAGTTTGTGTGTGTGTGTGTGGGGGGGGGGGGTGCAATTGATTTTTCTGATAAAAATTGTGATTGCAATTAAAAATGCAATTAAAAAGAAAAATCCAGGTTTGCTGGGCTTTTTTGTAGGGCTGCACAATTTTATTACTGCTACAAAATAATAATCACTAAATAAAAACAAGGTCAGAAATATTACTATTTTAATATTTCACCATAAAATAAAATAAATTAGTATTTAAAAAAACTTGAATGCAATACAAGTAACTTTGGTTAGTGCTGACCTCTGTGTCCATGTGCTGATGTAAGCGAAGACTCTTAAGGCATGTTCCTTCTTCAGCTGCAGGCCGTCTGAGCTGTCTGCATCCGAGACTGACACACACACACACACACACACACACACACACACACACACACACACACACACACACACACAGAGAGAGAGAGAGAGAGAGAAAAGAAAACCGTTAATGAAGTGGCTACAGGGTCCTGGGACTGTCTGAGACCAGATCAGTGTTAGAGACGCACAACAAACACAAGCACAAAAACTAAAACACAACTTACACAGAATACACACTTTATGTTAGAGATATTTTGAACCTTTTTTTACAGTAAATTTCACAGATTTTTTTTTTTTTTTACACAATAACAAACACAGTCATTACAGACGATCACATGACATTCTGATTTGCATTACCTTAACACCCATTTAGGTGCCCTGTCCCTCCCTGCCACCCACACACACACACACACACACACACACAGCACAATTATTGGTTTCCATGGCAACGAGGGAGTTGCTGGACTTGGGAACGCTACCTTGGGGTAGTAAAGTTCACTCGAGCAGCTGGTTAGCCTTGACCTACATGAGATTTTATTCCTTTCTTTCTTTCTTTCTTTCTATAAAACGGCTTTCCTGTCTTTTTTTCTCTCTGCCGCTTCCACACAGCTCTAGAGTAACAATTCAGGGCATTGTGTCGATGCCGGCTGAGAAACAGTTTGATATAAGGATCCGTTATCAAAGCCGTTATTCTGAAAGCTCAAAAGCACAGAAAAAAAAGAAAGAAAAACAACACACTGAATTCAGACTGAATGAATTACATTATTAGGTGCTTTTCAGGAAGAAAAAAAAACAGTCTGACCTTATTGACTTATAAGAAAAATCCATTAAAAAATGAATGTTCTGTCATATATGATCAGTGGAAAATAAAAGAAAATATTGTGAAGAATGTTCATGCTGCTCTTTTCCATACAGCTCCAAAATAGCTCCGTGTGCTAGATTACAAAAACAAGTTATGTGAGAAAAAGACTGGATTTAACTCCCTTTTTGTAAGTCAATTCCTGCCTGTCTTGTAACCAATTGAAATTAAGCAAGTTTGAATATGCAAAACAAAAACAGGTTAACAAGAGCTTGGATAGAGAGGAAGATTTTCAGGAAATGACAACTTACATTTGGTCTGTTCCTCACACAAATCTATCACGTGACTTCAGAAGACTTCCAATATGGCACACAAGCCGTATTGACTACATTTATGGTGCATTTTTGACCTTTTTGAACATTCAAAGGTCACCGTCTGTTGCACAGTAAAACCAGTGTGAAGAGTTTGAATCATCTTAAATCAAGGTCTAACGGGTTTGGAGCGTCATGAGTGCGAGTAAATGATGACGGAGAACTGTTTTATATTGAAGGACAAGAGCTATTCCTTTAAAATATATAATTAAAATGTGATGTGATTCATGACTTTTTATGATGTCTGGCAAAACTGGTTTAGTGACCGTCTGACTGCTTCTGACCTTTCAGAAAATATGAAATTACAGAGTGTGCATAAACAGATGTCTGCTGACAAATACAGGGAGTGCGCGCCCACACACACACACACACACACACACACACACACAGAGAAAGACACACACACAGAAAGAGAGAGACACACACACACACACAACGAAAGAGACACACACACACACAGACAGACATACAGACACACACACACACACACAGAGACAAACACACACACACACACACACACACACACACACAGACAAACACACACACACACACACACACACACACACAAAGACAGAGACACACACAGACAGACATACAGACACACACACACACACACACACACACAGAGACAAACACACACACAGACAGACAGACAGACAGACAGACAGACACACAGACAAACACACACACACACACACACACACAGAAAGAGATACACACACACACACACACACACACACACACACACAAACACACACACAGAAAGAGAGACACACACACACACACACACACACACAGAGACACACACACACACACACACACACACAGAGAGAGAGAGAGACACACAACGAAAGAGACACACACAAAGACAGAGACACACACAGACAGACACACACACAGACAAACACACACACAGACAAACACACACACACACAGAGACAGACAAACACACACACACACACACACACACTTACATCACACACACAGACAGACAGACAGACAGACAGACAGACAGACAGACAGACACACACACACAGACAAACACACACACAGACAGACACACACACACGCACAAACAGACACACACACACAGAGACAGACAGACAGAGACAGACACACACACACTTAAGACTGCATTAAGCTGGAAAACATCTCTCCTGAACACACACACACGCAGCAGACTGTCAGATTAACACCGTCTCCAGCCCACACAAATAAAGCGTGTTTATGTTGTCTATCTACACACACAGCACCGCGTTTGAGAGGTCAAAGGTTAAGCTGCACATGTACATATGGGGCTGCCACTCACTAGGACACGAGACATGCCTGAATGTCAAACACACTCCTGAGAACTCTCAAAACACACCATCAGATCATTCACAAACAGCAGCAGCAGCATCGACGTTTAACACGTTTAAACTTTATTATCCACCAGCGAAAACAACTCATTCCAAACGGTGGGAAACGAACGAACATTAAACAGATCACATGACCGTACCAGAACATGTAGCAACCGTCTCTCCCTATAGGAGGGAAGTGTGTATAACGCTTCAGAAGTGTGTATAACTGCAGCTTCACAACAGATTTGCAACAAAAATTCATCCTCGTTGTTTGAGACGAACCATGACATCCATCCTAACAAGAGAAGCAACACTTTCAGGCTGCGCTGCAAATATGACAATCTGACACTTCAGAAAGTGATGACAGCCGAACAACACCTGTGAGATTCAATATGATAGAGTTAATAAAGCAAACTCACTTATAATCTAACAAAACAACCATGCTGATGATTCTGGTTTTGGACATGTTACTACAGTGATGCCATGGATTTAGCATTTTGGTTACGGTATCGCTATAACACCATGTTTTTGGACATAGTCTACTGTTTATAACATGGCAACATGTTTTTACTGTATTCTTTGGAGTACTATTGGTAGCCTAAATCAATGTGGAAATCATTCAGTACCATGGTATATATCAGGAGTGCCATCATTACCACCAGAATACCATGTTTTTGGCATGTACCGTAGTAATTCCACTGGATTACCATGCAAATACTGCAGTAGTACAATGTTTTACACCAAAGTACCATCTGATATCATAACTACACCAACAGACCATGTTTTTTTTCATAGTAACTTCATGATTTAAGATGGCTTAATGATTTAAGACGGCATACCAATACCATGGTAAACCTTCAGTACAATAGTATCCATCAAAGAACTATGGTATTATCATCCCTGCACATCAGCTATATCATCAGTCACTGTTTTTACACACCAAGACATCAGTACTGAAGCAAAGAAAGCGCATTGATCCACATCACACACACTCTCTCTCTCTCCCATCCAACAAAGCCCACAAACACAAAAACTGTCCCGATTCCTGTCCGGCAGCCATCAGCGGGCCAAAGACTGCAAAAACACACTCATCCCGACTGTCAGATCACTCCATCCATCATAAACCACTCGGTCGAGCGGAATTACAGGGCGATCGGGATTGTTTTGGGTGATCAGATGTTGATCTGTGTGCATTTTAAAGGATGACAATGTCAAAAACACTTCTGCTAATGCTAATGCTAATGTCAGTTCAACTTCCCATCAGCCTCCAAACATATGAAAACAAACCGATGTTCAGCAAACACGTCGATGTTTTCTGGTGCTTCCGTTTAAAACAAACAACAGATTGTGTTGCTAATCTCGATTGGCGATTTAATGCTGAAACGATGAGAGGCTAACACGTTCTGGTAGCATTGCGTTAATAAAAACAGATCTCGAAATCAAACAAAACACAAATAATGACAGCCAAAGGGTGCTCGAGAGCTCTCGTGATTGCACATGTTGACAAACGTGTGGAAGATTCAATATTAAACATGAAAATCTGCACTGATGTGAGGCAGTGAGACGCATGCTCGAACAGTCATGCTAACAACTTGCTGCAAACAACTACAAAAACACAACAAACACACACTCACACGAAAATTAAAAAGGCAGTTGACTTACTCTCATTGAGCACCTCCAGCAGCTCGGCGCAGTTCTCACACATGGTTCATAAAGGCGGAAAGTGTATTCAGACCATTGGAGAAATAAAATGTTGCCTGTTTTTCTCTCTGTCTTTTTAAGGGGGTGTTTAAGGCCCGACGAAATGCTTGATGAATGCTCGTTATTTTGAGACAACACAACCAGGGAGGTTTGGGCTCATGCAAGCGGGATTATTTGCCGAAATGTCGAGGGTAAAGACAGTAAATGTGAGGCACTAAAGGAGCGGAGAGTCAGTCTCCGAGCAGAGCGTTACTGTGCAGACTAGCACATACGGCAGCCATGATGAACAGGGACGGGAGTTACACTTCGGTGGTTTCCGCCGGCGACCCCCGGAGATGTTCGGGTGTTTCCGGGATGGTTCGCGGTCGTTCGGAGGCAGGCGGATGACGTTGGGCGAGACGTCGTCTGTTTCCGCCGAGTCATCTCGCAGCTCGTTCGGCCTTTTTCGGAAAACTAGCAAAGAGAAAGGGAGGGGCGACCGTTGTTACACATCGGGTGTTTTCGTAAGATCCGCCTGGTTCCGGTCTTAGAAATCTCGCGAGAAACGCGGTCGAGCACGTGTACGTGTGATGGTTTAATTTTAATATATCTACGAAAGCACACAGGTCCCATTTTTGTGTAATTAATTGATTGTATAACAGTTATGGGTCATAGTAGATTAGACAGAATATATTCATCTTCATTCCCTTGCAATGCAAACCGGGTACTACCGTTCAAAAGCTTGGGGTCAGTAAAAAAAAAGTCTTCATTCAGCATGGACACATTCAATTGATCAAAAGTGCGATTAAAGATATTTATAATGTAACAAACCATTTATATTTTAAATAAATGCTGGTCTTTTTTAACTTCATCAAAGAATTCTGTAAAAAGTTTGGAGTTTCTCCAAAAATATTAAGCAGCTGTTTTAAACATTGATCATAATAGTAAATGTTTCTTGAGCATCAAATCATCATATTAGAGTGATTTCTGAAGGATCATGTGACACTGAAGACTGGAGTAATGATGCTGAAAATTCAGCTTTGATCACAGCAATAAATTACACTTTAAAGTATGTTACAATAGAAGCTATTTTAGATTGTAATATTTCAATGTTGCTATTTTTACTGTTATTTTGACAGCCTTGGTGAGTGATACGCCATTTAAAAACACTGAAAAAAAGAAAAAATGCTTTTTTTGGGACAAGCTCTTGCACAAACTTGTGAACAGTAGTGTACATTACACCTAATACATAGATTTTTGATAAATCCTAAGCATTTTGTTTTCCACTGGCAGTTTCTTCAATATCAGAATTGATGAGATACTCCAGTAACGCAGTATTAGTCCTACGAGCTAAATGAAACACACACACTATGCTTTGTAAAAATAACCAACTTTATGTTTCCATAATACTAATGCACAGCTTTACAAATAGGATGATATGAACAACCCCTTCCATTATGACATCCCTATGCAAAAAAAAAAGAAAAAGAAAACACTCCTCAAGTCTGTAGCATGAAAAAGACATCAGTCTTTCCCATACATTGCAATCAAATGGAAAATATATATATGTATATATAAACACGCTCAACCCCCCAATAAAGAACGCAGGAACAGCACCAGGGCTGAACCAAAACCGTCACATTCACTTGCTGTGGTACACAAGCCACAACGACACGTCCCTGTGAGCAAACCTCACTTCCTGCACAGTAACTGTCCGTCTTCATCGGCCTGTCATACTGTATATTACATATTCACAAATAGATGAGGCTGAGAAAACATTAAAATGATTAGTCATGTGCTTCGAAATAAGAAAGCAAACATGCCGAACAGAATAAATTGATGCATATACAGTGAATTGATACAGGAGATAGACAGCAACAGTTTCCTTTATATAAAATGTTCTGTTATGTAAAACCAAGGATTTTGGGAGAAGTGGGAGGAGCCAGAAAACTAATAACAAACATGTCTTTAATTTACATATTGGCATGGATTGGGCTGACAAACAACCAACATCTGGATTAATTTTCCTATTTGTCCTCATTTGACTGCCGCCTCTCTATACACACGCACACATTTGACAGAGGAGCTCGAGGCGCCCCGGAACGAGTGTGAAATCTTCATGAGTGTGAAACTGCACAGGATCTCATTCACACATTTCCTCCGGCAGCTCGTGAGGATTGAGGATTCCTGGGACAGACATCTGGAGCTTGTGTTTCTCCTCCTGAGCCTGACGCAGAGCCGCTTCCCTCTCCTCCAGAAACAGATCTGTGGAGTCCTCGCCGGCAAACTCCTGCAAACACAAGAGAGAGTGAGTGTGTGTGTGTGTGTGTGTGTGTGTGTGTGTGTGTGTGTGTGTGTGTGTGTGTGTATATCTATGTGTGAGTGAGTGAGCAGGTGTGAGAGTATGTGTGAGGGAGTGTGTGAGTATTAGGGTGTATGTGTGAGGGAGTGTGTGTATGTATGAGGGAGTGTGTGTATGTGTGAGGGAGTGTGTGTATGTGTGTGCGTGAGTGAGTGAGTGAGTGAGTGAGTGAGTGAGTGAGTGAGTGAGTGAGTGAGTGAGTGCGTGTGTTTGAGAGTGATTGTGTGTGAGTGTGATTGAGTGAGTGTGAGAGTGATTGTGTGTGAGTGTGTAATTGAGTGAGTGTGAGTGTGTGTGTCAGTGAGTGAACGTGTGTGTATGTGTGAGCAGGTGTGTGTATGTGTGAGGGAGTATGTGTATATGTGTGCACGAGTGAGTGCGTGCGTGCTTATGAGCGTGTGCTTATGAGCGTGCGTGTGCGTGAGTGCTTGCATCTATGTATGTGTGAGTGTGTGAGTGTGTGTGTGTGTGTGTGTGTGTGTGTGTGTGTGAACGAACACCCCCAACAGAGACTCCAATGCTGTTGTCAAGTCAAGTAATGGCTGGTAAAAGTGGGTGTTCATCTATGTATGAGAGCAGGTGTGAGAGTATGTGTGAGCGTGAGTGAGTGAGTGAGTGAGTGTGTGTTTGAGAGTGATTGTGTGTGAGTGATTGTGTGTGTGAGAGAGTGAGATTGAGTGTGTAATTGAGTGAGTGTGAGAGTGTGTGTGTGTCAGTGAGTGAACGTGTGTATGTGTGAGCAGGTGTGTGTGTGTGCATGTATGTGTGTGCACGAGTGCGTGCGTGAGTGAGTGAGTGTGTGTGTGCGCGTATGAGCGTGTGCGTGCGTGAGCGCTTGCATCTATGTAAGTGTGAGTGAGTGATTGAGTGTATGTGTGTGTGAGAGTGTGAACGAACACCCCCACCAGAGACTCCAATGCTGTTGTCAAGTCAAGTAATGGCTGGTAAAAGTGGGTGTTCAACAGACACTGCAGCTGTTGGGGAAAGTTTATTTCCCACACTACTCATATGTGTATCCACTTCTATTGTGAACTTCGACCTGTGGCTGCGTTCCACTCCACTTCCAGACACACACTCGTGAACTTCCCTAAGCACTTCCCCCTTCATGAAGTGGACAAGTTTATATGGACAGACCCTCGACCCCTCGATTTTGACAGAGGGAGTCTACTCCGATGTACTCTTCAAGCAGCTCTATATCCCACAATTCAACTTGATTGTGACGTCACAGCAGATCGCGGTTAACTGAAGTGCAGGATATATTAATTGCATTGAGATTTAATCGCATAATACTTGTAGCTAACTTATGTTCACAGTCAAAGTTTATACTACTGATATTTTTTTCCGTTTGTGCATGTTATTTTCCTCCAACAGCTCATATACCAATAGGATGTAATGTGGACTCATGCATTTTCTGTAAAGCTGCTTTGAAACGATGTGTATTGTGAAAAGCACTATACAAACAAATGTGAATTGAATCAAGGGCTTAGTGCTTCTCGTTTAAACCTCATGCAATAGCTCCGCCAGTAGTGGCCACTCATGCAACGTAAGCAATAATGCACATCCGAGTGAACGAGGGAAGTTCGTGAGTGAAGGGCATACTAATTGGGAGTGGAACGCAGCCTTGGTTCACGACTAGAGAAAAAGGAAGTAAAAACCTAGCAGGAAGCAAGTGACGTACCTTGATCTGGACCAGGAAGTCCCTGAGGTGCTCTTTAAAGGCAGCAATGTCCTGATTCAAGCTGAACAGACCCGTGACAAACACCTTCACCTGGGCGCTGAAAAACACCATGGAGATTAACACATGACACGAACACATCCTGAAGACACAGACACAAACACCATGTTGTGGGCTCTTCTTACTCTTGCAGGTGTGGGAAGGCCGTCTTCAGCAGGTTGGCCACGTACTCCTGCACGTAGCCTTGATTGTTGCCCGCGTTGCCTGCGTTCAGAGCTACGCTGATTTTACCCTCTTCCACCAGGTTGAACATGTAGGCGAGGATGGAGGCGTGCATCGTCAGACCTGCCCGTCACAAACCACACAGATCAGTCATCAAATACACACACACACTCAATGAATCAATAATTAGCATTACAGCAGTACAATATTTTTAGTGTTTAATTTAAATTTTGCATAAATAAAAGGCAGTAAAACTTGCTTTAAATGTTATAAACTTTTTTCCTTTTTTTGCATTACGGTAATGAGAATTTGGGAGCAAAATATGTGCAATTATAATGATAATTGTAAAAATTATTGCCAAGATGAAAGGAAAAGAAAAACTTTTCCCTTAATATTTTGAATTATGAGCCGATTGTGTTTTCGACAGTGTTTGCGAGATGTGAAGCCTTTTTGTGCAAAATAACAGTTCCATTAGTTACACTGTAAACATGTCACTATCTCTCTGCCTAGCAACTGACCAGCCGTATGAGAAGTATCCGTGACGACGGAGAAAATGTGCTGCAGGATGTCACAGAAGTAGGTTTGATAGAAGCTTTGAGCTGCTCCCTCCTCCTGTGCGATGTTCTGCAGCATCGTGAACAGGACCTGAAGCCCTGGAGACGCACAAACACACACAGACGCCTTTTTTATTTGTGTTGCGTGTGACACGAGTGAACCTAATGTCAGAAACATACTGTTGCAACCACACAAATCCAGGGCACAAATCACAAATTGCATTCAGAAACATTTATGAATTAAGTGTAGCTAGAAGCCTTTTGCACTCACATAGTGTATAGTTGGTATATTTGTTCAAGCACAAATTAGCTAAAAGCTAAATGCAACTGTAGCCCTAACTCTAGTCCTCCACCCACCTGTGTCGGCCACATTCCTCATGGTGTGTTTGAAGGCCCAGATGATGGAGTCCAGGACCAGTTTGAACTGTGCCGGAGGGATGGACAGGAATGCTGGGAAACACTGGGAGTTGACGGCTTGCAGCAGGTAGAAGAAATGCGTCCTGTGCTCGGGATACTCCTCAAAGTTCTGAGACAGAGAAATAAAGATCATTAAAGTAGGGCTGCATGATTTCGGGATTCTACGGGCCCCATTGACTTCCATAGTATGGTTTTTCAGTCAAGGGCTCCATCAACTGTTTGGTTACCCAGATTCAGCAGAAGAAACTCAAAGCATAAGGCGTTCTAGGCTAGTTTTTAACAGCATGTGGCGTTCTAGGCTAGTTTTTAACAGCATGTGGCGTTCTAGGCTAGTTTTTAACAGCATGTGGCGTTCTAGGCTAGTTTTTAACCCTTTTAAACTGGCTGTGTCGTCGCCGACACATACCAGCAAGCTCTATTCATTTTACTGTAACTCTTCAACCGTTTGCACTATCAAAACCATTCAAATTGCCCCTGACAGTATACGGCTTGTTACGGTAATTTCATTCTTTCCGTCAGCAAATGACAGCAGCTTTCTGGCAGAGTGGGAAGGAAGGATTTGAACAGAGAGATACGAAGCGTGGCTGGTTCAAGTGTTTTGGATTGAATAAAATAAAAGAAACGAACAAATACATGGCGAAAGAAGTGGTAGACAGCAGAAGAGGGGATTGGGAGGATTTTTAAAGGGTAACTAAACCCCTGGTCAGAGCCTGACTCCACCCACTGGCAATATTTGAAAAATGCTAGAAAAGTGGGCAGACCCCAGCGGAGATAGAGGGGATGAACCGTGAGCGGAAGGGCGTGCACCTGAGACCTGCTGTCAGACTCTCTAAAATGGAGAGTGACTCACAGGGTCGCAAGACGACGTAAAGTACATGATGCATCTGATGAGTTTTATCGAGTTGATGTCAATAGCGCGCGCTCTCTATAGGCATATTCATATTTTGCCGCTATGTGAAAAAATCCAGCAAAATGCGCCGACGCGTTTGTCGACCCCAGAGGATTAACTTTAGCCTAACCATAAATTGTGATTAAAATATATATAATCACTCACATCAAGACGCCGCTGCGGTGGTGGAGTCCATGCAGGATCGAGGAGCAGCGTTTGGCACTGCGTCACTGTTCAGCGCGAGCTGTGTGGAGAAGCCAATTTCCACCTCTATTGCGTTGGAAAAGCAATTCCGTGTAAAATGCAGGTTTTACACTCACGGTCTTCCAGGCCAAGTGCATGCAAACACTGGCGCCTAATTTCCAAGTCTGCTGGAAAGCTATGCAGTCCAGCAGTGCAGTTGCACCCAGCAACAGTACACCTACCACTGTACTAAATACAGATAAATCTACGCTAGCTCATCCAAGGGCGTGGTGAGCTCGTACCAAGGGAGGGCGTGGTGAGCTGGAACCTGCCTACTTCACGCAGTACCGCTTACGTCACGCAGTACCGCAACATCCAATAGGAAAATTCAACTGCAGTAGCCACCGTTCAACCTGAAGAGGGCAGCACTCAGACGTTTTTACACCATATATTGTAGAATTAAAACACTTTATACCCAAATGTCAAAAAAGTTACTCGAATCAATGAACAGCACTAATAAAGCCCCATTCTTACAGATCATTAACTAAAAAAAGTTGGTTTAGGGTTTAGTTACCCTTTAATGAAACTTGGGAGGCGGATGGCCATTACTCTTTCACGTATCTTAGCATGTGGTGTGTGCATGTGTATATGCCTATGTATGCATGCATTTGTATATGTGTGTGCGCATGTATGAAAAAAAGTGTCCTAAATGAAAACCCATTGTCACAAAAAAAGACTTGTATATGAGTATTATAGTTTATTTTTCAACTTTAAAGTGTTAGTTTCTTTCGTTCATGATTTTTCAGTTTTAATCTAAATAAAAATCAGTAAATTTATTCTCACTTTTTATTTTTGTCTTTAAATTCTATTTACAATCTCACGACTCACAGTAATGGTCAATAACTGTAATTTGTTGAAAGCTAATTTTTTTTCTGAGAAAGATGACACCTTGCACATGAAGATAGCACATTGTTTTAGAATTTCACAGTAAAAAAATAAATAAAAAAAATTCGAAATGTGTGAAAAACACTTATTTTAGCTTCAGGTTCTAAAAGGCTAACCGCATGCTCAAATGCTCACGAAGAAGAGCGCTCGTGCGTTCGGCTGAGTCTGAGAATGTACTTGCACCTCAGAATGCTTTTATGGCTCGAGATTAATGTAAACAGCCCACTGCAAACACCCTTGTAATTCGCTTCAACCTTTTTGAACTTTATGAATGATTATTGTATAGAAGGTTCAAGTGGTGTGTGTAAGGCATTGGAAGCAAGCAGAGTACGGCTGTTTCTAGAGCACGCAGTGCCATCTGCTGTTAAAAACTAAAGCTCAGAATCGATTCGAGAGAAAAATTCGGAAAATCTCCGAATCGATCCAGAATCATTTCTCGATTCATGCTGCATCGATGTATTGTCCCAGCCCTAGTATTCACACTATCAGAATTGCATTGGGTTGATGCTGACAATCTGAGATGTTAAACAAAAAGACGTGGACTAACCTTATTGATCATGTCGAGGGTGCACTCGAACACAGCATCGAATATCTTCGGGATCTCTCCTGTTATGTGGGCGCCAAGCTTGTTGACAATGGTTGCCATAGTGCTGAGCACCTCTGGTTCTCGAGCGGCCGGGACGTTCCTTTGGTAGTCGATGAGAACCGCCTCCAGCAAAGGTGGAACGAAGTTCTCTCCAACCTAAAGAGACAATAACAACAATGCTTTTTACTGCTGTCAAATATTATTGTGGCATGAGTGTAGACTGATCCAGGATCAGCAGAACTAACCATCTGTGGGTCGTTGGAGCGGCTGACCCATCCTGAGATGAGCTTCAGAGTCTCTCTCTTCACGGTCCGCATGCTACGTATCAGAGGCTGCTTCGTCACCATCTCACCTGCAGAGAAACAGCAAAGAGTTAAACGTGAACTATTATCGTTAACATGTTATTATTAACACTTCGGCACAAGGTATTTCTACACTATTCATACAGCATGTTGGGCTGGAGGGTGAGCGCATGCGCAGGGTGCTGTTCTGTTGGTGTGTGTCGTAATGGTGGTTATGCGAAACGTTGCTGTGCACTAAATAAAGTGTGTCAACTATATAAACGTTGCGTTTATTTCGAGCAACAATTACGTGGGTCACGTGCTCCATGCCAGGTGTGCTTGGCTCACCGTTGCTCTGGATGGCAGAAGAGATGTTCTCGCTCAGGCACTTGTAGACGTTGAGCATGTCCAGGTAAATGCGGCCCAGCTGCAAGACGAAGGGGTGACCCACGGCTTTACACGCCCTCACGTTGGTCTTCAAGATGCTGCCTAGCTGACGCACCGTCTCCGGGTCCTTCAGGATGTCCACGTTCTGATTGAAGAGAGACATCATGTGCTTTGAGTTTTGAGGTGCCGTTCTGTTTCAATCTTAACATTGGAGCATAAACCCTTAAAGCCACAGTATGCAAGTTACATTGCTAGAGGTCGTTTTCTTTTTTTCAAAACAATTAATGTGTATCTTGATGACGCAGTGAATGAGTGTGGAATCATGGGAGTTGTTGTCTTCACCTCCACAGTCAATGGAAATCAATCCGACGGGGAAGTTTTCCTGGCGTTATTGTGGTATGATCAGGGCGGGGTCGAGAGCCTGGGACATTTTACATTGCTCTTTTATAATTGCCTGAAAGCCCCAGTCAGTGCCACTCCTTTCATGTTTTGGTTTATTTGCGATTAAAGTTACGTTTAACATGCAAGCTCCTCCTTCCATGAACTTAAGCTTTGGTACAGTTACATTTGATCACTTAAATTCACATTTTATTTCATTCTAATGAAATAGCCACAAGTGCTGAATTACTACTCGTACTGGTCAGTTTATCTGATGAATTGAAATTGTGGGGAACGCAGAACGCTGTTTTACTTGGTCACAACAATCATACTAAAATAGATTTGAGTGTTGAAAGTTGTTATAATGTTACTCTGTGTGTTCGCTCGGTGGCTGGTATGAGACACTACAGTATGCTAGATCGAAAATGTAAGATCATTTTAAAAAAAGCTGAATGACTTGTGCTGCTAAATGGCATGCAATTCATTGTAAAATATATTGTATGGTAGAGAAAATGCTGTATTACTGTCGCTACAAACAAAGGTCTTTCTGATTTTGCTATGTTAGCCACTTGACAAAATAGTGTTGTCAGAGGCGTTGGTCAATGCAGTAAAATCAAGGAAACGAGAGGTTCTGTGTTGAGCTAAATAACGATGATTCAGTTTCTGTTGATAAAAGTGTCCAAACAGTTAAATAACCAGTCTAATAAAAAGCATAATATATATTAAAGCATCTTTGGTGTTTCCATGGTTTCTACGGAAATCGAGGGTAGCGAGGATATGACATCACTGACAGGTGACGTAATGATGCGGTCCGTTACACTGGTTAAAACAGCTGACTTCTCTGTGTTTAAATATTGGGGATAACAAAATATATAACATGGTTTTTGGATATTTTAATTGTGCCTTTAAAAGTGCAAGAAAAATCTGATCCCTTTTGGTTTGGAAAGATAAAATAAACACTACAATAGTTTCTCAGTGAGGCTAGAATAGCACTGCTTCTCACCTTGGTGGCCTGCTGGATGATGCTGTCCCACACCTGGTTGGGAAGGAGCATGTATTTCTCAATGAGCCGCTCCTGGACGGTCTGGTCCGTCTGCGCTCCGATCATGTAGCCCACGGCCTCGTAGAACGTGTGCACCTGCTGCGGCTGCAGGTCACAGATGATGGTGTTGATGTTGTTGAGGATCTCGTCGATGAAGGGCATCACCTCGCCCACCTGCACCTGCACAAAATGCCTCCGGCACTTCTGAGCGATCTTGATAAACGTGTCACAGGCCATGTCCTGCACGCCATCATGGGTCTCTGAAAGACAGAGAGGGACTTTCCGATTAACATAAACCTTCAGATAAAATGTGCACTTTAGCAAAAAACATGCATGACCAGACAAAAGGTCAAATACAAAGCGTTCCTCACCGTGCATGAACTCAAAGAGCTTGTTGACGACGGTCTTGAGGAACTTCCAGTGGGCCCTGAGGAACCGTGGGTATTGGCCGACGATGTACATGATGTTGGAGGCGATGATGGCCTTGTTGTCTTTCCCTCTTTTCTGTTCACACAGACCCAGCAGATCCTGAGACAGAAATATATGGATTTTACTGACAAACATTTACGTAGACAAACACTAGGCATCATACAATTGCTGAATTTATAAATGGTTCATACACCTGCACGACTCTGGATAAACTGAGAATCACACTTTTTTTTTTTTTTCAAATAGACATCACATTTCTCCCACGATTCTGAACAGACAATTACTGTTAATTGCAGGGTTTTTTTTATCAGTTTGAATGAATGATTAAATGACTCACTCATAAAGACTTCACTTGTTTCATTACTGAATGAATCAGCATTTTTGAACGAATTGTTGAATGAATGATTAATGACAAATAAACTTTTTACAGTCACTTGTCGCCACCTGGTGGTGTAACGATGCTACTTTCAAAAGGTGATTTGTTCTTTTAATCGCTTCCGTTGACAACAGTGCCTATATCTGAAATATAAACTTTTATCCAATACTTCTGTGATAATATGATTATGTGTTACACAGAAATAATGATATTGTGTGGTTGAAAAAGGTATAACAGACACAGGCAAATCGATGTCATTTAGGAATAAGATCGTGTGGGTGTTTGAATCAAGATTGCTTTGTTTTGTTAATGATTAATCATGCAGCTCTAATGGTTACAGAGAAATATTAGGCATCATACTCTACCAGACCTTCAAATTATTTCAAACACAAACTCACACAGCCTCATTGCTCAGAGACACATTACAGATTAAACAAACGTGGATGTGCAGGAGATGACCACAGAAGTTGTTGTTGTGAAAAAGAAAAAGGAGCCAAGAGCATTTTTTGGATGGGACAGTTAGAGGCGAGTGCCACAGTGAGTCAGATATTGAGGCTAATTTGTTACGCATGTTCTGTTACTTTTGTATTGTTATTATATTTCATTGCTAAACTGACAGATAGAGGACAGCTTTTTATCATAAACTATGATAAGAGTTCTAAAATCTAAAAACACATCCTCTGATTGGACGGAATCATAGTCTGAAGTAAAAAAAAAAACAATTAAAATCGGAATCTGTGCCCATCATACACTACGCGATTTGAAATCTTTATCCATGTAAACATTTCCTGATAAACTCAAACACATGCTGAATAAACACCTTAATGACGGTGACGAGGAACCTCTTCTCGTCCTCCTCATGCATGGCCCCACTGATGGAGCCGATGGCCCAGCATAGCGTGTTCAGGTTCCTCCAGGACCACTCGGTACCGTTCACCTGATTATGAAGCTTCTCGGTCATGATCCGCTCCGTATCAGCATAGTCCAGATGAGTCAAGTAGACTGGACGAGAAAAAGAGATCATTATGAAGCTTTCTCCAGAAAGATAAGCCGCGTGCCGTTGACAGAAGCTGCATGTGGAATCGCATATTTCCCTACTAGGCCGAAAAAAAAGTATGAGACAAAACAAGTATGTCTGAATTCACAGCACTCATTAGGACAAGAGTAGGCACAAAGAACCCTGATGCCTTCTGAAGAGTGCGTAGGATGGACACTTTACTATCCCATGAGGCAACGGGAGAGGATTTGTGAATGGCCGTGAAGTGACACGACTGATGCTGGTTGATCACATGATGACGACAACATGGCGAAAGAAGTACGTGCGGATTGCTTTCATTCTACACACATTCATACTAAACAGAACATACTTTTTTTAGCGCTCGCAAAAGTACGTACTTATTCAAAATAAGTACCTACTCAAGAGAGTATGTGATTTCATATGCAGCCCTAGACTTTTTTTTAAATGCATTATAAGCCCGTCGTGATTACCCAGAGTCTCTCTCATGTTTTTGTAGAGGTTAATGGAGTCTGTGTCCTTCATGAATTCTCTCACCACCTCGCCCTGATCGTTCTCCACCACCAGAACCTCCTCCGGTTTGGCCATGCGACTCACCATCAGCAGACGCACCTGAGACCGGTCAAGAACACAGACGGTTTTTCTCCTGCTACCAACATTTTGAGGTGGACTTGCTGTACACTTGAGACTGACTGACCTTGGAGAGCACAGGCAGGTAAAGGTGTCGGCGGGGCGGCACGTCAAAGTGTTGGCTGGTTGAGAGCATTGGAGAGGTAGAGGTAGAGAAGGGACTCTCTCTGTAGAGCTCGGCGGCCAGATGGTTCCAGTACTCCAGGCAGATCTTGAAGATCTCCGTCTCCTCCACCTCAGACACCAGCAGCATGTAATGAAGAGCCTGAGCACATGGGAGTCAATGCATGAGTGAGTGAGTGTGTGTGTGTGTGTCACTATCACATCATCTCTATACCTTTCACTGTGTGTGTGTGTACCTCCATGAGTGTCTCTCTGAGGTTCAGTCTCTTCTCTATCAGCTGTCCGTGCTCTTTGAGGAAGGTGCAGAGGAACAGACTGAGGTTCTGGATGAAGTTCTGCTCATCGTCTTTCCCATTTGCATACGCCAGGCGGATATTTGTGTTCAGTGGAAGCATCTGTCGAGTAGAATAATGAGGGTTTAGTTTAAAAACGAATAGTTGTAGGTTTGTTATAGTTTTTGTTTTCATTCTTTGCAACACTCAAGCAGAAACTGCACTGTTCACAAAATAATCACGAGTTTAATTAGTGAAATTCAAGGCACATAATACTGCAGACTTTTGCATAGACGCCGTTGACATCAAGAGGTCATCCAACCAGATCTAGTAACATGGTCATGCGCTACCATTCAAACATTTGGCTATATTTACTTAACCAAAAATAAAATAAAAACAGTAATAGTGGAATATTATTAAAATGTCAAACAACTGTTTTGTAATGTAATTTATTCCTGTGTTGGCAAAGCATCATTACTCCAGTCTTCAGTGTCACATGATCCTTCAGAAATCATTCTAATATGATGATCTGATGCTCAAGAAACATTTCATTTCTGAAAACAGCATTTATTTGAAAAATAAATCCTTTGTAACATTATAAATATCTTTACTGTCACTTTTAATCAATCCTTGCTGAATAAAAGTAATAATTTCTTTAAAAAAAATTAAAAAATTCTTCCTGCCCCTGAACATTTGAAGACTAGTATATATGCGTGCGAGCTGTACCTGTTTGAGCTGCATCATGGTGAGAGTGAACAGGTTGACAAACTGCTCCTCGTACTGACTGACACTGACGCCCGCGATCTCCGTCAGACACTTCAGAGTGACGTTCCGGAACATCGGAACATTCAGAAACTGTGGAATAAGTCGGAACACAAATGATAAACTTTCTGGAACACAAGACATGCGAAAGAGCATAAATGTAGGAGCACCAGCTCAGACACAAAGCCTTAAGGCAGAGGGCCCATGAGAACAGCCAGCGCTCCCAATCAATCTTCCTCTCTTTCTTACGCACTGGCAAGCTGAACCAATGACAGTGCGCCTTTGTGAGAGGAGTGAGCGTATCACACAATCAAATAATTACAATTTTATTTAGCTGCTACATAAGAAACCCCTCGTGTCTTGTTACCTTGTACACCAGTGTGCTGATGAGTTTGGTCTCAAATATGTAGCCCAGAGGAATCCAGTTCAGGAAACGAAGGAGTGTCTCTAATGTGGCGTGGACCAGAGGGGCATTCTGGGAATTTTCCTGAAAAAAAACAAAAAAAAAAACAGAATGATATCCAGGTTAAAAATGACAGGCCGAAGAATACTGTACTAAACTTATCAAAATAATGACGGTCACTACTGTGATATTCTGCTTCGTACGTACCATGACAAACTGGCAGAGCTGGAATATTTGGGAAAATTCGTTGCACATACTGCAAGAGGTAAGAGAGAGAGGTTGAGTAAATATTACTGTAATCATTGTCCCAACTACACCTACAGCTCTACTGACACGGTCTGTAACGGTCACACGCGTACCTGTCCTTCAGGTGTTTGGCTTTGACCTGAGTCATCTGGCCGCTGGAGAAGTCAAACACCTCCTCACTGAGGAGCTTCAGGATGATCATGTTGTTCTGACACAGGCTCTCACTGGTGCGACTCGCTCCCACGATGTCACTGATGAACGTGGGCCAGTGCTTCGGCCACTCCTGCTTCAGGATCTACACACAAACAGGAACACAGTGAGCCATACACCGTCACAAAATCATGACGACAAAAAAATCCTGAAATGATGCTCACCTGCACCAGGATCATGTTGAGCTTTGCTATGTAAACCCCCTCTTTCTGTAAGGGCAAAAACACGAGTCGGTAAGGATGCGTTCAGTGCCGTGACAAGTACAAATCAGGGTTATTACAGTTAACTAAAATTAAAGGTATAGTGGAGGATCTTTCCGAATTTTAGATAAGACCCGCCCTCTCCACTTTTTGAATAAGTTTGATTGATTCACCAGAATGATTGACAATTAGGAGGACCAATAGTATAGGTGATCCACCCGGAAGTAAAAAATCCTCCATTATACCTTTAATATGTTTAATATGGGTTTTAAAGTTTTCATATTTCTTCAAGTTGTTCATTTCATTGAATCAATTGAAATTGACTAATTAATTGAAATGAAAAAAACTGAATTGAAATGAAAACATGAATTGAAAAAACTTAAACCTATATTATAGGGATGCACGATATATCGGCCAATGTCAGTATCAGCTGATATATGTAAATTTTTAATAAGAAAATTTGGTGGATATATTAAAGCAGATAAATAATGTATTATTTCAGTTTTGAATTGCTTGAAATATGATTCAAATCACTTGAAAATACAGTTCAGTGCAACATGTGCAGCTACCGGCTACTTTAAATCACAATGAGAACATTATAATTGTGTGCTTGGGACATGGATTTTAATAGTACGACTTTTGTTTTTGTAATCAGGCTCTCAAAAATTATATTACATTTTGGATTTAGATTTATCGGCCAATATATCGGTTATCGGCTTTCAGATATGAAGAATTATCGGTATCGACCAACATTTTCATATCGGTGCATCCCTACTATATTATTTCAGTCAGTTTGTCAAAGCAACATTTCTCATTTTTGTTTAGATTAAGTTGAAGTACTACTTCAGAAAAAAAAAGAGAAAAAAAAAGAAAAAAACAATAAAACCTTTAGTAAAATGAAAATGGAAAATTACAAAAAAACTTCTTTTTTATATATATATTTATAAAACCATAATAGGACATTATACTTAAATAACACTGGTGCAATTGGTAGAAGATAAAATATCTGAATATCTGATATCATTTTTATTACCTCTACGCTGTTGGCATCAGAGGAAGTCTTGATAATCAGCCCAACGACATATTTCTTAATTCCTGTGAACAGAAAGAGCTGTCAGTTTTTTTGTGCAGTCCTTGCGCAAGAAGTCATAACGTTTTCATATGACAGTATAGTCATATAATGTGGAGGGGTGTGGTAGATTCTCCACAGAGCAAGGGTCCTCAACTCTGACCCTCAAAATCTACTGTCCTGCAGAGTTTAGCCCCAACCTGGATCAAACACACCAGCCTATAACTTCCAGAAGACCTTGATTAGCTTGTTCAGGCGTGTTTGATTCAGGTTGGAGTAAAACTCTGCAGGAAAGTGGATCTTGAGGGCCAGAGTTGGGATAGAGACAAAGATCAGTGTCGTCACACATTCCCTCACCTTCACATTGGTTTCGTGGAAGAATCTTCCAGCGTGTTTTGATCACTGTCTCCAGTATCTGAAGGGCGTAGTACTGCAATACAGATAACAAAATGATTAAACAAGAAAAGAAAAAAAATGACAATTTTTGACAAACACAGTCATCCACACACACACACACACACACACACACACACACACACACACACACACACACACACACACACACACCCCATGTGAACTGTGAGCCTAGTACTGACAATAAATCCAAAAATGTATATTTAAAAAAAATCTGTATGTAAAAAAAGTTGGTGAGGGACGGATTTGAAAAGTTAGTAATACAATGAACAAAGTAGCACATTACATAGAAAAAGTGGCAGGTCTATTATTTTGCATATGCACTCCAAGACTTGACGCACATATTGTTTGACATACAGTCTCAGAACAGTACTAGAGTTCACACCATATGTAGACTTGGGTAATGTTCGCAAATGCGCACCCGAGTTCAGAAACCAGCATTCACATCATCCAAACAAGCTGAACTCTGACGTCAATCAAACCTTTGCGCGCACCACAAGTGCCACCCTATGGTTGACATTTGCCTGGCAAAATGTAGAAAGGCATTAGCGTTGACATACTTTTGTCTTCATGTTCTGTGAGAACTCCAGTATGGTGTCCACTCTGGTCCAGGCATCTGGGTGGTCCTTCAGGTTGGTGAGAACTTCTTGTGCAAGCCTTTGCTAAAATAACGACAAGAAAGCACTTTTGATGCACTGTACGTGTCTGGCAAACACCAAACAACGACCTGAAGTGTTCAAAACTTCAGAAATTAACACATACCTGAGATCCCACATCATAGTACATGGAGTTGACGACATTGTCCAGAAGGTTGATGTCTAGCTTCTGACTGAAGTCCAGCAACTGTCGTGCTGTGTGATCCGCCAACATGGTCATGTCTGCCGGCATAGAGCTGCAGGAGACCGGGAAACAAGACGGGCCACATCTTTTAGATATCAAACCTCGAGTGACAGTTCTTTGACTCCTCATCCCATTACCAAGTTGATCATTTCAGTTAATGAAAATTTTTTGGGGGTAGTTTTAGCTTCAATTGACTGAAATTGGTTAGTTAATTGAAATTAAATACTATTTTATTTCAGTTAGTTGTCAATGCCATGTTGCTCATTTTCGTTTGTTTAAATTGAAGTACTACTTCAACTCCTAAAACTCGAAAAAATAACTAATAAAAATGTCAAAAACAACAAAAAAATTACTACAATTTTAACTAAAATTAAAAAACTAGTTTTAAATATGAACAATGTTTGTTCAATGATACACTGGTACAAAATGAGTACTAATATCACTACTAGTTGATTTCTGATATTAAAAGTTAGACACTAAACCAGTGGCTCACACCACGTGTGTCCACAAAACATGCATTTTACACTGAAATACAACCTATAATGACACCGAGTGCAGTTTTGCTGAGATCACTGATATTAGTTCTCCATGCAAAAGAAGTGCTAACATGGCAGAACAACATATTAACTGTGTGTACAGCTATAAAAATGAAAAAAATTAACAATTTGAATTAAAATATCTTAATATAGACTCGTTAAACTTTTTAGAAAGCAGCCCACATGGATTCAAGCTGAGCTTCTGCAGCTATGGGCAGCGAGAAGGAACAAAACGCGTTTTTGTTTCTGTTTCACATCAGGCAATGTCAGCAAACTAGCACTTCATTCAACTCGCGCTTATCTTAGTTGTTAATATTTATAACACATAACCATCTCACCGAACACCTTTAACTTACCTGTTTTAATCAGAACTCCTCTTTTCGCTGAAAACAAAACAAAACAATGCTAACGTGGTTCAGGAACCTGGAACTGGGTTTAGTGTCGTGGAAATTTGCGTCGCGTCAAAACAAGATCAAGACGTCAGGTGTAAAAAAAAAAAAAAAAAAAAAAAGTATGTTTGATCTATCTCATTTTAAACGATAGCGTGTGTACAAATATTCAAAAGGCAATCTGAGTATAAAGCAAGTTCACTTTAAATGCTAACTAGCTGGTTACCTCAATGTATAGTCATACACACTACAGTGCAGAGAAAACGATACATGAAAACCCCCCGAAACACACAATTTCGGTGTTATTTTTAATTATTGTCTTCAGTAATTGAGTCCGGGTCCTCTTTCAGTCAGCAGCTCGTGTTAGTTCATCTGTCTCTCTGTATGACGGTTTACAGCTCGCTTTAACAACTCAGTCCGTTTTATAACAACAGCATCAAAGCAATCGTTAGTTTATTCTTTTGTCTATTGCAGAAAAAAACGTTGTTTTATATCAAATATCTGCGAGAGACTGTGACCCAGCTCCTCTCCAGTCTCATGCATCACACGCAAGACCGGTTGAAACCGGTTCAGACTGGCATATTCCATCTCGGTTTAGTTTTCAGCCCGTAGCGCCGCGTAAAATTCGGACTGTGGACACGCCCTGCGCTGCAGCTGATTGGCTGGAGGGAGAGCAGGGCGGACACCTTGCTCGCATGTGATTGGCTAGAGTTGCTGTCCGTCAGGATTGACCCCTCCCAGCGCGCATTTTGCCCTTGGTCTCATGTATGAGGCGGGTTTTGCATCACAGCGTGAGCGTGAGGTGGGCTGGACCGCGTGGAGCATGGAAAATTACTGAGATGTTGCCCGTGATCTACAAACGGTAACTGACCATGCTGTGCGGTTTTAGGCTGTGGCTCATGTTTGAAATGCTCTATATGCTCGTATTTATAGTTAAAAAGTAAAAAAACAAACACATAAATATTAGAATTGTAATAATAAAGTTTATTTTCACATATTAAGTTTCATTTTCACCCATTAATAATCACACACATACAAACACAGTCATTTAATTTGTAACATATTCAATAATTTAGTGTTTTGGGCCCTTTGTTAAATATGTCTGACTAGGGGATAGACATTATGTCCACATGTATGCAACATTCATTACTGCTTATTGAATACATGTCCAGGTCACACTCTTCCTAATATTTAAGAAATTATACATTTAGCAAATTAAGATCATCATTAAGATTTGTTGCATTGCATGATTATTTTCAAGATAATTCAGCAAATTCCCTTTACTATAATGCATATATTATATTTTTTAGGGTTTTTCTTTTGTTTTTCGCTAAATCTCTTTGTTGTCAGTGGTGATTCTCAGTAGGCCTACTAATGTTTTTTGGGGTTTTTTTTTTTACTATTTTAATATGTTTTTTATTATTATTTAATGTAGGCTACTTTAAGACTCCTATGATGTATGAATACCTAATTTAATTTAAATATAAATATACATATATAATAGTTGAATTTAGAAATTTTTATTTTACATATTTTTATTTTAAGGTGAAATGTGACCTGGACATGTTCTTAACAAGGTTTTTAAGATTCAATCTATTATACATGTATCCAACAACAATTTACTATGGAGGTTTGCTCAGTTCAAAAACATCAAATACCCAGAAGCAAATGACATATCTTAGGAAAATTCCAGTCTTCTCCACTAGGGTAATTTCTGTTTCTCATCACTTCTCTGATCTTTTCATTTTTCTTAGTGAATTAACTAATTAACACTACCTGTTCTGCTCCTGTTGCTATGCTGACTGCTATTACTTTCGCTACCCCTTCTGCTTTGGCTGTGCTTACTGATGATGTCATCGTCCTCATGACGTTCATCCTGTTCATCATCATTCTCAAAATCCAACTCGTCATCATGTGAGTGTCCTTCATCATTGCCCTTTTCCTCATCACTGTCATGATACACATTGAGTTTCTCATCCCCATCTCTGTCTATGTGTCCTGCCTCCATGTCGTGGTCATACTCCTCATAATCATCTGGATAATCATCGAGAAGAGAATCCCGCGAGTTTGGAAGGTCCTCGTGATCTTCATGTCTGCTTTTACTATGGAAAAATGAATGAAAACAATTCAGAGGCTCTGAGAAAGATAATAATTCTTTTAAATATGCTCTTAAAATGCATCACAGAATAGGTTTTATGTCGAACATCAATGAACAAACAGGAAAACAGGTCTCATAGCATCCGCTTGAGGGAGAAAGTGTAAACGGCAGTATGAACTGATGGTGATATCTATGGACATATCTATCAGTCTGCATATGTGATGGACATCGGTTATGCTCATCTTTGCTCGCTCCTTATATCTTGAGTAAAACAGCTCTATATATAACAAAGCATATACAACAAAGATGGAAGTGATGCAAACTGTTTTACAGAATACGGAAGTTTATTGCACATTCCTGTATGTGTCACACCTCATACCTGTGTGTGAGTGATATCTCACCTGTCATACCTGTATGTGGGAGGAGTCTGGCTGCCAGAGTGGGCGGGGCTTGGAGTCTGTCTGTATGTCCAGGCTTTAGGAGCTTTACTGCTGATGAAGGACTCACTCAGACCACATCCATGCAAAGTGGCAGAATAGAGCTTTTCTGCTGCTCTCTTAGCATTCATCTGAGAGAGAGAGAGGGAGCTTTACATTATAATTTTCATCAACATAATTTGTAGATATCTTTGAGATGCTTGTCCTCTCACTTAATATTCAACAGTATTATTGATCTGACTGTACTGAATCTGAGCTGGACGATGGCATAATTTTTTGCAGAACTGCTTTATAGATGAAATGAACTAATTTAATGTTTGATGATCTTTACAGCGGAACTGAATCAACACTGAACTGACTTCAGCTGAGCAACAGCCAAAATGCATCTTTTACCAGTTTATCACTGTAAAGCTGCTTTGAAACCATCTGTATTGTATAAAGCGCTATATAAATAAAGGTGACTTGACTTAAAGAGCTGCACAAAACATTTCCAAAAAATTTATTAGTAAAAAAAATTAAATGTAATTTTTTTTCTTTTTTTAAAATAATCAAATGAAAAAAATCTGCACAAAAAAATCCAAAAAGGAAACTTTTTCTTAGTCATTTTTTTTAAATGTAAAAAAAAAAAAAAAAAAAAAACACACGCTCTCACCTGTGCAACCTGCTCCAGTAGCAGAGGTCTTCCCTTCACTCTTTCCTGGATTCCTCTCATCTCTTGCTGGAACTCTCTTTGTCTCTGGAGATCTTGTTTCCTGGTCCCATGAGCACATGTACAGTATATAAGCATTGATATGAATAAATGCAAATTTCAAGTCCTGAAAAGTGAAGCCAAAGCCCCATGGTGGGCTGGCTGTGGTATAGGTCTTAAACCCCACCCTCTCCATGTAATTCAATGGGAGACCAACTAAAAAAAAAAATCCAATTACATTTCAAATATTTTTTTTTCCAAAGATTCAAAAGTATTTTTTTATGAATATACTTCATAAAAAATAAAGTGGTTTCTGTCAATTTAGGTAGTTTTCATCAATGTGGACATATGTTCAAGTGGTCAATTAGTATGGGTATATACAGTAAATGCATAATTCTGAGCAAAACCTGTTTTGAAATCGGTTGCACTTTATTTGACAGTACATGCACTTACCTAAGAAAGTACTTGGTAATATAAGGTAGCTACATGAGTTAAGGTTAGGGGTAGGTAAATACAGTGGGGAGAACAAGTATTTGATACACTGCCGATTTTGCAGGTTTTCTCACTTACAAAGCATGTAGAAGTCTGTAATTTTTATCATAGGTACACTTCAACTGTGAGAGACGGAATCTAAAACAAAAATCCAGAAAATCACATTGTATGATTTTTAAAGTCCAACTGAAATCAAAATGGACCCTGTTTACTTTGTTAGCGCATATTACTAGTCTTGTGGTGAACAATTAATCCGTGCAAGTTAAAACACGGAAAAAAATGTTTTGGCTTCGTAATCTTTAATCAAAATCTGAAAATGCCCCTCCTCTCTGCATTGGAGGACCTTCCCTGATGACGTATGCTTGACGGCTTGGGTTGAGAAACGCTTAACCACTCCCCTCAAATCGTTAGTCTGTAATGAGCGAGAGATGGAGAGGAGGAGCACTAGAGTAAAACCCTGCCCTCTGTTCAATATTCCTTTTCACTGGGAAATACGTCACAGCACTGGAGAAAAGTCGTTTGCAACTTCCGGTTCACGCGGACTTTAAGTAATTAATGTGCATTTTATTGCATGACATAAGTATTTGATACATCAGAAAAGCAGAACTTAATATTTGGTACAGAAACCTTTGTTTGCAATTACAGAGATCATACGTTTCCTGTAGTTCTTGACCAGGTTTGCACACACTGCAGCAGGGATTTTGGCCCACTCCTCCATACAGACCTTCTCCAGATCCTTCAGGTTTCGGGGCTGTCGCTGGGCAATACGGACTTTCAGCTCCCTCCAAAGATTTTCTATTGGGTTCAGGTCTGGAGACTGGCTAGGCCACTCCAGGACCTTGAGATGCTTCTTACAGAGCCACTCCTTAGTTGCCCTGGCTGTGTGTTTCGGGTCATTGACATGCTGGAAGACCCAGCCACGACCCATCTTCAATGCTCTTACTGAGGGAAGGAGGTTGTTGGCCAAGATCTCGCGATACATGGCCCCATCCATCCTCCCCTCAGTACGGTGCAGTCGTCCTGTCCCCTTTGCAGAAAAGCATCCCCAAAGAATGAGGTTTCCACCTCCATGCTTCACGGTTGGGATGGTGTTCTTAGGGTTGTACTCATCCTTCTTCTTCCTCCAAACACGGCGAGTGGAGTTTAGACCCAAAAAGCTCTATTTCTGTCTCATCAGACCACATGACCTTCTCCCATTCCTCCTCTGGATCATCCAGATGGTCATTGGCAAACTTCAGATGGGCCTGGACATGCGCTGGCTTGAGCAGGGGGACCTTGCGTGCGCTGCAGGATTTTAATCCATGACGGCGTAGTGTGTTACTAATGGTTTTCTTTGAGACTGTGGTCCCAGCTCTCTTCAGGTCATTGACCAGGTCCTGCCGAGTAGTTCTGGGCTGATCCCTCACCTTCCTCATGATCATTGATGCCCGACGAGGTGAGATCTTGCATGGTGCCCCAGACCGAACTTGAACTTCTTCCAATTTCTAATAATTGCGCCAACAGTTGTTGCCTTCTCACCAAGCTGCTTGCCTATTGTCCTGTAGCCCATCCCAGCCTTGTGCAGGTCTACAATTTTATCCCTGATGTCCTTACACAGCTCTCTGGTCTTGGCCATTGTGGAGAGGTTGGAGTCTGTTTGATTGAGTGTGGACAGGTGTCTTTTATACAGGTAACGAGTTCAAACAGGTGCAGTTTAATACAGGTAATGAGTGGAGAACAGGAGGGCTTCTAAAAGAAAAACTAACAGGTCTGTGAGAGTCGGAATTCTTACTGGTTGGTAGGTGATCAAATACTTATGTCATGCAATAAAATGTAAATTAATTATTTAAAAATCATACAATGTGATTTTCTGGATTTTTGTTTTAGATTCCGTCTCTCACAGTTGAAGTGTACCTATGATAAAAATTACAGACCTCTACATGCTTTGTAAGTGGGAAAACCTGCAAAATCAGCAGTGTATCAAATACTTGTTCTCCCCACTGTAGGTTATTATACCCAGTTATTGCAATTATTATAAGTAGTACATAGTATGTACATGGGGAACAGGACTGTAAAATAAAGTGCTACCATTTAAATGAATCATTTGATACAATGCACTTATTGTGTACAGACATAAATACCTGAATGTAATTGAGCTGTGTTTACCTGAACTCTTTTAGTTTGGACGGGCAGGTCTGAGCTAGGGCCACATGCGGGTCGTTTGCCTGGGCTCTCTTTGTGATCACTTTTTGCAGTCTCTTCTCTCTTTGTTTTTGCTTCTCCTTCCATTTCTCCTCTTCGTCTTCGGTCTGCTTTCTTTGCTCGAGAACTTTTCTACTCGTAGGAGTAAAGAGCTGTCAGAACTTAACTTTTGAAGGAGGGACTCCACTCATGGGATGACGGCGCTATGGGAAGGGACAGGGTTTGGGCTAAATGCTGCCTTCAAGTCACGTCACAGTGACTGTATTTTTTAACATGCACACACATCTGTGCCACCATTATGTAATGCTTTATAGTGGGAAACTCTTTGAGTGCCAAATTAAGTGCCAAACAAGTTGGAGTTGTCAATTGATTGGACATTGTAAATAGTCGATTTACTGATTAGTTCTGTACTATTGATGAAGAGTTGCACTAAAGCTTGCTAGAAAGTACTACTTATTTACCTGGATTATGAATTGATGAGCTTGCGTGACAAAACTACACGTTCTCTCATTCCCTCTGCATTTCCATCATATCATTTGTGCTTCATTTTTTGCCATATTGGCAGCAATAGAGTCCGACAGTGGCCGTCCACTTTTTCAGCAGCCTTGGTTCCAGAAGTATTTCTCCAATAGGGATTTTAAAAAAGTCTTTGTGACTTCTACACTTTGGACCAAAATCAATCCTACTGAACCTCCTAGGAGGACTTGAAGGCAGCGAAAGGATTCAGGGGCATCTACATCTCAGTAAAGTCTTTTACTGTTCATGGGGTTATTAACGGGACACACACTGGCAGGGAAAGTCAAATTCCAGCTTTGGAATTCCCAAAAGCCGGAGACACAGGATTTCACTTGGAAAGCTCTAGCGGGATTTGGGTGTAAAGCAGGGTTGGGCATCACGGTTACCTCACAGCTTCTTGCCGTTTCTTGGCTGTATCCGTGATCTTAGCGGTCAAGCACTCCTGGCTTCCGGACAGCGAGGAGCAACGGGATGAGGAAGGCGAGAGGACGCGTGGGCTCACAAACGGCCAGCGGGACAGTTTCGGACTCTGTATCTCTGCTTCGATTTCTGCCACGATGCGTTCTTTGTGCGAGGCAATGTCAGCCGTGCGCAGCTGGAAGGGTTCGCATGCCGTCACGGGCCGCACTTCTCTGGTCTTCTCCAGCTGCTTACGAAACCTCCTGTAGCTGGCGTCAAAGTCTGGAACTTCAGTGTTGATTTTGGGTTGGTGGGCCGGTTCGTTGTCCTGGACGGCCTTCGGCGTCTGTTTCTCGCTGAGATGCCGTGCTAGCATGCTAGGAGGCATGGATGCGTTGTGAAGCAGTTCTCTCGCCCGCATCTGCATCTTTATCGCCCTGTAGAGCTCCTCCTCTTTCTGCTGCTCACCCGACGCTGCTTCCCTGACCGCCCGCGGGACGGGTTTAGCCTTAAACGGGCACTTTTTCCTCTCCTCTTCCTCTTTGACGTGCTTGAGCATTTTCTCGTGGAGCTTGGCCTCCTTCCGCTCTTTCTTCAGGCGCTCGCGCTCCAGGAAGCTGAAGGGTCTCTGCGAGGCGTGTAGGCGTTTCTGCTCCATGTCCCGATGGAGCCGCCGGCGCTCCTCGTCGCGCTCCTGCTGTTCCTCGTAGAGCGCGAGACGCACGTGCGCGGGCATCGGACTGGCACGAAACTTTCTCTGGCACTCAGTAAGCTCGTCTAACTGGCGTCGGAGATCCTCGTTCTCTCGTTCGATCTCAGAGCGGGATTTCACGCCCTTCTTGCGCAGTTCAAGCTCACGAAGGGTCATCTGGAAAGGCTTGGGAACCGTGACTCTCGGATGCGAATAATCGTCTGCGGTTTGCTTGCGTTTATTTAGCCGTTGACCCCTAATCGTTCTTTTGGGTTTGCAGTCAGTCTGGCAGTCAGCGGGCAAGCTCCGCAGGGATGATGAAAACGGCTGCTGTTGAGGCGGAGAAAGATTTTTGACACTGAAGTCATGCCACATGTTCTTAATGTGCTCTTTAGGCGAGACAAGAAGGCCTTTCTCTGTGTTGCCGTCTCTTTGGCCGTTTTCATCAATGCACTCTTCATCAGAAAGGTCAGAGGAGTCTGAAGTCCTCCGCAGCTCTAGAGCAGACTGGGCTTTTTTCAGACCACCAGTTCTATCTGGGGAACTGTATAAAAAAAATCTGAATAAATATCTCATTTTCATTCTGTTAATAAGCTGAAGGAATGTTGTGTTATACACTACTATTTAAAAGTTTGGGGTCACTACAAATGTATTTATGAAAAGATGTATAAACTCACAGATTGATCCGATCAGTGTTGTCCGCATCGCTCACCCCTTTGAGGTCCAGTTTCTTGCGATACATGTGTTCGAGTTCAGCCATGGTTTGGAGATGAGCCGTCTTCAGCTGCTCTAGTTTACGGTAGTACTCCTGGTTTGAGAAGTAGAACTCCCTGAGGTCGATGTGATCGCCCGTTACACGGTAGTCTTTGATCAGCAGAGCATTGCTGTCTTTAGCTGGAGCATCATCAGCCAACAGCTCCGATCCAGAGTCATACTCCATCTATCAAGATACACACAACGACCACTGGCTGATTTGCTTACATACATCTTCTCACTGAAGTCCATATAGCAGGTTAAGAATAAATGTAAATACATACCTATTGCATTGATATTTGGGGCAAAAAATACTTTTTGGTAGGCCTACTATATGCCTTGCTCTTACATAGAGTTAATGTAAGATATCTCGCCAATTCTTAGAACAATTCTTAAAGATTTTGATCCTTTGACTGACAAACAAAAGTGTATGCTTTGAAATCAAGGAGTGTAGATTGAGATTCAAGTGTTTTCATACGTCAGACTCTTTTTCATGAAATTCTTCTCTGGAAAACAGTTGTGTGCGGTCGGTATAATTGTGTGTGTGTGTGTAAGCTGTTAATCTGCAGGTCTGTCGTCTTTAGGGCCAGATGGCAGATTGTTCTTCATTCATGCATTATATTGTCTCACGGTTCTTCACCATATTTGAGAAGAAACCTACAGCATATTACACATGTGTAGCTAAATTAGGACATGTATGTTGGCTTTATTGCAAAAATAAAAAATAAAAAAATAAAACGTTTACTTGTGAATATTTGTTCCCCTTAAGTGTTTATTTATTTAGTATACTTATACAAGTAAATTCAGTCATAACAATCACATCAGGTCAATTGATTTTTCCTACTGATGTCCTTAGCATAACATGCTTATTGAACCTCGATACAACTAAAGGAGGTTAATCTCTCTTCTTCATCATTAGTGAGATGCTTAACCACCCCCTAGTCTGTTACACAACTATTACTTTCAACATTGTGTAAATAAATAATGTTTAAGCCCAAACGATGGATATTGCCAGGAAGACATTGACTGAAAACCTCTGAATTAGCGTGTTTCGCTTTGTGAAATATCTCTAATGTATGTTGTGCAATATTGGCCCTAAAGCAAAACCCCAAAAATATAATTTAAAGGACTTTCTTTCATACTTTAGTCAATAATAAATGCAGTTCAGTATGTTTTTTTAGTCACCTCTTTCTCATAGTGCCTGTTGTCCAGTGCTCGCTCCCTCTCATACTGGGCTAACGGGACTTTAGTGTGCGGGTCCACCGGCGTCTTCAGACAGGACGTCACCAGGACATTCGTTCGGTGGGACTTCTCCATATCTGTCTCTCTTCCCAGACTGGTAGATTTAATAACAGTATAATTTAACAAGTAAAGACTGACTGCTTCCCTGACTGTAACAGGTGCGCGTCTCCTTGACGACCGCGTAGCGTCGGGAAGCCGCAGTGACGTCGCTGAGCCGCGGGAGCGCGCATCTAGAAAAGCAGTTTATTTCTGAGGCTTGAAAACAGAGCGATGTGTTTGAGTTATACGTCTATTTACATCTATCTATAAATTACAGAAACGTCTGTCTGTCTGTGTGTCTGTGTGTGTGTGTGTCTGTTAACCGCATATCTCTCGAACCGTTAGTCCGATGGATTTCAAATTCGACAGGTGTCTTGCCACGGGCACGAGTAAGTGCAGTGCCAAGTTTGATGTTGTTTGGATGAGAAATGCAAAAGATATCGTTAAATATATCATTTTTATAAGGTTGTGGTTTAAAAATAAACATTCTGACATTAGAGGGTTGTATCGGTCAAAGAAGCCCCAATAAGGTTGTGGTTTAAAAATAAACATTCTGACATAAACACTCAGTCAGCTACACTGTTTACTTCTGAATATTAGAGTTTGGTTCCAGAACGTGATAAATCCATTTTGATTAATTTGAGTAAAAATGTGTTTTCTTTACCAAGAAAGTGGCAAGATGAAAACCACTATTTTCTGTTTCAAACTTTCACATAGCATCTTTAGGTTATAATAACATAACAAATGCAAAAAAAAATTCCCAAAAAATGCAATAATTTCCCCCAAAAAATGCAATAAATTCATGACACTTTTTTTTTTTTCAAAATGCAATTAATCCATTGAATCAATATAAAAGTTATTTTTTATCATATTGAAACTGTTGGAATCAGCCATCACTAAGAAATATCTTCTGAACTTTTTTGACGGCAATCAGCTCACAAAAACTGATTTTGCACGGGCACTTTGCACTGCTCCCTGAATCGAGGCGCTTATTCATTTGTGGATGTTAAGTGAATCTGTAAGTCAGCTATGCTGTTTACTTCTGAATATTATATTTCATTCTGGTGTGCTTAACGCTATCGCTACTGTGTAAACTACTAAGCCTATGCTATTCACCAACTAAACATATCCTATTCAATGCGTTCACAGTCTCTTTCACGGGCATCATTTGTAGTTGCCTATTCACAAACTGTTTGCTCAAGCATAGCGTTTTCTCAGAGTTCACTTTGTGCTTTCTACCATGCACAAATAAAATTGTCACTGAACTTTTGCTGTGTAATTGTAACAATGAGCACTCAAACACACCAAACCAACAATTACTAAAAAAACACACAAAAACTGATTTTTCACGGGTATTTTGCACTAGTCTATCTATAAATTACAGAAACGTCTGTCTGTCTGTCTGTCTGTGTGTGTGTCTGTTAACCGCATATCTCTCGAACCGTTAGTCCGATGGATTTCAAATTCGACAGGTGTCTTGCCACGGGCACGAGTAAGTGCAGTGCCAAGTTTGATGTTGTTTGGATGAGAAATGCAAAAGATATCGTTAAATATATCATTTTTATAAGGTTGTGGTTTAAAAATAAACATTCTGACACTAGAGAGTTGTATCGGTCAAAGAAGCCCCAATAAGGTTGTGGTTTAAAAATAAACATTCTGACATAAACGCTCAGTCAGCTACACTGTTTACTTCTGAATATTAGAGTTTGGTTCCAGAACGTGATAAATCCATTTTGATTAATTTGAGTAAAAATGTGTTTTCTTTACCAAGAAAGTGGCAAGATGAAAACCACTATTTTCTGTTTCAAACTTTCACATAGCATCTTTAGGTTATAATAACATAACAAATGCAAAAAAAAATTCCCAAAAAATGCAATAATTTCCCCCAAAAAATGCAATAAATTCATGACACTTTTTTTTTTTTCAAAATGCAATTAATCCATTGAATCAATATAAAAGTTATTTTTTATCATATTGAAACTGTTGGAATCAGCCATCACTAAGAAATATCTTCTGAACTTTTTTGACGGCAATCAGCTCACAAAAACTGATTTTGCACGGGCACTTTGCACTGCTCCCTGAATCGAGGAGCTTATTCATTTATGGATGTTAAGTGAATCTGTAAGTCAGCTATGCTGTTTACTTCTGAATATTATATTTCATTCTGGTGTGCTTAACGCTATCGCTACTGTGTAAACTACTAAGCCTATGCTATTCACCAACTAAACATATCCTATTCAATGCGTTCACAGTCTCTTTCACGGGCATCATTTGTAGTTGCCTATTCACAAACTGTTTGCTCAAGCATAGCGTTTTCTCAGAGTTCACTTTGTGCTTTCTACCATGCACAAATAAAATTGTCACTGAACTTTTGCTGTGTAATTGTAACAATGAGCACTCAAACACACCAAACCAACAATTACTAAAAACACACACAAAAACTGATTTTTCACGGGTATTTTGCACTAGTCTATCTATAAATTACAGAAACGTCTGTCTGTGTGTCTGTCTGTCTGTCTGTGTGTGTGTCTGTTAACCGCATATCTCTCGAACCGTTAGTCCGATGGATTTCAAATTCGACAGGTGTCTTGCCACGGGCACGAGTAAGTGCAGTGCCAAGTTTGATGTTGTTTGGATGAGAAATGCAAAAGATATCGTTAAATATATCATTTTTATAAGGTTGTGGTTTAAAAATAAACATCGGTCAAAGAAGCCCCAAGAAGGTTGTGGTTTAAAAATAAACATTCTGACAATCTGTCAGCTACACTGTTTACTTCTGAATATTATAGTTTGGTTCCAAAACGTGATAAATCCATTTTGATTAATTTGAGTAAAAATGTGTTTTCTTTACCAAGAAACCAACAATTACTAAAAACACACACAAAAACTGATTTTGCACGGGCACTTTGCACTGCTCCCTGAATCGAGACGCTTATAAAACACACACAAAAACTGATTTTGCACGGGCACTTTGCACTGCTCCCTGAATCGAGACGCTTATTCATTTGTGGTTGTAAACTGAATCTGTAAGTCAGCTATGCTGTTTACTTCTGAATATTATATTTCATTCTGGTGCGCTTAACGCTATCGCTACTGTGTAATAGTAGCCTATGCTATTCACCAACTAAACATATCCTATTCAATGCGTTCAGTCTCTTTCACGGGCATCATTGTAGTTGCCTATTCACAAACTGTTTGCTCAAGCATAACTTTTTCTCGGAGTTCACTGTGTGCTTTCTACCATGCACAAATAAAAATGTCACTGAACTTTTGCTGTGTAATTGTAACAATGAGCACACACCAAACCAACAATTACTAAAAACACACACAAAAACTGATTTTGCACGGGCATTTTTTGCACTAGTATATCTAAAAAGGCAGATGGTATTTTCCATTATTAGTGTACACATTAATTTCCAGCTCCTTTTTAAGCAATATAAGCAAAATAAAAATAAACAGTTTTTTATATAATTTTTTTTTTTTTGGCCTGTTCCAGCTTAAAGGTCCTGACACTCATGACTGTTTTAATCCTTAAATGCATGAATGTTTCACCAATCATTTTTACATATTCGGGTCTTTGTCGACCTGGATCTATATCTAACACGGATGGATCTATACCTGTTGCGATAATATAAAACTCTCCTGATAATAGAGTAACAATTGCAGAAGAACAAAATCAAGCATATTTTGTTACCTTTTGGTGCTTGGAAGGTTTCAATTTGAGTAGATGTTTTATACCATCATCACTGTCCTCGTCAGAGCTCATTTCCTCAATACATTCAGCATCTGGCTTATATTCACAATCTCAAACATACTCTCAAGACTATCATTCTCAACATCTCCAAAATCAATATTTTGATCGCTGACAGCTTCTGCACCAGATCCATCAAGTGACAGTGACTCTAATATTTGATTGCGTTCAGTACTTGCTCTGCAGTAAATCACTGAACCATTTCAAGTTTTGCTGATGATTCTTCCTATTCTTTTGTTTTCTGCCTGCGGTGATTATGAGTGAAACTGAAACGTCTCTTCATCATTGTGTATCAGACATCGCCACCTTGAGGAATAAATGTGAATTGCACTTATTCAGTCGTCAAAGATTCAATTATTGTTGTGCAGAAAAGATATATTTACACACCTCAGGTTGTTAGTGACCCTATACAATTTGTACAAAAAATTAATGGGAAAACATGCATTCTTTTAATTTATAAAAAATGAATGACGAGGAGGGTAGTGAGGTGGGCCACTAAAGACCCGAGGTATGCGTTTAAGTTAAGCAAAATCATAATATATAATGTCAAATGTTGACAATGTTGGTTGTAAAAACAATACCATTTTTATCAATACAATTTGTTTAATAACCAAAAGCGTAATCAGCTATGCCCAAAAACGTTAGCATGCAATTTTATGGCATGATTTTATCCCATTAATAGAATGGAACATTCCATAAAATTAACGCCAAGGAAATTACAGTATAATATTGAATTTTTAATCAATTTTAACACAATTTGGATCATTGCAGCAGGTGCATTCGACAACACTGATATCATAAGTTGTTGATCTTCTTTTTAGTTGATAGGTAATACAAGTTTTTCACTCAATTTAACTTAAGTGACCCAGTGTCCCATTCTGGTGTATTTTTTGTGTGCTACAATACTGGGTTTTAAGTCCGAAGGTTGTTGATTAGAAATAAGGATGGTCAGCCGTTGATCTCAGACTTTCTCAGGCCTCACAGCAGAGCCCTGTCTCTGATCACATAAGCAGATTAGCTAATAAGATTAAACTTCCTGACATGCAGTAATGCACTGGCCTCAGCAACCAACCACCATGTAAATAAATTATTATATGCACCACATATCAAAGACAAAAAAACCACCCAACAAAAACCAGTTACCGTGTCAAAAAACATGCTTTATTAAATTACTCCAGGTAACAGCTACAGACAGCGACAGATCAGTTGGTTTTAACAGGGTTCTTGCGAGGACTTGGATCTTCCTTCACTAGACACATTCGCTTTATCGTGTGTTCACCTGCAGAACAAATGAGACGTCATTAATGTTTGAGCGTTCACAGTCAACATCAGCACTAATTATGGTCCTTTACGGCAAGATACTACAGAAAAGCGTCGTTTTTCATGCACTGGTCAATTTTAAGTTTTTGTGCTATTTGGCTTTTTATAAATTGTGACTAGAAAGAAAACCCATTTTATTGCACTTTATCTATTTGAGCCTGTCATTTTGATCACAATACATATTTTTTTAAAGGCAGTTTTCTAAAAATTAGTTTTTTCTCCTTCACTGAGCAAGATATCTCCACATACACCCAACTTTACACTTTTATTCCCATTTATATTCTGAAGGTTCGTCATGTCTTTTTTTTTTTTTTTTTTTTTATGTGAAAATGTTGACAGTATTTTCTGATTCATGGATTGAAAAAGTGGAAATCCAAAATCCCATCTGGAAAAACTTTTGACTAGTATGTGAACAAAATGAAACAGCAAATGTTTTGCACATTTATGCAAATTAGTATACATATGTAATTAGATAATATATCATCTGCAAATTAAACAGTTAATGGTCCTTATTGACTTGCATAGTATTTTTTTACTCATTAGACATGAATCACTCACGAGATCATCAATCTTGAGGATGCTGCGGACCGTTTCCGTGGCCAGGGTGAGTGCGCTGACAGAGACCAGCAGAGGCTGAACTACCAGCTCCTCCAGGATGTTGGAGATCCCACCCTGAGAGACCAAAACACATGTTAGGCATTCATTTTCTGATTGCCATTACAGCTCTCAGTCCGTAGATGGCACTATTGAGCGGGTGCTTGAAAGCCACACCTTGCGGACGTTAATCCCGGCTGTCTTCTCTCCCTGAGCGTGTCTGTTGCGCAGCTCCGTGACAGTGGAGATGGGATTAAGACCAGCGTTCTCTGCCAGAGTGGAGGGAATGACCTCGAGGGCATCGGCGTACGCGCGCACACAGTACGCCTCCATGCCGGCCAGACTGCGGGAATATTCTGCCAGCCTCAGAGCCAGCTCAATCTCTGGAGCGCCACCGCCAGCAATCAGATATCTGCAGACGCACAGGGAGAAGAGTTCACAAACAGCTTCTGCTGACTCAAAAGTAAAGCACTTATACACTCGGTCCTTAACCGGATGAATTTTATTTTGCTCCACTATATAATTAAATCTGCGAAAGTGAGTGCATTCAGTAACACTTTACAATAAGGTTTTATTTGTTTACATTAGTAAACATACACTAGCAATCAACAATAGTTCTACAGCACTTAAACTAAGATTAATATCTCGACATTTATCAATACATTTTTGTATCTGTTAACATGAGTTTATGCACTGTGAACGAACATGAACACTTCTAATAAGTAACATTAACAAAGGTTATTAAATACTGTAAAAATATATTGCTCCTTGTTAGTTCATGTTAGTTAATGCATTATCTAATGTGACATTGAAACGTTTTAACGTTTAATCAAATTCGATTAGAATGAGACAATAGTTACCAATCAAATGAAATCGGTCAGTACTAACAAAATCTTAACAGAACCTTCATCTGAAGTAGCATTTAGATGTTTTATACAATGCTTAATGCAGCTCAGAGGTGGCATGAACACAGTTACACTGCATAAATAATCCTATGAGATTGAGTATTTGAATATAAACCTACTTCAAAAAAAAATAAAAAAATTAAGTAATACTTTAAATGTGAAACTAAAACTGCCAGTTTATGTGTTGAGAAACGCATAAAAACCATCGGAGTCTCTGTTACCTCTTCTTGACCAGACAGCGGATGACGCAGAGGGCATCGTGGATGGATCGTTCGGCCTCCTCAATCACCAGCTTGTTGGAACCACGGACGACAATACTGACCGTCTTTCCGGGATTTACACATCCTGTGATCTACGAACACAAACACACCGCTGTCGTTATCCAACACGGAGAGAACGAAAACATCTGAATCTCTGCATTGAGTACGTGTACTCAATATGTTTAACTAAATATGAATTCTGTTTCTCATCCTGTATGCATGAGAAAAACAAAACATGTTCAGTTGGAGATGCATCTATGCTATAAAAGGTGGGTTACCTTCACTAGTTTGCCAGATCCGTCCAGGCTAATCTCTTCTGCTAGCTCGGCGGTTCCCAGCATCTCTGGAGTGAACTGGTCAATATGAGCTATAGGTTTGGTGCCAATAGTCTGATGGGAAAGAAGAGGCATGTCCACTTCAGAATGTGTATTAGATACTAAAAAGCATTTGGTTACACTTTATTTAAGGTGATTTAGTTACATAGTACTTATTTGAGTAAGTACAGAGCAATATTAATGAACTGAATAGGGTTTGGTTAAGGGTTAGTTGCATGTAATTGCGCATAATTTACTGTTATTACTATAGTAAGTAGTAATGTGTAACTACATCACCTTAAAATCAAGTGTTAGCAAGCATTTAATGGTTTCACGACAGTGCTGGATCTGCTGGTCTCACCTTACAGATGAATTCGATTTCCTCCCTCTCAATGTCTTTGATCACCATGATCTTCATCTTATTCAGGAAGTGAAGGGCCAGATCACTCAAGGCATCTCTGAAACACACAGGGATTCACAAACCCGTTGAGACAGAGGCTGATACATTCCACTGGAGCTCTTCATATGCACTGACCAACAAGCTTGAGAGCTCGAGTAAAACCGCTTCTAAAGGCCTTATGAAGAATGTCAGTAACCACAGTTTTTTTTTTTCCCACTATGGATGTCAATGGGGTCCATCAACTGTCTGGTTACTGACATTCTTCAAAATATCTTCTTTTGTGTTCAGCAGAAGAAATAACCTCATACAGGTTTGAAACAACATGAGGGTGAGTAATTGATGACAGGATTTTCATTTTAAAGTGAACCATTCCTTTAAATGTCCAAATTGACCTAAGGCCTAATCCTGGCTTAATCTAAACCGTGTCTGTGAAACCAGGCCTAGGTTTAGTGTATTCATCCCAATATAACACTCTCCCCATATTTTGATTGTTTAATTATCCCCTCTGGACATCATTTCCAGCCACTACTGTATACAGAAAGGTTAGTGTTTCAGGTTTCCTCCTTGTCAGTGACTGTGTGATGGAGGTTTTGTGGTGATTTTGTACCTCAGGATGGATTTCTGGATGAGCAACACAGTGCAGCCGGCTTTCTTAATCTGTTTGATCAGGTTGAGGATGTAAGCTCTCTCCTCACGGAGCACACGGTCCATCTGAGCATAGTCCGACACCACAATCTGATTGTCCATCTGTCCCAACAAAAGCATCATACAAACACATTAAAACAATGACTACGATCTCGACCAATGCGTGCTATAGATCAGTAGTTCTCAATCCTGGTCCTGGGGACCCACAGCTCTGCACAGTTTGTGTGTCTCCCTCATTTAACACACCTGATTCAGATCATCAGCTCGTTAGGAAAGAGCTCTAATGAACTGAACTGGGTGTGTCTGATAAAGGAGACATATAAAATGTGCAGAGCTGTGGGTCCCCAGGACCAGGATTGAGAACCACTGCTATAGATGCAAGAAGATGCAAGTTCTTTATTTTAAAATGCATTTGCATATGACCACGTACATCAGTTTTGGGAGGAGACAGGCAGAACTGGATGAGGCCGATTTTGGCCTTCTCCACACGGGACACCGCAGTGCTCACCCTCTGAGTCAACACCAGACCATCCACGAGCTCACAGTCATCAATGGTTCCTCTGCAAACACAAACACACCCATGAATTTGCTTTTGCAACCTCAGACTGTCTATAACCTGCAAACATATGAAACAGAATAAAGACGGGAATATTTGTATCCCTTTCCATGCGTCTCAAGCGACAACCTTCCTGTCTCTTTCTTGAAACCAACATAAGTGACTTAAACTGTAATTCATCGACTGGCCACTAGAGACAGGCTCCAAAAGAGAGTCAATCCCATAAACCCCCATGTTAAAATGCCCAACTTTACAGCAGAAAAAAAAACATGTTTACAGCCTGGTACAAAAAGTGGTTTTGGTCTATAAAGCTAATTTTGCCCTTCATGACAACTGTGAGGGGGGTGAATTTTTTATAACTCATCCGTTTAAATTATATTAAGCCTTAAAGTTCTGCATAATTAAGGGCGTGGCCACTTGAGTGACAGGTGGATTGCCGCTGCTTCACTACTAGCCGTTTGTCTGCTGTCTGTTAGCGTCACGTCACCTCAGATAATCCCGCCTCTTTGCCCATTTTCATTTATCCGGGAGTGACGCGCAGCCAAGATGGCGAAGGTCAGCTCCGCCCACTTTGGGCTTCAAAAATGCTCTTCAGAAACCTACGGGTGACGTCACGGACACTACGTGCATATGTTTTTACAGTCTATGGTGTGCCTTCATTCTCAAAGTTAACCGTATCTGCCAGGTTTTACACTTATACTGCGTCTCACCCGAGTTTCTTGACAATGTGGATGTTGCGGAGATCAACGCTCGTGGCGGTGGCGGGGTCGATGACCTTCATGACGGCATCGACGCTCATGGGTGCGAGCAGGCTGGAGTACTGAGACACAACCTTAGAGCAGAGCGAGGTGGTGGCGCTGTTCAGAAGCGTCTCTTTGTCACTGAGCAGCACCGGCTGACTGATGGAGGTCAGGATCTCCACACCTTTATCCACGGCCTTCTGGAAGGACTCGGAAATGATGGTCGGGTGGATTCCTGGCAGGAAGAACAGACCATTTTTTGTCATCATAAATAAACACCACTATGACAGAATAATGAAGGTCAAAGGACACCCCAAAATGGCTTTTAAATCCAGTTTTTAATGTTGTTTTATGTCTATGTGGTGTTTTTAATATGCTTTAAGACAAACGATGTGTAAATTCATAATTCGACACCATTGCTGAGTATTTTCTCCTTAAAACTGCAGACAAAGACAGTCTCAAAAACACGGTTTGAAATCGCTGGTGTTTCTGACGTCACAAACTACCTTGTAACCGATCAGATCAACGAGTGATCGTCAACGAGTGGATCTCTGAGCTGAGTGAGTGAGTGGAGGCGGGGCTCATTTGCATATTCATAGAACTGCATATACTTAATGAGGCAAGAATATAGAGTTACATACAAGCTATTTTAAGGTAAAACATTTAAATAAGTCATTTTGGTGATCAAAGATGAGATTTAAGGGATAAAATGATCGACTACAGGGAGACTTAAAGCTCTGTCCACTGAATGACATCATGCACCAGAGGGTTATAATTTGTTTAATTTTATGTCCAACATGCTCATGCATGTATAAAAAAGTACACTTATTGAAACTAAAGCTTACCTTTCTGTAGCAGTTTAGAGCAAGCATCAAGAAGAGCTCCAGCGATCACCACCACTGATGTAGTGCCGTCACCAGCCTCGATATCCTGAGCTTTAGACAGCTCCACCATCTGAGAAACACGCAAATACACCACATGATACCCCAGACGTGACCCTGGACATGCAATCATTTGGGTGGGAATCATTTAGATGTTCAATTCAAAAACTGTTCTTGATGTGCTGCTCTATTGATGTCCGCCTTTTTTGTAATAATAACAACATAACATCAACATTTAGAAGATTTTTTTAATTCAAATTGATAGAAAATTTAATCGCAATTCATGTGTGAATTTCCCCCCAAACCCTTAGCAAATCATATCAATCTAAAACAAAAACTTTCATTCAGCACCTTCAGGTTATAGAGATTAATGACGTACCATTTTGGCCGCAGGATGAAGCACCTGCATCTGTTTGAGGATTGTGGCTCCATCATTGGTGATGGTCACGTCTCCCTTCCCATCCTGAATCTGCAGAGAACAGAAACACTCATTCAGTGCACAGAAAACACAGTTATTGATACACAGCCAAGTCAAGTGAAGCATAAAGCTTTCATATTATATGATGAGATTTATATCAATGAAAAACAGTACCATTTTGTCCATGCCCTTAGGGCCCAGACTTGTTCTGATGGCATCTGCGACAGCTGTCAATCAAAATACAAGATCAAACATTAATCATTACACCTGCTGCCATATTTAAATGGGAAATTTATAAAGAATTTAAAATCTAATATATAATATATATAAAAAATTCTTTTAAATATTAATTTTAAAAACGAATATATATAAATAAATAAATAAAAATAAATAAATAAAATATATATATATATATTCCACCGCACGCATATATAAATATGCATTATTATGCACTAAAATGTGCATTATAAAAAAAAAAGAATATATATTATATACAAAATTAATGATATATGCATGCATATATATACAATTACATATATAAATAAAAGTTTAAAAACTGATATATATATATATATATATATATATATATATATATATAACATATGTGATAACTAAAATGTAAAAGTAATAAAAAAACATAAAACGTATTACTTTGCATTTTAGTTACCTCATATTTTATTATATATATATATATATATATATATATATATACACACACTATTTTAAATAATGTTATAATTTCTAGCAACAATGAAGACTTTCTTAATGAATGAAATGTGTGACGTCGTTTTTTTATTTCCACTAAAATAACAATATTTATACTTTGATTATATTCATGCGTACATATTCATGAATACTCATTTAGTGTCCATGACTGTAAAAGTCATCATGTGTTGTCAAAATGAGGACCACACCTTATATGGACGCCAGTGTGTGTGTGTGTGTGTGTGTGTGTGTGAGAGAATGTGCGTTATTGTGATTATGATGACCATACATGGCGACATTTTCCTAATGCTTTTAAACACGGTCACGTTTGCAGAAATGAAAGCGTTCGTGCAGATATTGTCATGTTTATAACGGTACGCGACTTCTCCTGACTCATGCTTCAGTGCACATCATGAGGTGCAGCAATTTAATAAAACAAATCCCTGTCAGTGTTTCTGTCAGATTTAATGCGGATCTCCTCACCTTTCCCGGCGCTGATGTTGCTGTAGCGGATCTGCGCGGGTTTGTCCCGGTCCACATACGCACCTCCTTTGTTTTTATACCCGCTTGGAAACGCTCCGACTTCAGGCATGATGGCTAATATTTATGCCGTTTTATTCCACGGAATTCACAGACGCAGATGGACGTGTCCCGGTGTCTCTAGGCCGTCTCTGCGGTTCGGATGGGTTCAGATAACGTTCGGCTCGGATTCCCCAAACAGAACCTTCCAGATCCACCGGTCGCGACGGTAGCAGAGAAAGGACCCCGAGCGTGACAGTGCGGCGCGTGAGGATGACGTTCAGGGGTGTCTTAAAACATGCCTCGCGAAGATGCAGTGAGGAAATATGCTGTAGGTGGTCTGCAACGCCCCCTTATACACATGTCTGAGTATTTTGTGTATTGTAATTGTGTGATATATGATTCGCGCGGTTTCTATGCTTTAGGATGAAATGAGTTTAATATAAAGCGCGTAGTTCAGTGACACAGCGTTCATAAACACATGTGGTATTGTGCGCGTTCGCGCGTGGAAGCAGCACCGGCTCAACTCCACTGTTTTCCTCTGAGGATTGAAGTGATCCAGTGAAGGTAAGCAGGAGGATGAGCATGTCTAGAGGAGGGTCATTCTATGAAACAAGTGTTGTTTGTGTTTGTCATATAAATCATGTGTGGTGCAACTGATGAAAGCTTTTATAATACGTCCATTTCTATAAATATTTTTTCGATAATATTCCCACTTATTTTGTGTTTTTGCCCCCATCCTTGTCCTTTCAACTTCCACTTTATGTATTAGTAAATATGCAACACATCTAACGTCAATAAAAGCATCGTAAAAATACATTTATGGAAATACAAGGTAGCATTTTGTCTTTATTAAAAATAATTAAAAGCAAAAAGAACATTAATGACATCATGTAGTTGAGCGAAGCGTTAGATAGGACTTTGTCTCTCAAAATAAATAACAACTAGGACAATTTCTTTTTATGCATTTATTTTTCTTAAATGTTCAGATTGCATTTTGGGTGTGTTGCAATAAAAATAAATGACTGAAAAAGAAAAAGATCTGTTTAAAAAAAAATATATATAGGCCTATATTTTTTTAGATTAACTATAATTTTTCCATAATGTATATGAATTGTTTTGGACAGATGCTACATGATTTAATATGTTAAATTATGCATTTAATATTCATCACGGCGCTACTCTGAATTTTTGAAACTATGATTCTCATTAAAGTTGTTTGTTTGTAAGCACCTTTTACAAACCCTGTATATAAACCAATTACACATTTGTCATCATCATATCCTTACACACTGTGACATGTTTTGCCGTGTTCCCTCAGTATGCTGTCCCTGAAAGAGAAGGACCGTCCCGTGGTGAGGAAGCTGCTGAGCGCCGGCTGCTGTGTGAGATGTGTCCTGCGCTTCTGCTGTGTGGGAAGCAGCTCCGCTTACAGACGCTCATACGAGGTCTTTCACACTCAACCAAAAAATTCTTGCATGAATGTAAACTATGTTTTGAATTGATTGAAATCATAATTATTTGTGATTCAATTGAAACCTTTGATTGCCATGAATATAACCATTGCTGCTGATTTGGCGTTTAATCATAAACAAATAAATTCACATTCAAACGCTTCCCCAAAATCACTGTTTATGTATCAGGCATTAAAGGGGTGTATAATGCCCTTTTCACAAGATGTAAAATAAGACTTTGATGTATGTCCACAGAGAGTGTATGTGAAGGTTTAGCTCAAAATACCCCATAGATATTTTTTTATACAGCTTATTAAAATTGTCACCTTTTGAGGGTGTCATAGATTTTTTCCTAAACCTAACTAAGTCCTGTCTCATCTGAACTAAGTCTACCGGGGACGTCTCCAATCGACGCTTAATAAATACCTGGGCCGTCTCCAATCGACGCTTAATATACACTCACCTAAAGGATTATTAGGAACACCTGTTCAATTTCTCATTAATGCAATTATCTAATCAACCAATCACATGGCAGTTGCTTCAATGCATTTAGGGGTGTGGTCCTGGTCAAGACAATCTCCTGAACTCCAAACTGAATGTCAGAATGGGAAAGAAAGGTGATTTAAGCAATTTTGAGCGTGGCATGGTTGTTGGTGCCAGACGGGCCGGTCTGAGTATTTCACAATCTGCTCAGTTACTGGGATTTTCACGCACAACCATTTCTAGGGTTTACAAAGAATGGTGTGAAAAGGGAAAAACATCCAGTATGCGGCAGTCCTGTGGGCGAAAATGCCTTGTTGATGCTAGAGGTCAGAGGAGAATTGGCCGACTGATTCAAGCTGATAGAAGAGCAACTTTGACTGAAATAACCACTCGTTACAACCGAGGTTTGCAGCAAAGCATTTGTGAAGCCACAACACGCACAACCTTGAGGCGGATGGGCTACAACAGCAGAAGACCCCACCGGGTACCACTCATCTCCACTACAAATAGGAAAAAGAGGCTACAATTTGCACGAGCTCACCAAAATTGGACAGTTGACTGGAAAAATGTTGCCTGGTCTGATGAGTCTCGATTTCTGTTGAGACATTCAGATGGTAGAGTCAGAATGAGAACATGGATCCATCATGCCTTGTTACCACTGTGCAGGCTGGTGGTGGTGGTGTAATGGTGTGGGGGATGTTTTCTTGGCACACTTTAGGCCCCTTAGTGCCAATTGGGCATCGTTTAAATGCCACGGCCTACCTGAGCATTGTTTCTGACCATGTCCATCCCTTTATGACCACCATGTACCCATCCTCTGATGGCTACTTCCAGCAGGATAATGCACCATGTCACAATGCTCGAATCATTTCAAATTGGTTTCTTGAACATGACAATGAGTTCACTGTACTAAAATGGCCCCCACAGTCACCAGATCTCAACCCAATAGAGCATCTTTGGGATGTGGTGGAACGGGAGCTTTGTGCCCTGGATGTGCATCCCACAAATCTCCATCAACTGCAAGATGCTATCCTATCAATATGGGCCAACATTTCTAAAGAATGCTTTCAGCACCTTGTTGAATCAATGCCACGTAGAATTAAGGCAGTTCTGAAGGCGAAAGGGGGTCAAACACAGTATTAGTATGGTGTTCCTAATAATCCTTTAGGTGAGTGTATAGTCTACCTAACTAACTTGCTTCCCTAACCAGCTTTCTTCCTGCGCAGGAATAATTGACAAACAGACCTCAGCAAATGTCCTTTAAATGCTTTAATCACGGCCGGGAGATCTTCCCGAGCAGTTCTCAGGGAATCTCTCCCAAGAAGCAAGGCCGGAGGATCTCAGACATATTCCATTGAGAATCCCACCAGCTAAATGAATACAACAGTTTTTATAGAATAAGGGGGTATGGCAAAAATGTCTTGCTGCAAAAACACAGGACAGGACATTTTAGTACATTGTGTTTCAAAGTGTTATCATGTTAGGCCTGAAAAAGGAAGTACGGTTAGATGTTAGAAACATGGTTAGTTTAATATACAGTTTACTATTTTATCTATTAAAAATCCACCACAAGGGTGAGCAAAAACGCAGTTTTTTGTGTCTGTCCCTTTAAATGCAAATGAGCTGCTGCTCCTGGCACAGGGGGCGGAGCTTCAACAGCTCGTGTCCTTTTACCTCACACAGACATGCACTGAAAATTTCAACAACTTTTAGCTTTTTATGTTCAAACCGGAGTCAGACAATGATGGAGAGACTCAAGAAGAAGTGACAACATGTAGAATCAACAGGACATTTCTGAATGTTTAGTTGATGAATTTATGTAGCTTATGTGTAGTTATCTTCTAGTCATTGATTAGCATATTCTGTCATGATAATCTATAAATCGTGTTCAGGGGGCGGGGTTTATGTAAATTTTAGGGTTTGTGATGTCACTAACCCAGGAGGAATGTGGTGTAGTCCCTACCAGCCGTTTGTTGTAGTCCTTAAAAAGGAATTTCTTTAAAAGCAAATATCTCCCTTTGCTTTAAACTTTGAGCGTTGTAACTTTGCAGATGTTGTTTATGCTCAAACAGCAACATTACACACTAACTAAAGTTAGAAAAGTTAAATCATAATCAGCCACCCCTTTAATGAGCATTTCTGTTTGTAGGACATGCACAAGGAGCTTCTCGCCTTCGTCAGTGAGGAAAACAGCCCGCAGTCCCACGATGCCTCTGGTGAGGGCAAGACTGACGACCCGCCCAGTAAACGCATGAGAGTGGATGAGGATTGCGTTACGCCCGCTGAGCCGGACTCAGACATCTGTCCCGTCTGTTTGGGAGTCCTGCAGGACTTCTGTCATCCCACTTTTGCTAAACAGGTGTGTCTTTTTATTATCATTTTGGTAATATCTACGAAGAATCCCATCACACAGAACGTTTTTAAGATTAAAAGTTGCATCTGTTAAAATGAAGGCACTGTGAAGAAACACAAATGGGAACATTTTTATTAACTAACATTAGCAAAGGTTAATAGAAGCTGTAGAAATATATTGCTCGTTGCTAGTTAATGCATTAACTAGCGATATCTTATTGTAGAGTGTTACCTATATACTTTATGTTTTTATATCTATATTGTGCTGCTGTGTGGCTGTAATGTTTAGTGTTTTCATCCACAGGTGTCAGATGCTGTGAAAAAGCAGCAGTTTGAGTTTGACAGTCTAGTGCTGACCGTATCTCTCCCTGCTCAGCTGTCCGTCAGAGAGGTGAGTCCTGCCCTCCACAGATGATCCGTTTATCATCTACTTTCATGATACTAATCTGGACAAAATGTGTTTCTCTGTGCATTTTTAAAGCACTCCTGCTGGTTGCATGTCAGAAAGGAAGTCAGGTATGTGAGCAGCACACATTTCCCATCATTCCTAGCAACCGCATCTGTTTAAAGCAGGGGTTCTCCTCTGTCCTGGGCTGCGTTTAACTCCACTTTTGTGTTTCCAGGGAGAAGAGCATGTGTTTAGGGAAAGATGATGTCATCCAGGTGAAGGACGCGTTCAAGTGGGCCGTACAGGGAAAGATTGGCCAGGAACTGGGAGCTGCTGTCCTGGCCAATGTGAGTCCTCCTCCTGCTGGGAAACTGCTGGCTTTCTGTCAGGAATTGCCTGTTATTTAATCTCTGATCTTCATTCTGTGATCCGCAGAGTCCGTGTGAAGTGAGCGTCGGGTTTATACACCCAGAAACCGAGGAGGACTGTCATTTCTTGTAAGTGGGTCAATGACCATAAGTGTTGGTTTGATGGTTTTCATGCACTGCATCAACTTTAGTGGCAGGGTTGAATGGTTGAGCTTGACTAATGCAGGTGATACTGCAACTTGCTGCACAATTTTGAATATGGAATTAGAGTATTTACATTTACATGTTACATTTATGCATTTAGCAGACGCTTTTACGCATAAATGTAAATATAATCGTCTTGTCATCATGTAGAATGGGTCCAAATGATGTCACTTTCTGATTAACGTGTTTGTGTCTTTCTTTGGGCAGAGCGAACACCTGTCCAGACTGTTTCAAACCCACCAAAAACAAAGCGGTAAGCTTTCCCATTTTTCCCATATTGTGACTGCAGTCCTCAATCCGCGTTCCCGTTTCTCTCCACTATCCTTTAAACAGGACCTATTATGCACTTTTTCAATTTTTGGTCTCTACTAAAATAGGTTTTCATGCTTGAATGTTCATAAACACATTGGTTTTCACATGCTGCAGCTCCTCTCTTCCCAGTCTGTCTGTAACGCTCTGTTTAGTTCCTGTCTCTATGAAGCCCATCCTTCTGAAAAACACACTGTGCTCTGATTGGTCGGCTGGACCAGTGTGTTGTGATTGGTCAATCGCTTTGAGCGCGTTTGGGAAATGTCACGTCCTTTACCATAACCACGAGTTTAACACACTACTAACTCACTCAACCAGGTCCCGCCCCTTTATTTAGTGTATGCCTTTGGCGGGAATTATTTAAATGAGGAATATTGTGACGTGTTTGTTCCTAAAAGCAAACTCAAGACTACAATGGAGGCGTTTCAGGGAGTTCAGAAACAGTGACACTGATATAGAGAATAACTCCTGTCGGAGTGACTTTGTAACTTTTCAGACCTTTTTCATGCTCAAACAGCAACATCACACACTAAAGAAAGATGAACATGTAAAAAAGCATAATAGGTCCTGTTTAAAAGTGCCTGTTTGAAATATAAAAGTAGTGTAGTTGTAATCCTCTGGGTCTCTGTCCCTCAGTCCATCTTCACCAGGATGGCGGTGGTCAAAGCTCTGGAGAAGATCTCTGATGAGAAGTTCAGCCGGTCAGTGTCTGTGGTGTTCATGCTCGCTTGAGACAGCTTTTGGTGCTTCCCTTTAAATGTTGGATGTTGTGTGCAGGAATTACCCATGTCCCCCGAAGAAGCCAAACACCAGATGTACAGCGCTGGACACCTCATGTCTCCACACGTCTGTCTTTATAGCAGGTACGTCCAAATACTTACTAAACATCAGATTTATATGTTGTTAGTAGGACTGTCAATTGAATTGTCCATTTTAGTGTGATTTATATTTATATATATATATATATATGGGGTTGGTAGGATTTTTTTTTTTTTCTCACCAAGGCTTTTTATTTGATCAAAAATACAGTAATATTGGGAAATATTGTTTTAATTTAAAATAACTGTTTTCTATTGTAATATATGTTCAAATGTAATTTATTCCTGTAATCAAAGCTGAATTTTCCGCATCATTACTCCAGTCTTCAGTGTCACATGATCCTTCAGAAATCACTCTGATATGAAGAAACATTTCTGATTATTATCAATGTTGAAAACAGTTATGCTGCTTCATATTATTATTGATTTTTCTTTTTTTTAGGATTTTTTGATGAATAGAAAGTTAAAAAGAACAGCATTTGTTTGAAATATAAAAAAATTTTTAGCATTATAAATGTTTTAATTTTCACTTTTAATGAGTTTAATGCATCCTTGCTGAATAAAAGTATTATTTTCTTTAGAAAAAAAACAAAACAAATCTTACCGTCTCCGCAGGTCGGTACAATAAGTTTTCCCGGGAGCTCCCGCAGACGCCGTGGGTGATCGATGGAGAGAGGCGGATGGATGGATCCGTGGAGGAGCTGATCGCCGCCCCGCTCCTGTCCTCCTTCAGAGCTGACGGTGAGTGTGTGTCGGCACGACGTATGTGATGCACATGATATGATGTGACGTATATGATGCACATGATATGATGTGACGTATATGATGCACAGATCGATTTCAAACCTGCGAGGTTTACCGGTGAGTCTTTTTTCCTGTCTCGTCCGTGTAGGTTTTAACTTCTCATCTTCCGGACGAGAAGATGTGGATGTGAGGACTCTGGGAAACGGTAAAACACCTTTTTTCCACACTAATTTTGCCTTATATGCGACACAATTGAGGTTTGTGTCAAAGCGGTCATGTGTTTGCTTTAATTGACGTGTTGTTCCTCAGGTCGACCGTTCGCTCTGGAGCTTCTGAACCCACATCGAACCAAATTCAGCAGGACTGAGATCAAACAACTACAGGAGGTGTAGTTTTACTGCTCTTCGGGAATCTTTAGTATCAGTAACAGTCATGATTACTCATGCATTTATACTTGCAATATATTAAAGCCTTTTGAAACGGTTTGGTACTGTTCTGTCCTCTCACAGTGTGTCAATTCCTGATATTTTGAAAGTATAATTGGTCCCAAAATGAGATCATGTATTGTCAGTCAAATGCATATTGCTGATAAAAATGTCAAGATCTTTTTCAAAACTCGCAATCTGATTGGCTGGCTTTATATCATTTCTGGGAATAAGGATGGAAAATGTGAATTTTGATTTCTGTTCTCTCCTGTCCTGCAGACGATCAACCAGTCGTCTGACAAAATTAGAGTACGACACCTACAGATTGTTACCAGGTGAGTGTGTATATGTGTGTGTTGTCTATAAGCACAAATATAAGATGTAAAGATATGAAGTCGATTCAATTCCGGTTTCCATTCAATATCGATGCATTTGGATATATGTCAGGTACAGTACATGGCAAGTACACACTGTAAACTATACAGGAAACCCCATACTATAATATTGAGTGCTAAAATTAACGATATTTATGAATCAATATCGGTTCATCAAAATGAGAATCGAGAGATCAACCTTTTCGATCCAGCCCAAGTAATTTCAAGTGTATTTCTGCAGGGATGCAACAAGCCGCATGAAAGAGGGCGAAGAGGAGAAGACCAAAACCTACAGCGCCCTCATCTGGACTCAGAAAGCCATCGACGACACGGATCTGGACTTCCTCAGAAACATCAAGGTCTTTCTGTGCTGTGTGATCTGTTTGAGTAGGAGGCTTGAGAAGAGACGTCCTAATGAGTGTGTGTGTGTGTTTAGGATCTGAAGATCGCTCAGAAGACTCCGCTGAGAGTCCTGCATCGCCGGCCGCTGGCGGTCCGACAGAGACTCGTCCACTCCATGAGCGCCGTTCACCTCGACACACACCACTTCACCTTGAAGCTGTGCACACAGGCCGGGACGTATCCTTCCCAAACACACATTTACATCTGTAGTTCTCATGTGTGAGGTACTGACAATTACTACACAAACATCTACACTACTGCTTCAAAGATTTTTTTGTCTCTTCTGCTCACCAAGACTGATAGAAAAAAAAAAAAAAAACACTAAAAACTAGGGATGCACCGATATTAACATTTTGGCCGATACTGATAATTCTTTATATTTGAAAGCCGATAACAGATATATTGGCTGATAAAATGTAAATCTAAATCTTTATGTAATTTTTGAGAGCCTGATTACAAAAGCAAAAGTCATGTACACAATTATAATGTTCTCATTATGATTTTATGTAGCTGATATGACAGACTTGTGCTGCACATAAGATTTTTTTTTTAACTTTTTTGAAGTGATTTCAATCATATTTCAAGCAATTCAAAACCGTCATGTTTAACAGTGTGAATCTGAGCCGTCTCAGCTGAAGGACATAATACATTATTTATCGGCTTTTATATATCAGCCAAATTTTCTTATCAGGCCGATACCGATAACATTAAAAATGACCATACATCGGCCAATACCGATATGGTGGCCGATATATCGTGCATCCCTAGTAAAAACAGAAATATTGAGAAATATTATTAATATTAATAGTGTTCTTCAGTGTACTTTTAATTGTGGTGGTTTCCCTTCACGGACGTCACTGCAGTTACATTAAAGAGTTTGTGCACGGAGACTTCGGCCGCACTAAACCCAACCTCTGTGACCTCATGAACACCGACGCTGATATTCTGGAGCTGGACGTCGAGGTGCGTCTCATGAAATATGCAATATCACGAGTCACAGATGCACGTTATCTCCAAAATCTCTAATATTCCCTCCTTCCTGTGTCTGTGTGTTTCAGTCCGTAGACGTCGACTGGCCTCCTGCTATTCCGGATTGACTTTCGGGATTTTGAGAATTAGTTTTTTTATGTCAGGACTAGCCTATATATTTCTGTCATACGTTTTTTTGTTAGTTTGATTAGTAGTCATTTGGTTGAATTAAAGCAAACCCTTATGCACTGACTGAACTATATGCATTTTCCTTAATAAATCAGCCTAATTTTGTTTTTTTTGTTTGGTATTGTCATGTTCCTGTAATTTAGGGAAAAAAGTAATTTTATTCATTATTTATGCTTCTCTTAAAAAATTAACTATTATCCTTTGTTAAAAATGATAGAGTGAGTGAGAGAGTGTGAGAGTGTGTGTATATATATATATATATATATATATATAGACAAGTATATAGATGATGCAGCATTAAAACATCACAACTTAATTACAGAAAAAAAAAAATAATAATACCACATGGACATACTGGGAAATTTGAACATTTTAATATAACTTAAAATAAATACTACCAAATGGCAATGCAAGTCCTCTACATGGCACTTGCCCTAATGTTTTGGTATGAAACAAAACAGGCAAACGACTAAAGGAAAGGTATAAAAAATAATGAGGGAGAGAGAGCACTTAATAAACGCGGCTGACAGCGTCCTTCTATGGAGGGATTATTGGGTCAGATTTAAAACGAAAAGTCTAAAACTAAAAGTCTAAGTCGAAAATGAATTTGGTATTTAGGATTGGGCATTTGGTATTTAGGATTGGGCATTTGGTCATTTAGCCATTTAGGATTGGGCATTTAGGGATTTAGGATTGGGAATTTGGTATTTAGGATTGGGCATTTAATCATTTAGCCATTTAGGACTGGGGATTGGGGATTTGGGGATTTAGGATTGGGAATTTGGGGTTTTAGGTTTGGGCGATTGAGGATTGAGGGGTGTATGCAAATAAGGAGGCGAGTGCAGAATGAATGGAGGTCTATGGCGAAAAACCCTCAAAATCCACTTTTCTCAGGATATAATTTTTTGTCTAGTAATTTGAATGTTGTATTCGAAAGGAGATGCAAAGAAATTACACATTGCTGGGTGTTAGATTTTTTAGAGCCACTTATTTGGTTTAAAAAGTCTTTTAAAATGTCATTAGCAGAATGCTAGCGTGTTATGGGCAACAACAACTCAACCTGTAAGACATCGAAAAGAAATAAGTACTCGTTCATTCAACTTTCGACCTATAACCCATGTTGAACTTGCAAAACCTACAATAAAATCTGAGATTTCTCAATGGCAATCGGGTGAAAGAGACACATTTAGCCGTCTAGCCCCATAGACTCCCATTCAGTCTGCACTCGCCCGCGATCACCTCCAGTGGAATTCTGATGGAACTGCAACCAAGATCGATACAATGGGGCTAATAGGAAGTGCCAAGGCTCTCCGTAGACGGGCTCTGGTTATACTTTGCAGCGTCTGTTATCAAGAAATAACAGACCGCATTCTACATTGGAATTCAACCAAGCCAAGTAAAAAATATATATATTTTAACGCAACGCATCAGAAAAAACAAGGTTAGGAAACAGTAACTGTACGTTCACAACGCCGCCGACTTGAGCTGCAAAGAAGCTCTGGCCGCCCTGTCAAGGACGCTTGTCAAAAAGTACGCGGAAGCTTGTTGACAATGACAACGGTTGTTGTTAGTGAGTGCGTGCGCGCGCAGATCTATTGTAACAGTACACAGTGATATTGTGAAAGCCGTGGCAAGAGACAAGCAGCTTCTTTATTACTATACCTGTGTGCTGTCTATTACAACTTATGCTTAAACAGGTGGTTCCTATCATTATCGGATTAATTGCACAGTTTAACCATCATATAGTGAAAGTTTATCATTTGCATGTCAGTTTAACAAGGGCGGGCTTGACAGGGCATATATATATTAAGAAGAGAGAGAGAGAGCCCCGGCCGCGCGCGCGCACTCACTATTAATAATAATAATAATAGTTATTCTCGTCGTCAGACCGATAGCACTCCTTTCACTGGTGACTTTGTGTGTGAGGCCACATAAATGTTACAACGCTGTCATTAAGTTGAAGTTATCACATTATAAAGTACAGTACTCGCTCCAGCCCTGCTCACTCGCTCTGTTTGGTTTCATTACAGTGTGCTCCTTAGCACTGGGAGCTCCCTCTGCTGTCCATAAGGTGCCTCTGCGCACCAGCCATTTCAAACCCAGCCTCCAGTATTTGGGCCACGCCTCCTTATTTGCATACACTCCTCAATCCTCAAATGCCCAATCCTAAATCCCCAAATTCCCAATCCTAAATCCTAAATGGCTAAATGATTAAATGCCCAATCCTAAATACCAAATTCCCAATCCTAAATCCCTAAATGCCCAATCCTAAATCCTAAATGACCAAATGCCCAATCCTAAATACCAAATGCCCAATCCTAAATACCAAATGCCCAATCCTAAATACCAAATTCATTTTCGACTTAGACTTTTAGTTTTCGACTTAGACTTTTAGTTTCAAATTTAGACTTAGTTTTCGTTTAAGACTTTTAGTTTTAGACTTTTCGTTTTAAATCTGACCCAATAATCCCTCCATATCCTTCATCCCAACATACGAAAATAAATACAACTAAATTACATCTATAGTACAAAAATACGCTGAAACCAACCAAAAACAAAAAAACAACATTAGAAAACCTAATGAGGATTTCTCGTCAGCCTGACCGAATGCGTCACAGCGTGAAAATAACAACTGAAACTTCAACGAACAAATCACTCACACTCATATCATTCGCCATGAAGAACCGCAACAAACACCGGCAGTTTCCAAAACGTTCACTGGATTGGGTACAAACAGGATGGGATTGAAACCATATAGTCGGGGAGCCAAAGTCTCAAAAATGGGTTGAACCTGACATGGTCTGTTATACTTTTTATTTGTGTTTTTTCTGTTAACTTTGACCCTAAGAACCAATAATTGGAGGGTCTGCTCTGCCGGAAATATCGCGAAAAAAAATTGTGGCCATTTTAGTGTATGCACCCTTTATTTTTTATCAGAAAAATGTGAAAAATGATTTTTTTCCCTCAAATCCTCAGTGGGTTTGGTAGGCTGTCAATAAATGCACTCCAGATACAAAGAACACATTTGCTGACAACATCCACTGAAAAAATAACTCTTAAAACACATTTCTACATGATTTTGCATCAATTTAATGCAAAAAATTAGGCGTTTTCTCACTTTTTTCCAATATTTTCATCTTTACTTCATTGGCAATCAACTATTCCCCCAAGTTATGACATCAGTCAATATGTCATTCTTTTCACCAAACAGTATACTCACTCCACAGAAAAAATCATAAAAATCCAACCAAAATCAATGGATCTGTCATGATTTCACTAATAGTTGATCAGCAGGCTCAGAACCTCAATAGAATTGTAGGCTACTCTCAAAATTCCGAAAGACATGTAGTCCATGAGCCAGGGGGGTTGATCGGTATCATCGGGGGAAAAAATGCTATCATTGTTATTTGGCAAGGTATACACCCCTTGTATTAGAAAAATCACTATAGCAGTGCAGGGGTGGTAGCGAAATCACTTTTTTCAGCTCATGAAGTTACTAACCCCCTAAGATAAATTCCGTTTTTGAAATCTGGTGTATATCTGGTTTAGGCTCATGCTAGGGATATTGTCAATATTCTATAATATGGTGCTTGGTATTGCTGGAAAGGGGACCTTTTAGGCTTTCATTTAAGCCCAGTACTGAATCTGTCTGACAAACACAGAGGTCACATGACTTCTTTAAACCAGAAATAACACACATTTTTTCACAATTTCCGCCTAAACTAAAAATCCGCCTAAAATCGCTGTGCCATGAAAGAACACCACGGACACAAAACTCAACAACTTCAATACTCAAGGCACTCTGATGACTCAGAAAATGTATAATATACCCATACTATTTATTTGTGAGAGCCTTAAATTAGACTTGTGCAGCCAGCACAAGTCTTCAAAATAGAATAGAGCCAATGGACAAATAGAATACCCTAGTCCAGGGCCAAATGTTGTAATAAAAACACTTGTAATTGGTGTAACAAAATGTTTCTATCATGTATTTTGATATTCACCCACTTTCAGTTAGAATGTCAGAATGTAGCTCATGCACTGAATGTTGATGGATTTTGACAAGGTTTTGTCAGTTTTGTGAAAAGATTGTTGGTTCAGTTGACTGGTTATAACAACACTATAACTATACCATCTTTAATCAACATCCATTGAGTTCCAGGGGTATTCAATGTAAGTACAAAATACTTTTTCTCTTGTGCTTGTGAATTGGTGGGGAATAGTAGCAGTAGCTAATGTAAGCTTGGTGTTTTTCACACTAAGTATACTTCTTTTAAACTTAAAATAAGAAAGTATACTTTCAGTCTACATTTTATGTACTTCTCAGAAATATACTTAAAATTACACTTCAGTGTACTTGATGTATACTGAGAGAAAAGTCCAGGGCCCGTATTCATAAAGATTCTAAGAATCCTCTCAGAAAACTCTTAATTTTGCTTAAAGGAGAACTCCGGTCAATTTTAACATTGAGCTCATTTTTTTGTCAATTTGGAGTGCTGTCAATACAGAGAACAATGACAAAAATCAGTGTTGCCTACACCATGTTATCCTCTTTTTAAAATTTGCACCCTGTTGACTTCAATGGGGCAATATTTAAACCTGCTTTTAGCCTCTTAACATCCTTGGTGTGTCATTACAAGTGCACAGCCATGTGAGCGCTGGCTGAATTATTATCATTTTTATCCATATCTTTCACATCTACTGCAGTCAGATTGACCCGCGTTCACTCTGAAGGAATCACTCACATTGGCTGTGCACTTGTAATGACACATCAAGGATGTTAAGAGGCTAAAAGCAGGTTTAAAACTTGCCCCATTGAAGTCAACAGGGTGCAAATTTTAAAAAGTGGATAAAATGGTGTAGGCAACACCGATTTTTGTCGTTGTTCTCTGTATTAACAGCACTCCAAATTTACAAAAAAATAAGCTCAATGTTAAATTTGACCGGAGTTTTCCTTTAAAAACTTTTACGTAGGAGTCTTAGCTTAAGAGCGATTCGGGGCCAATCTGAGAACAACTCTGAGCAAGGAAAAGACAAAAACTTTCATCTTAGTGAGGAGGCGGGGCTGACCCCGTTGCTATGTATGACACAATCTTTTGAAGACTGTGATTGGCTGGTAGTCCAAGAAGGAAAAAAATTGTGATTTGTCTATTCTAAGCCTTCACTTTGAAATTACATGCGACTGTGTACATTACACACTGCTGCATTGTTGCATTTTCCCAGTTGCCAAATATCGTAATGTAGTGATTACTTTCATTTCTGGCGCTATTGCATTTCTGCGCTGTCGGAGATGTTAGCGCGTCTCTAAGATCAGTCACAAACATGATCCATGCACGATCTAATCTTTAGCGTCTTATTAACTCACTGTCATCCATTGTCTGCAACAGATTTCTTCTCCTTCTTCTTTCTGCCATGTTCTCCTCTGCTGAAGAAAGTCTTCAGCCTCTTAAAAGTCCTCGTCCGTGCTCCTAACAATTTTGACCTTAAGACCTCTTTTAAGGGTTAAGATGCTTTCTGAATTACTTTTTTCTTTACTGGGATTTTTTTCTTTAATTTTAAGAGTAAACGGCCACATTTCTAAGAATTTTCTTAGAATTTTGTCACTAGGAGCGACTCTTTGCATTAAGATTCTTTATGAATACGGGCCCGGGTATATTTGGCCTGTACTTGAACTCAATCATTTGATCCAGATATACTTAAAAGCAGGGTTCACCAATCTCGGTCCTGGAGGGCCGCTGTCTTCAGAACAGCGGCCCTCCAGGACCGAGATTGGTGAACCCTGCTTAAAAGAATAATTAAGAATTCAAAGTACTGTATACTTGTCTTGTAGTTGTGTTAACTCTTTTGTAGGCTAGTCCACTGGTCGTGTAAATCAATTTACTCTAATTCTACTTTTTTGTTTAAAATGTTGCCTTTCTTTATGAAACTTACTGACATTCAAGTGTTAAGATTAAAAAAGGATGCATGAAGCTAATAACATGTTTTTAAATTTAAAGTACAGTTAAAGGTATTTTTCAAGTGCAAAAATAATAATGTTACATGTTAAGTGCAAAGTATAATGTTATGTTTACTTAAAGAAAACTTACAAGTACACTTGCAGTATAAACTACGAAACTAGTAGTTTACTGAGAGTACACATCAGTGTGTACTTTCATAAACTAAAAAAATTACTACTTGTATTAAAACAGTAAACTAGTATACTTATAAGTTCACTTGTAGTACAGATGCATTACAAATGAGAAACCTAGTTGTGTACTTAGTTTACTACTCTTACAAATACTAAAAATACGAAAAGTGAGCCAATTTAGTCCCAAGCAGTATTGAAATAGTACACAATTTTACTACAAGTACACATTGATATTAGTATACTTACTACATAAAGTATACTTAAAAATATACTTGAAAATTACTTAAGTATACTTCATAAAATGAACATGAAGACATGCACTTTTATGATGAAGAGATGCACTTTTAGAATGGACAGATGCACTTTTAGAATGGATAGATGCACTTTTAGAATGGACAGATGCACTTTTAGAATGGATAGATGGACTTTTATGATGGAGAGATGCACTTTTATAATGGATAGATGGACTTTTATGATGGAGAGATGGACTTTTATAATGGAGAGATGGACTTTTAGAATGGATAGATGGACTTTTAGAATGGATAGATGGACTTTTATGATGAGAGATGCACTTTTATAATGGATAGATGGACTTTTATGATGGAGAGATGGACTTTTATGATGGAGAGATGGACTTTTATGATGGATAGATGCACTTTTATGATGGATAGATGGACTTTTATGATGGAGAGATGGACTTTTATAATGGATAGATGGACTTTTATGTTGGAGAGATGGACTTTTATGATGGAGAGATGGACTTATGATGGATAGATGCACTTTTATGATGGATAGATGCACTTTTATAATGGAGAGATGGACTTTCATAATGGATAGATGGACTTTTATGATGGAGAAGATGCACTTTTATAATGGATAGATGGACTTTTATGATGGATAGATGGACTTTTATGATGGAGAGATGGACTTTTATGATGGATAGATGCACTTTTATGATGGATAGATGCACTTTTATAATGGAGAGATGGACTTTCATAATGGATAGATGGACTTTTATGATGGAGAGATGGACTTTTATAATGGATAGATGGACTTTTAAAATGGAGAGATGGACTTTTATAATGGATAGATGCACTTTTATAATGGATAAATGCACTTTTATGATGGAGAGATGCACTTTTATAATGGATAGATGGACTTTTATGATGGAGAGATGGACTTTTATAATGGAGAGATGGACTTTTAGAATGGATAGATGGACTTTTAGAATGGAGAGATGGACTTTTATAATGGAGAGATGGACTTTTAGAATGGAGAGATGGACTTTTATGATGGAGAGATGCACTTTTATAATGGATAGATGGACTTTTATGATGGAGAGATGGACTTTTAGAATGGATAGATGGACTTTTATGATGGGGAGATGCACTTTTATAATGGAGAAATGGACTTTTATGATGGAGAGATGGACTTTTAGAATGGATAGATGGACTTTTAGAATGGAGAGATGGACTTTTAGAATGGATAGATGGACTTTTATGATGGAGAGATGGACTTTTATAATGGAGAGATGCACTTTTATAATGGAGAGATGGACTTTTATGATGGAGAGATGCACTTTTATAATGGATAGATGGACTTTTATGATGGAGAGATGGACTTTTAGAATGGATAGATGGACTTTTATGATGGAGAGATGCACTTTTATAATGGATAGATGGACTTTTATGATGGAGAGATGGACTTTTAGAATGGATAGATGGACTTTTATGATGGAGAGATGGACTTTTATAATGGAGAGATGGACTTTTATGATGGAGAGATGGACTTTTATGATGGAGAGATGGACTTTTAGAATGGATAGATGGACTTTTATGATGGAGAGATGCACTTTTATAATGGATAGATGGACTTTTATGATGGAGAGATGCACTTTTATAATGGATAGATGGACTTTTATGATGGAGAGATGGACTTTTATAATGGAGAGATGCACTTTTATAATGGAGAGATGGACTTTTATAATGGATAGATGGACTTTTATGATGGAGAGATGGACTTTTATGATGGAGAGATGGACTTTTATAATGGACAGATGCACTTTTATAATGGATAAATGCACATTTATGATGGATAGATGCAATTTTATAAAGGAGAGATAGACTTTTAGAATGGATAGATGGACTTTTATGATGGAGAGATGGACTTTTATGATGGAGAGATGGACTTTTATAATGGACAGATGCACTTTTATGATGGATAGATGGACTTTTATAATGGATAGATGCACTTTTAGAATGGATAGATGCACTTTTAGAATGGATAGACAATAACAGATTTTTACAGCGATTGATTCCAACAATCTTTTCACAAAACTGACAAAACCTTGTCAAAATCCATCAACATTCAGTGCATGAGCTACATTCTGACATTCTAACTGAAAGTGGGTGAATATCAAAATACATGATAGAAACATTTTGTTACACCAATTACAAGTGTTTTTATTACAACATTTGGCCCTGGACTAGGGTATTCTATTTGTCCATTCTATTGGCTCTATTCTATTTTGAAGACTTGTGCTGGCTGCACAAGTCTAATTTAAGGCTCTCACAAATAAATAGTATGGGTATATTATACATTTTCTGAGTCATCAGAGTGCCTTGAGTATTGAAGTTGTTGAGTTTTGTGTCCGTGGTGTTCTTTCATGGCACAGCGATTTTAGGCGGATTTTTAGTTTAGGCGGAAATTGTGAAAAAATGTGTGTTATTTCTGGTTTAAAGAAGTCATGTGACCTCTGTGTTTGTCAGACAGATTCAGTACTGGGCTTAAATGAAAGCCTAAAAGGTCCCCTTTCCAGCAATACCAAGCACCATATTATAGAATATTGACAATATCCCTAGCATGAGCCTAAACCAGATATACACCAGATTTCAAAAACGGAATTTATCTTAGGGGGTTAGTAACTTCATGAGCTGAAAAAAGTGATTTCGCTACCACCCCTGCACTGCTATAGTGATTTTTCTAATACAAGGGGTGTATACCTTGCCAAATAACAATGATAGCATTTTTTCCCCCGATGATACCGATCAACCCCCCTGGCTCATGGACTACATGTCTTTCGGAATTTTGAGAGTAGCCTACAATTCTATTGAGGTTCTGAGCCTGCTGATCAACTATTAGTGAAATCATGACAGATCCATTGATTTTGGTTGGATTTTTATGATTTTTTCTGTGGAGTGAGTATACTGTTTGGTGAAAAGAATGACATATTGACTGATGTCATAACTTGGGGGAATAGTTGATTGCCAATGAAGTAAAGATGAAAATATTGGAAAAAAGTGAGAAAACGCCTAATTTTTTGCATTAAATTGATGCAAAATCATGTAGAAATGTGTTTTAAGAGTTATTTTTTCAGTGGATGTTGTCAGCAAATGTGTTCTTTGTATCTGGAGTGCATTTATTGACAGCCTACCAAACCCACTGAGGATTTGAGGGAAAAAAATCATTTTTCACATTTTTCTGATAAAAAATAAAGGGTGCATACACTAAAATGGCCACAATTTTTTTTCGCGATATTTCCGGCAGAGCAGACCCTCCAATTATTGGTTCTTAGGGTCAAAGTTAACAGAAAAAACACAAATAAAAAGTATAACAGACCATGTCAGGTTCAACCCATTTTATTGAGCTTTTGAGACTTTGGCTCCCCGACTAATAGCAACTCGTCGTTCCTCCAATGATTTTGTGTCATTTCAGGAATTTTTTTTTTCTTTTTTCTTTTTTCATATTTTGTCACACACGATCACCGTCACGCGCCTGTCGTCACAAACAGAAGGCATTGCATATGTACATCACACAGAGAAGGGCTCCGGGGTCAAGGGTCATTCACACTGGTATTGCATGGCTCAGTTGCACATATAATGAGTCTGTGTTCTGACTTGGTATTGATTCCAAACGCAGACGTCACACGTCCATAAGATTTCCACAGCTATGGAGACAGCTCTCGATGGAAAAATAAAGTAAAATAAAAATAAAGAATGATGCAACAATAACGGTAAAAAGAGAGCGCGAGGTTTGTATTTACATCTTCAGGAATAGTCCAACATTAGGCTTTTCTCTCTCTGTGGTGAGAAGTGAGGGTCAGTGGTTGATCGGTCTCTCTCTGTGCTGGTGAGAGAGACACACACCTGTTTGCTCTGTACAGTAAAGGGGGAAACGCCACCCAAAAGGAGTCTTTACGCGTTTGTCCTCGATGCTTCTCGGGTTTGGAGAGCGCAGAACGTTTAAACACGGCCCGTTCAGCTTGTCAGAGGGGAGCAGTGAAGGACAAAGGGATAAAAATCACATTTGGGCAGATTTCACCCCGTCGGTGGGTTGATTTATGAGTGAATCTCACGAAAACATGCGCAGCTCATATCATCACCCCGAAAATCAAAATACAAAAATAAGAAATTAAGTCTAATAGTAAGTCTATTTTTTTTTGGACTATTATAATTTTTTGCATCGGGACATTATTTGTATGGTAATTATGCACCCGCAAAATCTCATTACCATTGTCGGTACACGATCCGTTCCACCTGCACGATCCATTTCACGCATGCGCGTAATAACGTACGTTAAATAACAAACGGGTTATTATGGACGTATTTTGTTATTCTGTGCCGTGATGAAGACAGAAATATTATGTCGGTGCCTGTAACAGTTTTATACACTGCTGTCACGTTATTTGAGCTGTTTCTAGATGAAGGCAGACTGCTGACAGTGAGTCATGTTGACAGATTTCAGGGAAAACTTCCTAATGTCAAGTTTAAAATGAATACGCGCTTAATGTACACACCAAAAGATTTTTTACATCTTATAAGATTTTCAAAATGTGACAGACCACAAAAAAATCCTAGATTTAAGCGTTTTGCTCCTTTAGTGTGTGGTGTGCCATGATGTGACAAAGACAGCACACCACACACTAACAGATTTTCAACCAGAGTCTCGACTGTGAACACAGGAAATCTCGCAAAATCTCGCGAGACTTCAGAAAAAGCATGACGGACAACATGCAGGAAGAAATCGCGATAGTGTTTGGAATGATTTTCACAGAAAATTCACGTGAAAAAAACATTGTACCTACCATTATATATAACCTTTTATACAGAAATATATTCATTCTTTATTGTCTTTATTTATTCTTTATTGGATTTATTGTCTCTTTAGAAAAAGTTATTTAATCCCTCTATAGAACCTCACTGAACCCTTCACTCAGCTTCTTCTTTTTTTTTTTTATCTTTTTTTTTATTGATTTTAAGAATGACAATTACAGTCAGGGGGTACAAAGAGTAAAGCCGATAAACAAACATAAAAAGACATATACATAAACAGTGACAAACTTAAAAGTTAAACAAAAATTTGAAAATGTTTACAGATTGAAACGCACTTTGCAGCTTTCTTATTTTTCAAACTCAATATTGTGTTTAGGTATTGTAAAATTTCTGCACTTAAAATGAAAAACAAATACTTGTTTCCTCGAAATTTACACTTATGAATAGGCCTACTTTATCTCAACATTAAGCTTCCTGCAAGTGTGTGTGTGTGTGTGTGTGAGAGAGAATGACCGTGTCTTCCATCATCTCGCTTTCTGATTGGATATTGTTTTGTTTCACGTGATAATCTCCAGAACGTGCACGCGTTTGTCCTCGGAGTTCCCCCCACACATCAGGATTTATGATCGTAAATATTAAACATGTTTAATATTTACGATTCGCGATCGGAGTGGCTCCGACGTTCTTCCGAGCAGGTTCGGACACTCTTAACACACCTCACACCAAGGGAAAATCTCATAAAATAATCTGTTAAACCATCAAGATAATCGGGACATAGCTAGGATTGTCGGAAGGGGGGAAATCGGCCCAAAATCAGCCCGATTATCTTTTGGTGTGTACCCAGCATTAGGTGCGTGACAAAAACACGCGCACTTCAGTTAGTGCGATTCAAGTGTTTACATGGTTAAACACGGCGTACGCCACCTGTTTTAATACGATTATAGTTGATGCCATTATGAGCTTATCACATTATTAAGTATTGTGTTTACATGAGGTAAAGCATAATCGCAATATTGCTAAAATCCCATTATACGCATGCGTAGAACGGATCGTGCAGGTGGAACGGATCGTGTACCACCGACAACGACCAACATATAACAGTATGTCATTTTTTCGCCGCTAGGGGTCGCTAGCCTCTTTACAATAACAAAGGCGTAGTTTGATGACGCAACATTTGCTAAGAATTATGGATCTTGTCGTCAACGTCAAGCCGTCCGATCTAATAATGTTTATGGATGAGTGAATACATCGATGTTTTTATCATGACTGTGATATGAAGCAGGTCAGGATTGCTAAGAGACAGCTATCAGCTCCACACACGACGCGAGTCCCGCGGATATAAAAGGAATATGGACATTTCATTCTACCGAATTACACGCAAGTGCAGAATTACAACTCACAGGTCAGTTCATTAGACAAATTAAGCTTGTGAGGTAACGCAGCGCTGTTTCACTTGGTCTAACATTACACTATCACACTAAACTGCATTTGAATGTGTTGAAATGTATGTATTAACTTAGTTTGTCTGTATGAGACTAGCAGTAGTAAGCTAGATCAACATTAGAATTACATACAGATCATATTATAACATTGTATCATTGTTGAACTATATAACATTGATTAGTTTTATGTAAATGTGCTCACCTGTTTAATAAGTTACATGTAGGAGTGGTCGAAGTCTCGGACGAAGGCCTCTCGCCTCGTCTGCAAATTATGATATGGACTTATGACTCATGCAACTTATGACATGTCTGATAACACTAAGAAACGACCTGCTCCCAGCACAACACAGACTCCAACACAAACTCCACATATTGATAAAAAAAAAAGTTACAAAAAAAAAGTTTTTTTCTGCTGAAGCTCGTAAGGCCAGACGTGAATCGCATGAACTTCGGGTGAAAAAACACGGCTCAACATCGGCAGGGCATTTGAATCATGGAGAAACCTTATCTACAAACCTAGAATGTACATTTCCTGATGAAAATGTGAAGTGGTGCTTGCAGTGGCAAAATTCGGCACGGTTGATAGGGTTCCAATACTTATCATGGTACGAGCATGGAGAATTAGTTCAACGTCAAGCTGATAAAAGTAGCCTATTATTGTAACGTTGCAGTGGGAGTTTACTAGCCTGGTAATACCAAACTCTGCTACTTCGCTTTGCTTCGTAGACAGAGTCTGGAAGGGCATAATAGAAAAGCGTTTTCTTTCTCGCGCGGGGGCGCTTGTCTGAAGTTTAAAATCATTGGTTACCCGTAAGCCAATCACATAACGTTTGGTTAAGAAGTGTGTTATGCGCCGACTCAGCCGCATTGAACTTCACCTGTAAACACATGTATGATGCGAAAACAAAACCATCGAGTGAAATACCGGACTGAACATGGCTGTGAACGACTTTTGCAGATTATGTGAAGTAAAACTACGCATCCACGGTACAATCAGCGTCTACGTCACGGCTCTCAGCCCGCCCTCTGTTCGTTGATTGGCCGGCTGTTTTGAGGCCGGAGGAAAACTGAAAGACAGGTCGATATCTCAGACTGAGTACAGAAGCGAACTGAAATTGAGCGGAAGTATGAAGTCTGACGTATTCAGGCTAGGAGTTTACCTTAGTTTCCAGCATGTTGTGTGATGCTTTCCCCAGTGTGTTGCGTCTCAGTCTGAAGGTACCCACAGTGCTCGCTCATAAATTCGAGCATGCGCTTGTAAACTTATTGGTTGCAATCTGAAACATCACTGCTAGAGGTCGCTGAAAACTACATACAGCACCTTTAAATTAAAATTTCTCCTGGTTTGAAAGTTGTTAGAAACAGTTGGGATAATGTAAGTACACAACTAAAAAATATATATATAGTGATTTTTGCTATTTTTAAAGCAAAAAAGTGACATATTGTGCCTTTAGCCAATTGGTCTGGTCGAACAGTTATTCTTGGGGGCCAGTTGACAAATGTGAGCAACCTTTCTTCACACTGTTGCATTGCCGAGTTGAAAGCTGTAGGATGGCTACGTTGCGAAGCGGGGAAAAGGCAGAGTGAGAGGACGAAAATTTCATATTTTTACCACAGGGCGTGTCCACTCAAGCCTTAAATTGTGTAAACACATAATCTTATTAAAAAATGTAATGAACTCCTGAACAGATAGAAGGTCGACGTCGGGGGTATGTGCCTCCTCCCTATATGATGCAGGAACTGATGCTAAGAACAAAATCGAATTTTGTTCAACACCACAAAATGTCCTTTCTTCTGTCCTGTACACAGCGGGCAAACAACTGAATACAGTGTTTAAGTCAGGGTTACAATACGGTAATTAAAATGCAGAAAACATTTCGCAACTCTTAACAAGGATCTCTGAAATATTTAATTATTCTAAATATTATTCTAAATATTATTATGTATACTATTATAATACTATTTTTATGAGCTCAGACATTTTTTCATTCAGAAATTTTTATTTCAACATTATACTTTCGAGTATACATTGAAGTAATGAAGAAAATGATAGATCGGCATTACGTACATAAAGTAAAACAATAATGACATTTACAGATGGTCTAACCAGAATAGAAAATCTCTGCAGGCTATCATGTCTTGCTCTAGGGCAGTAGTTCCCAAACCTGTCCTGAAGGCACCTCAACACTGCACATTTTCTTTGTCTCCCTAATCAAACACACCTGATTCAACTCATCAGCTCATTAACCCATGTGATAATGAGCTGATGAGATGAATCAGGTGTGTTTGAGGGAGACAAAGAAAATGTGCAGTGTTGGGGTGCCCTCAGGACAGGTTTGGGAACCACTGCTCTAGGGTATAGTTGACCAGATTTTCAACTATTTCACCAACGTCAGTTTTTGCAGTTTTTGACATCCGTTACAAAAGTACAAATAGCGAGTATCTCAGTGACTCCAAATTCGTCACTACATGCCATGGTGATGATTTTTACACATCCAGAACTTTTCTGAGGATTACGCCTTTCGGCTCTTTGCCGTTAAAAAACATGGGTGTTACACATAGACTGTAAAAAATATGGACAAAGCGTCTGTGACGTCACCTATAGACTTTCTGAAGAACAGTTTTGAAGCCGTTTATGGGGGGTATGGGCGGCGCCATCTTGGAAAATCCTAACCCGCCCACCTTCTGAGGCAGCGTGCGTCACTCAGCTCGCTCTGCTACTCCGGTTATCTCTGTGTATATTTTAGGCAACGAAATATGTTATAAAACACCATACTAACTCTTTTCGTTTTCATTTAAAGAAATCTTAAACATTATAGCCACACAAATGTGGTTCAGGCAACGCGTATTGATTATATTCACTGCACATAACAATCCGTGTATCATTCGTTCAGTCGTTTTTTTTATTTAATATTGAAAGTAGAAAAATGAGAAAACAGTTCCTTTTTCGATTTTCATTTTTTCCAAAACAACGAAAAACAAGAATTCAGCTTGATTTTTCGTTTTTCGTTCTGAGGTAGAAAAATGTATAAACAGCTGGAATATTCGAATTTTACACGTGGGCGGGAATGAAACGCCCCTTTCCTTTGATTTGTCAGCCGAACATCAAACTGTCCCGTCATCAGTTCTTCCTCAGTTCTGCACTGCAGAATAAGAGTCCTCGCGTTGTGATTCTTAACGCGTTTATTGCAACTACATTTCATCTTTTTTTTTCATCAAATAACCAGACTAACATGGCTCGACACAACCCGTACTGGGGAAACACTAGACAGGGCTTTCTTCTGTGTAGACCAGGAGTTCTCAAGTGCCAGGGGTTTGCTATTTTCCTATTTCTGAACTGTAAAGTCACATTTATTTATTTATTTATTTATTTTTATCATGAACCACGCTGTGTTTTATTCTTAAGTGACTATATAATGCATTTTACTTCAAATAATCTAAATGTTGACTTTGAAAAGTAGGTGCGTCAGAAGGCTATTCACTCTATTTTGGTTCATTTTTGGTGTGTGCCAGAAAGATGTTCAAGGAGACTGAGACGCGCTAAAGCAGCGCATCATGTTGGTTTCTTTATTTTCCAAAGGCATGACATTTTGTAGTCATTTTGAATGTACACAAATAAAAATATAAATGTTACTGTTTCGAATGACAGAGTATTAAAGGACAGAATATTATTATTTCCCCTGCTGAGCAACAAATCCAAGTGATGTCGCCGGCGCATCGCTCGCTCACACAGCATCTCTATCAGTTCACTTCTGGCATTGCTAACATCGCAGCCTGTTCATTATTAAAATAAAACACAGTCAACCAAACATATAAAAAGTTATTCTGCTTAATTTAATTGGTCTGTTGTACAATATAAAGGCTGTGCCGCACAGTAGGCTACTTGCTGTTATTCCAAACTCATTTCCCTTGCTGTGAAGATGCTGATTTAGCCTATACGTGTATTGGGACTCGACTTAAGTATAAAGCCTTATTTAGATTACTAGTTAGCATCCAAATGTTACATTGCAAATATGGAAACTTTGGACCGAATGAGAGATGCGCGAAACCAACGTCGGTACAGTTTCAGTTTCGATTCAAATAAATTCGTTTAGGCTTGGCGTTTAAAATTGGCTAAATGTTGTTTATAATAAAGGACAAAATAGGCTTTTTTTATAAGCTATTAGGCTATATTTTTATTATACGTGGCTACTTATTTTTCATTCTTGTTGTTTTCTGAACAGGCCTACCATTCATTTAAGGATTTGACATAGGCTACAGTAAGGGGAAGTAAAATACGCATAGACATATCTTTGAGATATAAATTAATAAATTTTAATAAAACACAAGGCCTACATCATAAAACTCAGAAGAGTATTTTAATATCTCTGTTGTTCTCTGTTCTCCGGTTGTTAGATAGTCAGTCTGAATGTCATGAGTTTACGTTAATATAGACATATTAATATTGTCAATGCATTATTCTTTTCTTTTTGTATTGGTGTTAAAAATATTAAATTTACAACTAATTATATTGATTTATATCTTCATTTATTATTTAAAAAAAATTACTGGGCGAGGGCGACCATGTAGGCTAACAGCCGTCATTTACCCTGCATACCCAGCTGATGCAAAGCGTAGGTGAATTTATATCTACACAGAAGAAAGCCCTGTCTAGTGTTTTCCCCAGTACGGGTTGTGTCGAACCATGTTAGTCTGGTTATTTGATGAAAAAAAAAAGATGAAATGTAGTTGCAATAAACGCGTTAAGAATCACAACGCGAGGACTCTTATTCTGCAGTGCAGAACTGAGGAAGAACTGATGACGGGACAGTTTGATCTTCGGCTGACAAATCAAAGGAAAGGGGCGTTTCATTCCCGCCCACGTGTAAAATTCGAATATTCCAGCTGTTTATACATTTTTCTACCTCAGAACGAAAAACGAAAAATCAAGCTGAATTCTTGTTTTTCGTTGTTTTGGAAAAAATGAAAATCGAAAAAGGAACTGTTTTCTCATTTTTCTACTTTCAATATTAAATTAAAAAACGACTGAACGAATGATACACGGATTCATAACGTTTGCCTATTTATAAAAAAACTAAATATAAAACACAAACCTGCCTCTTTTTGTTTTAAATATAATATAAAAATATTAAACATTTGAATATGGTCCAGGCAATATGTGCATTTGTACTAAACAACAGATTTTGCAGTAAACAACATTACAGATCATCTTCGTTGTATTAAAATTTAAAATGACAAAACTCAACTCAGTCTCTTTTTGTTAAACTTCAGTTTTATCAATATTAGCCATTATAAAAGTATAAGTAAAAGGTACAAGAAGCTATACAAATAAAGCAAACAATTCAGTCAAACATACAAAGTCAGCGCTCGATAGTCTAACAATACAACGGTAAAGTTAAATAGCTTATAAAGTAATGAAACTTCCCCACAGCCAAAACGATTGCCCAGGTAACAAATTATAGATTCACGAGACCAAAAATCACCCATTAGATATAGACAAGACGAATTATATCTCAGGTTTAACCACTACAGAGACGCCAGAGTCCGCGGCAAACGTCAGAACGACTAGCCGAGGAAAAGCTGTTCCAGGCGGGGTACATTAGCGCCGAGCGCCCGGTCATCGCTGGATCTCACAACTGGATAAAATTTTCATAAATCTTTAAATAAACCACAGATTTGAGCTTTAAACAACTACATTCTCGCCTGAAAAACTCTTAAAACTACATTTCATGATACAGAAACAGTAGTATTATATTTCAACTGTGTTAAAAAATGGCGCTTCTTATGTTGACATTCTCCTTGGCGCAGCCTAAGCTGTCAATCAAGCTGTCAATCAAAGTTAACCACGCCCTTATTTGTCATACATTTTATATCTAAATACAATCTAAACTAACGAGTTAGAAAAAAATTCACCCCCCTCACAGTTGTCAGGCACTCGGAAGCTATCGAAAAATACAATAAAAGTCCATAGGACCAACTTGTAAAAACATGAATTTATGCTGTGAAAACGGACATTTTAACATGGGGTCTATGGACATTTGCTCCCTTTTGGGACCTCCCTCTAGCGGATTTTCGATGTATTGCAGTTTTTCGCACTTCCGGATAGGCTTCATTTTTCAGATTAGAATGTTGCCGCTTGGTGTTACATCAGTCCATGAATTTGTCAGGCCTCTTACGACATCCATTTAATTTTTGAGATTTGTCACACGTTTGGTGTCCTGCGCGCAATCGTTTTTCATGTCACACGCAGCATCGATGATCCTGTGCATCAAGCCAACCATTTGGCCTCTAAAATGATCTTTAAACATACAGTCTAGCGTATCTCTTAAACGACACTCTTTGCCTGTGGCGCACTCACAAGCCGGATGATACTTGTGCTCCGCATCGCCAGAACTCAACGGGGAGTCGCTCTCCATCAGGTTTTGTGTCGCCATTTTTACAACTTTTTACAACAATGATGAAAGATGCTTTTCGAAGAGTCCCTTATTCGATGATGAAAGATGCTGTTAAGTCCTGGAATCTCCTGAGTGAGTCCTTGCGGCACAATCGTCCAGGGTTTGTGCGTGGAAGTTTGTGGGTCAGAAGTATACGTCAGGTTCAGGCAAACAGGAATGTTGAAGCGGGCTTTGATCAATGAGATGATGCAGTAGCGCAGCAGTCCGAGGCTAGTAGAGCTAGACTAGAGCTAGAGCATGCGATGTCCTGAAATATTTATCAGGACAACTGACAGAGCTCAGCCCGCCCCGCTGCAGGGGCTGATTAGGGGTGTCGTCATCGCTTAAAACACACCTCTTCACCGAGGCCTATGGGCTTTAGCTCCCCTGACTTTACACCTCTCTCTTCTTATCCCCCTTCTCTTGTTGTTTGTTAAGCGTCCTTGGGTTCTGTGAAAGACGCTATATAAATTAAAGTTATTATTATTATTATTATTATTATTACACAGCTGTATAGGATTAAAGGCATATGCATATGACGGAAGTGCAGCGATGGAGTGCGTGAACACGAGCAGTGTGAGAGGATTCCTGAGATCTTGCGAAGATCTGACTGAGAAGATTTGCTGTTTAATACAGAAGAAACTCATCAAGAAGTACTTGAGCAGGTATAAAAACCTATTTTATGTGTGGTTTAAAGAATAGAATAAAAAATAGGCATTTAATGAAGACTTATTTTTATATCATTGTAGAATGTATTTCTGAGCACCAGACGCTCTCTCTCACTAGCCTATGGACACACAATCCCTCCGTGCCAAACTATCTAAAATGGTGCCTTCGAAGGGCACTGAAGTTTTTAATCATTATCAACATATTTTTTGATAAAAAATAACTATAAAAGAGTTCCAAATGACACTTATTTTTGAGCCCCACACTTTTAAGCACTCCAAAGTTCTAACTAGAGCAGGGGGCAGAGTTAAAAAGTAAATTTGTCTAGCCTTAATTTACTGAAGGCTATGGATGTTATTAAATTGTTTATGTTTATTAAATTAATTCACAATATGTACACACATTCATTATTAATCTTATGCCTAATATGATGAAAATTAGTTTATTCTCCTCTCACATTAAATCACATGTATTATATAGGCCTATTTTAAGTTCAAAATGGTGAAATTAGAAAAAAGTTGATTATTTTTGTCGTTGTTTAACATTTCTCAAAACAGCTGTCAAATATGAAATGTTTAGTTTAGCTACTTGCACCTTATCTCGCACTTTATGACCGTTATCAGCTGGAACTCGCTCTCAGCGGCTCCTGTGAACATACTATTGTCATAATATAGACTATTATAGACTATTGTTTTAACTCTGGTTTAACCTGCTGTGCGTCTGTTCACTGTCCATCATGTGCTCTAACACCTGCAGCATCAGCCGGTTCATTGACTTTGAACTGGTGTGTTATATGAAGAATATTGTTATTTCTGACTGCCTTTCTCCGTTTGGCTTTGGTTGCCATATTTATGAGCTTATCTGGCCTTTGAAAAAGTGAATGTTTGAACTCTGGTGTATGCTAAATGAAAACAGGCGAACAGGTGTATGAATGTGTCTACAGGTGTATCTAACCCTAACAACTAATGACCAACTTTATTTTTGCTATTGTACATACATTTTATTCTTCTAACTGCTTGTCTTTGGTTAACACAGCTGGAGAAGAACAACAGGGAGGTTGGAAGACACAGTAGAGGAACTACAGAATAAATATGGAGAGAAAACAGCATTAAAAAGGATCAAGTCCATAGTGAAAAAATAATATCAAACCTAGGAAAAGGTTTATAATTTACTTTGTTAGTAGTCATTATGTTTCTCAATCTTCAATAAGCTTTACTATAATGTTTTGGTTGTGTATTTAATTGTTAATTTTTTCAACAGATGGTGCACATTCTGGAAACGTGACAAATCACCAGCATCTATCTATAAATTACAGAAACGTCTGTCTGTCTGTGTGTCTGTCTGTCTGTCTGTCTGTCTGTGTGTCTGTCTGTCTGTCTGTCTGTGTGTGTGTCTGTTAACCGCATATCTCTCGAACCGTTAGCCCGATGGATTTCAAACTCGACAGGTGTCTCGCTACGGGCACGAGTAAGTGCAGTGCCAAGTTTGACGTTGTTTGGATGAGATATGCAAAAGATATCGTTAAATATATCATTTTTAGAAGGTTGTGGTTTAAAAATAAACATCGGTCAAAGAAGCCCCAAGAAGGTTGTGGTTTAAAAATAAACATTCTGACAATCTGTCAGCTACACTGTTTACTTCTGAATATTATAGTTTGGTTCCAAAACGTGATAAATCCATCTATCTATAAATTACAGAAACGTCTGTCTGTCTGTGTGTGTGTGTGTCTGTTCCTCGCATATCTCTCGAACCGTTAGTCCGATTGATTTCAAACTCGACAGGTGTCTCGCCACGGGCACGAGTAAGTGCAGTGCCAAGTTTGACATTGTTTGGATGAGAAATGCAAAAGATATCGTTAAAAATAACAGTAAAAGAAGCACTTAGAAGGTTGTGGTTTAAAAATAAACATTCTGACATAACCAGAACAGCTGTGTGTCAGCTACACTGTTTACTTTTGAATATTACTAGTGCAAAATACCCGTGCAAAATCAGTTCTTGTGTGTGTTTTTAGTAATTGTTGGTTTGGTGTGATTGAATGAACTTTTGCTGTGTAATTGTAACAATGAGCAGTGACATTTTTATTTGTGTATGGTAGAAAGCACACAGTGAACTCCGAGAAAACGCTATTTTTGAGCAAACAGTTTGTGAATAGGCTACTACAAATGATGCCCGTGAAAGAGACTGTGAACGCATTGAATAGGATATGTTTAGTTGGTGAATACTATTACACAGTAGCGATAACGTTAAGCGCACCAGAATGAAATATAATATTGAGAAGTAAACAGCATAGCTGACATATAGATTCAGTTAACATCCACAAATGAATAAGCACGTCGCGATTCAGGGAGCAGTGCAAAGTGCCCGTGCAAAATCAGTTTTTGTGAGCTGATCGCCGTCAAAAAAGTTCAGGAGATATTTCTTAGCGACGGCTGATTTCAACAGTTTCAATATGATAGCATTTTGAAGAAAAAAGTGTCATGAATTTATTGCATTTTTGGGGAAAAAGAATCAGTTTTTATAATAAATCGTTGAAAATCCAAATCTGGATTTGAAATTTTTTATGTCATTATTATAACCTAAAGATGCTATGTGAAAGTTTGAAACAGAAAATAGTGGTTTTCATCTTGCCACTTTCTTGGTAAAGAAAACACATTTTTACTCAAATTAATCAAAATGGATTTATCACGCGTTTTGGAACCAAACTATAATATTCAGAAGTAAACAGTGTAGCTGACTGAGTGTCAGAATGTTTATTTTTAAACCACAACCTTATTGGGGCTTCTTTGACCGATACAACTCTCTAGTGTCAGAATGTTTATTTTTAAACCACAACCTTTTAAAAATGATATATTTAACGATATCTTTTGCATTTCTCATCCAAACAATGTCAAACTTGGCACTGCACTTACTCGTGCCCGTGGCGAGACACCTGTCGAGTTTGAAATCAATCGGACTAACGGTTCGAGAGATATGCGAGGAACAGACACACACACAGACAGACAGACAGACAGACAGACAGACGTTTCTGTAATTTATAGATAGATAGTTTGGTTCCAAAACGTGATAAATCCATGATAAATCCATTTTGATTCATCTATCTATAAATTACAGAAACGTCCGTCTGTCTGTCTGTCTGTCTGTCTGTCTGTCTGTCTGTCTGTCTGTCTGTCTGTCTGTCTGTGTGTCTGTCTGTCTGTGTGTGTGTGTCTGTTAACCACATATCTCTCGAACCGTTAGTCCGATGGATTTCAAATTCGACAGGTGTCTTGCCACGGGCATGAGTAAGTGCAGTGCCAAGTTTGATGTTGTTTGGATGAAAAATGCAAAATATATCGTTAAATATATCATTTTTAGAAGGTTGTGGTTTAAAAATAAACATTCTGACATTAGAGGGTTGTATCGGTCAAAGAAGCCCCAATAAGGTTGTGGTTTAAAAATAAACATTCTGACATAAACACTCAGTCAGCTACACTGTTTACTTCTGAATATTATAGTTTGGTTCCAGAACGTGATAAATCCATTTTGATTAATTTGAGTAAAAATGTGTTTTCTTTACCAAGAGAGTGGCAAGATGAAAACCACTATTTTCTGTTTCAAACTTTCACATAGCATCTTTGAGTTATAATAACATAAAAAATTCTAATCCAGATTTTGATTTTAAAAGAATTATTATTAAAACGGATTATTTTTTCCCAAAAATGCAATAAATTCATGACACTTTTTTTTTTTCAAAATGCAATTAATCCACTGAATCAATATAAAAGTTATTTTTTATCATATTGAAACTGTTGGAATCAGCCATCGCTAATAAATATCTCCTGAACTTTTTTGACGGCAATCAGCTCACAAAAACTGATTTTGCACGGGCACTTTGCACTGCTCCCTGAATCTACGCGCTTATTCATTTGTGGATGTAAACTGAATCTATAAGTCAGCTATGCTGTTTACTTCTGAATATTATATGGCTTAATACCGTGTGCTTTCTACCATGCACAAATAAAAATGTCACTAAACATTTGCTGCGCAATTGTAACAATGTGCACTCAAACACACCAAACCAACAATTACTAAAAACACACTTAAAAACTTATTTTGCACGGGCATTTTGCACTAGTTTGAGTAAAAATGTGTTTTCTTACAGAAACGTCTGTCTGTCTGTCTGTCTGTCTGTGTGTGTGTGTGTGTGTCTGTTCTTCGCATATCTCTCGAACCGTTAGTCCGATTGATTTCAAACTCGACAGGTGTCTCGCCACGGGCACGAGTAAGTGCAGTGCCAAGTTTGACATTGTTTGGATGAGAAATGCAAAAGATATCGTTAAATATATCATTTTTAAAAGGTTGTGGTTTAAATCTATCTATAAATTACAGAAACGTCTGTCTGTCTGTCTGTCTGTGTGTGTGTGTGTCTGTTCCTCGCATATCTCTCGAACCGTTAGTCCGATTGATTTCAAACTCGACAGGTGTCTCGCCACGGGCACGAGTAAGTGCAGTGCCAAGTTGTTTGGATGAGAAATGCAAAAGATATCGTTAAATATATCATTTTTAAAAGGTTGTGGTTTAAAAATAAACATTCTGACACTAGAGAGTTGTATCGGTCAAAGAAGCCCCGAGAAGGTTGTGGTTTAAAAATAAACATTCTGACATAAACACTCAGTCAGCTACACTGTTTACTTCTGAATATTAGAGTTTGGTTCCAAAACGTGATAAATCCATTTTGATTAATTTGAGTAAAAATGTGTTTTCTTTACCAAGAAAGTGGCAAGATGAAAACCACTATTTTCTGTTTCAAACTTTCACATAGCATCTTTAGGTTATAATATCATAAAAAATTCAAATCCAGATTTGGATTTTCAAAGATTTATTATAAAAACTGATTATTTTTCCCCAAAAATGCAATAAATTCATGACACTTTTTTCTTCAAAATGCTATCATATTGAAACTGTTGAAATCAGCCGTCGCTAAGAAATATCTCCTGAACTTTTTTGACGGCGATCAGCTCACAAAAACTGATTTTGCAACACTTTGCACTGCTCCCTGAATCGCGACGTGCTTATTCATTTGTGGTTGTAAACTGAATCTGTAAGTCCAACCCGTTCTCATCTCAGGGCGTCAAATAAGGCCGTTTTGTCACGTCCTTCGGCGTTTTCTGCCCACGCATATAGCACCCTTTTGCGTATAGATGACACGCACATGGCTTTCAACCAACTTCAATGTAAAACCATCCGCGATGTAATTACACGCTCAGGGCTTCACCAGTCGTCAATTCACCTCAACATTGACCGACTGCACAGACTAAAGACGTTTTCAGGAACGACTTATGTTTGCTCTATGATTAGGATTGCCTACACCTAATATAGGAGGTCATTGTTTTCCATTATTTATCTTTCGAGAGGAGATATTCGCCATTTTCAACACCCTTATCGTCTGTGAGAGACGCTCGCGGCTTAACCACCTCCAATGCAACCCACCCGCGTTTTACAGGACGCAGTTGGACTTTGCTAGCCAATCCAAGTGCGTGATATCAGACGCTTTCAGCAACAGTAGCATGCGTAGGCTACAATTTCGTTTAGTTTTAAATAAGCCTGTGGTAGCCTACTCAATTTTTAAACGTGAATGTGTGCTAGGTATCCTAACTAAAAACACGACAATATAGGTTCCATCATCCCTTAATTGCCCGCAGGAGTATATTGGCCGAATTCAACACACCCTTTATCGTGTGTGAGAGACGCTCATGGCTTTCAACCATCAATGCAACCCACGGGCGTTTTACAGGACGCAGTTGGACTCGTTAAATATGGACGCTTGGCCAGGACCCCTTGGCGTCACTTTTTAACGCACTGGGTATACCTTTGGCGTCATTTTTCAACGTGCAGGGTAGTCTGTTTGACTTCTATAGAACTCTGAACCGGAGCCTGCGGCGTTGAAATTTGACGTCTTGGTAACACCGTCCGCAACCCGTCTGCTGTGTATGGGTTGAGGCTACAATAAAATAAAAATAAAAGGAATAGACTACAATAAATGATCTATGCCAGGGCTAGTAAAATGGCGGCCCCCAGATGATATTTATCTGGCCCTCCAACTGGTTTTTGATGTTTAAAAACCCTCGCAATCTGATATCTAAGTGCCCTCTCTGCGCAAAGGTTTAGCGCGTTCGGCAACCGCATTCAGCGGTGAGTTTAACAACGCACATGGTGTGCAACCGCATTCAGCGGTGAGTTTAACAACGCACATGGTGTGCAACCGCATTCAGCGGTGAGTTTAACAACGCACATGGTGTGCAACCGCATTCAGCGGTGAGTTTAACAACGCACATGGTGTGCAACCGCATTCAGCGGTGAGTTTAACAACGCTCAACTGCAGGTAAAACGGCATTCAGAGGTTAGTTTAACCAAAACAACGCTCAACTGCAGGTAAAACTGCATTCAAAGGTGAGTTTAACAACACTCCACGGCGTGCAAGTAATTAGTTTAACCGTTTTCTTGTCATAGGTACTGGTACATAGGTACATTGCTTTAACTAGAGCATGCTGGGTAACGTATTTTTATCGGAGGTTTGTTGATGTTAATAAATATATATAATATGCTACGATTGTGTTCAATTAATATTACATTTTTTATTTTATTTTTTATTGATTAAATCCTCTAAATTAATAACGCTGACGTCACTGTATGGGGCGATCCCAAGGTCCATTGCGATTTCCCACTTGGTAAGTAGAAGAGTTAATTAATTGAGATGGGTACTATTCTTAAATTTACACATCTAAAAACTGTTGAATCAGGACAAAAAGTTGTGTTTAGAACCTTTAGATGTGTAAGGTGGCAATTTCGTATGACGGTAAATAATAGAAGGCATTATAAAAATATAGCTTGCTGCACCAAATGTGCAGGCTAGCAAAGTTAGCTAATTGAATTCAAGTTCATTTTTGTCGCATATAATCATGTATCATAGGGGAATGTAATATTTTCAGTATTACATTAGCCCACAACTATTATCCAATATTAGAAATGTTCAGATGAAGAACAGTTGCCAGATTGGTTTGTTTTACAGCCTAATTGTTTAAAATCCATGCAAAATTATATAATTAACACCCAAATAAATCTATAATTAACAATACAAATTAATTCATAACTACAACATTATTGTGGCTCATCACAATATGAAATGATAAATAATTTGTGTGTTCTTTCAGAGGCTATTTAAGGCTACTACAGTGAACAGTGCAACTGTACAATTATTTTCCATTTCTGTCCTTTGCCTTAAAATAAAAAAATTCCACTTGCCCAAGCCTTTTTTTATCACACATAGAACAACCCAAAACCAACCAAATGGCTGGGAAACTATCCAATCTGGCAACATGAAGAATACTGGTGTAAAATATAAGGTGTTCGATTCTGAATTGCTTTTTTCTCCCTCATCAGGTCCTTCAGTTTTGCCTGCTCTTTATTCTAATCCCCCACCACACATACACACACAGAAACACACACAATAAAGGCACTTTTAAGAGCCATGTCTGTCTTGTGTTTTTCTGTCAAGTATTACTGTAAGTAAGTCATGATGGCAATGGCAGAAACTGCAGAGTACCTCTGGCCTTATCTGAAACTGGCCATTGATTGCATACAGTTCAAGAGGAATGTTTCTTGCATTGTACTCCAACTCCATTAAATGTCCTTAAAATAAAATTGATTTATATATTACTGATGTTTCTAATAATTCAGTGGATTTAACTAATGTCTGATAACTGCTTTTGTTCATTTCAGGTGAGTAAACTTGAAGCTGTAGGATACAAGCCAATTTTATTTATTGGCAAGCCAGATAAAAGGGCTTCGAATAAATGGGTTGCAGATATAATAACCCATCTGCACCCCACTCCTGTCACTAAAATTCTTTTGGAGAAGATGCGGAGGGCCTATGAATTTATCTTGACAAAATGTAAGTAATGTTTTGATTTAGAAATTATGAATGTTTAAAATGTATATTTCTTTGTTAATATGTAAAGATTTTAAATGAAAGTAAACTTGTATTATAGCAACCTCCACAGCAACCGGAGAGTCAAATGGTGCAGCAGGCGGAGAGTCAAGCGGCGGCGGAGAGTCAAACCAAGGAGTCTGAGACTGTATTTGTTCTTAACCTTGTTCCTCTGTCTTCCCCACTCTCTCCAACCTCTCTCTCTTCTACTTCTTCGTCTACTTGTACAACTATTCTTCCTTCACTTTCTTCCAAACTTCCACTGCCATGCTCTAAGTCTTTGCAACAAATGAAAAGGACAAACACCTCTGCCTCTTCACACTATTCTCCCTCTGTCTCTCTTCCATCTCCGTCTGCCTCTTACATTTACACTTCTTTGTGTCAGGAAGGGCCACGTGTGAAGAACAGAAGAAAAGGTAACCTTTTGCATGGTACATCTTACCCCACACTGGTAATAAATTTGCTCCCAGTCAGAGTTGACTTCATGTAAATTTGATTAATTTGGCTAACCGGGTCATTGGTAGCCAGTTCACAGTATTTAGTTATTTAGCTGTGGCCAATGTCCAAGGCCTGTGGTTAATGTCAATCCCTGACTTAAGGTCCTTCCACACTGAGTCTGAAATTTCCGTATGCGTTTTTCCGTATTCGTCATTCGGTGGCTCTGAATTGTCAAAACACCATTCCAAATTCTTACTACTGATCCGAAAAACGCAGAAAATCGAACCCGATCCGATTTTTTTATGACGGCAGTGTGTAAACGTGATTGACAAAACATATTTATTCGTCGTATTTCAGAGTCAGTGTGCAAGGACCATTAAGCTAAGAGGACTTTGGGAAAGCCAATCCTGTACATTTTGCTTTCAAAAACAGGGACAAATTTACTTTGACATGAATGAAAAGGACTGCATATTACCTCACATGTGAAATGATAAATTTGAACTGATTCAGCTACAAAGCATGGCATCATGGCTTAATAAACTTTCCGTGTCTTTTCATCATTTCAGGTTGCCGAAAATGTAGTAGGCAGAAGGTTTTCCTCTTTGATCGAATAACTGGGGAACGGATAAATGAGGTAAAATGTGTTCTGTTAGGCTGCTTTCTTGTCTAAATGACTGATTCTGACCTTTCAAAGATAATAAAACAATATGTTATGCCCTAATCAGTGATTGCTAAAACAGTTAAAATAATTATTATTCGTGTTTTTGTGTGTAGGGGAAAGCCGAATTGAAAGTCCACTGGTTGCCATGCACTGTGTGGTAAGTCATATTTTATTTATTATTTAATTCTCAGTACTCAGAAGCAAATAGCGATGAGGTGGAGGCATTTGGAAGAGCTAGATCCGGCAGGTAGGCCCTTGTAACCTTTAGGACATGCATTCCGATGATGAAAAATTATGGAATAGTCTTCCGAGCATTCCAAAATCAGACACACTCTCTCAGTCCAGACTAAAGACAAATATCTGGACTGTCTTTAGTCTGGACTGAGAGAGTGTGTCTGAATTTGGAATGCTCGGAAGACTATTCCATAATTTTAAAGACAAATGGGCGAATGATCTACCTCCTTGTCTTTATTTAGAATATTCTATTTGTAAGATCCTGGAATTTTGTGATTAACACAATGGATTGTAGGTAATGAGGAGCTGAACCATTCAGTACTTGCTGAGTAATTAATAGAACTCTAAAATTAGCTGACAGACAGCCAATGTATGGACAATAAAATGGTCCTGATGTGATCTGGTTTTACTGTTTCTAGTAAGTTCTCTAGTGGCTAGCTCTAGCTCTGAACTATCTTATTTATTGAGCCTGCAGCAGGACATCCACTTGGTAATGCATTACAAAAGTAGCAGTGTTTCATGCACGCATAAATGAATCTTTCAGCATCTGAAACTCTTATGTGTCATAATTTAGTTGTTTCCTGTTGTACATGTGTTGGAAATGTGATTTTCCTCATCCCACTAATGACAACTTCATCCCTCAGTTTATCAGAAACATTTTGAAATCCGTAAATTGAGATACATGGCTTTCAATGTACAGGAACTGTGTGGAACATTGTGTAACTAGAGCTGCCAGACAATTGTAGTTTAGTAAAAAGTACAATAGTTTCCTGTGAGATGCAATGTTGTATAAAAATGTGTAAAATGAAAAAACACCGTAAATTGAGTGAATGTACTCAGTTGCATTCCACCACTGGGCTTAACCAGGGTTAATGCTACTTTAACAAACATAAATACATTTCAATGAACTCTCTAAATTTAACCCAACAGTGATTTTGATTTTTTTTTTCTCTGTGTTCTAATGAATTCTTTTGCACTTATGATATTTTACAGTGGCAAAACCTGGGATGACACATGGGAGCCTGCCAGTGAATTCCTGCATGTTATGCCTAATTCCCCACATCCCAACCAGCAACCTTGTCACCTGGACTCAAGCACCCTTAATTTCTTTTCTTTTCTTTTTTTTTTTTGTGAGTTTTTTTTTCTTTTCTTTTTCTTTTTCTCTTGCTTTTGTTCATTAAAGTTTTTTGCACAATACCCAGTCTCTTTTTGTGTTTATTTTCTTAATAAAAAAAAACTTTTGCATTTTCATTAACTGCACAACAGCCAGGAAGTGTGCCATGGAGATCATAAGGGAGAACATTAGTGCTGTTTGGCATAATGGCATTCCCAAAGGCATTATTTGTACTATTTTTTTAATTTATTTTTTATATAGTTTAGGTAAGTCTACTTGAACTATTTGTGTGGTATGCCAGCCATGAATACATACCACAGAATACTCCTAAAGATATAAAAATGTTGTAATCCTACAATTTCCGATATTAATTCCTTTAACATTTATAATTATAATTGTAATTACCTATTTATATTTGCCTTTTTACAAAATAATGTAAAATTAATCATGTAAATATATATATTGTTTTTATTTTGGGGGGCAAAGTGTTCTTCAAAGGGAAGAAAATAATGTATTTTCTGGTGGCAGCCTTGCATCTCCTGGGTTTTTTTGTTTTGTTTTGTTTTTTAAGAAAAGAAAAATTAAAGTCTTTAAATAGTTTGGCATATCAATACATTTGGGGAAATTAGTACAAAGTGTGAGTGCAATCATCTTTAAATGTTACAGACGCATTTTATTTGATTAAGAGATTAACTTATATCTGTTTAAAACAAATACTGCATGCTAGAATAACTATCAAGAGTAATTTTCTTTCTGTAAGATCCCTGTTACTAAGGTTGTAAGGTTACATAGCCTATCTTCAGTCAGAACTCGGAACTTTTTATTTTTATTGCAGAACTTATACATAAATGATCATGGAAATTAAGTGTTGTTGTATATCTTTCAATGAAAAATAACAACAACAAAATAAATAAATATCCTGGATTTGCGTACATCAAAAGTCGGAAGAGCCTGTAAATACCATATATGGACAAGTGTGACGTGGTTTTGACGTTTCCATGGCGCCAGCAGGACAAGCTGTGGTTGGACTAACGTTTAGGTCAGAATAAAAAGCGCTCCATATCGCAAACTATGTTTTGCTTGCGTTATGCTGTCAGTAATACTGTCAGTTAACAATAAGGTATTGCTATATTGAAAGAAATTACACGTTTACCGAGATCCTAACCCTAACCCTATAGTGTAACTACACACTTCAATGAACTACAATTTACAGCGCCCGTCCCATGGACACAATGATAGAGGCGTATGGGTAATGTAGTTTAAAAACGTTTAGTAATGGAATTAAATAAATACAATCTTTAATGAACAAAGGAACATCTAAATATGGTCATTATTCAAACCTCTTTGACATATTTGAGTGCCAGACTGAAATTTGGTATTTTACTGTGAGCACTTTTTAAAATGCTTTTTTAACACCTTTCCATGTATGCCAGACATCTCTTTCCAACATTATGTATTAAACATAGCATAAATAATTGTCCTACCAATTTTCACTTTTATACACTTATCAGACTTTGCATTTGCAGACTTTGCAGAATGTGCATTTTTTTTGCTCTTCCAGGGGTGCTACGGGACCCCTGGGGGAGGAAGGGCAGTAAAACCTACACATAATACTCTCTTCATCATGGACAACAAACTGTATTGAGTCACATTTATATCTGAACATTCTTTTGCTTTCCCGCCTTTTCTATATTTACATCATGCTTGTGTTAGGTTTTGATTATATTGCAAGACTCTGAACTCGGAATACAAAAATACAGCAATATTTTACAAATGTTGTAAAATAGACCTTTTCTGAATTGCTAAAACACTAAACCTCCCAAATTCTCAATAGCCTAATCGAATTTGTCGAGTAAATCACTCTTTCTGTAAAACATTAAACAAGTTCAGGTAGTTAAAACACTGTTTGCAAATCTCATGCACTCTTTTGGCAAAACTCTAAACACATTCTCACTCACTAAAACACATTTCACACTGACACATTTATGTTTCAAAACACTAAACACGGGCAGGCAAAAGTTAAACAACTACAACACAGTTGTCATCGTTAACACACAACTACTCAAAATTGTTCATTTATTTCTAATGATGAGACCAAACCAACTGTACATCATACAAGTCAGTTCAGAGTGCCAAAACTGACTCAAAATGTTGCACTGAATGTTACCAACAATGGATGGAAACAATATAAGAGGGAGAGGAGGAAGAAGAGTATGTGAAATAGGTGGTGAACAAAGAGGAAGAGGAGGAGGATGAGAAAGAGCAAGGTGTGAAGAATGTTGTCAAGGCTGGATCTGCTTTAGGGATTTTCCCTTTTCCTGAGATGACATTGTTATGTGGAAGAAGTCATCAGGCCGGACCGACATGAAGACATGATGCAGAATAAAATCTCTCTCACTGACCTTGATTCCTCTAGTTGCACAACTCTTCTGAGTGACTGTAACGCTTTTCATTTAGAGGTTTTTACTGTAACCTTTTTGTCTTTTGCAGTTGGGTCACAGTATAAAAAGTGCTGAATATACAGACATTCAATACTATACAATATTCAGTACAATACTATACTTGCAGTGCATACAGTATACAATTTATTCACCTTACTACTGTAAGTTGTCATTACTATACTTTTTTTACGTAATTGCAAAATTTGTTTACTTAGTTACGATATACTTTTATTTCGGTAACTGCGTGTTTCGGATTCTGCTCTTCGTTTTTCTCTGTAGTGTCTAACGAACGATCTGTAGTGTTTATAATATTGACTGATGTGTGTATGATCTGAAAGCATTGTTTGATTTGAGCACAGATAAAATGGTTTTGAGGCAATTGTTTGATTTTGCCATAAGAGTCACATGTTCTCTGAATGTGGTTTGAAAATTTGGTTTTGTGTTTAAGGTTTTGAGAATGTGAGTTTCAAGAAATGTGTTTTAGCAATCCAGAAAACTGTAACATTATACTGTTAATCAGGTCACAGCTGATAAATCTACACAATTGATAGGTGAAATGTTCTGAGTACCACAGAATCACATCAGTTGACTATGAAACCTGTACTAGATTACACAGAAAGCACATTGAATATTATGTTGGGGAGAAAATTATTCCTCATCATTATGGTGTTCTTCCTTATAATCTGCTTCTTCCATGTCTCTTAACAGATTTCAATTGTTATACAGCACCCTACAGTTCAACTAATGAAAGTTACTGTACCACACAGTGCATGCATGCATGCACACATTTCTATGTATGTGAAAGAAGAGGTAACACTTTGGTTATATTTATGGTGATAAAAAGCAGATTTTATTACATGCTTTATATTCATAGTTAAGGTCATTGTCCAGAAGTATGAAAGGTGTTACTGTCTTGTAGATTACAGTCCATCATCAGATATTTCATAGTCACTGTTGTACTCATCAGCTGAATCACTGTACAAGAAGTTGATGTCCTCTGCTCCAGACAAAACTTGCAGGTAACAGTCTCTTGCTTGCACCTTCATTTCTCTGATTTGATGCCACTTTCTGAGGATGATGCTCTGCAGACCTTTCAAACCTTCTTCACTTAGGCCACATTGCGAATCTTAAAAGAGGAACACAAGAATTTAAGACCAGCATTAGAAACTTTATAAACAGTCATCATTGTTGTGTATATTTATTAGGGCTGCCCCCTAATAGTAATCTTTGGTCGAGGCAACCCTATGTTTATGTAATTTATTACAAATACATACTTTTCATTGTCTCACTAGAAAACAAGCAGGACAGCTCTCTGAGGGTATCGGGACGAGTTGAAAGAGATTTCCAATGGTGGTCCATCTCTGCAACAAGAATCTTCTGCTCCTCCTCAAGTCTCCTTACTGACATGATGATGTCAAACGCCTTTCTCTTTGTCCTTAGATCGACAGAGTCTGGAATGCATTTATGATAAATAAATAAATAATTTGTATTAAACATCAACCTTCAAAGAATCTCTGAAATAGTATGGGGTTACAGAATGACATTTGAAGCATTGTGGGTTATGTGTCATTATGTATCAGATTTGTCAGAAGCAGTCAACAAACAGTAACAATTACAATTATTTGTGACTAAATGTATTACAAGTAATCATTTCCTCACCGTCAGCCCAATCCTTTACATCATTCTTCCAATTGGCTCGCTGTCACTGTCAATTGCGCTTTCATGGACTCTAGGTTTTGTAACTGGCTTTGCAGAGCTTTTGTGGTCTACAATAACAAACAGTGGTAAGAAACAAAAAACAAATGCTCAATGCACAGCTTCGTACACTGCTAACATGCAGTACTGAACATCTAAAATTAATTCTACTGATGTCATTACCTTTTGATATCGGCGGGTCAGTGAGATAGCCAAATTGTTGAACTTTTGCTGATTCCAGCGCATGGCCATGAGAGTCAGCATATCTGTGCATCCTGAAAAACAAAGAAAATATGATGTTACCATATTCCTCCTACGTATTATGTAAGGTGGTAACCAGTGCAGTATGTGGTCATCTTACCTGCTTTTGACATATGCTTTCTGGTTACTGCAATCCTAGATAGGAAGGCATTGCACTGTTCCACCTCCTCCCCTAGTGTTAAACCAGCACCGTCCTGATATGCTCCACTCCATTTTACCTGGTTAAGAATAATATATATATATATATATATATATAAAAAACAGATGTTTGCAGATGTTCAGTTTAGATAATACGATTCTATCCCATAGCAACACTTCCTTACCTCGCATTTAAAATCATGGGCTTTGGCATGAAATACCGAAAGGAATGGCTTCATGTTAAGAAGGTGCTGGAGCTCTGGAGCAGGACTCCGTGCCGACACACCACAAGCTCCAATCCCTCCTCGTCTACCTTGCTGGCAGATCTTTGGGAGGTCTCTCTGGCTGCTGACCACTCCCCTCCACAAACACTTCTTCCACTGAACTACAATATGGAAAATTGTTGATGAAAATAAGACTCTCCTAAACAAACTCTTCAGAAAGAGGTTATTATAGTGCTGAAGTCTAATTATCATCTAGAATTTTACATGTTTGGTTGTGTTGTGAATGTGGTCTACAAATCTTTTTACGTCTTCATCCTTGGCTATGAAGATGCCTTCAAAGATGGCCTGTTCCTCAGATCTAAAAAAAACAAAAAAACAACAATTGATGATTGACAACAATTTATAACTTAAAATCTGAGATTTCTTAGTTCACATTAAAGAGCAATGTTTTCTTATTAATACAAACACTGTGATACACAGTTTGGAGTAGCTAGCAGCATTCTTGAAATGGTAATGCTTGCAGTTTCCATCAACTGAAACTGCAAGCATATCTAGGGTGCATGCAGGACAGTTGAAGGGCTCTTCCTTGCATATGTTGTCCACCTCAAATCGCACAGCCTCCCACTCAAAAAAACTTTTCAGAAAACTGTCTGCTGAGATCTTGCTTATCAACCAACAACTCAAAGATATCAACAACACTGCAGGATAGATAAATTCAATACTCACACGACCAAAGCGGCTGATTCAGTATGCTTGGCAGGACAGTCCTGGTGCCGCCATCTTCATTTCTTCAAATGAAAAAAAAGACATCTGTGGCATAAAGTGTGGCAAATTGAAGGGTTGCAGGCCAGTAGTCACTTCTGTTTAGGGCATCGACTCAGCAGTCCAAGTGGATTGGCATGCCTCACAAATTAACTCAGGCATGGTTCGATCATGTCATCCTGGAAATATCAAAAACACATCCACTGTAATGTAAACCAGGGTTTGGGTTCTTTGTACTATTTATATATTACTTTGTATACTTCATATATTTTTAGTTTTATATCTATGTCAAACTTGTAGGGAGTCGCGTATGGATATATATTTATTTTAAAGATGCTTCTCAAACAGGACAAAATAAAGTTCTTCACATTCTTACCATTCATTGTGACCACAGCAACAATCTTTCCTGGACTAACCCTCAATAACTCTGGTGAACAACCACAGATTTTGTCAGGTATCTCCACAGGTACAAGCCGGACTGAAAAAGATCATACAGTACACTTGAATTATGTTAAGGGGGCTAAAAATAATTTTTGAAGCTGCCGAAGAGGGACCTAAAGAAAAATAAGAAAAAAAACAGAATTGAACATTTTACACCAGCATTCTCTTCATCTGTGTTGCCAGAATGGGCTAAATTGTATGTGATATTCCTTTTTAATAAACAAGAAGTGAATATTGTTAATTACATTTTAGATAGAAATTAGACACAAATTGTCAATAAATGTAAGTTTAGCTCTATTTCAAAAAAAAAAAAAAAAAAAAAAAATTCCAAACAAAGCCACAGCAGAACTTCTAATATATATATATATATTAGAAGTTCTGCTGTGGCTTTGTTTGGAATTTTTTTTTTTTTTTTTGAAAAAAAAAAAAAAAAACGTGTGAAAATTCCTGTTTATAAATATATAAATCAGTCAATAAGTTATGACACCATTGCTTGTTACATTAATTATACACATTAATTGTTTTATTTCATATTGAAAAATTGTGATGAGCCACAATTTAGTAGTTATGAATTAATTTGTATTGTTAATTATAGATTTATTTGGGTGTTAATTATATAATTTTGCGTGGATTTTAAACAATTAGGCTGTAAAACAAACCAATCTGGCAACTGTTCTTCATCTGAACATTTCTAATATTGGATAATAGTTGTGGGCTAATGTAATACTGAAAATATTACATTCCCCTATGATACATGATTATATGCGACAAAAATGAACTTGAATTCAATTAGCTAACTTTGCTAGCCTGCACATTTGGTGCAGCAAGCTATATTTTTATAATGCCTTCTATTTTTTACCGTCATACGAAATTGCCACCTTACACATCTAAAGGTTCTAAACACAACTTTTTGTCCTGATTCAACAGTTTTTAGATGTGTAAATTTAAGAATAGTACCCATCTCTATTAATTAACTCTTCTACTTACCAAGTGGGAAATCGCAATGGACCTTGGGATCGCCCCATACAGTGACGTCAGCGTTATTAATTTAGAGGATTTAATCAATAAAAAATAAAATAAAAAATGTAATATTAATTGAACAAAATCGTAGCATATTATATATATTTATTAACATCAACAAACCTCCGATAAAAATACGTTACCCAGCATGCTCTAGTTAAAGCAATGTACCTATGTACCAGTACCTATGACAAGAAAACGGTTAAACTAATTACTTGCACGCCGTGGAGTGTTGTTAAACTCACCTTTGAATGCAGTTTTACCTGCAGTTGAGCGTTGTTTTGGTTAAACTAACCTCTGAATGCCGTTTTACCTGCAGTTGAGCGTTGTTAAACTCACCGCTGAATGCGGTTGCACACCATGTGCGTTGTTAAACTCACCGCTGAATGCGGTTGCACACCATGTGCGTTGTTAAACTCACCGCTGAATGCGGTTGCCGAACGCGCTAAACCTTTGCGCAGAGAGGGCACTTAGATATCAGATTGCGAGGGTTTTTAAACATCAAAAACCAGTTGGAGGGCCAGATAAATATCATCTGGGGGCCGCCATTTTACTAGCCCTGGCATAGATCATTTATTGTAGTCTATTCCTTTTTTTTTTTTTTTTTATTGTAGCCTCAACCCATACACAGCAGACGGGTTGCGGACGGTGTTACCAAGACGTCAAATTTCAACGCCGCAGGCTCCGGTTCAGAGTTCTATAGAAGTCAAACAGACTACCCTGCACGTTGAAAAATGACGCCAAAGGTATACCCAGTGCGTTAAAAAGTGACGCCAAGGGGTCCTGGCCAAGCGTCCATATTTAACGAGTCCAACTGCGTCCTGTAAAACGCCCGTGGGTTGCATTGATGGTTGAAAGCCATGAGCGTCTCTCACACACGATAAAGGGTGTGTTGAATTCGGCCAATATACTCCTGCGGGCAATTAAGGGATGATGGAACCTATATTGTCGTGTTTTAGTTAGGATACCTAGCACACATTCACGTTTAAAAATTGAGTAGGCTACCACAGGCTTATTTAAAACTAAACGAAATTGTAGCCTACGCATGCTACTGTTGCTGAAAGCGTCTGATATCACGCACTTGGATTGGCTAGCAAAGTCCAACTGCGTCCTGTAAAACGCGGGTGGGTTGCATTGGAGGTGGTTAAGCCGCGAGCGTCTCTCACAGACGATAAGGGTGTTGAAAATGGCGAATATCTCCTCTCGAAAGATAAATAATGGAAAACAATGACCTCCTATATTAGGTGTAGGCAATCCTAATCATAGCGCAAACATAAGTCGTTGCTGAAAACGTCTTTAGTCTGTGCAGTCGATCAATGTTGAGGTGAATTGACGACTGGTGAAGCCCTGAGCGTGTAATTACATCGCGGATGGTTTTACATTGAAGTTGGTTGAAAGCCATGTGCGTGTCATCTATACGCAAAAGGGTGCTATATGCGTGGGCAGAAAACGCCGAAGGACGTGACAAAACGGCCTTATTTGACGCCCTGAGATGAGAACGGGTTGGTAAGTCAGCTATGCTGTTTACTTCTGAATATTATATTCTGGTGCGCTTAACGTTATCGCTACTGTGTAATAGTAGCCTATGCTATTCACCAACTAAACATATCCTATTCAATGCGTTCACAGTCTCTTTCACGGGCATCATTTGTAGTTGCCTTTTCACAAACTGTTTGCTCAAGCATAGTGTTTTCTCGGAGTTCACTGTATGCTTTCTACCATCCACAAATAAAAATGTCACTGAACTTTTGCTGTGTAATTGTAACAATGAGCACTCAAACACACCAAACCAACAATTACTAAAAACACACACAAAAACTGATTTTGCACTAGTAATACTAATTCTACATCATTCGGACAGCCATTAATTCAGAACCCTAATCAGCTTAACTTAACAATTGACCAGAAGAATGGTGGGACTTATTGTTGCTACAATCATGGTAGAAAAAAACAATATATGGTGATGTTAACATCAGTGCGGTGAGTGTCTGATAATTTAAGAAACAGTTGCTTAGTTAAGAAATGATTTGTGTTATATATATTTATGTATGTTTGGCCACGCTTTGAGACTATATACTTTTTGCAAACTGTACAAAAACAGAAAGAAACAAGATGTAAAATGTCAATTACAGACATTCAAAAGCTAAAACTGATCACTATAGTGGGTTTTCTGTATTTGTTTTAAATGGCTCATGATGATGCATTTACTTTTAACCCAGTTGACCTCTAGAATTTACTTTTGTGCAATTTTATCTGCAGGTTTCACCAAAGTGTGGAACTTTGTTTAACAGCCTCAAGCTTTAATGAATATGCATCTCTCGGTGCAATAGTCAGATGTGATTCTGTTGTAATAGTTTAAGTGTAACTTTGTTACTCATACTTTGTGTAATTCGTAGATAGAGGGAAAGTTGCACTAAACAAAGTATCAATTTAGTCAAATAGAAAGACTATCACTTAAATTCTTCATTGTCATTTATTCCTATAAACACTGAATGTTGACGGCTCTCAAAGAAACGTCTTCACCTAAAACACATACAAAATGTGAACCAGTGTCGTCTGTTATCTGAACAAGATGACTCTAGCGCAGTAATAAAACCATAATTTGGAAACTTTTGTGTATTTATTATAATAATTCCTGTATATATATAATTCCTGTATAAAGATTATGTTTTAAAGTTAGTTCATAGGGTGTGGAACTTTGCATCACTACGGTGTGTAAAAATACACCCAAAGATTTAAGCACAACTACTTACACACATACTAAGCAGGAGAATATCTTACTGTATATTGTAGATTGTGAACATTCCATTATATATTTATTTGGGGGGTTTACAATTACAGTGCAATGACTTCCATAATATTTTATTTTGGTAAAGCTATGTCTGGATCAGCCAACACAAAGTTTTGCGTTGTGAGTGAGACCTCGCAAAGATTACACCGGTATTAGCTTTCTCGAACATTGCATGGTTGCACTACGTCTGAAACAATGCCGAAAACTGTCAACAAAATCATCTGTTATCATGGTTTAGTTGATTTTAAAAACACTGCTTTTTCTTAAAAACGTTGTGTTAGACATATTGGGTAGCATGATTATCTTGTTTAATCGTGTATTAAGTCCATATTTATCAGGTTGATATTTGTAGAAATAAGCAAAATACATTTATAAAACAAAAAGAACGAGTTAATGGCCTTGTGTCAGAACACAACAGGTATGTTTGGTTTTTAACTTTTTATTCTGACTTTAAAGCTAGTGTAACGAGTTATAAGTACAATCCAAGCTTAATGTATTGTTGTTGTTTTTTTCACTAAAATCCTTATTATTTTATTACTGATTTATCCACAGATGGTGAGAAGTCCATGTTGGGCGTGACTGTTAATAAACATCCCCATTTTGATGAACCTCAGTAACGGTGTCCTGGTCCTTCTTATACACAACGCAGAGAGAGTATCGTAACAGTGGTCAGCTGCAGACCGGTTACACTAGATTATCCTTTGAAAAGTGTAATACAGTATTTGATTTTTACACATGTAGTGTTTTCGCCAACTGACCTACCCCTGAAGTTATGACTTCTGAAAGCCTCTCATGTGCAGATTCGCTCGGTTGAAAAAATGGTATTTTATTAAGTCAAGTCAAGTCAAGTATATTTGTATAGCGCTTTTCACAATACAGATTGTATCAAAGCAGCTTCACAGTATTAAATTAAAATAATACAACAAGGTTTGTTTCTAGTGGAATTTATTGATTGATAAAATCAAATTAAATATCCCCAGAATATCCCCAACTGAGCAAGCCAAAGGCAACAGTGGCAAGGAACCGAAAAACTCCATTAAGTGACCTAATGGTGTCCTAAAACTCCATCAGGTGACCCAATGGAGAAAAAAAAAAACCTTGGGAGAACCCAGGCTCAGTCGGGGGCCAGTTCTCCTCTGGCGTTTATTAACTATTAGCTATTAGCATGGTGTTTATTATCCTATTAGCTAAAATCATTGTCTTTATTCATAAATATGTCCTCATTGGTGTAAAATGACCTCTGCCAATGATCTGACTTATCCTTGTAAGCGAAACATTTCTTATCTTTATTTACATGGGGCGGGTAAGTCCATGGAAGCTTCCATGTTGTTCCGCCATCTTGAAAAACTATAATGGCAGAGAGGGACAAAAAGCACTAGCCTACCTCAACACGTTTCATCAACGCGTGTTCGTTCAGAGCCGGCTGACTGAGACCGGCTGAAGCGGACACAGAGATCATTGAGATGCGCTTGTCACTGCCCCGGCACATTTGAAAGGCTGCACTGCGCGGGACAATATAATGCAGGATCATACTTATGCCGAGCCACAGGAGAAGGAATCCTCGTGGCCAAAAAGCAAAAAATGTATTTATCGGGATGTAAATAAATATCGGGATAGCTTTTCCCAGGTGGAAAGAGCTAATGAAGAAGAAAGACTGTGAAAGGGAAGTTGCCTGCTTTCTTCTCGACAGGTAAGTCAAAGTTACGGTCTAAATGACAAGCTTTTTTTCATTGCTTGGTTGTGTAAAATATTTTTTAGGCAGCATAACAGTAGAACATGTATAGTTAAACTCGATGAAGTGCAATTGGAAGACATGTTGTCATAGCTTCTTGGCACATAATGGTTACCGTAGTTGCAATACGCATTTGAAAAGCGAGGCGCTAGAGAGCGCTATTCGTTAAAATGCAAAATACAATTTCACCGCTAGATGGGAGAAATCTTTAACAAAAAAGTCTCCAAAATCAAGGAGGTCAAAGGGCATGCTTCCTGCTATAGTATCATCAGCTCTCCCCAAAGTCTGTTCATGCGGCCACCAGACAGATTTTAAACACCGGATTTAAACTTCTACATATATTTTGAAACATCTGTGTATTATTTGGCAAATATTGCATTTATTTCACTTCAGCTGCGGTAAAGTATGCAAACACCACGTGAGCGGTCACTACGGGAACCAGAAAGTGTCCGACTTCAAGTCTCCGTTTGCAGCTCCTCCCCGCCTGCGCGCGGCTACTCTCCCCGATCGGTTACATCCAGCCGCAGCCGATGTCGAACACACCTATTCTGTGACAGCAGCGCGCGCTTTAAAGTTAGGTGGATTCTGATTGTTTGTCATATTGTTTCTTATATCGTTCATCATCTGGAAAAAGCGCTATATGTCGTTCCTCTGTGTCGTTAACTGTTAGCTGTGGTGTGGACTCCGCTATTCTCGTCGAGTAAGAGCTATTTTAGACCTGTTTGTTATCGTCACATATTTCTTCACCTTTAGTAATCTCAAATGAATGTTTTCAGTTTCATAAGAAAATGAATGTGAGTGAGTGTTATTTGTCATATCTATACGTCATTCCACATTCGAAAGCTGTTATTCTTTGAGGAACACGAAGGAATCATTTTAAAGAATGTCAACCATTTGAAACAGGATTAGGCCTATTCTAGTTAACTACAACTAAACATAACAAACGTTTACTTCACTTGAAATAAAATACATGTTAACTGAAATAAACTAAAATATTAAAAACGTAAAACTTATTTTATTTCAGCTAGTCATCAAGGCTACATTTCTCTTTTTTTTTTCTTTTTTTTTTTTTGGTTTAACCTGATGATTAATAAACTCTAAAACAACACAACCTAGACATATTTACAAAAAATTATAATAAAAAGGATAAAAGCGTACAACAAAATTACTAAAACTTTTAACTAGCCTATAAAAAAAATAAAAAAAAATAATAATTAGAAATTTTAATGAAACTATAATAGTATCTCTATGATACTTAAAACACTGATTTGAAAGCTGCATAATAATTTTGCATGAATGATTTGATTTTGAGTTAATACCAAGTTGATTTTTCTTCCTTTTCGAGCTAGACGGCCTTTAGTCACTATGAACAGCTTTAAGGAAAACTCTCCTTTTGTGTAACCCAGAATAAAATAGTGGCATATGGAAAAACATGATGGCGGGTAAATGATGATATTTTATTTTGGGGTGAATTATTTCTTTAACAAATTGTTTTCACAGACACTGATAGAGATGGTTATGCTTAGGAAACACACATGCCATAAAATCACTGTACCTGCAAGTGTGCCGAACTCCATCCACATGACAAGCCAACAATGCACACACAACGCATGAAATGCTCTGAAACAAAGGATTTTAGCTGCTTAAAGCGGATGAAATGACAAACCGACTCATGCCATCATAAAGGGCAGTCTGTGAACTTTACGGTGATATTTTGTGCTGTTTTTACACAGGCACTGATGTCCAGAAGTTCACGCTGAGTTCACATCCAGGCCCACTGGAGACACACAGAGGAGATGATCAGCACCTCTATCTGACCCAAAGCACATGAAGCTGCTATCAAAACCATAATCAAAACCTTTCGTTTGAGGAACAAATCTTCCTGGTGGAATGTGATCACACAATGACACAGCAGAACTGTCAGAGCCGTCATGTAAAACATGCGTTTGAGTACTTTTCCACTGGCACGCAACCAGAACCTGAAAGCCACAAAGACATTACTTCATGCACGTCTGCAATGATCAGCCTTAAAACTGTGAAAGTAGTACACAGAATCATAGAATAAAGTGTGGATGATCTAAAAGAGTTTTGTTTTGTGAAGATTTGTGTGATCACGTTAAGGTGACTAATCCGAGCTGTTGTTTGTTTAGATTTACTTCAAAGTATGACATTAGAATGGCATAATCTCAATCATACATTGGTTAAATACAGAAACTATTTAAATATTTATATATCCCAATGCAATTCATTAGATGATCAAACAAATGAGGACTAACAAATGAGCAATAATCTCCACCTGCATTTGAACCTTTATTGGCAAAGGATGTTGTGTGGGAAACATATCTAATCATATTTAACTATTAGATATCAGATAATCACAGCACGGTTTCAGACTATTGTCAAACGGCTCCAGACTTCTCTGATATCCGATACTTGCGTCATAACTCGTGATCATGTTCCTCAACTGTAGGTTCATTGTTCTCTCACCAGATTTGACATGGTGCGATGGGGGTGTGCGTGATGCTGAACCAGGATCATTTCTGCATAATTAAATATATTTAAGCAATTTAATAACTGATCCAACTGAAAATAAAGTAGATGCAAAAGTATTTGGACACTTAAGTCATTGACTCAAAATGTGGGAATATCAAGACAAAAATGTCCTTTATTTTAAAGAAGCACAAGCACGTTTTCAAGGAAAACTCTCATATAATAATTTTGTAATTTTATATATATTGTACAGAATTTTTTGTTTTATATTTTGAGATCTTACAAAAAAAAAAATATTTATTACAATTTTTGTGTGCTATATTTCTTTTAAAAATACCACTTGTTTTGAATGCATATGTGTGTGTGTATATATATATATATATATATATATATACACACATATGAGAACTTGTGTGATTAGTATGCGAGTATCCTAGCAAACACAGTAGGTTATGTTTTGTCTTAAGTGAACGTAAAGAGTTGAGAAAGTAAACGCATGTGTACAGTATCAGTATATTAGATCCGTGCATTCGCTCTTAAAGTGACAGCAGCCTAATATTCCTGCTGCTGTCTGTGTTTTTCATTTTAACCAAACAACAAAAGACAAGAAAATCACTCACTGCTCTTGACTGAATAGCTTTTGTAACTTTAATATTGATTAATCTTTATTTAATTTCTGTACCTGAAAACTACTGTTAGATACCTAAAAAACCTGAAAAGCACTGTTTATTTCATTTGTATCTTTGCTCTATTGTTTTTATTTAACTTGTAGTTAGATTATTTGTTCTTATTTTAGAAGTGTCATGGGTTAATTTCTTTTTTCAATTCAAATTATTGCACAGCACACCAAAACTGAGTGATGCTACCAAAATAAACTTAATGTAAATCCATTAAAATTAAGTATATTCAATTTGTTTTTGTTTTTCATATATAGAACATTTTAGATGGGATAATTTTATGGATTTATTTGTAATTCATTAATTTTTTTTTATTCTTTTTTTTTTTTTTAACAGACAGACATACAGGCCAAAATAGTGCAGTAACGAACAATCTAGTAATTCCAGAATTCCAGAAGTGAAATAAAAGTGTGTAAATGTATAGGGGTGTGAGTGTGTGTGTGTGTGCGTGTGTGTGTGTGTGTGTGTGTATATATGCATAAGCAAAGTAACCATTTATTATTTATTACCATCTTCATTACCATCACCACCACCACTCCTCACTACCATCATACTGCCAACATTGTATTAGTCAATTTTTATTTTTATTTCTATCTTTTCTCCTATGTAACAATTACCATTGTCAGCACTCTCTATAGATAAATAAATTTTTAGATAGTAAGATAATAATAGAAGATAATATAATAAGATAATATAAGATAACCCTCCCCCCCACATCTCTTCAGTCCCTATTTTCTCCTATACAAATTTTTTTCTTTTCTTTTTTTTTTCTTTGTATGTTATGTGTAGTGTCTAAGGTGCATTAAAAGGGGTACAGTGTGAGAGTGTCTCAACTTGGGACAGAGATGCTGTCCTATGGAAACCACTTCTCGCCTGTCTTGCCTGCCTGAGTGTTTATGAGGTTTTTCAATGTATATATATATATATATACACTCACCTAAAGGATTATTAGGAACTGTTCAATTTCTCATTAATGCAATTGTCTAATCAACCAATCACATGGCAGTTGCTTCAATGCATGTAGGGGTGTGGTCCTGGTCAAGACAATCTCCTGAACTCCAAACTGAATGTCAGAATGGGAAAGAAAGGTGATTTAAGCAATTTTGAGCGTGGCATGGTTGTTGGTGCCAGACGGGCCGGTCTGAGTATTTCACAATCTGCTCAGTTACTGGGATTTTCACGCACAACCATTTCTAGGGTTTACAAAGAATGGTGTGAAAAGGGAAAAACATCCAGTATGCGGCAGTCCTGTGGGTGAAAATGCCTTGTTGATGCTAGAGGTCAGAGGAGAATGGGCCGACTGATTCAAGCTGATAGAAGAGCAACTTTGACTGAAATAACCACTCGTTACAACCGAGGTATGCAGCAAAGCATTTGTGAAGCCACAACACGCACAACCTTGAGGCGGATGGGCTACAACAGCAGAAGACCCCACCGGGTACCACTCATCTCCACTACAAATAGGAAAAAGAGGCTACAATTTGCACAAGCTCACCAAAATTGGACAGTTGAAGACTGGAAAAATGTTGCCTGGTCTGATGAGTCTCGATTTCTGTTGAGACATTCAGATGGTAGAGTCAGAATTTGGCGTAAACAGAATGAGAACATGGATCCATCATGCCTTGTTACCACTGTGCAGGCTGGTGGTGGTGGTGTAATGGTGTGGGGGATGTTTTCTTGGCACACTTTAGGCCCCTTAGTGCCAATTGGGCATCGTTTAAATGCCACGGCCTATCTGAGCATTGTTTCTGACCATGTCCATCCCTTTATGACCACCATGTACCCATCCTCTGATGGCTACTTCCAGCAGGATAATGCACCGTCACAAAGCTTGAATCATTTCAAATTGGTTTCTTGAACATGACAATGAGTTCACTGTACTAAAATGGCCCCCACAGTCACCAGATCTCAACCCAATAGAGCATCTTTGGGATGTGGTGGAACGGGAGCTTCGTGCCCTGGATGTGCATCCCACAAATCTCCATCAACTGCAAGATGCTATCCTATCAATATGGGCCAACATTTCTAAAGAATGCTTTCAGCACCTTGTTGAATCAATGCCACATAGAATTAAGGCAGTTCTGAAGGCGAAAGGGGGTCAAACACAGTATGGTATGGTGTTTTTTTTTCTCTCTTCTTTTTCCCTTTTTTCCTTCTATTCTACGTTGTGGTGCATTAAAAACACATGAAAGATTAGGGGGGAATTGGAAATAATCAATTGATTTAACCATAGCAGTAGTGATAACAATGAACACCAGGTTAGTAGTTCCAAAACAGCAATAATAATAATAATAATAATAATAATAATAATAGTAATAATAATGATGATGATGATGATGGCAATGGTGATAACAATGATGAGAGCAACGACAATAACAACAGCAATTACAACAATAATAAAAATAATAATAGTAATCATAACAATAACAGTAATGAAAAAAAAAAGAAAAAAAAAGACAATGATGACAAAAATAACAAAAATGCAGTAATATCCGTGGGTTGATTAAAAGGTGGGAGAAGTTGGAGTTGAGAGGAGAGAAGGGATTCATAGTTGTAAGAGGTCAGAAAGTGTTGGATGGCAGAGGTCAGTTTTATTCATTTTTAATTTGGATTCAATTTTATGAATTAAACAGCTCATAAACATACTTTATACATTGAAATAACCCATTAAACATGAATGTATTATGCAATCAATTAAGACATTTCTCCTTATATAGAACCTTTTTGGCATGAAGGGTTCTTTAAAATTGAGTCAAGAACCCAAGAGTTCTATTTAGAATCCAATTGAGCTGAAATTGTTTTTTAAGATTGAAGGTTGAAATATAGGGTATTAGGGTTAGTGATGATAAACATTAATTATACACTGGAGGTTTATATATAATGGTAACAGCTCTGATACTCTGGACCTGAATAATTAAAATAAGATATTTTGGGTTCAATGATAACCTTTTCAAATTAAAAAGTAAAATAAAAAATATTGAAATTGCTTATTTATTTGCAGGGCCGCTGGTCAAAGGCTGAAGCAACATGTGTGTATAAAGCACAACAAAGACCTCATAATCACATGGTCACAGTTTAAAATTAGTTGAAAGTGTAATGTTACATAACACACCAGATTTCAAAATGATGAAGCAATACATGTCATTTGTCTTTGGAATCCAAGTAATGTAATGTTTTTTCAACAGGTTAAGTGAGTTTTCAAAGCAGTGAGCTCATCGTGTCAGTTTAGTATAAAAATCCCCACACTCATGCATTCAGTACACAGCGGGCGGTGGAAACAAACACCAGACTGAAGCAAGAGTGAAGACTAGATCTACATCTGCATCTACAACAGACAATAGGCTCTCTGGTAAAAATCACTTCTGAACTCTCTTTACGATAAAATGCTTTACCAGTAAATATTGCTCTCATTTATCTGATAGGCTATACAAATGCTTCATGTTTTATAACTATGTTAAAATATGCAACAGTAATAATAAGCCATTTGGTTGCAGAAGATCTAATGCAAAGTGTTTAGTTGCATGAGTGTTCCTCTAGTCTAGACCAACCAGTTGCTTTGCTAAAGAGCAGAATTATTAAAAAAACAATGTTTAAATAGCCCGATGGGCTTGACCAAGCAAGCTTGAAACATTGTCAGAAAAATATGTACAAAATTGTACCCTTAGGTTGTCACTGGGGCATATCCTCAAAAAGGTACATCTTTTTACCTTATCTACCCCTAAATTATACAGTGTGCATTATGTCTTAAAGTAATACTAATATGTACTATTAAGGTACTACTATGAACGTTTAGGGGTAAATAAGGTACAAAGATGTACCTTTTTGAGGATACTGCCCCAGTGACAACCTAAGGGTAACATTTTTGCACATTTTTTCTGAACCCAGAAGGTTGCTAATTATTGATTGTTAGGTTCCTTCATTGCAAGCATTTGATTGACACAGTTTGAAGAGAATAGACTGAGTTAAACTGCAGATTAGGATTGTTTCTTTGGACTCATTCATTGTCTCTGTTTAACCTCCAGATATCAGAGATGAAGAGCGTTCTCCCAGTGAAGATGTTGGCGGCGTTGGCTCTGGTTCTGCTGGTGTCCAGTGCGACTGAGGGACGGATTCTCAGTAAATGTGAGCTGAAGGCTCAACTCGAGGCGGCTCAGATTAAGGTGATTAGAGCCATGGGAGACAATATTACCGTGGATGATCTTATCGCTAGACGTGAGTAACAGATTCCCTTCTCTATCCATATTTATGTCGCATGATGTGCAGATAAAATGTTGATCAGCCTCACACCCTTTATTCCTTTCGTTCTGTGGCAGTTGTCTGCAAGGCCAATGCCTCGGGCTTCAACACCAGCTTTGTCAAAGCTATCGGCGCCAGGCCTAAGATGATCAAGCCTCGGCAGCTGTATGGCATGTTTCAGCTCAGTGATCAGCTGGCCTGTGATTCTGGCATGATGCCGTCGCTCAATGTCTGCAACATGAGCTGCTCTGGTGAGAAAATGCCACACCAATTATAACATTGTATCTTAAACAATGTTTTGTGAATTTCTGGACTCAAAAACTGCCAGATTCCTATGGCTCTCTAAGCACTCACAGTGAACCAGTTTGAAGAAGGTTTTGACTCTTTTCTGTTTCCTCCCATAGCTTTGATTGACGATGACATCACAGATGACATCGCCTGCCTGAAGACCATGATTGGCAGCATGTAAGTACACAGACTATTGACACTGCATTGAATGATAGATGTCATTTCATACGCTGAAAAAACTTTTTGTGTAGGATTCACTTTGAAACTCATTTCACTCAGAAATTGCTCAATTTCACACATAATTAGAAAGAAATGGCAACTAACACATTCTGAAGTAGAAAGACTGAAATGGTATTTCTGTTTGATTTACAACTACAAATAAAAAGCATTTTTGACAGTGTAGTTACTGGATGGCATTTGGGCAAAAGCGCATGCGAAGGGAAAGTTAAGTCTATAAAAATGTGCACAATATATAAACATTCAATAGAAGTATTATTACATTCATAAAAAAATGTCAGTAAACCTAAACCCAAAAACTCCTCTGATATCACTCTTACACTTGCAGCATAATTTGAAAATAATCAAATTTATGATCCTTTATATGCAAAAAGAAGTCTACAGAACTCTCTTATTTTCACAATAGTGTGTGAGATTATATTTGCATATTTATATTATTTATAATTTTGCAATCATATAAACCCAGTGCTGTTAAAATTTGTCACATTTAAATTTGGAAATATATAGAAATAAGTGTGTTTATATATATATATATAAATATATTATATATACTGTATAATATACACACACACACACACACATATAGATAGATAGATAGATACTGTAGATATATTTATTTATTTATAATTATTTACCTCAAATATAAAGACTTAAGAAGTAAAATCCGGCCTGAACATTCAAAGTGTGACTGTTTTTTTGTGCGTTACAGGTTGAACACTATTTTGGTGAAGGACTGTGACTCTGTGGTTCCCTCTCGTTATTTCGCTGAGTGTCTGACTGCAAAAAATACTAAAGTGTGTGTTGGTGTCAGTTGGTGAAACAACAGTGTGATTTTACTCTTCTGACCTGCTGTAAAACTGTATATTTGTACCAGGGATTTACAGAATCAATATATGAATCTATATACTACCGTTATCTAACAATAGCACTTCTGATCAGCTGCATGATTTCTGTCAATCTAAAAACACAACAGTCTGATGTGCCCATGGCAACTGCTTTGATTGAATGGTAATGAAGTCACTATGATGGTGGTGGGACCTGTCTGAGTTTAAACATATCAAGGCTCTGAACAGAGGGTGCTTGTGCATGAATAAACTTTATATCAATGCTGTAATACTGTAAATGTTTGGTGGCGTTTTAAATTTCTGTCAACAATTGAAATAAAACTGTCCCCCTTCCTTGAATCACACTGTGCTGATGCTGAGTGCGGTTATGATAAAGACAATAAAGAGCTTTTAAAAATGATGGGCGCGAAGTTGTTTATTGCAAACACTGTGATAGTGTGCTGAAGTACAACATGACGACAAGCACTATGATCATCCGTCACTGTCCATCAGTCTGTCTCACCCCAGTCAAAAAGCCACTTAATTATAATAGGGGACATTTTTAGTCATATATAAATTGGAAATATACTTAATGTACTTAAACACAGAACATCAGACATCTTCACTGATTAACCTAATAAAGTTAACCTGAGATAGCAGTATACAACTATTTTCACCACGAAAACACTCTGGTTCTCTTTGGACATTTTTTGCCATTTTTTGCAACTTATTTTTATTAAATTCTTCTTTTTTTTTTTTTTACTTCATCGGAATGGAACGAAACTTGGAAATGTTTTGGCACTTGCTGTGTAAAAAAAAACAAAAACCTTGAACATATTCCATAAAAAAATAGTCACACTTGCATTGCCAATAATGACTGCATAGGAAATGAATTGTCACGTTGTCAAGAACGTAAAGAGGGCCCAAAAGCAGATCAGTAATGTTTATTCAGATAATATAAGATACCGATAATTCTTTATATTTGAAAGCCGATAACAGATATATTGGCTCATTTGGCTGATAAATCTAAATGTTTAGTCTCACCATTAAAAGCAATGTACACAATTATAATGTTCTCATTATGATTTTATGTAGCTAATATGACAGACTTGCGCGGCACATGTTGCACTTTACTGTTTTTTCCTTTTTTGAAGTGTCATATTTCAAGCAATTCAAAACCCTCATGTTGAACAGTGCGAATCTGAAGTGTCTCAGCTGAAGAAAATAGAACATTTTTTATCAGCTTTTATATATCAGCCAAATTTTCTTATCAGGCTGATAAGGTTAACATTTGTGTGATTTGTCCTGCGCTTCTGCTGTGTGGGAAGCAGCTCCGCTTACAGACGCTCATACGAGGTCTTTCACACTCAACCCAAAATTCTTACATTATTGTAAACTATGTTTTGAATTGATTGTAATCATAATTATTTTTGATTCAATTGAAACTTTTGATTGCCATGAATATAGCCATTGCTGCTGATTTGGCTTTTAATCATAAACAAATAAATTCACATTCAACCGCTTCCCCAAAATCACTGTTTATGTATCAGGCATTAAAGGGGTGGTATAATGCCCTTTTCACAAGATGTAAAATAAGTCTTTGATGTCCGCAGAGAGTGTATGTGAAGGTTTAGCTCAAAATACCCCATAGATATTTTTATACAGCATATTCAAATTGTCACCTTTTGAGGGTGTCGTAGATTTTTTCCTAAACCTAACTAAGTCCTGTCTCATCTGACCTAAGTTTACCGGGGACATCTCCAATCGACGCTCTCCCTGGGCCGTCTCCAATCGACGATCCCTAACGTCTCCAATCGATGCTTAATAAATACCTGGACCGTCTCCAATCGACGATCCTTAACGTCTCCAATCGACGCTTAATATATAGTCTACCTAACTAACTTGCTTCCCTAACTAGCTTTCTTCCTGCGCAGGAATAATTGACAAACAGACCTCAGCAAATGTCCTTTAAATGCTTTAATCACGGCCGGGAGATCTTCCCGAGCAGTTCTCAGGGAATCTCCCCCAAGAAGAAGCAAGGCCGGAGGATCTCAGACAAATTCCATTGAGAATCCCACCAGCTAAATGAATACAACAGTTTTTATAGAATAAGGGGGTATGGCAAAAATGTCATGCTGCAAAAACACAGGACAGGACATTTTAGCACATTGTGTTTTAAAGTGTTATCATGTTAGGCCTGAAAAAGGAAGTAAGGTTAGATGTTAGAAACATGGTTAGTTTAATATACAGTTTACTATTTTATCTATTAAAAATCCACCACAAGGGTGAGCAAAAACGCACAGTTTTTTGTGTCTGTCGGGGTTTATGTAAATATTAGGGTTTGTGATGTCACTAACCCGGAAGGAATGTGGTGTAGTCCCTACCAGCCGTTTGTTGTAGTCCTTAAAAAACAATTTCTTTAAAAGAAAATATCTCCTTTTGCTTTAAACTTTGAGCGTTGAAACTTGATGTTGTTTATGCTCAAACAGCAACATTACACACTAACTAAAGTTAGAAAAGTTAAATCATAATCAGCCACCCCTTTAATGAGCATTTCTGTTTGTAGGACATGCACAAGGAGCTTCTCGCCTTCGTCAGTGAGGAAAACAGCCCGCAGTCCCACGATGCCTCTGGTGAGGGCAAGACTGACGACCCGCCCAGTAAACGCATGAGAGTGGATGAGGATTGCGTTACGCCCGCCGAGCCGGACTCAGACATCTGTCCCGTCTGTTTGGGAGTCCTGCAGGACTTCTGTCATCCCACGTTTGCTAAACAGGTGTGTCTTTTTATCATTTTGGTAATATCTACAAAGAATCCCATCACACAGAACGTTTCCAATAAAAATACAATAATACAAAAAAACCTCAAATGTCTCATATGCATATATACAGTAGTGATGTCTGGAGGGGATATTTGTTTTTAATGGCTCTACAAGTTCAATTAAACAATAAAAAATATAAGGTAAATATTTGATGTTTTTTTAAACATGTTAAATATGAGGGAAGAACAAAACACTAAACTTAATGTATTTATCTGACAAAATTATTTTGCAAATAATTTTATTATTATACAGCTACAGGTTTTATTTTACTGTGCAAAGAAATGCGTAGAAAAACAAAATGATTACAGAAAAAAAAAACATACATTGACTCACCACAACATAATCAGTTATTGATATTTTGTTGGTTCTCTCTTGTTTTTGCATGTGTTCATCATTTCTTTGTATGACAGCCTGGCCAATGTTACAGTACAGGCCGAAAGTTTGGAAACATTACTATTTTTAATGTTTTTGAAAAAAGTTTCTTCTGCTCATCAAGCCTGCATTTATTTGATCAAAAATACTGTTTTTTTTTTTAATATTGTGATATATTATTACAATTTAAAATAATTGGTTTTCAAATTATTATACTTTAAATTATCATTTATTTCTGTGATGCAAAGCTGAATTTTCAGCATCATTACTCCAGTCTATCACATGATCCTTTAGAAATCATTCTAATATTCTGATTTATTATGAGTGTTGGAAACAGTTCTGCTGCCTAATATATTTGATGAATAAAGGGTTAAAAAGAAATGAAGCTAGCGCAAGTTCTGCCAGGAAGACTCAATCGTTTGCGTCATTAATTACCTCCTCATCTATCCAATTATATCACTTACTGTAGCTTAAAAGGGCAGCGCTTACACATGTCTGAGTTCGCAGATGCTGTCACTCCAGTAACTCAACTGCTAGCGACAGTAGCCGACCAAACATGTCTCAGGATAACCAATCCATTTGTGACTACTCAGATTCAGACGATTTCGTTCAGCCATCCCCTTCTGCTACACGCCAGAGTACCCGAATTCAATGCCGCACCTCTTCGTGGGCGAGCTGCTCTTCTGAACTCATATTAAACGCTCTCGAGGACGCCGGCATCCCTGCTAGCGAAGGAATTTCTAGAGAAGATCTTCTGCTCTTGGCCCAGAACACACTGGGCAATCCTCCTGCATCTACTTCTCCACATCCAGACGCCGCCACAACCTCTGCTCAACCGAAAAAAGCCAGCAGAAAAAGATCTGCAAAATCTACACCTCGTTCAGCTAAAAGGACATCATTACCGGATCAAGAGATATCTCCTTCTCAAATCGCCGACCCACCCGATACTAATCTGCTGCTCCTTTCCGCAGTTCAAAACCTATCCCAAACGGTCAAAGGATTACAGTCCAAGATGACAGATTTTGAAAACTCTCTCTTCAACCCTGACAGCAGCCCAGATCCCGCTACAACTCGGCCCTCTTTCTCCGGTAATATTTCAGCAAGCTTACCTTCTACATCGACCTCTCTGCCCGCTCCTCTTCTCAGGATCCAGCCGTCATTCCAAAACGTCTCAGCTTCACCGGCTTCTCCCAGTTTTAATCTCTCCTCATCTACACCAGCTCAAGCTTTCGGTAGGCGTTTCGTTCCTCCCGCCGCCGCTACAGTCTCTCCACATCTCAGGTCAAATATTATCCAAGGTAAGGACATCAACCTGGCTTCTTTACTTCTCCCTTCGCCTGCTGCCGACAGGAAAATGGTGGAATGCGGTGACGTGGCAGTGCTCCTTAAAACTTCCGATCCACGCTTGCAACGCAATCTTTCGTTCGGAGAGTTCGTAATTGCTTTCAGCATTTACAGGGACACTCTATGCCAAGTTTTTCCAGATAGGAGGGAAGAGTTAGACCTCTATCTATCCATGATGGCAGACTTTAATCAAAGGTACGGGGGCACCTTATTCTATGAGTATCATAAATCCTTTTCCGCTAAATCCGCGTCTTGCATTACACTCTACAATTCAAGACTCGACTGGTCCATCACGGATACTGAATTGCTAGTTCGCCATTTCGGCGGTCAAAGAAGTTTGTCATGTTCTATATGCAGCGCCCACGGACACTCAGCTGCTTTCTGCCCGAAAGCTTTTTCTAGCCGCGATCAGGCCGCTGTCCGCGGTACTGAAAATGTAAGACGCAGCTCCTCCAGCAGAGGACGCCCCGCTGAAACATTTAATGACAATCCTATTTGCAATCAGTTTAACGAAGCTGTGTGTACATTTAATAACTGTCGTTTCGCTCATATTTGCAGCTTGTGCAAAGACCCACACCCGAAATCAGTCTGCCCACGCCGATACAAACCTCAAACCACAAGGAAAGCCCAGTTTCAGAAGAAATTCTGAGCAAACATCCGTCCACACCTATCAACATTTCAAACCTCTCTAGCTACCTCTCTTCTCACCCCGATCCATCTTTCGTCGATTATCTCATCACCGGCTTGTCTCAAGGGTTTAGGGTGGGAATTCTCTCACAACTCACTTCATCCTTTTCAGCTAAAAACTTGCAATCAGCTATGAACGAGCCCGACGTTGTTTTTACACTGCTCGAGAAAGAAGTCAATAAAGGCTATGTTATCGGCCCTTTCGCCTTCCCTCCTTTTTCCCCCTTCAGGATTAACTCTATTGGTGTCGCTACCCGAAAATACTCTGGTAAAAAAAACGTCTCATTTTTGACATGTCTTCTCCCCATTCCAGCAAAATTCTAAGCGTTAATGAATGCATTCCCCTCGAACCATTCTCCCTTCATTACGCTTCGGTGGACAACGCTATTCAGTTAATCAAGCTAGCTGGCCATGGTGCTTGGCTGGCTAAAGCAGACATAACAGACGCTTTTAAAACCATGCCAATACACCCTGCTGACTGGCCACTTTTCGGCGTTAAATGGGATTCAAAATTCTATTTTGCAGTAAGGCTCACTTTCGGGTGTAGGAGCAGCCCTCATATCTTCAATAGTCTGTCGGAAGCTTTGTGTTGGATCCTGCTGAACGTCTGCAAACTCCCGTTCGTTTTGCATTTACTTGACGATTTCTTGCTTATCGATTTCCCTTCTCCTCATTCTTCCGTCCTCGATATCTTAAAGCAGGTTTTCAGTGACGTCGGCGTTCCCCTCTCTTCAGAGAAAACTCTGGGCCCCTCCACCAATCTCGAATTTTTAGGTATCTCCCTCGATACGGTTAAGATGCAAGCTTCTCTTCCCCTAGAAAAGCTTATAAGAATCCGATCTTTCCTGGAAAAATTTTCCTCTCTACCAGTCGTCTCGAAGCGCGATCTATTGTCCCTCTTGGGCCACCTAAATTTCGCGATGAGCATCATCCCGCAAGGCAGGGCTTTCATTTCGCGTCTATTAACAGCTGCACATTCCGTGCCCGAACTTAGTAATCCGGTTCAGTTAGACGAAGGTTGTCGGTCCGATATTACATTCTGGTCTCGCTTACTAAATGATCGGAACGGCATTTCTTTTTTCTATAACGAGAACTTCGAATCATCCGCAGATTTACATTTATTCACCGATGCTGCTCCGTCCGTCGGGTTCGGGGGATTTTTCCAAGGGCACTGGTTCGCAGAGAGATGGCCGAATGATTTTCCTAGTTCTACATCTAGTTCACTCTCTTCAGCGCTATACGAACTCTATCCTCTAGTCGTAGCCAGCGTAATCTGGGGTCCTGAGTGGTCTAGGAAACGCATTCTTATGTTTTGCGATAACGAAGCCACCGTAGCTATTATTAATAAAGGCAGATCATCTTGCCTGATGATCATGCCTTTTCTGCGTCGCTTAATTTGGCAGTCAGTCATCCACAACTTCATTATTAAAGCTGCTCACATACCTGGCCATTTCAATGTTGTCGCTGACGCTCTATCTCGCTTTCGTTTTCAGACCTTCAGACGGCTCTGCCCCGCAGCCAACAAGGATCCAACACCCTGCCCTCCCCTGTCAGCCACAACGTTATACTAGAAGATTTGCTTTGCTCAGCCAGACTTTACATGTCTAAAGGCGTTGCTCCATCGACTCTCAAAGCTTATACTTCTGCCTGGTATTCGTTTTCAATGTTTTGTTTAGCCTTTCAACTTCCTTTATTCCCTATTTTGATTTCGACAGTTTGCTCCTTTCTCGCGTTTAATTTCGACAAACGAAATTTAAAAATCTCTTCCATTCGTAGATTACTCGCAGGTGTTCAATTCTACGCCAAATATTATAACCCCGATTCTCCTAGCCTATTCACCGCTACTCCTATTCGCCTCATGCTCAAAGGTATGGCTAAAACTTCTATCGTGTCCCCTGACAAAAGGCTGCCTTTGACGTTACCTTTAATTCATAGGTTAATCATTGCAGTTCGCAACGGCCTCTTTTCCAAATATATCAACACTCTGCTAGAAGCTGTATTTCTTACAGCTTTCTACGGCTTTATGCGTCCAGGAGAATTTACTTCACCAACCAATACATTCGATCCAGCACGCGGTCTTTCCTTTTCAGACTTACAATTCTTTCCTAATTTTTTCACACTCTTTCTTAAACATTCCAAGAATGACTCTAAAGGCTCTGGCATTACTTTAACTATCTCTAAAATCAGTAGCGATTTCTGCCCCTTCTCCTCAATGACTAAATTCCTAAAAATCCGTCTCAGACATTCTGCTAGTTCTCCCCTCTTCATTCTACCCAACGGAGCACCTCTCTCTCAAAACCGGTTCAAGTTCCATCTCAACTCCGTTCTCAAAAGCTGCAGCTTATCTCCTTCTCAATTCACCGGACATTCCTTCAGAATTGGAGCTGCCACTACAGCAGCCGAGCGCGGCATCTCTACAGCAGCTATCAAAATCTTGGGCAGGTGGTCCTCCTCGGCTTTCGAGTCCTACATAAGACCAGATTTAAAATCCATCCTCGAAGCCCAGCAAGCTCTCCAGTCTTGATCTAGGTAAATTCCTATTTATCTACTGGTGGTGGTGTTTTTGCCAAAGCAGATTGGCATTCTATGATCGTATGGCTAGCTACTAAACCAAGATGGCCGTGGGTTTCACGTCTGTTTAAACAGTTGTTACATGTTATGGTTTCAAGTGGCTGCGGCCCAAGTGTACTACCAAGTGGCTGTGGCCCACGTGTTCTATCAAAGGACGGCCTGCGGCCTATGTGTCCTCTCAAAAGATGGCCTGCGGCCTACGTGCTCTATCAAAGGACGGCCTGCGGCCTATGTGTCCTCTCAAAAGATGGCCTGCGGCCTATGTGTTCTATCAAGGACGGCCTGCGGCCATGTGTTCTATTAAAGGACGGCTGTGGCCATGTGTCCTATCAAAAGATGGCCTGTGGCCCATGTGTTTTATCAAAAGATGGCCTGTGGCCCATGCGTTTTATCAAAAGACGGCCTGTGGCCCATGTGTCCTATCAAAAGATGGCCTGTGGCCCATGTGTCCTATCAAAAGATGGCCTGTGGCCCATGTGTTCTTTCAAAAGATGGCCTGTGGCCCATGTGTTCTATCAAAAGACGGCTCGTGCTCATAGGTCCATCTAAAGGCGGTTCTGTTTTATGCGTGCAACCAAGGATACCAGCAGCATATGTCCATGTATCTCGAAAGTTGATATATATTTTCTTATTATAAATAATAATAATATGTTAGAACCACGACGGCAGTGGGTTATTCGATATAATCAAGGATGGTACTCGTCTAAATCTAATGTTTTTTTGTTTGTTTTTTTTTCTCTCTCTCTCTTCCTTTCTTATCTATGTTAGGAACTTCAGGATTCACGGCCGGTGAGTTAATTAAAAAATATATGTATATATAAAAAAAAAAAAAAAAAAAAAAAAAAAAAATTTTTTTGGGGGGGTGGGCCCCGTTCCGGCGGATCCTTAATTCCACCTATCTTTGGGGGTGAGCGGCGCCCCCGCCTTCGTCTTCAGGCGGGACTCGCAGATTCAGTACCCTCTGAATGCGAGTTATGAACGGGGCCTACGCCAAAGAACCTGATTGCTTGCTGAGCTCCTAAATAAATGTTATTGTTACAGTATTAATTCTCCCGAGTCTTTCTGGTAGAAATGAAGCTAGCGCAAGTTCTGCCAGGAAGACTCAATCGTTCGCGTCATTAATTACCTCCTCATCTATCCAATTATATCACTTACTGTAGCTTAAAAGGGCAGCGCTTACACATGTCTGAGTTCGCAGATGCTGTCACTCCAGTACCTCCATCCTCCCCGCCTCCACCAAGATGGGATCTTTCCTCCAACTCCTCTACTCAACCAAGCTGGGTCCTCCCTCTATCAACCCCAACACCATCAGTCAGGCTATCCCTTCCATCCTGAAGACTTCAGATGTCTTTTCCTCCATCCACCCCACCACCACCAGATGGCCCCTTTCCTTACTCCGCCGGGGGGTGAGCGGCGCCCCCGCCTTCGTCTTCAGGCGGGACTCGCAGATTCAGTACCCTCTGAATGCGAGTTATGAACGGGGCCTACGCCAAAGAACCTGATTGCTTGCTGAGCTCCTAAATAAATGTTATTGTTACAGTATTAATTCTCCCGAGTCTTTCTGGTAGAACTGCATTTATTCAAAATAAAAAAATATTTTCTAATAATATAAATCTTCTTTACTATCACTTTTTATCAATTTAACACATCCTTGCTGAATAAAAGTAGGGTGAATAGTGTTAAAGTGGGACACTTTCTGATCATTTACCTTCTGCATAATGTTTTATGATCCAAATGTCTTAGCCCCTCATATGATACTATTCTAAATAGCTTAAGAGCTCTACTCTACTATACCGAATAAAAAAGAAAGAAACATTAAACACAGGATGGATGACTCTTCCTCAAACACACACTGACCCCAAACCACATTTTTCCAGGCGCTACTGTCAAACTGGGACACCCTTATTGGCAAACTGGGACACTTCAAACACATTCAATTGTTACTCAAATGTAGGCCCAATGAATTAAATACACAATAAAAATATAAACAACAACAAGAAAATAATAAAAATCACTTTTTTTAAGGAGGGATGCAAGTACAGCAGATTATTTCCACCCCTCCCTCCCTCACCTGTCCACAATATTTTGTATTGGGTTTAGTTTATTTCATATAAATTTAAAAAATAGAAATCTTCATAAACATTTCTTCTTGTAGGCTAATTTTGTTCCACACAGGCTAAGTTTCATTTCTTTTTGTTGAAAAGTTTTTTGCAAATATTGCAAATGTTTGCCATACAAGCTTGTATCCTCCATCTTTCTTTCTTTTTTTTTTTTTTTGGAATTGGCATTGTTTTTTTAAAATCAGTTTACAATCTTTGTTGAAATATGTAGCTAGCTAACTAAATTTATGAGGGGCATACAAAAAGGGAACTCAATTCCCCATTAGAATGACTTAAATGGCTGTCCCAGTTTGCCAGTAATACCCTGTCCCAGTTTAACAATACGCTATTGGCAAACTGGGACAGTGTCAAAATCACATAAAAAACAACAAAAAAAGATTCATATGAATGTGATTTTTACAAATTCTGATTCACCATTACATCCTATAACAAAATATATAACAATTACAAATGATCCATGAGTGTTTTAATTTTTATAAGCTTAACAATATTCACCTCAGAATGCTATGTCATTTTACTTTACCATCATGGTTCACTGTAAGGTTGTTGAATATGGTGTGCCACACCCCCGGAAGTGATGTCATAGCCACAGAATCTATATTTTTTTTATCACATACTTGCTTATGATGAGCTCAGTGTTGATTTTTAGCAATGGAATGATTTACATGTAAAGATAGAAATTAAAAAGCTTAACTGTCCCACTTTACCCATTGTCCCACTTTACCACTATTCACCCTATTGATTTATTTCAAAAAAAGAAAGAAAAAAAATTACTGACCCCAAATTACTGACCAGTAGTGTATATTGTTGTTACAAAAGATTTCTATTTTTAAAACACTTGCTTCTTTTTTTATTTTTACTTTCTATTCATCAAAGTATCCTAAAAAAGTATCACAGGTTATGAAAAAATATTAAGCAGCAGAACTGTTTCCAACTTTGATAATGAATCATCATATTAGAATGATTTCTAAAGGATCATGTGATAGACTGGAGTAATGATCCTGAAAATTCAGCTTTGCATCACAGAAATAAATGAAAATTTAAAGTATAATAAATTGAAAACCAATTATTTTCAATTGTAATAATATATCACAATATTACTTTTTTTTTTTTTTTTTGATTAAATAAATGAAGAAACTTCTTTCAAAAACATTAAAAATAGTAATGTTTCCAAACTTTTGGCCTGTACAGTATGTCCGCACAATTTGCGTTATCACAAATAAAACAATTGACAACTACACAATATTTTTACAAAACCGTTAATGCATTTTTATATGTGAATAAAGGGTGAAGATGGCAATTTCCCTAGGCTGGACTTCACTTTTGGCCACTACTGTATGTGTGTGTGTGTGTGTGTGTGTGTACATACATATATAATTAATAAACAAAAATGTATTCTTCATGCAAATATATATTTTGGCAACACTTTACGATAATCTTTTGGTAACGTTAGTTAACATGAACTAACAATAAACAACACTTTGTAAGCATTTACTAATCTTCATAGCTAATCCTAATCTCACTAAAACATTTTTAAGATCAAAAGTTGCATCTGTTAAAATTAAGGCACTGTGAAGAAACATTTGTATTAACTAACATTAGCAAAGGTTAATAGAAGCTGTAGAAATACAGTGGGTACGGAAAGTATTCAGACCCCCTTAAATTTTTCACTCTTTGTTATATTGCAGCCATTTATGGAAGCTTGTTTCCGCCACAAAATAAAAAAAATTAAATGATAATTGCGACTTTTTATCTCACAATTGCGAGTTTACATCTCGCAATTCTGACTTTATTTCTCAGAATTGCGAGATACAAAGTCAGAATTGCGTGAAATAAAGTCGCAATTGCGTGTTATAAAGTAAGAATTGCGAGATATAAAGTCAGAATTGCGTGAAATAAAGTCGCAATTGCGTCTTATAAAGTCAGAATTCTGACTTTTTATCTCACAATTGCGAGTTTACATCTCGCAATTCTGACTTTATTTCTCAGAATTGTGAGATACAAAGTCAGAATTGCGTGAAATAAAGTCGCAATTGCGTGTTATAAAGTAAGAATTGCGAGATATAAAGTCAGAATTGCGTGAAATAAAGTCAGAATTGCGTGTTATAAAGTCAGAATTGCGAGATATAAAGTCGCAATTGCGTGTTATAAAGTCAGAATTCTGACTTTTTTTCTCGCAATTGCGACTTTATATCACGCGATTCTGACTTTATAACACGCAATTGGGAGTTTACATCTCGCAATTCTGACATATTTTCTCGAGATATAAAGTCCAATTCTAAGGGAATTCTAAGGGGAAAAAAAGACAGACTTTTTTTTTTTTTTTTCAGAATAGTTTATCTCACAATTCTGACTTTATAACACACAATTGCGACTTTATTTCACGCAATTCTGACTTTATATCTCAAAATTCTGAGAAATAAAGTCAGAATTGCGAGATGTAAACTCGCAATTGTGAGATAAAAAGTCGCAATTATCTCTTAAAATGTTTTATTCTGTGGCGGAAACAAGCTTCCATAGCCATTTGCTAAAATCATTTCAGTTCTTTTCATTTAAGTTCTTACACACAGCACCCCACAATTGACAGAAAAACACAGAATTGTTGACATTTTTGCACATGTATTAAAAAAGAAAAACTGAAATATCACATGGTCCTAAGTATTCAGACCCTTTGCTCAGTATTTAGTAGAAGCACCCTTTTGATCTAATACAGCCATGAGTCTTTTTGGGAAAGATGCTTTTCACACCTGGATTTGGGTATCCTCTGCCATTCCTCCTTGCAGATCCTCTCCAGTTCTGTCAGGTTGGATGGTAAACGTTGGTGGACAGCCATTTTCAGGTCTCTCCAGAGATGCTCAATTGGGTTTAAGTCAGGGCTCTGGCTGGGCCATTCAAGAACAGTCACGGAGTTGTTGTGAAGCCACTCCTTCGTTATTTTAGCTGTGTGCTTAGGGTCATTGTCTTCTACTTGTTGGAAGGTGAACCTTCGGCCCAGTCTGAGGTCCAGAGCACTCTGGAGAAGGTTTTCGTCCAGGATATCCCTGTACTTGACCGCATTCATCTTTCCCTCGATTGCAACCAGTCGTCCTGTCCCTGCAGCTGAAAAACACCCCCACAGCATGATGCTGCCACCACCATGCTTCACTGTTGAGACTGTATTGGACAGGTGATGAGCAGTGCCTGGTTTTCTCCACACATACCGCTTAGAATTAAGGCCAAAAAGTTCTATCTTGGTCTCATCAGACCAGAGAATCTTATTTATCACCATCTTGGAGTCCTTCAGGTGTGCTTTCATGTGTCTTGCACTGAGGAGAGGCTTCCGTCTGGCCACTCTGCCATAAAGCCCCGACTGGTGGATGGCTGCAGTGATGGTTGACTTACTACAACTTTCTCCCATCTCCCGACTGCATCTCTGGAGCTCAGCCACAGTGATCTTTGGGTTCTTCTTTACCTCTCTCACCAAGGCTCTTCTCCCCCGATAGCTCAGTTTGGCCGGACGGCCAGCTCTAGGAAGGCAAGGCAAGGCAAGGCAAGGCAAGTTTATTTATATAGCACATTTCATACACAATGGCAATTCAAAGTGCTTTACATAGAAGAAATTAAAATAATAAAAAGAAATAAGAATAATTAAAACAGTTTAGAAGAATACAAAATAAAATACAGTACAAACAGTCGGACGAACATTGGCACAGTGCTCATTCAGTAAATGCATAGTTAAACAGATGTGTTTTGAGTCTGGATTTGAATGTGACTACTGTAGGAGCACGTCTGATCTCCTCTGGAAGCTGGTTCCAGCTGCGGCTGGCATAATAGCTAAAAGCGGACTCGCCATGTTTAGAGTGAACCCTTGGTATTTCTAGCTGATATGATCCTAATGATCTGAGTGATCTGTTGGGTTTATATTCAGTGAGCATATCTGCAATGTATTGAGGTCCTAGGCCATTGAATGATTTATATACCAGTAATAATACTTTAAAATCAATCCTAAATTTAACTGGGAGCCAGTGTAAAGACCTGAGGACTGGTGTGATATGTTCATATTTTCTGGTTCTGCTCAGAATCCTGGCGGCAGCGTTCTGTATGAGCTGCAACTGTCTTATGGTCTTTTTGGGAAGTCCAGTGAGGAGTCCATTACAATAATCCACCCTGCTGGTGATGAAAGCATGCACAAGTTTCTCTAAGTCTTGTCTGGAAACAAAGCATCTTATTCTTGCAATATTTTTCAGATGATAGTATGCTGATTTAGTTATTGCTTTGACATGACTACTGAAACTAAGGTCTGACTCTAGTGTCACACCAAGATTCCTGACTTGATGTTTAGTTGTTTGACCCCTAGAGTGAAGGTATGCGTTCACCTTGAGAACTTCATCTTTGTTTCCAAACGCAATGACTTCAGTTTTGTCTTTGTTTAACTGAAGAAAGTTTTGACACATCCAACTGTTGACTTCATCAATGCATTGGCACAGGGAGTCAATGGGGCTGTAATCGTTAGGCGATAGGGCTAAGTAGAGCTGTGTGTCGTCTGCATAGCTGTGGTAAGCAATTTGGTTCTTTCTCATTATTTGGCTCATTGGGAGCATATACAGGTTGAACAGGAGTGGTGCAAGAATTGAGCCTTGAGGGACTCCGCATGTCATGGATGTCCACTCAGACTTATGGTCTCCTATACTCACATAATAACCTCTCCCATCTAAGTATGACCTGAACCATTTTAGGACTATCCCAGAAAGCCCCACCCAGTTTTCCAGCCTGTCCAGAAGTATGTTGTGATCGACAGTGTCAAATGCAGCACTGAGGTCGAGTAGTACCAGCACTGATAATTTGCCTGAGTCAGTATTTAAGCGAATATCGTTTATTATCTTTATGAGCGCTGTCTCTGTGCTGTGGTGCGGTCGGAAACCAGATTGAAAATTGTCAAAGTATCCATTCGAGCATAAGAATTTGTTCAGCTGATTGAAGACAACTTTTTCAATGATCTTGCCTATGAAAGGAAGATTTGAGATCGGTCTATAGTTGCTTAATATGGTCTTATCCAGATTGCTCTTTTTCAGGAGGGGCTTGACAACTGCAGTTTTTAGGGAGTTTGGAAAACTCCCAGAGAGAAGTGAAGCATTTACCACTTCTAGAAGATCTGCTTCTAAACTGTTTAACACACTTTTGAAAAACGATGTGGGAAGTGTGTCAAGAGCGCAGGTTGATGTTTTAAGGTGCTGTACGGTGTCTTCCAAAATTTTGCCATCAATTTCTTTGAAATCAGACATAGTAACTACTTTCTCAGGTGGTTTGATCTGTCTGACCCCAGCGCAAGTCAAGGATGTGCTGATCACCTTTCTGATATTATTGATTTTCTCAGAGAAGAAAGAAGCAAACTCACTGCACTTGCTGTCTGAGAGCATTTCACTGGGAATCTGGCTTGGGGGGTTTGTCAGTCTCTCTACAGTAGCAAAAAGAGTGCGTGTGTTGTTTAAATTGCTGTTTATAATATTTGAGAAGAAAGTCTGTCTAGCTTTGCCTAGTTCCATATTGAAGGCATGAAGGCTGTCTTTGTAGATGTTATAATGGACTACAAGTTTTGTCTTCCGCCACATGCGCTCTGCTTTTCTGCATTGTCTTTTCATATTTTGCACTGCTGTTGAGTTTCTCCAAGGTGCTTTTTGTCTGCCACTCTTCTTCCTGACTTTAACAGGAGCAATATCATCAATTACACCTTTAACTTTTGAGTTAAAAGAATCAAGGAGAAAATCAACAGAGTCAGCAGATATGCTTGGTGTTAAGGATATAGCCTTCATAAATAGGACACTAGTGTTCTCATTTAAGCATCTCTTCTTGACAGACACAGATCTAGCTTCAGTGGCAGGAGAGATCAATATATCAAAGAAAATACAGAAATGATCAGACAGTGCTACATCCTTAATAACAATCGATGAAATGTTTAGACCCTTACTGATAAGTAAATCTAGAGTGTGTCCACGATTGTGTGTGGGTCCATGAACATGCTGAGTCAGATCAAAAGTTTTAAAAACAGTTTTGATTTCTTTTGCCATATTGTTTTCTGCATTATCTATGTGAATGTTAAAATCTCCAGCAATGGCAAAACAGTCAAACTCTGAGGTAATTGTTGATAACAGTTCTGTAAAGTCCTCAGTGAAGGCTGGAGAGTATTTTGGCGGCCTGTAAATAATGATAAGTAAAATGCGTGGAGCACCTTTTAACACAATACCCAGATATTCGAAAGACGGGTAATTCCCAAATGATATTTGCTTACATTGATAGATATCTTTAAAAAGAGCAGCTAGACCCCCACCTCTCTTAACAGCTCTGCAGACACTCATAAAAGTAAAGTTAGGAGGGGCTGCTTCATTGAGGATTGTTGCACTGCAGCTGTCTTCTAGCCAGGTTTCATTTAGAAGCATAAAATCCAGGTTGTTTGTGGTTATTAAGTCGTTGACTAGAAGTGATTTATTTTTAAGTGAGCGAATGTTTAAAAGAGCTAACTTAACAGACTTACTTTTCCCCACAGCAATATTAGTTTGACGTGTAATAGGCACCAGATTAGTTGGGTTTGCTGCACGGCTATTGAAGGCCTTAGACTTTCTATCATGTAATAGAACAGCAATAGAGAAAGATACAGGCACACTGGGTTCCCGCTTGTTTTGTAAACATTTGAGAAAGTTACTGTTATCAAAACGGGGACCCGACACATATCACTGAGAGCTGGTATCAGTTGTTTTTGGTTCACCTCGAGCAGAAGGAGGAGGGTGTGGGCCCTGGCGTTGTGGCAGAGGCCGAAGAGCTCTCACAGGAGGGGGAGGGCGAGCTGGGCCCGCAGGCTTTGGTGGTAGTGGTGCCTGTCTTTTTTTAGTTGGTATCTGGGGGCTTGCAGCAAAAGAGTGGGATAGTCTGGTTCCAGCATGCACCAGTTCTTCCATTTTCTGTGAGAAGCACAGTAGTGGCGTTGCAGGCGAGAGGGAGAAAGTGTCTGGTGAAAGGGGCTGTTGCTCCGGTGTTATAGGAGGCTGTAATATGCTGTCCTGGCTTCCCTGGCTGTTTTCCAGGAAGTCGTCCTTGGGTGCTAAATCTTCAAGCAGTTCTGATATGGCTGTCTGTGGTGAGCTCTGTGTGCAGGGCTCAGCTGAGATTGTGTCCGTGAGCAGAGGTTGTTGTGGCGGAGTGGTGTTATCATGTCCATTTTGCTGCTGAAGTGAAGTCCCGTGGTCATTCATACTGTGTCCAGGTGTGTGTGTGCCATTCAGATTGAGTGGATTGGCACAAACCGCAGAAGGATGATTTAGGGAGAAGTAGATATTGTCCTTTAACACTCTTGAACCAAGTTTGTTTGGGTGATGGCCGTCCCGATGAAACAGTTGTCGTTGACTCCAGAAAAGATTGAAATTGTCAATGAAGTTCACTGCTTTTATATTGCAGGTTTTTTGCAGCCATGTATTTAGCCCAAGCAACCGTGAAAACCTGTTTGTTCCTCTTGCTGGTAGTGGTCCACTGATGAATGTTTCAACTTTCAGTCTTTTAAGTGTTTCAAAAAGTTCATTGAAATCCTTCTTTATGAATATCATTCTTCCCCACATGTATGATGAGTCGATTTGCAGTCTTATGTTTCATCAGAATGTTCTGAAGTTCCCTGTTTATATCAGAAGTTGTTGCTTGTGGAAGGCAGCACGTAGTTGTATCCCTATTGCTAATGTTTCTGATTATGGAGTCCCCCACTATCAGAGTCCTGGGCTCGGCTGCGCTCTGAGCTGAGTGCCGCTGTCTGCTCGACCTTGAGCGCCAGTTAGCATCAGTGTTAGCTACTGGCCTATTCAGTCTGTGTTCGATCACATTCATCACATTTGTGGATTCCTCATTTACATTCATTAGTACTTCAAATCTGTTCTCAAGATGTATAGGCGGTGGTAGGAGGCCAGTGTTTGCAATCCTTGTCAGAGCTGTATCTGGGGTAGAGGATGCTACTGCGGTAATATGTGATGCTCGTGACAATCTGATGTCTCGAGTGCCTTTGGGTCTCGCTCCCTGTTTGTGCCATCGATTAGTAAGTCGATCGGCTTGTTTCTCTACCTGTCGAGGAGTACTAGTTTCATGGGACTCACCGGTATGCTGAGGGTGTCCATGACGAAGCTCTGTTGTGTGCTCCGTCTGGTTTGGTGGTCCCGTAAGTAACTTTGTTTCTAGAACTGCAATCCTTTGTAAAAGTCTGTGGCAGTTAGTGCAGCAAGTAGATTCCAGAAGAGGCATTTTCTCTTATCCTTGTAGGCAGTTGTGTTTTCCTTTCCCGGTATGTAAGCTGGTCGGGTAAAAGAATTCTCAGTTTTTGTAGTAATCCAAACTTTGTCGTATGAGCACTGTGCTGATTTGCTGAAGTTAAAATTAGGTGATAAAAGGAAATAAAATAAAGGAAATCAAAAATAGAAAAAATAGGAGATAAAATGTAAAAGCGAAGCGCGGAGCAGTAAGCAAGAGCGTCCGAACAGTAGCTGAGCAGGAAGGGTTCTGGTCGTCCCAAACGTCTTCCATTTAAGGATTATGGAGGCCACTGTGCTCTTAGGAACCTTAAAGGTGAACTAAGTAACTTTTTTTACCTTATCTGAACAGCTTCGGAGTCATTGGAATGGTTATATTACTTATTTCGGGTTGAATGGTGGTCGTTTCGCACCCCCCTGGTGCCCCAGAGCGGAAAATGCGCACTTGCAACTTTGAGCCGGCGGGCCGCCGGCTGCCGCGTCAGGAAGTCTCGCGTGATATCAGGTCTCGCGATGTAAACGATTGCTTTACGGCCAAAAGAAATCTGCTAAACTGCTGTCATTATTACGCTCCCTCACGCTGTTCGAACCCGAATAAGGAAGACGTTTTAAAGAATGTCCCATCTGCTTTGATGTCGTTGATCTACTAGCCTTTGTTGTCTGAGAATAGCCAACGAGTTTTTACAACAGTGTTGTCAAATATCTATTCCGAAGCTGTGGGGGGAGCTCTAGAGAGAAACCTGTGAGCAAAAAGCGAGAATTCAGCGAAGAAGTCAAGTCAAGTCAAGTCAAGTATATTTGTATAGCGCTTTTCACAATGCAGATTGTATCAAAGCAGCTTCACAGTATTAAATTAAAATAATACAACAAGGTTTGTTTCTAGTGGAATTTATTGATAAAATCAAATTAGATATCCCCAGAATATCCCCAACTGAGCAAGCCAAAGGCAACAGTGGCAAGGAACCGAAAAACTCCATCAAGTGACCTACTGGTGTCCTAAAACTCCATCAGGTGACCCAATGGAGAAAAAAAACCTTGGGAGAACCCAGGCTCAGTCGGGGGCCAGTTCTCCTCTTGCGTTTATTAACTAGAGGCCGGATTGTAGTTTGAACTGTAAGATTAAAAATATTATATGAATGCCTGGCTGAAGAGATGCGACTTTAATCTAGTTTTAAACTGGGAGAGCGAGTCTGAGCAACGAACACTATCAGGAAGGCTATTCCAGAGTTTTGGAGCTAAATGTGAAAATGCTCTCCCACCTTTGGTGGTTCTGGATATCCTAGGTATGACCAAAAGAAATCCCGAAGTTACTGAATGCAGCTTTAAGTGCAGCAGAAATGTTTTTGTAACCTTGGCCAGATCTGTGCCTTGCCACAATTCTGTCTCTGAGCTCTTCAGGCAGTTCCTTTGACCTCATGATTCTCATTTGCTCTGACATGCACTGTGAGCTGTAAGGTCTTATATAGACAGGTGTGTGGCTTTCCTAATCAAGTCCAGTCAGTATAATCAAACACAGCTGGACTCAAATGAAGGTGTAGAACCATCTCAAGGATGATCAGAAGAAATGGACAGCACCTGAGTTAAATATATGAGTGTCACAGCAAAGGGTCTGAATACTTAGGACCATGTGATATTTCAGTTTTTCTTTTTTAATAAATGTGCAAAAATGTCAACAATTCTGTGTTTTTCTGTCAATATGGGGTGCTGTGTGTACAATAATGAGGAAAAAAAAAGAACTTAAATGATTTTAGCAAATAGCTGCAATATAACAAAGAGTGAAAAATTTAAGGGGGTCTGAATACTTTCCGTACCCACTGTATATTGCTCGTTGCTAGTTAATGCATTAACTAGCGATATCTTATTGTAGAGTGTTACCTATATACTTTGTTATGTTTTTATATCTATATTGTGATACTGTGTGGCTGTAATGTTTAGTGTTTTCATCCACAGGTGTCAGATGCTGTGAAAAAGCAGCAGTTTGAGTTTGACAGTCTAGTGCTGACCGTATCTCTCCCTGCTCAGCTGTCCGTCAGAGAGGTGAGTCCTGCCCTCCACAGATGATCCGTTTATCATCTACTTTCATGATACTAATCTGGACAAAATGTGTTTCTCTGTGCATTTTTAAAGCACTCCTGCTGGTTGCATGTCAGAAAGGAAGTCAGGTATGTGAGCAGCACACATTTCCCATCTATCCTAGCAACCGCATCTGTTTAAAGCAGGGGTTCTCCTCTGTCCTGGGCTGCGTTTAACTCCACTTTTGTGTTTCCAGGGAGAAGAGCATGTGTTTAGGGAAAGATGATGTCATCCAGGTGAAGGACGCGTTCAAGTGGGCCGTACAGGGAAAGATTGGCCAGGAACTGGGAGCTGCTGTCCTGGCCAATGTGAGTCCTCCTCCTGCTGGGAAACTGCTGGCTTTCTGTCAGGAATTGCCTGTTATTTAATCTCTGATCTTCATTCTGTGATCCGCAGAGTCCGTGTGAAGTGAGCGTCGGGTTTATACACCCAGAAACCGAGGAGGACTGTCATTTCTTGTAAGTGGGTCAATGACCATAAGTGTTGGTTTGATGGTTTTTCATGCACTGCATCAACTTTAGTGGCAGGGTCGAATGGTTGAGCTTGACTAATGCAGGCGATACTGCAACTTGCTGAACAATTGTGAATATGGAATTAAAGTATTTACATGTTACATTTATGCATTTAGCAGACGCTTTTACGCATAAATGTAAATATAATTGTCTTGTCATCATGTAGAATGGGTCCAAATGATGTCATTTTCTGATTAACGTGTTTGTGTCTTTCTTTGGGCAGAGCGAACACCTGTCCAGACTGTTTCAAACCCACCAAAAACAAAGCGGTAAGCTTTCCCATTTTTCCCATATTGTGACTGCAGTCCTCAATCCGCGTTCCCGTTTCTCTCCACTATCCTTTAAACAGGACCTGGTTTTCACATGCTGCAGCTCCTCTCTTCCCAGTCTATCTGTAACGCTTTGTTTAGTTCCCATCTCTATGAAGCTCATCCTTCTGATAAACACACTGTGCTCTGATTGGTCAGCTGGACCAGTGTGTTGTGATTGGTCAAGCGCTTTGAGCGCGTTTGGGAAATGTCCCGCCCCTTACCATAACCACAAGTTTAACACACTACTAACTCACTCAACCAGGTCCCGCCCCTTTATTTAGTGTATGCCTTTGGCGGGAATTATTTAAATGAGGAATATTGTGACGTGTTTGTTCCTGAAAGGAAACTCAAGACTACAATGGAGGCGTTTCAGGGAGTTCAGAAACAGTGACACTGATATAGAGAATAACTCCTGTCGGAGTGACTTTGTAACTTTTCAGACCTTTTTCATGCTCAAACAGCAACATCACACACTAAAGAAAGATGAACATGTAAAAAAGCATAATAGGTCCTGTTTAAAGTTCAAAAGTGCCTGTTTGAAATATAAAAGTAGTGTAGTTGTAATCCTCTGGGTCTCTGTCCCTCAGTCCATCTTCACCAGGATGGCGGTGGTCAAAGCTCTGGAGAAGATCTCTGATGAGAAGTTCAGCCGGTCAGTGTCTGTGGTGTTCATGCTCGCTTGAGACAGCTTTTGGTGCTTCCCTTTAAATGTTGGATGTTGTGTGCAGGAATTACCCATGTCCCCCGAAGAAGCCAAACACCAGATGTACAGCGCTGGACACCTCATGTCTCCACACGTCTGTCTTTATAGCAGGTACGTCCAAATACTTATTAAACATCAGATTTATATGTTGTTAGTAGGACTGTCAATTGAATTGTCCATTTTAGTGTGATTTATATTTATATATATATATATATGGGGTTGGTACGATTATTATTTTTTTCTCACCAAGGCTTTGTTTATTTGATCAAAAATACAGTAATATTGGGAAATATTGTTTTAATTTAAAATAACTGTTTTCTATTGTAATATATGTTCAAATGTAATTTATTCCTGTAATCAAAGCTGAATTTTCCGCATCATTACTCCAGTCTTCAGTGTCACATGATCCTTCAGAAATCACTCTGATATTAAGAAACATTTCTGATTATTATCAATGTTGAAAACAGTTATGCTGCTTCATATTATTATTGATTTTTCTTTTTTTTAGGATTTTTTGATGAATAGAAAGTTAAAAAGAACAGCATTTGTTTGAAATATATATATATTTTTTTAGCATTATAAATGTTTTAATTGTCACTTTTAATGAGTTTAATGCATCCTTGCTGAATAAAAGTATTATTTTCTTTAGAAAAAAAACAAAACAAATCTTACCGTCTCCGCAGGTCGGTACAATAAGTTTTCCCGGGAGCTCCCGCAGACGCCGTGGGTGATCGATGGAGAGAGGCGGATGGATGGATCCGTGGAGGAGCTGATCGCCGCTCCGCTCCTGTCCTCCTTCAGAGCTGACGGTGAGTGTGTGTCGGCACGACGTATATGATGCACATGATATGATGTGACGTATATGATGCACATGATATGATGTGACGTATATGATGCACAGATCGATTTCAGACCTGCGAGGTTTACCGGTGAGTCTTTTTTCCTGTCTCATCCGCGTAGGTTTTAACTTCTCATCTTCCGGACGAGAAGACGTGGATGTGAGGACTCTGGGAAACGGTAAAACACACACTCTACCTTTTTTCCACACTAATTTTGCCTTATATGCGACACAATTGAGGTTTGTGTCAAAGCGGTCATGTGTTTGCTTTAATTGACGTGTTGTTTCTCAGGTCGACCGTTCGCTCTGGAGCTTCTGAACCCACATCGAACCAAATTCAGCAGGACTGAGATCAAACAACTACAGGAGGTGTAGTTTTACTGCTCTTCGGGAATCTTTAGTATCAGTAACAGTCATGATTACTCATGCATTTATACTTGCAATATATTAAAGCCTTTTGAAACGGTTTGGTACTGTTCTGTCCTCTCACAGTGTGTCAATTCCTGATATTTTGAAAGTATAATTGGTCCCAAAATGAGATCATGTATTGTCAGTCAAATGCATATTGCTGATAAAAATGTCAAGATCTTTTTCAAAACTCGCAATCTGATTGGCTGGCTTTATATCATTTCTGGGAATAAGGATGGAAAATGTGAATTTTGATTTCTGTTCTCTCCTGTCCTGCAGACGATCAACCAGTCGTCTGACAAAATTAGAGTACGACACCTACAGATTGTTACCAGGTGAGTGTGTGAGTGTGTATATGTGTGTGTTGTCTATAAGCACAAATATAAGATGTAAAGATATGAAGTCGATTCAATTCCGGTTTCCATTCAATATCGATGCATTTGGATATATGTCAGGTACAGTACATGGCAAGTACACACTGTAAACTATACAGGAAACCCCATACTATAATATTGAGGGCTAAAATTTACAACTTATTTGGATTTATGAATCAATATCGGTTGATCAAAATGAGAATCGAGAGATTTTCGATCCAGCCCAAGTAATTTCAAGTGTATTTCTGCAGGGATGCAACAAGCCGCATGAAAGAGGGCGAAGAGGAGAAGACCAAAACCTACAGCGCCCTCATCTGGACTCAGAAAGCCATCGATGACACGGATCTGGACTTCCTCAGAAACATCAAGGTCTTTCTGTGCTGTGTGATCTGTTTGAGTAGGAGGCTTGAGAAGAGACGTCCTAATGAGTGTGTGTGTGTGTGTGTGTGTGTGTGTGTTTAGGATCTGAAGATCGCTCAGAAGACTCCGCTGAGAGTCCTGCATCGCCGGCCGCTGGCGGTCCGACAGAGACTCGTCCACTCCATGAGCGCCGTTCACCTCGACACACACCACTTCACCTTGAAGCTGTGCACACAGGCCGGGACGTATCCTTCCCAAACACACATTCACAACATAGTTCTTATGTGTGAGGTACTGACAATTACTACACAAACATCTACACTACTGCTTCAAAGATTTTTTAGTCTCTTCTGCTCACCAAGACTGATAAATAAAAATACAGTAAAAACTAGGGATGCACCGATATTAACATTTTGGCCGATACTGAGAATTCTTTATAATAGAAAGCCGATAACAGATATATTGGCTGATAAAATGTAAATCTAAATCTTTATGTAATTTTTGAGAGCCTGATTACAAAAGCAAAAGTCATGTACACAATTATAATGTTCTCATTATGATTTTATGTAGCTGATATGACAGACTTGTGCTGCACATGTTGCACTTTACTTTTTTTAAAAACTTTTTTAAAGTGATTCCAATCATATTTCAAGCAATTCAAAACCGTCATGTTGAACAGTGTGAATCTGAGCCGTCTCAGCTGAAGGACATAATACATTATTTATCGGCTTTTATATATCAGCCAAATTTTCTTATCAGGCCGATACAGATAACATTAAAAATGACCATACATCGGCCGTTACCGATATGGTGGCCGATATATCGTGCATCCCTAGTAAAATCAGAAATATTGAGAAATATTAATATTAATAGTGTTCTTCAGTGTACTTTTAATTGTGGTTTCCCTTCACGGACGTCACTGCAGTTACATTAAAGAGTTTGTGCACGGAGACTTCGGCCGCACTAAACCCAACCTCTGTGACCTCATGAACACCGACGCTGATATTCTGGAGCTGGACGTCGAGGTGCGTCTCATGAAATATGCAATATCACGAGTCACAGATGCACGTTATCTCCAAAATCTCTAATATTCCCTCCTTCCTGTGTCTGTGTGTTTCAGTCCGTAGACGTCGACTGGCCTCCTGCTATTCCGGATTGACTTTCGGGATTTTGAGAATTAGTTTTTTTATGTCAGGACTAGCCTATATATTTCTGTCATACGTTTTTTTTGTTAGTTTGATAGTCATTTGGTTGAATTAAAGCAAACCCTTATGCACTGACTGAACTATATGCATTTTCCTTAATAAATCAGCCTAATTTTGTTTGGTATTGTCATGTTCCTGTTTTATGAGTAATTTTATTCATTATTTATGCTTCTCTTAAAAAATTAACTATTATCCTTTGTTAAAAATGATAGAGTGAGAGTGAGAGTGTGTGTATATATATATATAGACAAGTATATAGATGATGCAGCATTAAAACATCACAACTTAATTACAGAAAAAAATAATAATACCACATGGACATACTGGGAAATTTGAACATTTTAATATAACTTAAAATAAATACTACCAAATGGCAATGCAAGTCCTCTACATGGCACTTGCCCTAATGTTTTGGTATGAAACAAAACAGGCAAACGACTAAAGGAAAGGTATAAAAAATAATGAGGGAGAGAGAGCACTTAATAAACGCGGCCGACAGCGTCCTTCATCCCAACATACGAAAATAAATACAACTAAATTACATCTATAGTACAAAAATACGCTGAAACCAACCAAAAACAAAAAAACAACATTAGAAAACCTAATGAGGATTTCTCGTCAGCCTGACCGAATGCGTCACAGCGTGAAAATAACAACTGAAACTTCAACGAACAAATCACTCACACTCATATCATTCGCCATGAAGAACCGCAACAAACACCGGCAGTTTCCAAAACGTTCACTGGATTGGGTACAAACAGGATGGGATTGAAACCATAGCAACTCGTCGTTCCTCCAATGATTTTGTGTCATTTCAGGAATTTTTTTTTTCTTTTTTCTTTTTTTCTCAATTCATATTTTGTCACACACGATCACCGTCACGCGCCTGTCGTCACAAACAGAAGGCATTGCATATGTACATCACACAGAGAAGGGCTCCGGGGTCAAGGGTCATTCACACTGGTATTGCATGGCTCAGTTGCACATATAATGAGTCTGTGTTCTGACTTGGTATTGATTCCAAACGCAGACGTCACACGTCCATAAGATTTCCACAGCTATGGAGACAGCTCTCGATGGAAAAATAAAGTAAAATAAAAATAAAGAATGATGCAACAATAACGGTAAAAAGAGAGCGCGAGGTTTGTATTTACATCTTCAGGAATAGTCCAACATTAGGCTTTTCTCTCTCTGTGGTGAGAAGTGAGGGTCAGTGGTTGATCGGTCTCTCTCTGTGCTGGTGAGAGAGACACACACCTGTTTGCTCTGTACAGTAAAGGGGGAAACGCACCCAAAAGGAGTCTTTACGCGTTTGTCCTCGATGCTTCCCGGGTTTGGAGAGCGCAGAACGTTTAAACACGGCCCGTTCAGCTTGTCAGAGGGGAGCAGTGAAGGACAAAGGGATAAAAATCACATTTGGGCAGATTTCACCCCGTCGGTGGGTTGATTTATGAGTGAATCTCACGAAAACATGCGCAGCTCATATAATCACCCCGAAAATCAAAATACAAAAATAAGAAATTAAGTCTAATAGTAAGTCTATTTATTTATTTATTTTTGGACTATTATGATTTTTTGCATCGGGACATTATTTGTATGGTAATTATGCACCCCCAAAATCTCATTACCATAATGCAAAAAAAAAAAAAAAAAAAAGTACTAAAATGCATCCAAATGTTTTACTTTTGCAGTTGTTTGTAATTCCCATTACTTTGGTTGATTTTATTATTAGGGTAATTGTGGATTTTTAATTAATTTTTTACTGCATTACTATTAAAAAAACAAAGAAAATAATATATATATATATATATATATATATATATATATATATATATATATATATATATATATATATATATATATATATATATATATATAATTTTTTTTTTTATTATTAGCAAAGTCAGTAAAATAAATGCACACTTTACAATTTGTTAACATTAGTTAATGCATTAGTTAACATGAGCAATTTATTTTTTACAACATTTAATAATCTTTGTCAATGTTACTTAATAAAAATGCAATTGTTCATTGTATATTCACAGTGCATTAACTAATGTTAACAAATACAACTTTAAATTTGAAAAAGGTATAAACATTAAGACTAATAAATGCTGTAGAATTGTTGTACATTGTTAGTTCATGGTAACTAATGCAGTTAATGTTTACAAATTAAACCTTATTTTAAAGTGTTAAACTATCATACTATAATCTTTCTGTATTACAGTAATGAGAATGAGGTTTTCTTTGCATTACGGTAATGAGAATCTGGGAGGAAATTGTCACGAAAATAACGTTGCAATGCAAAACATCCTAAAAGTGATGCTAAAATATGCTTAATTTTCTTCATGCAAAATATAGCTTTTTTTTGTCTATGATTTTGCAGTGAAATATGACCCAGACATGTTCTTGACGGGTTTCGTGAGATTCACACTTGTGCTCTGAATTGCCTGAGAGACCTTACAGTAACGGCAGTCTGTTGTATGGAGTGTTTGAACTGAAACCTTCATATCAGAGCGTGAGGATAAAAACTAAAAAAGAAATGTAAATATTAACACTAGTGTCCTATGACACATCCCCTTAGATTTCATTTTTACAGAAAGCATGAACGAGGAACAAGACTCTTCAACGCCTCAGACAGAGTGTGTGTGTGTGTGTGTGTGTGTGTGTGTGTGTGTGTGTGTGTGTGTGTGTGTGTGTGTGTGTGTGTGTGTGTGTGTGTGTGTTAAAAATCAGGAACAAACTTACATTTGTGAGCCTCACAGGAACAGATCTACTGCTGCGTCTAATATAACCCCGACTACATGTCTGTCTGTCTGTCTGTCTGATGAGATCCACACACATAAGGCAACATTTTTGGTTTGTTCCCCACAACGGCTCTTTTAAACAAGTGCAAAAAAAAAAAAAAAAAAAGAAAGAAATGCTGTAGGTCTTCAACAATACTGATCATATTTCCCAAAAAACACTGTCCATGATCTGTAAACAACAAGCTGAAAGTGTACAAGACTTTAAATGTGGGTCGACTAGCTCAAGTCTCACCCAACTGTGCAAAACCCCTTTTAAGTCCCACATGAAAAAAAAAAAAAAAAAAAAAAACAGAAAGCAACAAAAACGACTCGCTATGACTATCAGTAATTAAACGGAGGGGGAGAGAGAGGGGGGCTCTTTCTAGCATGGCTACGCAGGACTCCTTAAACGGCGGTGTTTGATGACATCACTCCCGCCCGCTGGCCGAGTACGAGAATTGTGGGAAATGTGGTCTCCGTTCGCTATCGGCCGAGTCCATCCCGTCCTCGTCATCTGCAGGAGAGCAAGAGAGAAACGTTACACACTTCACGCACGACTCGGATTTTCCACCTCGGCTCCGAGTGGAAGCGATAAGCGCCGTGCAGATTTTCACAGTGATACGCTTGATGGAAAAGCACGGCTCTTTCATTGTGTACCGAATGTGACTTCCTCTTCCTGTGCCGTGAGGAGCCGAGAAAAAGCTACAGGAAGAGAGAGAGAGAGAGAGAGAGAGGTTGGGAAAACACTCACACTTCTCTGGAGGGGTGATGGTGATGGTCTGCGCCGTGAACTCCTCGTCGAAATACCTGGTGTCGGTTTCGGATGATACCTGTGGCATGAACGGCGGGACCAGCTGGACGAGAGAAAGCACATTATTGTACATAAATCACGGATGAATGAATAGGGAGTTCAAAAGAACAGCACTGATTTGAAATAGAAGTCATTTGCAACATAAATGTCTTTCAATGGGTTACACTTTATTTTAAGGAGTCATTATTACAGTGTAATTATATATTTAAGTACTGAGTAATATTAATTAACTACATATACTTACTATAGGGTTAGGATAGGATTAGGATTTGGTTGAGGGTTAGTTGCATGTAATTATGCATAATTTACTGTTATTACTATGGTAAGTATATGTAACAAGGACACAGTAAAATAAAGTGTTACCAATAAAAGTATTTCTTTCTTTCAAAGAAATCTTTTGAATAGTAGGAAACCTCTAATATGTTGCGAATGCACTAGTACCTTTTTGTCATAGACGTCCTGCCAGTCCAGTGATGTGAAGAAACTGTGTCTCATGATTTCCTTCGCATCATCCGGACCTCCTCCGAGCCTTCGGAGAATAAATCTCAGATTAATATTCATCCAGGTCTCACGTGATACAGATTAAGCCTGGTGCGCTCATGTTGAAATGATGATTTTACATCTGAATGCCAATAATTGTTAGTAGAATCCTTCCAAACACAACCGGAAAGGCTTTGGATCGCACACACACACACACACACACCTCTTATTGGGGTCTTTGATGAGTAATCCAGACAGTAAAGACTTGGCGTCTGCAGAGAGGGTTCTGGGAAACTTGATCTCCTCCATCAGAATCAGTTCAAACAGCTTCTCATGGTCCTGAAGAAAGACGCACGTCAGCATAAACTAGAGCAATTATGTGTGGTTGCGGTTACAGTGAGTCGTACTGTACCTGATTATAAAAGGGAAGGCGTCCACACATCATCTCATACATGACGACTCCCAGACCCCACCAGTCCACCGCTCGCCCGTAATCATTGTCCTCCAATACCTGATCAATAACATCACATGATCGATCAGACGAACAACAACACCTCATCCTTAAACAGTCTCATTATGTTCAATAATGGGGGGAAAGAACACTTTAATATTACAAGATACTTTAATATCTCCAGTCCTCTGCACACTCGTGTCAAGTGGTGCAACAATTAAAGTGATTGGATAACTATGATCATTATAATTTGTCCTTCCACACATGATTTATACTCAATAACATCCCTGATTAACAATCACATCATAACTGAATACCTTAATAATAATCAAATTCATATCTTCCCATCAAAAACTCATTAATATCTTCCAGTCTTCATTAATAATTATATTAGCCTCAATAATCTATCAAAAACTCATTAATATCTTCCAATTCTTCTTTAATAATTATATTAGTCTCTAATAACGATAAAAAAAGTAAAAAAAAAAAAAAAAACACATTAATATCTCCTAATTATTCAATAATAATTATATTATCCTCAATAACTGATCAAAAACTCATTAATATCTCCTAATTATTCAATAATAATTATATTAGCCTCAATAATCTATCAAAAACTCATTAATATCTCCCAATTCTTCTTTAATAATTATATTAGTCTCTAATAACGATAAAAAAAATTAAAAAAAAAAAAAAAAAAACACATTAATATCTCCTATTTATTCAATAATAATTATATTATCCTCAATAACTGATAAAAAACTCATTAATATCTTCCAATTCTTGATCAATAATTATATTATCCTCAAATAACTGATCAAAAACTCATTAATATCGTCCAATTCTTCTTTAATAATTATATTATCCTCAATAACTGATCAAAAACGAATTAATATCTCCCAGTTCTTCATCAATAATTATATTATCCTCAATAACTGATCAAAAACTAATTAATATCGTCCAATTTTTCTTTAATAATTATATTATCCTCAATAACTGATCAAAAACTCATTAATATCTCCCAGTTCTTCATCAATAATTATATTATCCTCAATAACTGATCAAAACCGAATTAATATCGTCCATTTCTTCTTCTTTAATAATTATATTAGTCTCTAATAACGATCAAAAATCACATTAATATCTCCCAATTCTTTAATAATTATTGTTAGCCAGCAATAACCGATCAAAAACTCATTAATATCTCCCAATTCTTCATCAATTATATTATCCCCAATAACCGATCAAAAACGTATTAATATATTCAGACATTAGTAATTACATTAGCCACCAATAACCGATCAAAAAAACTCACTCATATCTTCCAATTCTTCATCAATAATCACATTATGCTTCAATACCTGAGCAAAAATCAATTATGGACATTATCCTGATATCTGATCCATGACCAGTCATATTATCCTCTGACATCTGATCAATAATCAATCACATTATCCTCAGATTCCTGATCAATAATCAAGTTATATCACTCTCCAATGGCTGATCCAGAAACAATTATATAATCTTTCAACAACAACAAAAAAATCAATAATGTCAAATTGCCTTAATATACTTGATTAATTACTAATGGCAGTCATTTGAAATCATATTAATATCAATAATCAATCATTATTGAGGTCATCCAACCCAGATAAATGACTCAAATGATGGAAAAACAGGCTGACATATGATTACATCATACAGTTATGATCATGACATCAGCTTTAGAATGAGTCATCTGTGTTACAGCATCCATATGCAACAGCATTGTTTATTAAAAATGCTGTACTCTTCTTTCATTATTAAAGTGGAGCTTGAAAACGGCCAGCATGTCACTGTTACGATTCCTGTCTGATCACTCTATTTTTACCCATGAGCTGCTCAGTCTTGTCTACAGCCTGCTGTGTGTGTCTATTTCTGTACGGACGTTAAAGAACACAGCTAAAGTGTGGCCCTGTTCCGGCTGTGACAGACTGAGATTAAACAGTCATCTATATTAAATTTACCAAAGTACAGAGGGATTCCTGTGCAGAGTTTAAAGGTGCAGTGTGTCATTTTTAGCGGCATCTAGTGGTGAGGTTGCGAACTGCAACCAACAGAAGTTACGGTGGACGACAGGAAACTACACCACTGAAAACATAGTTAATATGTATATGATATTGCATTTCTGTCAACAGATCCTCCTAAATATTACACAATGCACCTTTAAAGTGATAAAACAACAGGTTTGTGTCGCGCACCTCAGGGGCCAGATACTCCGGGGTCCCGCAGAAGGTCTTCATGGTAGCAGCGTCTGTGATGCCCTCCTTACACAGGCCGAAATCAGTGATCTTTATGTGACCGTCCTTATCCAACATCAAGTTTTCCAGCTGGGAAAACACACACAAGTGGTTCTGTTATATCTTACGTTCAAGCTGATAATGCTGAGGTTTCTGAGTCTGTGTTTTGTTCACCTTTAGGTCACGGTAAACAATCTTGGCAGAGTGCAAGTAATCCAACGCAGAAACGATCTCAGCGCCGTAGAAACGGGTTCTGTCCTCCGAAAACACGCGTTCTCTCGACAAATGAAAAAACAACTGCAACAATAAAAAAATATATATTCAGAATATTTCAATATTCAGAATCCACATGTGCATCACATTGACATGCATATAGAGAGTGAACATTTGAAATAGAGCAAGAAAGATGACAATTCAAAAGAAAAAAGGATGTAGATTTTTTTTTTTTTACTTTTTTACATTTGAAAATCTTCAAAATAAAAGTTCAGACAAAGAAAGTTCGAAAGGTGGTTTATTTTGGAAACATCAAAAGTTGGAAAGACAAAAGTTTAAAAATGTTCTCCAGGAAGTTCGAAATGTACAGAGAAACACTAACATTTTGAAAGAGAATTATGAAAAACAATTTTGAACAAATTTTGAACATATTTTGAACAAATTTTGAACAAATTTTGAACAAATTTTGAACAAATTTTGTAAATTTTGTAAATTTTTTGTAAATATTTTGAATGAGTTGAAATTTTGAAAAAGTTCAAAGATTAGAGAGAAAGTTCAAAAAGGTTTACAAGAATGATCCATAAGTTCAGAAGATTAGAAGGTCCAGAAGTTTGACAGAAAGAACAAAAGTTTGAAAATGTTCCAAAGGGAGTTTTAAATTTGGAGGGAAAAAGATAAAAAGAAAATGCAAAGTTCAAAGGCTAGAGAGAAATTACAAAAAAAAAGTTTTTTTTACTTTGAAAAAAGTTCAAAGGCAGTTCACTTTTGAACTTTCTCTCTAGCCTTTGAAGTTGTAAAACAACTTAAAAGAACATTTAATATAACTGAAAACATTTACCTCTCCTCCATTCACATATTCCATAACAAAACATAACCGATCCTTCGTCTGAAATGAGTACTTCAGCGACTGCGGGCAAGACAAAACAATTAATAACTCATCTTGTGTGTGTTAATTACAATTAATAACATGAAGATTGTTTATTTTAAATGTCTGAGGAGAGTGTGGTTATATTATATATATACACAGTTATACACTCACAGTTAGAAACGGATGCCTAGTGTTCTTCAGAACTCTGCTCTCCGTGAGTGTGTGCGCCACTTCATCCTGAGAGAGAGAGAGAGAGAGAGAGAGAGAGAGAGAGAGAGAGAGAGAGAGAGAGAGAGAGAGAGAGAGAGAGAGAGAGAGAGAGAGAGAGAGAGATGTTGATTTCAGCTGACGCCCATCACTTCTCAGTTCAGTGTGTTCTCAGAGCGCCAGGTTTCGTACCTTGGCAATAATAACCTCCTTTTTCAGGATCTTCATTGCATAATATGTGCCGCTGGCTTTCTCTCGCACTAGAATCACCTTCCCGAACGTGCCTTTCCCCAGCAGCTTCAGATAGTCAAAGTCATTCATTGTCTGTCCAAGAAGAGAGAGAGAGAGAGGGTTAGTCTGAGCACACGCACGAGGATCCACCAGCCCGCCACCATCTCTAACCTTTCGTTTGTGATGACTGGTTGACGTGTCCATCTCCTCCTCGTTGACGTTCTCGATCTGAGAGATGGGGCTGCACAGGATTCCTTCCTCTTCCTGTTTGGCCAGCTTGTCTGCCACCATCTGAATGGCCTCGACCCACTCATCCCTTGTTAGCAAGGAAACAAACGAGCAGTCAGTCGTGATAAAGCCATGTATTGGCCAGGTCGATTAATCAGCTGATTTCTGACTATACTGACATTAACTGTGGCCGGTTTGATGATTATACGAAGAAGTGTTGGTTTCCTACATTGCAAATATTTTTAACATCCATAAAACGAGATCAATTTCCTTGAGGAATTGAGATTAGCCTTGTTTTCAGAGAATCACTTTGAATTTATTTTACTTTTCAAACGCAATTTTATTGCTAAATAGTTTTTTTTTATATATATAATAACAGTTTTCATTTTTGGAGAAACTATACCTTTAAGTCTTCATTCGCTTGAGTTTGGGGTCGTTAAGATTTTGTATTGTTTTTGAAAGAAGTCTTATGTTCACCAAAGCTGCATTTATTTGATTAAAAATACAGAAAAAAAACTGTAATATTAAAAAATAGCTGTTTTTTATGTGAATATATGTTCAAATGTAATTTATTCCTGTGATCAAAGCTGAATTTTCAGCATCATTACTCCGGTCTTCAGTGTCACATGATCCTTCAGAAATCACTCTAATATTATGATTTGATGCTCAAGAAACATTTATGATTATTATCAATAGCTATGTTTTCTAATAATTAAATTTAACTTGTGCACATTTGCGAAAAGAGCACCGTTTCCATCCCATGTGTCCAAAATTGCTACTTCCTGGGAAATTGGCAAAATATCTGTAATAAAAATGCAAGTTGCTGCAATCAGGCTCTTTTATCCTCCATCATAAATGACTTCTGGCTCAGACGAATCGCGCAGACGAAACGCAATAAACGCTGTCATGTTAACTTGCTTTCGTACGGAAAGCAATCGTGTCATTATACCAAATTATTCTGATGACAGACTTTGACTCCAGTGATTCAGAACGATCAAACCAACATCTGAGATGCTGCGATGCTATTGGTCCGCTGGTTAGTCCAGTTATCCAATCACATCCTCTGTTGAGGCAAAGTCAAAGAGTTTTTTTTTTTTTTTTTGCGCATCGAGGGATTTATTCGGTAAATGTGTTTTACCAATGTTGAATGTTGAACTAATGTTGAAAAAAAGTTGTGCTGCTTCATATTTTTGTGTAAACGGTGATAAAAAAAAAAAAAAAAAAACTTTTGTAACATATAAATGCCTTTATTTACAAAAAAAAACAAAGAAAAGTCTTGCCGACCCCAAACTTTTAACCGGTTAGCGCATGTTAGATGTGATGTGGTACCTCTCGTCGGGCGAGTCCACATGGAAGGTGCGCTCGATCACAGTGGTCCACTGCAGACACCTGATGATGAAGGTGTTGGGCTTCGGCCTCTCCGTCTTCATCAGCTGACACTCTGACCAGAGACACAAGGAAAGATGTTTACATGTGGAACAATGACGTCATCACCTCAAAAACACGGACTCATGTCACGTTGATGACGTCAGCACGTGACGCTCTTCATTGAATCGGTTTGCTCTGAATGAACTGAGTCATGCATCTGGAGAACAGTAAATTGATCTTGAAGGGTTTGCCAGAAATATGACACACTGATATCACAAATTAAAAATAGCAAGGGTAAAATAAACATAAAAAATGAACTAGCTAGCTAGCTTAATGAGTTAATAAAAAAATAATGTTGGAAATTAATATACAAAATGACAACTAAAGTAAATACTTTCCAGATAATATATTACACGTCTTTATAATATTTTTATTTATCACCGTATAAATGGGTCATTATATAGTACATTTATTTCATATTTTAAGAATATGGCAAGCGGATCCTCGTGTTAAACATTGGAAAACACCTGCACTAGCATACGCATGGTCTAAAAGACATAAAACATTTTGATTTCATTTCAATAATTTTGATAATGAGAGAGACTCACTGGCGACGGAGAAGTTGTTGAGTGGATACGCCAAATCAGCATCTTGCGGCTTCTCTTTATATCCAATAAACGAGCCATCCGTCTTTAACAGGAAGTACCGCGGTCTCCAGTTCTTAATGTATTCACCTGTCGAGCCAATAAAAATCATCAAGCATGCCCATATACACACATATTTGACATAATATACGACTGCGATGCATTTCTCACCTCTCTTTTGCACCCATCCCTCTTTCACTACGTTCTGGTCGTTCATTTTGGGTCCGAGGTCAGAGTTCAAGGGTCAGTCCAGTGCTCGACTTCCTGCTCGTGGATCTGTCCTGTTCCCTCACTCTCCCTTACGCCCGTCTCGTTCTGCCCTCCTGTTCTCTCACACTCTTCCTCTCACTTTCTCTGCCACGTTGTGATGTAACGTCTCAGCCTCCTCCTTCACTTTCACTCACACTCTCTCTCTCTCTCTCTCTCGCGACCCTTCAGACACTCCAACGGTGACTCAGCCTGGAAGGAAACAACAAAATAGAGAAAACACACACACACAAGGGTCATTCTCTTCCGCTTCTCCCCCTCTCCCACACACACACACTTCCATGTGAAATAAAGTCATTGTTAAGAGCAGGGAAACATTTCCCGCCCCTTCCCGTGGCCTTCTCTTCCTCTCTCACACTGGATGCTGATGCGATACGTGCTTCTTCTCTGAATCGTGACGCTTTAGAACCTTAGAATTAATCTTGGAACCAGCTCAGAAATGTTACAACCAATAAAATAACCCTATAATGAACCCAATGACATTAGAATCAACACTGAAACCTCACAATCTGTCTTAGAACCCTCTGAGAATCAATGTAAGAAATTTAGAATTTTAGAATTTAATAAGCAAACTCACTGTAGAACCCCATAGTAAATTAATATCACTACCTCAGAACGAATGTTAGAATCATCTCAGAATCATCTGTTGAACCTTGGAATGATAAAATAAAAATATTAGAACCCAATTAGGAATAGATAGAATCACAATTTCAATTTTACAATAAATAGAACTCGCATTCAAATAGTATTAATTAAAATTATTATTACCACTTAAAACCGATGAATCTATTATAGAATCTTACATCCTTACATAGAATAAACCATATCATTTTATAATCTTGGAAATCAACCTGACAATTATCTTAAAACTCAAACTTGGAACTTAATCTTAAAACTGAACTTTTTATCATCATCTTGGAATCGAACATAGAACCTTTACAATCAACCTTAAAATCTCAGAATCACCATTACAACCTCAGAATCAACCTTGGATTTCTACAATTAATCTTAGAACCTTAAAATCAAGATCATAACTTCAGAATCTTAGAACCCTCAAAGAACCAACCTAAGAACATGCAGAATTTTACAATCAATTTTTAGAAAGCCATAATTCATTCAGCTATTATTCATAGGACATTTTAGTCAACATCCGAACCTCTAATTTATTTCATCATTCTGAGGTTCAACAGTTCGAAGATTGAACTCAACTGTTGAACCTCAGAGTGCTAAAATAAATTAGAACACTATTTGAAATGGAAACTATAGAATCAAACTAGAACTAGACAATTCTATAATTCGACAATACAATTAGAATTTTACAATAAACAGAACTCACTTACAGTAAAGAATCAACTGTAAAATCATCTTAGAATCAAACTAATTTCAACAGTCATTTCACTTTATAACCTTGGAACTTCCAAATCAACATTGCAACTAATGGTACTTTTACAAGTAAAGCTTTTTCTTTGCGTGTGTCATGTACTGACGTGACGACAACGTTGTCAAAACGATCCCTACTAAAAACACTGTATTATGCATCCCAGGCCAGTAGAGATTTGCACTTTTAATCGCAAAAAGACGGTGATCTCGATTCATACACCCACACGATCTCATTCCTAAATGACCACGATTCTCCGGTGTCTGATAAACCTTCGATAAAATCACAGTGAACATTCAAAACTGCATTGGTGCGTCTTTTCATTACATAGATTATTTCAATTACATCGTTACACCAGTAGATGGCGACAAGTGACCGTTAAAATGAATGCATCATTCATTCAAGAGATTTGTTCAAAAATGCTGATTCATCCAGTAATGAAACAAGTGAAGTGAGTATCTGAATCATTCATTCAACCATTTCAATTCATTGAAATTAATTAAAGGGGTGGTTGATTATGATTTCACTTTTCTAACTTTAGCTAGTGTGTAATGTTGCTGTTTGAGCATAAACAACATCTGCAAAGTTACGACGCTCAAAGTTCAAAGCAAAGGGAGATATTTGCTTTAAAGAAATTGTTTTTTAAGGACTGCAACAAACGGCTGGTAGGGACTACACAAGTTCCTCCAGGGTTAGTGACGTCACTAACCCTAGAATATACATAAAACCCACCTCTGGGAACGAGATTTATAGATTATCATGACAGAATATGCTAATCAATGACTAGAAGATAACTACACATAAGCTACATAAATTCATCAACTAAACATTCAGAAATGTCCTGTTGCTTCTACATGTTGTCACTTCTTCTTGAGTCTCTCCATCATTGTCTGAATCCGTATTGAACATAAAAAGGCTAAAAGTGTTTGAAATTTTCAGTGCATGTCTGTGTGAGAGTGCAAGCTGTTGTAGCTCCGCCCCCTGTGCTGGGAGCAGCAGCTCATTTGCATTTAAAGGAACAGATGCAAAACTATGCGTTTTTGCTCAATATGCTATATAAAAATATCTGTGGGGTATTTTGAGCTAAAACTTCACATACACTCCCTGTGGACATCAAAGATTTATTTTACATCTTGTGAAAAGGTTTTGTCAGAACCTCTAGTAAATTACATGTTATTTTGTTTAGTTTTCTGTTTAGAATCGTGATCTTTATTTGAAACAAGAAAATCAATTTATCCAGAATCGTGCAGCTCTATCACTTTGTATAGAAACAGCCAATAGACTGAACACATAACACGCATGATGTCACCGGTTCCACGTTTTTTTTTGTATTTTAAATGGACTGATAACGGTATAGTTTTCAAAAACTTGCAGTTTGAAACCCCTTTTCAAAAGTTTGCGTTTTCAGGCCCACAAAACGAACGAACGGCCAATAAATAAATATAAAGTTTTCCGGTTTTGGATGAAATGCGTCCTAAACTCAAACTTAAAGTCCCCATGTGGTGAAAATCAAGCTTTTTTTAATATGCCTAAGTGGTGTTTTTAATATGCTTTAAGACAAACCATGTGTAAATTCATAAGTCGACACTATTGCTGAGTATTTTCTCTCAAAAACACGGTTTAAAAATCGCTGCTGTTTCTGACGTCACAAACTACCTAACCAATCAGATCAACGTGTGATCGTCAACGAGTGGATGGCCCTGTCCCAAATGGCACACTTCATGTGCACTTTCGGTCTTGTGGACTTACAATGGCTGCCGCGTGCGCGTGTCCGTTAAGTCCGTGAGACCACAGTGTGTCCCATTTCTCATTTTTAGGTCTCAGAAGGGTGCTCGCGAGCGCCCCCATGTGGTCGATTTGCGCCCTTGATGCGCGCTTTTGCCGAGCCCGCGCTGATGCGGACTCCGCAGCAGACTTCTTCCCGACAGTCAAAGCGGCATTACGTCACGAAAGTGCGGACTCAGAGGAAGACCGCGAGTGCTTAGGGTTCCATTTGGGACAGGGCCGATCTCTGAGCTGGTGTGAGTGAGTGGAGGCGGGGCTCATTTGCAGATTCAAAGAACCACGTATACTAAATGAGGCAAGGGTGTTGAGTTACATTCAAGCTGTTTTAAGCCATGAAGAAATTTATTTTAGAAAAAAACGTTTAAATATGTCATTTTGGTGATCAAAGAGGAGTTAAGGGATAAAATTATTGACTACTGAGGAGACTTTAAAATCGTATAACTTTTTATTTAGCATCATTTTAGAATCAAACATAGAACCGTCAAAATCTCAGAATCGCCTTATATCAGCCTTATAATCAACATATGGACCTTGGGATCAACCTCAGAATCTCAGACAATAAATCTTCGAACATTACAACCAATCCTTACACTGTCTCACACTTCTGTTTGTTCTCATCTACACCTCAGCTAATCTACAACAAAGTAAATCTGCCACATATGGGAACACAGGCACCTCACACTCTTTTTGTATTTCAACATCTCTCTGCATAGTTGATGCTGTAAATTCATGCACTTCCCATAATCCTCCATAAACTCCCCTTTATTAAAATCACACTGTACCACGAAGAAACAGGCACAGCATCATCAGCCCAAGTAACTTTACACATCCACTCAGGATGCCAAGAACAGAATAATTCACACATGAAACTAAACACATGAAGTTCAGACATGATGCATGTTTAAAAATAGAATTTGGATTCATCCCTAAATACATTTCAAATTATTTTTCTATAAAAGGTTTTGATGTTCTCTGAGGTTTTAATCACTAAAATACTTTTCTTGCCCCAAAATATTTTTAGGCTATTCTGCTTGATCATTATTTTCATAAGTGGTACTACATTTTCAAGATAATGAATATTCTTTACAAACATAATTTTTTTTTAATTCAAAATATTAAAGCATTTCATAAAAAGATCAAATGTGATATTTATGAGTGGCCCTCTGTTTTATGTTTTTATTGTCACATGACAACAAAATGGCTTCCTGCACATTGATCACATCACATAAATGTAGTTTTCTTCCAAATGTTACATTTTGAAAGAAAACAGAAGTGATTAATTAGTGATAATAAAATATTACAATCAAAATGTTGTTTTTTTCTAAAGCTTGTTTGCAGTTTCACCTTTTTTACTTCTAATTTTACACAAAAAAACATCAAACGACTTTCAAATCTGAAAATAAAAACATATTCTTCATAGAAGAGGCTCGTTTTGATATGCATTTAAATGTAAGTATACATTACTGAAATGTAAGTATACATTACAAAATGTTCACGTTGTTAGGAAAAATGAGGTCTAAACAACAGAAGCCATCCAAACCAATGTCAACAAAAACAATGGCGGACACGGTTGGGCATCACACACACACAGAGACACACAAACACACGGATGTGACAGCAATTAACATGACGAACCATAATAAACACAATGAAGCATCTACTTTTGTGTCATATTGAGCTGCTGTTATATAATCCATATCGGCATGATAATAAATACAGCAGACTGACAGCTCGCCACGAACCAGAACAAGCGTGCATATGAACATATATGAGTGTGTGTGCACACAAACACTGCTGTGTGATAACAATACAAACACACAAGCATTTAGGCAGGAGGATGAGAAATGTGCGCGCTCTTGTTTTCCATTTGGCCGAAATGCGTAAAATGGTGGACGCGCATCAATAATAACACGCAGGATGCAGTTTAAATGTGCTTGTAATGGAATATCTGAGAGATTTATATCAAAACAGTGCGTGATATATATATATATAAATAAGCGCTTCGTGTGTCCAGCAGCATCACGGGTAACGTTAAGGCCGAGGAAACATCCCCGCCCGGCGGCCAGTGATGCTCCAGCGCGGATGCTCGGCCTGGCCCGTGATGCTGCTCGGTGATGGAGGAAAAATAAACAACACGAAGCACGCAATACCTGGCAGACGCTCCGCCAGACGGTGGGATCGGTTCCGCGCCAGCCCGGTATGAGACAAACCCAAACCCGCAAGCAGATGATGCTGCCGCCGCTGGTCGGTCATGAGGAAAACGGAGGCACGCGCGCCCGTGAAGTGGCCATCATGTTCGTTACACCGGTGAACTGAATGACCCTGGATGAATGGCGTAACCCGATGCAGAAAGCGCGGTGACGGCGCACCCCGTCTCCAGCACTCGAATTTCCCCGAATCCTAGCACGGCGAAGGCCTGCTTCTTAATATTCATGAGATAAGCGTCGCCATTGGATGGTTAGCAGGCAACGTCGGCGAGAGCTCATGAATATTCAGATTATAAGCCTGAAGAATACTAAACAACTTTGGCGAGAAATTAGAGTGATCTGTTATTAGAGGTAACTGTCTGAGTTATGTATTTCAGAAATGTACATATACAAATTACACAGTTAGCTAAAAATGTATTAATTTAAACAATGTAATAATTAAAGGCAGAAACAATGAGCTCATAGAAATGTATAAATAGAAAAGGTGGCATTAAAAAAGGAAAAGGTGGTGCTTCACTTATCTGTCAATATTGTATTAATAATACAAATAATAATACATGATAAATAAATATGATAAACATGAAAAATAAATAAAATGGTTTGTAGCTAAAACATTTGTTTTTATGCAAAATAAACATGTTTAAAACATTAATTATTGTATAATATATGCGTTTTCTTTTTCTACCCCATGGTCATTGAAATATATCACAACAGGAACACAAGCTGAACGGTACGGCTCATTAGTATTAAAAGCCCAGGATTTCTGTCGGTGCTAATTAATATTCAGAACCAAAACCTTTGCCATTGGGTGGTTGGAAAGCAACGTCAGCCTGAGCTTATCATCAATGAGCCAAACCTTCGCAATAGTAGGATTAGTAATTTGGTCTCCAGCACCAGCCGTGGGACGGAGGAGGAAACCTCTCGACGTCACACCGGGACCCGTTTTTACCGGACACCCCCCCGTCCTCCTCCTCCTCCTCCTCCTCCTCCTCTTCCTGGCTTTGTCGTTCTTCAGGCTTTTGTTGGTCTCGCTACATATGCATGATAAATGCTTAATGTTGCCTACCGAAAAGAGACCTCATATAAACAGACAGCGCCAGAACTCACTTATTATACACCAAATGATGAAGACAATAATAAATGCACCAACAATGAGTTTCCCAGCCTCTTTCCCTGGACAGAGTGAACATTTGGGACCCTTTGTCTTATTTAATGAATGCATAATATACAGTAAACAAAGGACACGGACGAATAATAATAATATTACTGAGACTAAAACTACTCTTTGAATAATCGATTAAAGTCACAAACTTGGGGATCGATTTCCATAAACTATTCCATACATCTTTTGCTTTGAACTACACGTGCAGTGCATAGTTTATGAGGACTTCACATATAGTTGCAGGATGTCTCCCTCTAGTGTTCAACACATACATCTGAAGCCCCATGATTAAACAAAGTTCAAGTCTGCTTTTCCAAAAACAGAAACTCCAGAAACTTTTAATTTTTTTGTTTGTTTCAGTAGTTTACACGTTTACATTCAAATTTTAAAAATGCGTTTAAATGATATTCAATTATTAAAATTACTCCAAATTGTTAGTTATTATTAATAATAGTTTAAAAGCTTAGTACTGAAATTCACAATCATAGATGTATCAGTTATGTTACAATGAAAGGATTTGAAGATATATTGGTATAGTCTCTGAAGTTATTGAAAAACTACCACACATTGTTTATTTCCAGGTAGCCTACCAGTTATTGCACTATAAATTATAAAAGTACATGCAAACGTTATAGTATACGTTGTTATAGTGTATATACGTTGTTATAGTAGGCTATTCCTTTGCAAAGGATAATTCTGTCAAACTTAAAGCCCCCCTGTAGACAATAATTGTATCCCTTAAAACTCATCTTTGTGCCTAAATGACATATTTAAGCGATTTTTACTTAAAAAAATTCTTCATGCGTTAAAACAGCTTGAATGTAACTCTACACCCTTGCCTCATTTAGTATACGCGGTTCTATGAATATGCAAATGAGCCCCGCCTCCACTCACTCACACCAGCTCAGTGATCCACTCGTTGACGATCACACGTTGATCTGATTGGTTACAACCCGTGTTTTTGAGACTGTCTTTGGTTCACTGTAGTTGTAAGGAGAAAATACTCAGCAATGGTGTTGACTTATGAATTTGTACCTGGTTTATCTTTAAGCATATTAAAAACACCACATAGACATATAAACAACATTAAAAACTTCATTTTCACCACAGGGGGACTTTAACTGCTTTTAATCCGTTTGCTCTTAGCAGTTGCATTTGTTCGCTTCCAGATCATCAGACAACTTGTTAAATTACAGACCAAGAGCTTCTAAAAGACAGTAGACAATAAAAGGTCAGAAATATGAGGAATACTTTTAGCTGTGTTGCTAAGTGTCATAAGTAAGCAATTGAGTAGTCAACACTGTCTAGAGCGAACGCGAGCGCCTCGCTTATAATAAATCCATTCAACATATCTGCACCGGGAGCATTTTTTGACATGACGTGCCACAACTATTTGAGGCTGTTCACACTGGACACATCAAATGAAACTTAATAAACTGGAGCATTTGTCTTTCTGAACGAGTGCATGATGATTTTGTATTGAAGTGTTCATTGTACAGCAACATAGTGTCGGCCCAGATCCGGCCCACATCTGTTACTCGTCGAATCTACGTGTACCAGATGTGGCCCGGATCTGAGCCGACACTATGTCGCTGTCTATGGCAAGCTGTTTTAGCTTAAATTGTACCCAGCGTTACTCGTCGTAATTGTATTTTTACTAGTAAGAATTCAATTAGAGAGCTCTACAATTCAATTCTTACTAGTAGCAATTACATTTAGAGAGCTCTCCTATTCAATTATTACTAGTAAAAATTACAATTAGATAGCTCTCCTATTCAATTATTACTAGTAAGAATTACAATTACAAAGCTCTCTAATTCAGTTCTTACTAGTAACAATTCCAATTAGAGAGCAAATAAATTTTTACTAGTCATGTCTCCATTGACTTCCATTCATTTTTAATTACGGAGCTCTACAATTTAGTTGTTACTAGTAAGAATGCAATTGCAGAGCTCTTTTTTTTTTCTTTTTTTTTCACAATTTTATTTTCAAAGGTTTTCTGCATAACAGTCACAGACAGACACAGACCAACAAGGCAGGACACAACAATACAAAACAAAACAAAAAACAATAACTGCCAGTTCTTATAAAAGATACCAGCCTATATCTATAATCCAGTCCAAGAACTGAAAAAAATGTCCACAGGTTAATTGCAGAGCTCTTTAATTTAATTACAGAGCTCTGCAATTATACATATCTTTAATTCGTTTTTTTTTTTACTAGTAAAAATTCAATTAGAGAGCTCTGTAATTGTAACTGTTACTAATAATAACTTAATTAGAGAGCTCTCTAATTGTAATTCTTACTAGTAACAATTCAATTGTAGAGCTCCATAATTAAAAATGAATGGAAGTCAATGGAGACATATGACTAATTCATTTGTAGAGCTCTCTAATTGGAATTGTTACTAGTAAGAACTGAATTAGAGAGCTCTGTAAATGTAATTCTTACTAGTAATAATTGAATTGTAGAGCTCTCAAATTTAATTCTTACTAGTAAAAATGCAACTACGACGAGTAACGCTGGGTACAATTTAAGCTAAAACGGCTTGCCATTGCTGTCTGGGGTTGCAATGCAATGCCCCGTTCGCTTTAAAACTAGACCCAGAATCCATCAGATCCTGATCTGTCTAGAATGGATATCAGTTGCTGAGTCCCAATTCGCATACTATCCGTCCTAAATAGTATGCGAAACAAGAATTAGTACGTCCCAAATCGTAGTATGTTGAAAAGAGTATTCCAAAGATACCCGGATGGTCTACTATTTCCGGTTAGAATTCGAAGTGCAGATCAATGCACACTCTAACGGCTAATATTGCCCACAACCCATTGCGTGCGGGAGGGAGAAGCTTTGTGGTGATGGTGGTATCTATGGTGATGTAAACATGGCAGCCGGATGCAGCCGCGGAGATTCGCCCTCAGTTTTTAAGTGTAAGAATTCAAATGTTTAACCCTTATTAAAGTTATATTTTATTGCCTCGTAATACTAATGGGGTTATGTTGTGCCAAAAAGTACCGTGTTTATCTTGTAGGGTCCGATGAAATAAAAAGTACAGTGTCATGCAAGTGTCTGTTTTTTTTTATGTATTTCTTCTGATGTTTCTGTCTTAGATAAGTTACCTTACTATAAACTCTTATGAAAATAAACACCTTTTACTACACTAACCATAGTTTAACCACACTGACTTATTTGTAGTAATACTGTGGCTGTACAAATATTAACTTTATCAATCCAACCAAAGATATATGGTTACTACACTTTTACTATAGTAAAAGCATGGTTCATTTTCATCGGGGTATTTTTGAGTATTATACATAAGTATAAAATACGTTAAACAATAGTTATACTATAAACTTTAAATATTTTAGCTTTCGTTACACACATTGCACATGAACGTCAGAACCAGCCGCCTCACAAACGACCTGCGTTTGGTTGATCTACGACGACAGCCTGCTTCACTCCTCACTTTGGTAGGACACATTGTAAATGTATTTTGGAAAAAAAGATGGGAATAGTAAATACATTTATATATGACATATAAGAATGAATGAAATGTAAAATGTTTTGTTAACAGTCATGGTGTGCGTAACTAAGCAACCACGTTCTCGTTCACGTTGCATGACGTCATCGAAGTATGTCCCAGAACGTGCATACTTTTTTGCTACACACTCAAAAGTATGTACTTTTTCCTCACAAAAAAAGTACATACTTTTAGGTCGTAGTATAAGTAGGCGAATTGGGACTCAGCCAGTGTCTCTGTCTCTGGCCTGTGTCAGATTTCTGTGCTCAGGTAACAGAAGCGCTGCTGTCCATTACCCTCACGAGGACGCTGACTTTCAGCCATGCAAAGCGCAAACGAATCTACACGCTGACTGAAACAAGCAGGTAAGTTTGTCTTTCAAAGCAGGTTTCGTTTGGTTTTCAGATGAAGATTTCGCATTTGAATGTGTGATTTGGTTGTGACCTGTAAACAAGACTCTCAGCAGTGACTCACTCTACAAACAAGACTCAAGGAGCCGCAGCTGAAACTGCAATGGCAAGAATCACGGAATGTCTATAAACAATTTCTGGAGATCCGTTTTTAAGTCTATTTTTGGAGCTTTATAACAGTGTTCATCATCAACATTTTGTTTCAATGCTATCCTCTTAAAAAAGAAAACAACAGTTCAATTGGTCTCCCTGCCTGACTAGCTATAACTACCCAAAACCTCTCTGAATCAGGTTGGGAGACGAGCAAACCAGCTTAGCCTTGGATAAACTGTTTTATGTCTTTATGTTTTATGTTCCCTATAGGGCTACATTATATTTATGTACGTTTGCCATTAATGAGCATGTAAGATTCAACCGATTTTAATTAGGCCTATGTTATGTGCAGGATGGCCGGGTCAGGAATTGCTCTGAGGTTACATGAGTTTAAGGAAAGTCAGGACACCAAACATCAACCAGCACAAGTGTAAGTATAAATGATTTTTAAAAGCCTTTGACTCCTAATAATGTGTTTAGCTCCAGTCGTGGATGTTAAACGGGTAATAAAGCGTGCTGGACATCTTTAAATTTCCTGTGCTATTGCTTTCAGTTCAACTTCAAAATGTTAACGTTGTGTAGGCTATATGTTTCAGATTAAATTTGGCCAGTTTGTTGCTTTAATACACATAGATTTGAAGCATGTTGGTATGTTTTACTGTGTGCATCATGTTTGTTTGATCAGGTTCCTCTGTTCACTGTGTTTCTCCAGCGCTCGTCGTCAGGGCCGAGATGTTCTGGGAGTGTATCCCGGTCAGATCGCGAGGGTTCACACCGTCAGCTCGCATCTGCACAGGTGAGAAAAAATAAAAATGTAGTCCAGATTTTTTATCCACTAGGCTACACCAAACTCAACAGCTTTTTCTTCCTCAGATCGACACCGAAGACTCCAGACCTGCTGCGTAATGAATCTAGAGCAGAGCAGTGTTATCAGAGTCAGAGAAGAGCGTTCGATCAGCTGAGTCTGCAGGCCTCGCTTCTGTCCGGTCACAGCTCCTCTCAGCTGTCTATAGGTCTGTGTTAGAGACGGTTCGTCTCCGTTTTACCTGCCTTCAGTGTCTTCACTTGCATGTAAAAATCTCTGTAGAGGAATGAAACAAAAGCTTAAAAGTATTTTCTTCAGAGTCCTTAATAGAAGATTATGATTAAATCCCATTGTCTTGATTTGGCAACACTCACCTTTTAGTCTTACAAAAGATTCTGTCTCTTAAGCTCTTAAACTTGGTTTCCCACCCTGGATAATCAGGAGTGGTGTTGTTGGAAGGCTTATTTCTTCATTGTTTTTTTGTTTTTCTGTTTTTCTCTGGCACCTTACAAAATCATGTTTTGCAAATACAAATGTTATGTAGATGTAGACACAGCCTGAGCAATTACAGACTAGTTGACCTTCAGACTTTGGGATGTTCTTGACCTGTAAATGGAGAAGCAGGGAATGAACGTAAACGTGGTTCAACATCCATTCATCTGCGTAAACATCAAAATGGAACTGGAATATGAATTTACATTGTATTAAAAACAGCAGTGAATATTCTGAATCCATAAAAGTGCTGTCACTAGCATGCTTGTTCACATATCTCACGCAATACTAATGGATTATCATTGTACCACTAATGTGAAAAGAATCATTCATGACTCAAGTAAATAATGACTTCATCACCACATCAAAACAGTCAACCAGTCATGTCAATCAGTAGGCTACAGATGATTTGTTATCAGAAATTATAAATGTAAATATTATTCATTGCGTTACAAAGGCCCGTTCACACGGTAACGGATTATATTAGCGCGATAACTATATTAGTGCACACACGAACAGACGATAACGTTCTGCGGAATCGATAACGTTCTGCTGAATCGAATCACGTGATTCGATAACGTTCTGTGACCGCATGCAGCGCGCGCTTTAAAGTTAGGTTGATTCTGATTGTTTGTCATATTGTTTCTTATATCGTTCATCATCTGGAAAAAGCGCTATAGGCCTTTGTCGTTCCTCTGTGTCGTTAACTGTTAGCTGTGGTGTGGACTCCGCTATTCTCGTCGAGTAAGAGCTATTTTAGACCTGTTTGTTATCGTCACATATTTCTTCACCTTTAGTAATCTCAAATGAATGTTTTCAGTTTCATCAGAAAATGAATGTGAGTGAGTGTTATTTGTCATATCTATATGTCATTCCACATTCGAAAGCTGTTATTCTTTGAGGAACACGAAGGAATCATTTTAAAGAATGTCAACCATTTGAAACAAGGTTATTCTAGTTAACTACAATGTAGTTAACTAGAATAACCTTGTTTCAAATGGTATACAACTAAACATAACAAACGTTTACTTCACTTGAAATAAAATACATGTTAACTGAAATAAACTAAAATATTAAAAACGTAAAACTTATTTTATTTCAGCTAGTCATCAAGGCTACATTTCTCTTTTTTCTTTTTTTTTTAGGTTTAACCTGATGATTAATAAACTCTAAAACACAAAAAACTAGACATCTTTACAAAAAAATATTAATAAAAAGGATAAAAACGTACAACAAATCTACTAAAACTTTTAACTATAAATGACACACTGATTTGAAAGCATGCATAATAATTTTGCATGAATGATTTGATTTTTGAGGTAATACCAAGTTGATTTTTCTTCAGCAATGTCTTCCGACTTAGAATTTTAAAAAGGTAATTTTTTGTTACTGTTTTTTCTTCCTTTTCTGAGCTAGACGGCCTTTAGTCACTATGAACAGCTTTAAGGAAAACTCTCCTTTTGTGTACCACAGAATAAAATAGCATATATGGAAAATATTTCTTTAACAAATTGTTTGCTTTCACAGACACTGATAGAGATGGTTATGCTTAGGAAACACACATGCCATAAAATCACTGTACCTGCAAGTGTGCCGAACTCCATCAACATGACAAGCCAACAATGCACGCACAACGCATGAAATGCTCTGAAACATAAAGGATTTTAGCTGCTTAAAGCGGATGAAATGACAAACCGACTCATGCCATCATAAAGGGCAGTCTGTGAACTTTACGGTGATATTTTGTGCTGTTTTTACACAGGCACTGATGTCCAGAAGTTCACGCTGAGTTCACATCCAGGCCCACTGGAGACACACAGAGGAGATGATCAGCACCTCTATCTGACCCAAAGCACATGAAGCTGCTATCAAAACCATAATCAAAACCTTTTGTTTGAGGGACAAATCTTCCTGGTGGAATGTGATCACACAATGACACAGCAGAACTGTCAGAGCCGTCATGTAAAACATGCGTTTGAGTACTTTTCCACTGGCACGCAACCAGAACCTGAAAGCCACAAAGACATTACTTCATGCATGTCTGCAATGATCAGCCTTAAAACTGTGAAAGTAGTACACAGAATCATAGAATAAAGTGTGGATGATCTAAAAGAGTTTTGTTTTGTGAAGATTTGTGTGATCACGTTAAGGTGACTAATCCGTGCTGTTGTTAGTTTAGATTTACTTCAAAGTATGACATTAGAATGGCATAATCTCAATCATACATTGGTTAAATACAGAAACTATTTAAATATTTATATATCCCAATGCAATTCATTAGATGATCAAACAAATGAGGACTAACAAATGAGCAATAATCTCCACCTGCATTTGAACCTTTATTTGACAAAGGATGTTGTGTGGGAAACATATCTAATCATATTTAACTATTAGATATCAGATAATCACAGCAGTGAGATATTGACGTCCTTGTTGGCATGTGTGTCTGTCAACATCTAAATGTCTGAGTCATGCTGACATTCATCTTGTGTTCACATCAAAAATAGCTCTGAACTCTCTTCACTTCCTGTAAAATGATCCCACGCTATAGAGACATTGAACAATTCACGTTTATCGGTTTCAGACTATTGTCAAACGGCTCCAGTCTTCTCTGATATCCGATACTTGCGTCATAACTCGTGATCATGTTCCTCAACTGTAGGTTCATTGTTCTCTCACCAGATTTGACATGGTGCGATGGGGTTGTGCGTGATGCTGAACCTGGATCATTTCTGCATAATTCAATATATTTAAGCAATTTTAATAACTGATCCAAATGAAAATAAAGTTGATGCAAAAGTATTTGGACACTTAAGTCACTCAAAATGTGGGAATGTCAAGATAAAAGTGTCATTTATTTTAAAGAAGCACAAGCATGTTTTCAAGGAAAACTCTCAGATATATATATGTATAGGTTCAAATTATTGACGGTTCGGTTTGTATCACGTTTTTAGGGTTTCGGTACGGTTTTGTATGTGCTCTGTTCAGGGTAAAAAGGACTACTGTCAAATAAAAAAAAGAAAATATGAACAAATAATCTAACTACAAGCAACAGCACAAATAAATACAATAGAGCAAAAATACAAATGAAATAAACAGTGCTTTTCAGGTTATTTAGGTATAACATTAGTTTTCAGGTATAGAAATTAAATAAAGATTAATCAATATTAAAGTTACAAAAGCTATTCAGTCAAGAGCAGTGAGTGATTTTCTTGTCTTTTGTTGTTTGGTTAAAATGAAAAACACAGACAGCAGCAGGAATATTAGGCTGCTGTCACTTTAAGAGCGAATGCACGGATCTAATATACTGATACTGTACACATGCGTTTACTTTCGCAACTCTTTACGTTCACTTAAGACAAAACATAACCTACTGTGTTTGCTAGGATACTCCCATACTGATCACACCAGTTCTCATATGTGTATATATATACAGTGAGGAAAATAAGTATTTGAACACCCTGCTATTTTGCAAGTTCTCCCACTTGGAAATCATGGAGGGGTCTGAAATTGTCATCGTAGGTGCATGTCCACTGTGAGAGACATAATCTAAAAAAAAAAATCCAGAAATCACAATATATGATTTTTTAAACTATTTATTTGTATGATACAGCTGCAAATAAGTATTTGAACACCTGTCTATCAGCTAGAATTCTGACCCTCAAGGACCTGTTAGTCTGCCTTTAAAATGTCCACCTCCACTCCATTTATTATCCTAAATTAGATGCACCTGTTTGAGGTCGTTAGCTGCATAAAGACACCTGTCCACCCCGTACAATCAGTAAGAATCCAACTACTAACATGGCCAAGACCAAAGAGCTGTCCAAAGACACTAGAGACAAAATTGTACACCTCCACAAGGCTGGAAAGGGCTACGGGGAAATTGCCAAGCAGCTTGGTGAAAAAAGGTCCACTGTTGGAGCAATCATTAGAAAATGGAAGAAGCTAAACATGACTGTCAATCTCCCTCGGACTGGGGCTCCATGCAAGATCTCACCTCGTGGGGTCTCAATGATCCTAAGAAAGGTGAGAAATCAGCCCAGAACTACACGGGAGGAGCTGGTCAATGACCTGAAAAGAGCTGGGACCACCGTTTCCAAGGTTACTGTTGGTAATACACTAAGACGTCATGGTTTGAAATCATGCATGGCACGGAAGGTTCCCCTGCTTAAACCAGCACATGTCAAGGCCCGTCTTAAGTTTGCCAATGACCATTTGGATGATCCAGAGGATTCATGGGAGAAAGTCATGTGGTCAGATGAGACCAAAATAGAACTTTTTGGTCATAATTCCACTAAACGTGTTTGGAGGAAGAAGAATGATGAGTACCATCCCAAGAACACCATCCCTACTGTGAAGCATGGGGGTGGTAGCATCATGGTTTGGGGGTGTTTTTCTGCACATGGGACAGGGCGACTGCACTGTATTAAGGAGAGGATGACCGGGGCCATGTATTGCGAGATTTTGGGGTACAACCTCCTTCCCTCAGTTAGAGCATTGAAGATGGGTCGAGGCTGGGTCTTCCAACATGACAATGACCCGAAGCACACAGCCAGGATAACCAAGGAGTGGCTCTGTAAGAAGCATATCAAGGTTCTGGCGTGGCCTAGCCAGTCTCCAGACCTAAACCCAATAGAGAATCTTTGGAGGGAGCTCAAACTCCGTGTTTCTCAGCGACAGCCCAGAAACCTGACTGATCTAGAGAAGATCTGTGTGGAGGAGTGGGCCAAAATCCCTCCTGCAGTGTGTGCAAACCTGGTGAAAAACTACAGGAAACGTTTGACCTCTGTAATTGCAAACAAAGGCTACTGTACCAAATATTAACATTGATTTTCTCAGGTGTTCAAATACTTATTTGCAGCTGTATCATACAAATAAATAGTTAAAAAATCATACATTGTGATTTCTGGATTTTTTTTTTTTGATTATGTCTCTCACAGTGGACATGCACCTACGATGACAATTTTAGACCCCTCCATGATTTCTAAGTGGGAGAACTTGCAAAATAGCAGGGTGTTCAAATACTTATTTTCCTCACTTGTATACACACATATGCATTCAAAACAAGTGGTATTTTTTAAAAGAAATATAGCACACATAAAAATTATTTAATTATTTTTTGTAAGATCTCAAAATATAAAACAATTATTTTTTACAATATATATAAAATTAACATAAGTTTTGTGAGACATTTATATGCTAAGATGACCTTTATGCATTCACAAAAAAATGTGCTCAGACCAGCTGGTTAAAAATAGTACAGCAAGTGGATGAGACTTGGCTTGATGTTTTGTATCTAATGCAGAGAAGTTGAGTGTTGATCATTTAAGAGTCCAGATACTTTTGGGGCCACTTTGTACACAGTTTAAAATACTTTTCACTTCAAAAATATATTTTTTGGGACATTTACATGGTCTGCATATACATGCATTTCACACAACATAGATTGACAGTCTCTTCAGAGAAATGAATCATAGCGTATTTGAATATTCCAGACAAAACTGCTCTGTAACAACACAAGATGCATCTGTTCAGTTATTAATTACTGCCGAAACTATTTGGCAGTCCAGCTGAAAATACATAATAGTAATCCAACCACAGGTGTGTGTGTGTGATACCAGTCCACCCACCATTCATGTCTGGACTTTCCCAGTTCATTACAGTACAGTTCATTTGAATAAATTAGAAAAGATAAATGAATTTATGTTGTGGCTTGTCGTCTTTCTGACATCATATTTAAGATTGTATAAGAGTGTCATAAAAGTATTTTTGACTGTTTCTTTTGGATAGCATCTTTATCAGTATTTTATTATGTTTAATATTTTTGTTATTTAAAATAATTAAATAAATTCAATTAATTTTTTTTTACAGATTTTTGTCTTGTGAAGTACAAAGATATGGACTGTGAATAATATGTTAAGTTTAAGTTAAATTTAAGTTATTTTACACCATTAGACATTTTTGTATTGATATTCAACCAACAAATTTAACACTGAAACAATATCATCGCAAAAAAACATGTAATGCAAGAGAAGTGTCATGGGTTAATTTCAAATTATTGCACAGCACACCAAAACTGAGTGATGCTATCAAAATAAACTTAATGTAAATCCATTCAAATTAAGTATATTCAATTTGTTTTTGTTTTTCATATATAGAACATTTTAGATGGGATCATTTTATGGATTTATTTGTAATTCGTTAATTTTTTTTATTCTTTTTTAATTCGGATTAAATTTTATGAATTAAACAGCTCATAAACATACTTTATAATACTTTATACATTGAAATAACCCATTAAACATGAATGTATTGCAATCAATTAAGACATTTCTCCTTATATAGAACCTTTTTGGCATGAAGGGTTCTTTAAAATTCAGTCAATAACCCAATAATTCTATTTAGAACCCAATTGAACTGAATTAAAATAAAATATTAAGGGTGTCAATGATAAACTTTTCAAATTAAAAAGTAAAATAAAAAATATTGAAATTGCTCATTCATTTGCAGGGCCGCTGGTCAAAGGCTGAAGCAACATGTGTGTATAAAGCACAACAAAGACCTCATAATCACATGGTCACAGTTTAAAATTAGTTGAAATGGTGAGAGGAAAAAGTGACGAGGCAAAACCTGACGCACCTCCACCTGAGTGTAATGTTACATAACACACCGGATTTCAAAATGATGAAGCAATACATGCCATTTGTCTTTGGAATCCAAGTAATGTAATGTTTTTTCAACAGGTTAAGTGAGTTTTCAAAGCGGTGAGCTCATCGTGTCAGTTTAGTATAAAAATCCCCACACTCATGCATTCAGTACACAGCGGGCGGTGGAAACAAACACCAGACTGAAGCAAGAGTGAAGACTAGATCTACATCTGCATCTACAACAGACAATAGGCTCTCTGGTAAAAATCACTTCTGAACTCTCTTTACGATAAAATGCTTTACCAGTAAATATTGCTCAAATTTATCTGCTAGGCTATAAAAATGCTCATGTTTTATAACTATGTTAAAATATGCAACAGTAATAAAAAGCCATTTGGTTGTAGAAGATCTAATGCAAAGTGTTTAGTTGCATGAGTGTTCCTCTAGTCTAGACCAACCAGTTGCTTTGCTAAAGAGCAGAATTATTTAAAAAAACAATGGTTAAATAGCTTGACCAACCAAGCTTGACACATTGTCAGAAAAAAATTGCAAAAATTGTACCCTTAGGCTATGTTCACACTTAGCGTCTTTTTTGACAAGAAAAAGTTGACAACGGCGTTTTTTTAGCAAAAAAAAAAAAAAAAAAAAACGCTGGCAGCGTTCGGTTACAAATAGCAGCCGAGCGCGTCTTTTGTTGCTATAACAACAGCTGCAACAGTAGCCTAGTGCTGTGTGATGCAAAAAAATGTCGAGAAAGAGAAAGTTGGCTCTTGCGTTGGCTTTTGAAGTTACCGGGGAGGAGAATGTCGGTTCACAAAGACGTTTTACGGGGAAGGAAACTGTAGGCTATGGTGCTCCATTTTTTCTTGTTGTTTTTGTTGTTATGGAAACGACAGGTCTCGCTACTCGCTTGTCATTGGTCAGCTGTCAAAAAGGCGCTTGACGTAGGGCGTTCTTTTCAGAAAAGTTGAACTTTTTTCAACTTAAAAAGACGCTCTGAGCTGCAGAAAAAGACGCCGGCGGTGGCGTCTAAAAAAGCACTCAGGACTTTTTTGAAAAAACGGTTTACTCCATAGGGTTATAATGTAGAACAGACGCTGGCAGTTTGAAAAAAGACGCTAAGTGTGAACATAGCCTAAAGGGTAAAATTTTTGCACATTTTTTCTGAACCCAGAAGGTTGCTAATTATTAGGTTCCTTCATTGCAAGCATTTGATTGACACAGTTTGAAGAGAATAGACTAAGTTAAACTGCAGATTAGGATTGTTTCTTTGGACTTATTCATTGTCTCTGTGTTTAACCTCCAGATATCAGAGATGAAGAGCGTTCTCCCAGTGAAGATGTTGGCGGCGTTGGCTCTGGTTCTGCTGGTGTTCAGTGCGACTGAGGGACGGTTTCTCAGTAAATGTGAGCTGAAGGCACAGCTCGAGGCGGGTCTGGGAGGAAATCAGGGAGGAAGTGGGCCTGGAAGTGTCACTTCTGGGGTTGGAGTCGTGACCGGAGGTGTTGTTGGAAATGGGCCTGGAAGTGTCACTTCTGGGGTTGGAGACGTGACCGGAGATGTTGTTGGAAATGGGACTGGAAGTGTCACTTCTGGGGTTGGAGTCGTGACCGGAGGTGTTGTTGGAAATGGGACTGGAAGTTTGCCTGGAATTGTACCTGGAAATGGGCCTGCGCCTGGAAATGCAACTGTAGACTTAGGCCTCATCGCCAAAAGTAAGTTTATGAGAGTAAACACTGTGAGTTGAATTCTAGCAATGGTACAAATGTAAGCAAAGGGTGTTTTCCTTCTCTCTTTCAGTCGTCTGTTCTGTTGAACGCGTGTCAAAGTTCAACACCAACCTGGTCACCGGCATCGGATCTCCAGAAGATTCCCGTCCCAGACCAGCACAACGACCCAATGAAAGACCAGGGGGAAGACCTGGTCAGGGCCGTCCCGGTGGAAGAGGAAAGAGATCCCCCGGTGGGGGGCGAGACAGGAATCCCCCTAGCCTGTTTGGCGACAGTTCAGAGGAGGATTCCAGTGAAAACACCAAAGTTTCCACAAAACTGTTTGGGATCTTCCAGCTGAGCGATCGCGTAGCGTGCGATTCCGGATCTGGACAGAGTCTGAACATCTGCCGCATCAACTGCAGTGGTGAGTCACATGATACATTCTTTCTCATGAGAAAACGTAACTATTTTACAAGGTAGCGATTTACAAGGTTCGCACAATTTGAACGAAAATGCATACTTTTTAAAAAAGTCCCCCAGTGGTGAAAATCAAGCATTTAATGTTGTTGACTACAGGGGGACTTTAAAAGTATGCGTGACGCTCCACCCCTAAACCTAACGTAGGGAATGAGCAGACTGTATGAAAACATACAGATGAGATTGTACAAATTCATAGAAATTAGCCACCAGTTCGCAAAAAAAAAGTAAAATAGTGAAAGAGTGAATTGCCATAAGACTGTGTTGATAGATTCTATATAGAAATTAGCACAAGCTGCTTTTCCAAACTGTCAACCCTCCCGTTTTTCCCGGGATTCTCCCGTATTTTATACCTTGCAATCCCGCTATTATCCCGTTTAAATATTTTCCCGTATTTTTAATATTTCTATAAAAAAATTAAAATAAAATCCCACTGGGCGCAAACCAGTTAAGCAGAAATATTTTTGTATCCAAATGTTGACAGGTCTCTTTGCTTTACCGTTCTATTCTGTGCCAATCCGGTCCAGCCGGTACGGATATGGTTTAATTCACCACTGTGGAGCTGATAACAGAGCTATTTGTAATGTAATACAAATGCGTCAGTCATTGCATTGGTGACGCAAGAGTTTACAGATGATACGAGATGTAAATAACTGCTTTATTGAGGATGATCAGATCTTTCTTTTCATTTTATTATTAACTTGCGTTGCGTTAACTTCGCTCAAATAGCGCATTTGGCCATCTACAGAGCCATCATCTACACTGGTAGCCGAGCAACAGACAAGAAGTGACCAATCATGAGTGGCGACATCACACATTCTATCAGAACGATGAGAATTCCATGCCGAGAATAGTTTGTAACCAAGCTCAAGTGGAAATATAACTGGAACCTTTCCTTACCGTACGGTCCGATAGTGGAAAAGCAGCTAGCCTATAGTTTCATCACAATTTCAGTACGTCAAGTTTCCCAGACAGCAACATAGTGTCGGCCCAGATCCGGCCCACTTCTGGTACACACGGATTTGGGCCGTTGCTGAACTAGGTTGCTGTCTAGGTTGAGTGACGTCTCATGTGACTGGTCACAAGTGTAATCGAAAACCAATTAGATTCAATCTTTTATGTACACTTGTACAATGTGATTTGTATAAAAACAACATTTTTAGACAAAAGTGAGCATGAAGCTCCACCTTACAGAAAAATGTAAGAATGTGATTGTACGAATTCATACAATACGAACAATACACCAAAACCTAAAATAGTTATGAATTGCTGTCAGCTTGTGTTGATTTACACAATAGCCCAGTTTGATCACAATTTCAGAATCATTGTAGATCATCTTTGAGTGACGTCTCGTAAATTTTGTCTTCTACAGCTCTGACTGATGATGACATCAGGGATGACATCACCTGCCTGAAGACACTGTTGGACAGCGTGACCAATGCGTAAGTTGTCAACTTCTCACATCTACAAATCAGTAGTCAGTTATAACAGTTGCAGGGTCTTGCTAATCACATGATCACAGTCTAGGCTCCCATTAGCAGGCACCACTCATTTGCATGACTTAGCTCAATTTTAGAGCATTGCCAAAGGTCGCTGTTGCTTCAAATCAGCTAAATGAATTTGAATAGCAATGCACTTTAACTGCAAATCGCCAAACGTTTTCATTGTGGAACATTCTAATAAAACTAAAATAAACTAAACAAATGTATTTTTACAAATAATTTAACAAGTAATAGAAGCATATTCAAAATTAGTAATATTCCTGGTCCTGTTTTCTTACAGCCCTGCTCCAGTCTTCGCTTCTCGGCCCAAGAAGTAAGTCAAACAACTGAAAGATTACACGAGTCAAGAGAAAAACTGATTATTAATATATTTATATTTTATTCAATACCTGAAAGCTTAGAGGTTTAGGGAAGCACATTTTTCAAAGTAAAAATACATTTAGCTTAAATATTATATAAATATCTTCTGGACAAAATAAATGTATGGTGAAAGTACCTAAACCTTATATATATTTTTTTTTTCATCAATATTAGCAATATATTTAGTCGTTTTGGAAATATATATCAAAACATATATCTGAAAATATGCATTTTTGATATATAGTTTATAATATTTATAAGAGTATCTCATTAAGCAACATGATAAAGTCAAACTGAACTGGAGTCAATTGTTAGTCACAACTGCTTATGTAAATTACATAAACTGGGTGCTCCTGTGTTAACAGTAGCATCTACAAAAATAAGATAAGCTACAGCAATAAAGTATACAAGATGTCAAGCTTGTTTTACAAGTTTGTGTTTATTGTCTTTCAGGAAGCACATGTTGTACGTGAAGGAGTGCCGCAATGTCAATCCTTTGCTGTACTTTGCTGAGTGTGTCTAACACATTCAGTGTTTCTTCTCTCCAGCTTCATCCCAATGCATTACTGTAATAAACCCAACACTTGATATACATTATGTCCTCAGACTTCTTCATGCCTTCAGTTGGACTTGTCAAAATGTGCCTGGAAAATGTTCTCAAAATAGCTACAAATACTTCTGCATGTCCAATAGTATACCCCAGAATGCAAATAAAACGATATTCATAAAAGAGTTCCTTGTCTAAGTCTGTCTTCACAATAAAAACATCAATCAATCAAAGTTTGCATGAGTGAAAGGTTGAAAACCTTTCTGGAATGAATATTTGTGTCCTAACCCTACCAACCATGCTGCAAATCTTGTGCAGTAAACGTCACACAGATACAAATTTCCCATTGGAGTTTTACACAAACGTTTTGTTCATCACAAAGCAAGTGTACACCATCCAAGAAGTCAGGATTTAGTTTGGTCTAGGAGTTTTACATGGTCTAGTAGTTAACTGGTGGACGTCGCAACTACACCATCTTTCTCTATTATTTATTTACAGCATTTAAATCCCCCCCCCCAAAAAAAAATGTTGTTAGTAGATGTTTCATTCGTTTTTTGGAGGGCGCAAAACATTTATTTTCGTTTTACCTCTGTTTTATGGTCTCGTGTCTGATTTTCCCCCTGTGTCTGAGCACCTGCCTCAAGCTTCATAATGACTCACAATAAAAAATAAACTCTATTTAACCAAATCCATTGTGCAACGGCCGTTCCTCCCATTAGCAGAGGCATATTACATTACTTATATTACATAAGCAAATTAGTGGCATTGATCATGTTAACTGCTATGTACACAGTATGCTCTTTGGATTCAGGCAGCATTACAGGTCTGTCAGGCCATCGGGCAGTCGTTATTGTCGAGCCCTGCGATCTGACTTCTGACCTGCAATGCTGCCTAAATCATAATCATTCACTGTTTGTTCGTTGGCCAGAGGAGAACTGGCCCCCCGACTGAGCCTGGTTTCTCCCGAGGTTTTTTTTTCTCCATTCTGTCACTGAGTGAGTTTTGGTTTCTTGCCACTTTTGCCTTTGGCTTAATTAGTTGGGGACATTTAAAGGTGCTCCAAGCGATGTTGGGTGACGTCACTTCTTGTTGACGTTCAAAGTATTGTCAAACAAAACGTAGGCTAGCTCGACCCTCCCTCCTCCTCATCCCGTCCCCTCCCCCTCCCATCCATGCTTCCTGAAACAATCATGAACCATTTAGAAAAACCAAACTGGATTTACCCCCCTGTCCAGCAAAAACAGAGCCACCTGAATGTCGGATTGGAAGCCCTTCTGCCGGCGGAGTTCTCGTCACCTTTTGAACGCTTTTCCGATGTAAATTCGGGACTTCGCGCGTTCCTTCTCCTTTTCCCTATTCTTTGTTATTTGTTCATCGGAACGTCGTCTCTTTGGTCGTGTGTCGGCCATGTCAAAAGAATATAATTTTTTAACATTAGTCGTTGTCTAGGACAGTGGTTCCCAATTCCAGTCCTCGTGACCCACTGCTCTGCACATTTTGTATGTCTCCCTTATTTAACACACCTGAACCAGATCATCAGCTCATTAGGAGAGACTCCATGAACTGAACTGAGTGTGTCAGATAAGAGAGACCTACAAAATGTGCAGAGCAGTGGGTCACGAGGACTGGAATTGGGAACCACTGGTCTAGAACATCTCTCCTCTAGCTAACTTCCCTCTTCATGCTTCTCTCTCCTCCACTCCCCACACCCCCCTTCATGTGCACGCGCACTAACCCCCCACCCCCAAATCATTCTTGTCGGTTATTGGCTGGAACCCTGTTTGTTATGTTTCGTGGTCCAGGCTGGGTCAGTTTGTTTTTCTTGCCGTTTGTGAAGCCTGGGCTGTCTACAGAGACTGCATTTTTTTACAGTGTGTTCAGGGGATAGGCAGCTAGCGGATAGTGAGGAGATGTTTGCTGTATGTGACAAAAAAAATGGCCTAAAAAACGCATGACATCGTTTAGAACACCTTTAACCCTCTGGGGTCCTTCGGGTCCAAATGGACCCGAAGCGTTTAAATAAAAAAATGTAAAAAATCATAGCTTCATCGGAATGGTCCGAAATTTGGTGACTTTGTTGGTACTTGGTATGAACAACCAAAAAAATTGGGGACAGGATTTGAATAGTCTAAGTGGTTGTAAAAAAAATTGTCACACTCAGGACCTTCGGGTCCAAATGGACCCACCATAGGAAATGAATGGGAAATTGGCAAAAATGTGAAAATGCAGAGTTTTTTTGTGCGTACAATCTACAAATCAGCCAGGATGCAGAAAAAAGGACTCAACAGTGAAGGGGTGAATCTCTAAAACATCAAGAGTACAAAAAAAACCACACACACACACACATTTTTTTTAATAAAAATAAAATAAAAAAATACATATATAAAAAATGTCTATTATATTCAATGGGAAAAAATGGGTCATAATTATTGCATAAATATTAATTAAAATCATAAAATTATCTCAAAACACCAAAAAAGAAAAGAAAAAATATTATAAAAAACAAGTTAAAAAAAATATATGATTTTTTTTTTATATATATATTAATCCCGCCCTCCGGGTCCATTTGGACCCGAAGGTCCTGAGTGTGACTGTTAAACGAAGGACCCCAGAGGGTTAATATTCAACAATATGATTGATCTGCCTGCATTGACACTATTATATGAGAACTGAACTGAGCTGGACAATGACATTTTCTCCAGAGTGGCTATATATATAAATGAACTAAATTAATAACTTTTTTTACAACAAAAATGAACCATCACTGAACTTACTTAAGCTGGACTGTGACGCTATTTTCATCTAGAAACAAACTTTGTTGCATTATTTTCCTGTTATCTCTGTAAAGCTGCTTTGACACAATCTGTTAAGTAAAAAGCGCTATATAAATAAAGGTGACTTGACCTCTCAATTCCAGTGTTGCCAAGTCCATGGACTACTTTTAAATTGTTGCCGCAGGTTTAGCCTATTTTTATTCCCGTGGCTCGATTTCCCCTAAAAACCCAACCCCCGAACATACAATTTCGGCAGTGAATTCGACTCCTGACAGGGAAAATCAAATTGGGCTGTATTTGATTGGTCATAGGGCTAGTGTTGTTATGCAGACCTGGCAACCCTGCTCAGATCAGAGCAATCAGGTGCAATTAAATAAATTCTGTGTTTATTCTGTGTTCACCTTTGTTGCCATTGGCTTGGCTTGCTTAGTTGGGGACATTAAATTTAACATTTAATTTAATATTCAACATTAATATTGATCTGCCTGTCTTGACACTATTATACAAGAACTGAACTGAGCTGGACGATGACATTTCGGTTTACTCCAGAGCGGCTATATGTATATATATATATAAATGCACTAAATTAAGAACTTTTTAAAAACAAAAAAGGAAACATCACTGAACTTACTTTAGCTGGACGATGACGCTATTTTCTTCTGGAAACAAACTTTTTTGCATTATTTTCCTGTTATCTCTGTAAAGCTGCTTTGAAACAATCTGTATTGTAAAAAGCGCAATATAAATAAACGTGACTTGACTTGCCGTTATATAATAAAATAACATTTTAAAAGGAGGTGAATGCATATTCACAAGAAATATGAGAAATAATCAATGAAATTATGCGTACAAAATTGTTTATTCTTTTATCACGTTTACTGTTTGTCCTGTGCCATGTGGAATTCATATTTACATGCTGGAAACCAACAGGAAGAAGGTCAAAGCAAGCCTTTTCCCCACAGTATTTGTGCACTATTTGAATACACTCAAATAACCCTCACAGCGCAGCTCAGAGATTTAGATTAAGATACTGACTGAAATGGTGACAATTTCCACCTAAAGTTTCTCATACTGAACCAGTAAAGCATCTGAAATAAAAAAATAAAGCTTTTATAAAACAGTTAGCTTATTATATCTTATACACAAGTGTTTGAAGTGTAATGATCAGCATGCCATAAGCGAAGTTGCATGGAAAAAGCGACAAATATATCTACGTTTCCTGAGAACAAACTCTGGATTATGAAACCCATGTTTGTGTGTGTGTGTGTGTGTGTGTGTCTGTGTGTGTGTGTGTGTGTGCGTGTTGTCATAATCCAAAGACAAACAGCATCTGTTTAAGAATAACATCACAGTAATACGATCTCCTCGTAATGATGGGATGGACCAACCGCACAGGTGGAGGTCACTCGAACATATATAAGATGGACCACAGTACAGAAAAAACACTGAGGCTTGAGAAGAAGATCCTCAAACAAGCATCATTTCAACAGAACGTCTGGTAAGACACTTGACAATTCGGTTCGTCATGATACTTTATTTCATGTTTTTTGCTCAAATTAATAATTAGATGTTCCCAGCTGATTATTGTTAAAAAAAATAAAAAAATGTTGTGACTGACTTTGGTGATAATAATATTTAATATAATTAAAAATATATATACATTGAAAAAAAATTGTCACCTTTGATGAAAGCTTCCGCTGAATTATTATATGTCTAAAACTAGTTAATATTTGAGTTTTAATCTATGAAATCTATATAAATAAAGATGTTTTTGTGCATGATAAGACCTAAAATATTAAAAATATTAATATTACCCCCAATTCAGCTATAAACTTGCAAATAAAAAAGAATTGAATAATATTGATCTGTTCTTGTCTTTACTTGAAGATGTAATCAGAGTTATCTGGATTTATCTAATGTGTTTAACCTCCAGATATCAGAGATGAAGAGCGTTCTCCCAGTGAAGATGTTGGCGGCGTTGGCTCTGGTTCTGCTGGTGTCCAGTGCGACTGAGGGACGGATTCTCAGTAAATGTGAGCTGAAGGAACAGCTGGACGCTGCTCAGTTTCAGCAGATTACGGCCATGGGAGAGAAAATAACCGTGGACAATCTCATCGCTAGACGTGAGACGATTTTTCTTTCAGCTTTTCTCTCCGTCTTCAGAATGCCAAACTGCCATGTTTTATGTCAATTGTGTCTTTCTTTCTTCCTTTCTGTGGCAGTTGTCTGCCAGGCCAACAGCTCAGCCTTCAACACCAGCTCTGTCAAAGCCATCACGGTCTACAATCAGGAGTATGAACCAGCTCAAGCCCCAGCTCAAGATAAATCAGGAAGCCCACCCAAACCTCAGGCACAAGCCCCACCCAATCCTCAGGCACCCAATCCTCAGGCACAAGCCCCACCCAAACCTCAAGCCCCACCCAAACCTCAGGCACAAGCCCCACCCAAACCTCAGGCACAAGCCCCACCCAAACCTCAGGCACAAGCCCCACCCAAACCTCAAGCCCCACCCAATTCTCAGGCACAAGCCCCACCCAAGCCTCGCGTACAGGACCCCAATGAAGGACCAGAGGAGTCCGGCCATGAGACCAAGCCTCCACACCAGAATGCTACTCACAAAGTTTTCGGGCAGCTGTACGGCGTGTTTCAGCTCAGTGATCAGCTGGCCTGTGATTCCGGCATGATCCCGTCGCTCAATGTCTGCAACATGAGCTGCTCTGGTGAGTTTAAGGCCCTGTTTACTCCTTTAAGATGTGTTTTGGTCGATCGGATCACAAGTAGACGAGGGAGACACATTCCCGTTCACACCTGGTGTTTTAATCCGTCTCTTTTGTCCACTCTCAGCCACTTCTGTCCTGATTTCTTTGAGGGGAGGGTCTATGGGCGGGTAAATGTAGGGTCTTTTTTTTTTAGATCTTTCGATCTAATGGACGAAATAAGCTCTCGCAATTTACATTTGAACACGACCGGAGACGACGGAAAAACACACGGAGATCATCAGCTTTAGTTTCGGCTCTGACAGACGCAAGATTAGCCGAACACTGAGTAGAGATGCGCGGATGGGCTATTATTTCATCCGCAACCGCATCACAAAACTCAACATCCGTCCGCCATCCATCCGCACCAACGTTTTTGACCAATTTTCAAAACCGCACCCGCCCGCCATCCGCTGATTGGTGTATACATAATATTTTTCATTTGTTTGGTTCAACCGCCCGCCACCCGCCCGAATTTAATTCAAATATTATTTTTCGTCACGTCATCCGCGGCTGTAACCGCCAACCGCGCATCTCTAACACTGAGTGTGTGTTAGAAATCAGGAATGGAGAGAGAACATTGTGCTTGATACGTTTTTCATCTTCAAATCAAACTTGAGTCTCCAGCCGACAGTTTAAACCTCGTCTGGCTAGAGCTCTTCCCATAATGTTCCCGCATTAGATCAGTAGACGGAGAGAAGACGGTGTTTTGTGGCTGTTTGAACACGTTCGACCACATGAAAAGCGAAAGCAATCCGGTTGACTTTGTTTTCAACTTCCTCTGGAAGTGGTGGAAAGTGGACGAGCTCAAAACGTTTCAGGACCCCGTTTACACCTGGATTTAGTGTCGTCCACTTGTGAACCGATCGACCAAAGTGCATCTTATTACCAGGTGTAAACCGAGCCAAAGAGGCAAAACTGCATATCAAATGTAGCACTTAAGAACTGCATTTATCATGAACCACATCGTGTTTTTAATTTCTGCATTGAAAATCTGAAAGTTTTTCAGTTTTTGAATTCTGGTTTTGAATTCTTTTTCTTCTTTTATTGCTTTTTAAAGCTTTGACTGATGACGACATCAGCAATGACATCGCCTGCCTGAAGACCCTGATGAACAGCATGTAAGTTCACACAAGCTCAAACACAGGCTAGCTTTAGTTACCAATGGTGTTTAAAATATTAATTCAAAGCAGGCTTTGGTATGATAAGAATCGCATGATAAAAAAAATTTATTAACACAAATTTGAAAAGAACTGAAACTGTAAATATTACGCGTGTTATTTCTCAACAGGGACCCTAAACCCAAAGAGAAGTCCACTGATGTTAATAATATGTAAGTTTATAGCTTCACTGGTTCAAGTATAGTTGTACAAATCATGTGAAATCATAAATTTAGTTATTGTAGTTAAATGCATTGCCATATCAGCTTCATAGGCTATTACATGGCAGATACATATTCAACATTCAACAATATAATATAATATAAAAAATAGAAAATAATTATTACAAAACTATAAAATTCAACAGAATAATACAAAATACAAATGCGTTTGAAGCTTGAACAATATAATCAGGCCTGAATGTTCAATGTGTGATTGTATTTGGTGTGTTACAGTTTGGAGACGCTGATGGTGAAGGAGTGTGACTCTGTCGTTCCCTCAACGTACTTCACAGACTGTGCTTAAAAACACACACGGACCAACAGACTCGCTCTAGCTTCCTCCAACTGCATTACTTACAAACACAACAGTCTGATGGTTTCCATACCTCTGGTAATGAGGTCAATATGAAGGTGGTGGTATCTTAAATGTCTAATGACTTTTAACAGAGGGAGTTTGTGCATTAAGACACTTTCGTTTGTTGCTGTAATACTGTGAATGTTTACATTTCTGTCTAAATATATATTACTGTGTCTAATATCATTGTGTTGCTGCTGCTGAGGGCTTTTAAATACTGTCACTTTATCATAAACAATAAAATCAAAAACTGGAGTGCTTTTCTTTTCCTTATTACATTAAATCAAAAAGCTTAAATAACTGGACTTGTCAAGTGGTAAAGGTTTGGCTTCGTCATCACCAGCTCTTCCTGTGGTCTGAAATCTATTGCAATCTGCATTGTGCATTTTACGCTTAGGGACATGGTGATGGAAAAATATGAGATGGGAGAAAAAAAATATTTTATTTTGTGTATTTTTTTTTAAAACTTTTGCACTCGCCCAAGAAACTCGCAAAGAACTCAAAAGCTTTGCAAGTGAACGCAAAGTTTCTCAAGGGAAGGCAAAAGTTTTCCAAGTGAATGCAAAGTTTCTTGGGGTAAGGCAACATTTTTGCAAGGGAATGCAAAGGTTTTGTGAGCAAATGCAAAGTATCTCGGGGGAACACAAAACATTTGGGAGAGAATGCAAAAGCATTTACATCATTTTTCCTACCATCTCATATCTGTTTTTTCCATCACCATGTCCCTTTAAGGATTCCATAAGACTTTACAATACTTATGAACATAATTATGAGGGAATTTTTGTTCTTGTTGTAAATCTAGTTGCTGATACATTGATATGGAGTGGAATGATTAAATATAATAAGCAGAAAAATGTCATTATTTTAGATCATACAAAAACCAAACTAATAATTTTTATTTTAGAAAGTCAAAAAAATTGAACATTTTATAATAAATGTATTCAACAATATTAATTTCAATATACATTTTATTTAAACAATATAAATATTTTCATTTTGTCAATGTACACTGCATTTTGTGAAACATTTAATTTCTTACCAGACGTTCTGTTGTTGGAGATACAGATGATTGAGAGTCTTTAAATGTTCCTCAGTCTTCACTGTCTGTGACCCATCAGACTTATATATGTTAGAGTCGCCTCCACCTGCACCCGCACCTGTGCTTTTGGTTCAACCCAACATTAATACTGAGATTAATGTTTGATGCTCGTCTCAGAGAAAGACTGTCTCTCCCTGGAGAGTTTTGGTTCCTCCCAAGGTTTCTTCTTCATCCGCTTAAACCAAACAACCAACCATCTTTTAGGTACTATATTCTGCAAAGCAGCTTGGATCCCAAAAAAACATTATGCCAATAAAACTTAACAAAAGAACTGTATTACTATATACTGGGCAATCTTTCCAAGTAAAGCATCACTGTTCCTACATAAATTTGCAAGCTGCATGAGCCTTTGACACACTAACGTAAGCTGCAAAATCATTTACTGTGACAATGCTGAAGAACAAGTCTGATTTGAATCGGATAATTCATTAAGTCCTAAATTATCCTTGAATTAGGCCATTGTGAGTTTTTAGAAACGGCTGTTTAAATGACAGCGCCTTGCCCAAAAAGCACTATTGCACAAAAGCATTAAGTCTTCACAGGGAATCGTCAGGTTCACGCCACCAACAGATACACCCAAGAAAAAGACAGTGAGGATTTATAGCTTTAAAAAGCGTTCATGCAACATCAACTCCAGAAACACTCACAGCTGGAAATTATATGAAAGATACAAACTAAAATGAACGTGTTTGACAGCAAACACGAGCCAATTTTCTTCACTTATATAGGAACAATGATGGCACAAGACTCTGCTTTCTCAAGATGTTTGGTTTGGGTGGATGGAGAAACTTTGGGAGGAACCAAAACTCAACAGGGCGAGACCATCTTCCCCTGAAACACATTCAGACCAAAACAATATTAATCTCAGTATTAATGTTGGGATGAACCAAAAGCAAAGGTGCAGCTGAGGTGGAGACGACTCTAACATATATAAGACTGATCGGTCACAGTACAGGACAGTGAAGACTGAGGAACATCTGAAGACAACAAAACATCTGGTAAGAGTAAGTTTAATATGGTTCTTCCTGCAGTTTTGATTGCATGTTGTGTTCAAACTGGTAGGGAATGCCTTGCTGGTCATTGTGACTGCAACACATGTACAGTATAGTTCATTTGGGGTTGGTAAGATGTTTTAATGTTTTTGAAAGAAGGCTGCATTTATTTGATCAAAAATACAGTAAAATCAGTAATATTGTGAAATATTATTACAATTTGAAATGTGTTTTCTATGTGAATATCTTGTAAAATGTAATTTATTCCTGTGATCAAGGCTGAATTTTCAGCATCATTAATCCAGTCACATGATCCTTCAGAAATCACTCTAATATGATGATTTGATGCTCAAGAAACATTTCTGATTATTATCAGTGTTGCATATTATTATGGAAACTGTTATACTTTTTTATGGAAACTGAACTGAATTCTTTGATGAATAGAAAGCCCAAAAGAACAGTATTTATTTAAAATAGTTTTTTTTTTTTTTTTTTACATTATAAATGCCTTTACTGTTGCTTTAATCAATATAATCAGCTGTGATGCGATCAGCATAAAATAATGAGTCGTTTTAATGCGCTTCTGTGCAACCGAATTAACACAACTGACTGAAAAGAAGCTTCCAATTTATCTCTGCTTTCACTAGTCTGTGTTTAACCTCCAGATATCAGAGATGAAGAGCGTTCTCCCAGTGAAGATGTTGGCGGCGTTGGCTCTGGTTCTGCTGGTGTTCAGTGCGACTGAGGGACGGATTCTCAGTAAATGTGAGCTGAAGGCTCAACTCGAGGCGGCTCAGATTAAGGTGATTAGAGCCATGGGAGACAAAATGACCGTGGATGATCTCATCGCTAGACGTGAGCAACAGATTCCCTATCCATATATTTATGTCACATGATGTGCAGATAAAATGTTGATCAGCCTCACAGCCTTTATTCCTTTTGTTCTGTGGCAGTTGTCTGCAAGGCCAATGCCTCGGGCTTCAACACCAGCTTTGTCAAAGCCATCGCCGCCAAGCCTAAGGAGAATGTGCCCTTTAATACCCACTCTTTAGGGCATGAAAAGCAGCGGCCCGCCTGGCATCTGTACGGCGTGTTTCAGCTCAGTGATCGGCTGGCCTGTGATTCTGGCATGATCCCGTCGCTCAATGTCTGCAACATGAGCTGCTCTGGTGAGAAAATGCCACACCAATCATAACACTATATCCTAAACAATGATTTGTGAGTTTCTGGACTCAAAAACTGACAGATTCCTATGGCTCTCAGTATTCACAGTGAGCCAGTTTGAAGAAGGTTTTGATTGTTTTCTGTTTCCTCCAATAGCTTTGATTGACGATGACGTCACAGATGACATCGCCTGCCTGAAGACTGTGATTGGCAGCATGTAAGTAGCACACACACTACTATGATCTAGATGTCATTTAATGTGCTGAAAAAACATTTTGTGTAGGATTCACTTTGAAACATAATTCATAATTAGAAAGAAATGGCAACTAACACATTTTGCAGTAGAAAAACTGAAATGGTATTTTCTGGTAAAACTACCCCAATAATCTTTGTTTTATTTACAACTACAAATAAAAAGCGTTTTTGACAGTGTAGTTACTGGATGGCATTAGGGCAAAAGCGCATGCGAAGGGAAAGTTAAGTCTAAAAGGCCTCTATGAAAATGTGCCCAATATATAAACACTCAATGTAAGTCTTATTACATTCATAACATGTTTTCTTTCTTCACAGTAAACCTAAACCCAAAAACGCTTCTGACATCACTCTTCCACTTGCAACGTAAGTTGAAAAAAATAAAATGTATGATCCTTTATATATGCAAAAAGAAGTCTGCAGAAGTCTCTTTTTTTCACAATAGTGTGTGAGATTATTTTTGCATATATTATTATTGCATATATATATTATTTATAATTTTGCACACATGTAAACCCAGTGCTGTTTAATCGATTAATCGAATTTAAATTAGTAAATATATATGTGTAAATTTGTAAATGTATATATGTGTGTGTGTGTGTGTATGTACACACAGAGATATATATATTATTAATCAAATTATTTACCTCAAGTATAAAGGCTTAAGAAGTAAAATACGGCCTGAACGTTCAAAGTGTGACTGTTGTTTGTGTGTTACAGATTGAACACTATTTTGGTGAAGGAGTGTCGCTTTGTGGTTCCTTCGCGTTATTTCGCTGAGTGTCTGACTGCAACAACACCAATTGATTGATTTTACTGAGAGAAACAACAGCGTGATTTTACTCTTCTGACCTGCTGTAAAACTGTAGATTTGTATCAGTGATTTACAGAATCAAAATATGTATATACTGACAACCATTACCTACAATATCGCTGCATGATTTCTGTCAACCTAAAAACACAACAGTCTGATGTTCCCATGGCAACTGCTTTGATTGAATGGTAATGAGGTCACTATGATGGTGGTGGGACCTGTCTGAGTTTAAACATATCAAGGCTCTGAACAGAGGGTGCTTGTGCATGAATAAACTTTATATTAATGCTGTAATAATGTAAATGTTTGGTGGCGTTTTAAATTTCTGTCACAATTGTAACTGTCTCTGCTCCTTGAATCACACTGTGCTGATGCTGAGTGCGGTTTTGATAGTATTTGTGAAGAGCAAGCATGCTTGTAAAAATGATGGGCGCGAACGGTTCAAGTTATGTTTATTGCAAACACTGTGATAGTGTGCTGAAGTACAACATGACGACAAGCACTATGATCATCCGTCACTGTCCATCAGTCTCACCCCAGTCAAAAAGCCACTTAATTATAATAGGGGACATAACTAGGGCTGTCACAAACGATTATTGTGGTAATCGAGCAATCGGTCGATTATTTTGATGATTAAAGTCACAATATGTATGATTTTTTTAAATTAAAATATCCAAAAAAACACTAAAACAGTGTTATATATTTTGTTGACTTGGTACTTACATTTCCCCAAATCTTTCAAACGATGTTTAAAATAGCTAATTTCTCTGTGTTACGGACCGTGCCGTTGGGTCGCCTGTCAGTGACGTCACCAGACGCAACTGTTTGGATACATTTATCGACAGAAACGAATCGTTGTTATAAAGCTCAACACATTGTTTGAATCTCTTGTTTTCTTGATTTACCGCGAGTCACATGTTTGTACCTCAGAGACAACACTATTCTGTCACTGGCTAACAGCATAATCAGAAAGAGCTTAAGTTATTTATAGTAATTTTCTCCACCATACAATATATATTTAAATTAATTGCATTCCATAAAGCAACACAAGGCATCCAGCTTTTATTAACTCTTTCCTCGCCATTGACAGAAATTTCTGGCTTTCTGTGTTTTCACTGTTATACGGTAGGGGGCGCTATTACACTTCTCCGAGCAGATTCTCTGGATCTAAACCACACAGGCGAAGAAGCAGCTGTCTGCGTTCGCTCAAAGAGTTGTATTATGGTTGCTACTGATAAAAAAATAGATAATTAATCATAACTAACTTTTATTTTTCTTGCAGGATTAACATTTATATACTTTTGTGTCTGAACATAACAAAAAGGGGAAATTAAACTCACTCTCAGAAAAAAAGGTACAAAAGCTGTCACTGTGGCAGTACCTTTTCAAAAGGTACACCTTTGTACCTAAAGATTGCATTTAAGTCCCTCAAAGGTACATATTGGTACCAAATGTGTACATATTAGTACCTAAATGGTACATATTAGAACCCTTTTGAAGGGTACTGTCCCAGTGACAGCTTTTGTACCTTTTTTTCTGAGAGATGTCTAAATATATAAACTCGTGACTGAGTAACAAAGTGAAGTAATTAAGAAATCCAGATTTACTTCTGCCTAGTAACAGAAGGGTTTGCTGAATTATACATATGAAGAACCAATCATACTGTAGAAAATCATGCAATGAATCATGTCACCTTTGCCATGCTCTTATTCTATAAAAACTGTTGTACTCTTTAGAGGGATTCTCTTTGAAATTGGTCTGAGGTCCTCCGGCCGTGATTAAAGCATATTGAAAGGCATTGTCTGGAGTCTGTCTGGTTAAACACTAGAGATCTTAATCCCAAGTGCTGGTTGCCAACTTCAGAAAAGAAAAATGCGGGACAATCGTGGTTCTTTACAGGAAAATAAGGGACACTCAAAATAGGTATTTGTACTGTATCACACAGTATATGTCATTTCAGGTTCGTATGTGTTTAACATTTTCTCAGATATAACACATTTGTTTTGCTTAACCTATTTATGTACAATTTAATTCTAAAACGAATTTTAAGGTCACACAAAAAAGTCACATTACACACAAACCATAGTTCAAAATAATAGCATTTATCTGAAATAGAAAGCTTTTGTAACATTATACACTACATTTTAAAGAAATTAAAGAAAGTAATAGCATATGTAGTATATACTTTTCCCTCAGAAGGATTTCATGTTTTCTTGCATGGCTGGATGTTTGTCCCAGAAGAATAATTAATTCTCAATTTAGAGTTTGTTATTCGTATGGTCTGATGAGTGTGGGCTGTGATTGGATGATGCGGTGTCGTGATCATTCTCAAGTGTCGTGTTGCTGTTGTATCAGTCAGCGTAGCTGTCTATTTAATCGGGACAAGGGAGGTCCCGTACGGGACAAATAAATTAGACCCAAAATACGGGACGTCCCGGCTAATTCAGGACAGTTGGCAACCCTAAGTGCTAGTGTTTATTTAGGGGACGAGACGTCGTCCGACTCAGATGAAGTCGATTAGGAGGCACGCTAGAGTATACATTTTAAGTGACAACTGGAGAGAGGCTAACTTAAGTCAGGTGCGTAATTTTTGAGAAATTGGCGTGTTTCACTGGTTTAGGGTGGGCCTTCATGATTTTAGCAAGTCTTTTGAAAAATGGTTGAAAAAAATTGGCACTACCTGGTATACGCCCATTTTGGTTTTGCATGTGGGCTTCTCAGTAGTTAATTGATGCTTCCTTATTAGAGAGAAAACACAAGGTGCTTCCTATATGGAAGTCTTGTGTGTTTGACATGCATGAACTCTCTGAGTTTCAAACAATGGTGCATATAATATATTTTTGTTTTTAGCATGCTTTTTACTTGCATTTTATTTATTGTTACTAAATCTACTAACATACATTAATTTTCAAAGTAAGTAAAGTGTTGAAATACACGGATTCGCTCGTTTATTCGTTTTTTAGTTTAGTTTAAAAAACAAAAAATTTGATTTTGGCTCGATTTTTAATTTTTCGTTTGTTGTTTAAAAATCGGATTATGGGTTCGATATTTCATTTGCACACGTGGGCGCCGCTGAAACGCCCCTTTCATCTGATTGGTCAAAACGCTCCGCCTTCAGTAAGCTACGAACTTTTCTTTCTGTCAGGCAGAATAAGAGTCAGTAGGAGTGCGGCACTGACAAATGCACTTTAATAAAATAATGTCTGAAACCACTGCTCACTGTTAACTACGCACAATATTTGAAGCAGAAATATGTTGCTGGTCGCGTAATTCGTGCTGATGCTACTTGCAAGCAACCCCATTAATATGAGCCACAGTATATGACATTTTAGCATGATGTATTTCCCATTGATAAATACCGTGCAAATAGTTCCGTCTCTTTGGATAAAAGGGAAGTGGAAATAAAAATCAATAATAGGCAGAACTATACCATGATAATATGTCCGTAACATTAGATGTCCGTAGATGACCTACCTATTTCATCTCTGCTCTTTGCGGATGATGTTGTCATGCTGGCCCCATCAGACCAGGACCTTTAGCATGCACTGGGACGGTTTGCAGCCGAGTGTGAAGCGGCTGGGATGAGAATCAGCACCTCCAAATCCGAGGCCATGGTCCTCAGTCGGAAAAGGGTGGTCTGCCCGCTTCAGGTTGGTGGAGAGTTCCTGCCTCAAGTGGAGGAGTTCAAGTATCTTGGGGTCTTATTCACGAGTGAGGGAAGGATGGAACGGGAGATTGACAGACGGATCGGTGCAGCTTCTGCAGTAATGCGGTCGATGTACCGGTCTGTCGTGGATTTACCGTTCAATCTACGTTCCTACTCTCACCTATGGTCATGAGCTGTGGGTCATGACCGAAAGGACAAGATCCCGGATACAGGCGGCTGAAATTAGCTTTCTCCGCAGTGTGGCCGGGCGATCCCTTAGAGATAGGGTGAGAAGCTCGGTCACTCGGGAGGAGCTCAGAGTAGAGCCGCTGCTCCTCCACATCGAGAGGGGTCAGCTGAGGTGGCTCGGGTGGATCTTTTCCGGATGCCTCCTGGACGCCTTCCTGGGAAGGTGTTCCGGGCATGTCCCACCGGGAGGAGACCCCGGGGAAGACCTAGGACACGCTGGAGGAACTATGTCTCCCGGCTGGCCTGGGAACGCCTCGGTGTCCCCCCGGGAGAGCTGGAGGAAGTGTCTAGGGTGAGGGAAGTCTGGGCATCCCTGCTTAGACTGCTGCCCCTGCGACCCGGCCCCGGATAGAGGAAGAAGATGGATGGATGGATGGATGGATGGATGGATGGATGGATGGATAGATGACCTACCCATAACTGTTACATTAGAGTTAGGGGATCACACAGTTTGTACAGTATAAAATCATTATGTCTAAAGTTCCTATTAAACATGAAAACCCAACAACCCAATGGGAATATATCCTTGTTTTCAGCCACAATACAACATCTGTCCAATGTTGGAGATTAATGTCAATCTGGCGTTGGATTCTGACATCAACCTGATTTTCATTTTCAACGTTGGATTTGGTCTTCTAAATGCGAATTTTAAATTTCGGTTGAAGAGCATACCTTTAAAATGTTATTAGTTTTATTATAAGACTAATGCAATTTTATTACATACTGAATTGGTCGATGTTTCTCTGAGTTTTCTTTATTATGTTGGCTTAAGAAAGCCAGCATATATTTAAACATTAGGCTATTATTATTATTATTATTTATTATTATTATTATGAGAAACTGACTCCGCCTAGAACTTTAATGCTTCACCAAATTCAGCTCAGACCTTCAGACTGGTCTGACTCGCTTATATCTTTTCTAACTGGTCAGACTTACTTTCCCAAAAAATCCATTGACTTGCGTTATCTGAGCAATGAAGGCCGTACTACTTAATGCTGTCCACTAGAGGGGGCGACAGGATAATGGTAAATAAATAGTGTTTTCTACTCTTTCTATTGTAGTTCTAGTGTAGTTGCTACTGTAGTTTGTAATGCTTGTTATGTTCCTAAAATGTATAGGCCTAACACATTTCAACATCTATCTATCTATCTATCTATCTAGATATCTATCTATCTATCTATCTATCTATCTATCTGTCTGTCTGTCTGTCTGTCTGTCTGTCTGTCTATCTATCTATCTATCTGACTAACTGACTGACTGAGCTTACTTTGTGAAAAATAGCAGACCACCTTTTTTAAACTGTTATTTAAAATGGTGGTCTGCTATATTTCACAAAGGAAGCCCATTTGTGCAGTCGTTGGCGTTATACAAGAAGGGCATTCTGTATATGAGCCTACTGTAAAATTAGCTGGCTTAAAAATGCGGATTGATCAGTGCAGAGTTATTCCAGACGCCTCCCGGTGCTATTCGTATTGGAATTGTGTAATCATGTTTTCAGAGGTGGACAAAGTACACAACTTCCTTACTTGAGTGAGTCGAATATAAGTACAAGTAAAAGTTGTAAAGACTTGAGTAAAAATACAGAAGTACTTGTTTTTAAAAGTATTTAAGTATCAAAAGTAAATGTCAATGCATTGTTTTATTATTGTTGCATTGTTGTGTGTAATACTTACTGTACCTTATGCCTGCCTACCCTCATATCAATATCAAATTTATTTCTAGAACACAGTTCCAGTAGTGGTGGGATTGAATGTGAGATTGAATAAGTGCACTTAATAACATCCACAATGGTTTCGGACAGCCAAATGGCTGTTCCCTCAAATAGTGCCCTATTTAAAGTTTTTTGGCTTTTAGTATGAATATGTTAGCCTTACTGTTATCTATAAGCTAGTGTGCTCCAAAACAATGACAAAATTCGCATTTAGAAGTGCAAGATCGGCGGCGTTTGAGGGGCCCCTAATTGGCACGGGGCCCTGGGGCGGCCGCACCCAAGCACCCACACTATCTCCGCTACTGACTCAGCTGGTTCAGATTGTAATGATTCAGTCACAGATGAGTTCCCTGGTGGGGTGTCTGATGAGGTTCTGTGGCATCCAACCAATATACACAATGTTAATAATGATACAGTCAACTTATCAGATGTTGACTCTGATACTGTCACATGTCTGTCTTGTCTTGTTCTGCACTTGGGTGTTTGTTATGTTGTGCCATGTGCTTGTGTCATTGTTAGCCCCGCCCTACTTGTTATCTGATTATTGTTTGAGTTCTCCCACCTGTTCCCCCTGATTAGTTTCCCTTTATTAGTTCCCTCTTGTTTGCAGTCTGTGTGGATCGTTGTCTCTGTTTTCCCCTGTGTTATGTTTTGAGTATTTGCCTGCCTTGTTTTTCCCCCACGAGGGAGTTTTGGTTTTTGGTCTGTTTTGTTGTTTATTCATTAAAATTCCTTTCTGCACTTGAATCCTCGCCTCACCTTTTGACTTCCCGTGACAGAACGATCCACCCAGAATGAGGATTCAGCAAAGGGATTCCTGCCCTCACCTGGAGCGAATCATGAAACTCAGCGGGTTGGTTTCCCTCCGACAGCAGGGGACCAGGGTGAAGGATTTCGCCCGGAAATTCAGCGCGGCTGCAGAGGGACTCGGGCTTGGGGATATAGTCCTCAAAGATGTATTTAATATTTGTTTGGATGTTCCCTTGCCTCAGTGGGAGATGAAGGGGCTGGAAATTTTAGACTTCCCGGGTTTCGCTAAGTATCTCCACCATCGTGCTCGGTGGGATACATCGGACCCGCCTGCATCCCCGCTGCCCAGCCCAGAGAATGCATCGCCGCTGCCCAGCCCAGAGAATGCATCGCTGCTGCCCAGCCCAGAGAATGCATCGCCGCTGCCCAGCCCAGAGAATGCATCGCCGCTGCCCAGCCCAGAGAATGCATCGCCGCTGCCCAGCCCAGAGAATGCATCGCCGCTGCCCAGCCCAGAGAATGCATCGCCGCTGCCCAGCCCAGAGAATGCATCGCCGCTGCCCAGCCCAGAGAATGCATCGCCGCTGCCCAGCCCAGAGAAGGCATCGCCGCTGCCCAGCCCAGAGAATGCATCGCCGCTGCCCAGCCCAGAGAATGCATCGCCGCTGCCCAGCCCAGAGAATGCATCGCCGCTGCCCAGCCCAGAGAATGCATCGCCGCTGCCCAGCCCAGAGAATGCATCGCCGCTGCCCAGCCCAGAGAACGCATCGCTGCTGCCCAGCCCAGAGCTCCATCCACCATTAACTCCGTCCAGACCTGAACCTGCACCTCACCATCGAAGACGGCGGAGGAGGAGGAAGACCTCCGGCCTCCCCAATATCCCGGAGAATTCCGTTGCGGAGGAGCCAGAGACGGTTCACGTCACGTCTGCCCAGCCAGAGACTGTTCATGTCAAGTCTGCTGAGCCGGTGTCTTCGGACAGGATGGCCGCCGCCGAGGGTGTTCCCGTCACATCTGCTGAGCCTGTGTCTTCGGACAAGATGGCCACCGCTGAACCTGTTCACGTTACGCCTGTCGAGCCTGTGTCTTCGGACAAGATGGCCGCCGCCGAGAGTGTTCCCGTCACGTCTGCCAAGCCTGTGTCTTCGGACAAGATGGCCACCACTGAACCTGTTCACGTTACGCCTGTCGAGCCTGTGTCTTCGGACAAGATGGTCGCCGCCGAGAGTGTTCCCGTCACGTCTGCTGAGCCTGTGTCTTCGGACAAGATGGCCACCACTGAACCTGTTCACGTTACGCCTGTCGAGCCTGTGTCTTCGGACAAGAAGGTCACTACCAAGACTGGGTCTTCGGACAAGATGGCCGCCGTCGAGCCTGTGTCTGGGCCGGTGGTGTCTGTTCCTGAGCCTGAGCCCTCAGTGACCGCGACACTGGCCATTATGGCCACAGCCATGTGGTGTGTGTGGGCTACACACACACTTGAGCCGGTGGTGTCTGTTCCTGAGCCGGTGGTGTCTGTTCCTGAGCCGGTGGTGTCTGTTCCTGAGCCGGTGGTGTCTGTTCCTGAGCCGGTGATGTCTGTTCCTGTTCCTGAGCCGGAGCCAGTGTCTGTCCCTGAGCCGGAGCCCGCGTCTGTCCCTGAGCCGGAGCACGCGTCTGTCCCTGAGCCGGAGCACGCGTCTGTCCCTGAGCCGGAGCCCGCGTCTGTCCCTGAGCCGGAGCCCGCGTCTGTCCCTGAGCCGGAGCCCGCGTCTGTCCCTGAGCCGGAGCCCGCGTCTGTCCCTGAGCCGGAGCCCGCGTCTGTCCCTGAGCCGGAGCCCGCGTCTGTCCCTGAGCCGGAGCCCGCGTCTGTCCCTGAGCCGGAGCCAGTGTCTGTTCCTGAGCCGGAGCCAGTGTCTGTTCCTGAGCCGGAGCCAGTGTCTGTTCCTGAGCCGGAGCCAGTGTCTGTTCCTGAGCCGGAGCCAGTGTCTGTTCCTGAGCCGGAGCCCGTGTCTGTTCCTGAGCCGGAGCCCGTGTCTGTTCCTGAGCCGGAGCCCGTGTCTGTTCCTGAGCCGGAGCCCGTGTCTGTTCCTGAGCCGGAGCCCGTGTCTGTTCCTGAGCCGGAGCCCGTGTCTGTTCCTGAGCCGGAGCCCGTGTCTGTTCCTGAGCCGGAGCCCGTGTCTGTTCCTGAGCCGGAGCCCGTGTCTGTTCCTGAGCCGGAGCCCGTGTCTGTTCCTGAGCCGGAGCCCGTGTCTGTCCCTGAGCCGGAGCCCGTGTCTGTTCCTGAGCCGGAGCCCGTGTCTGTTCCTGAGCCGGAGCCCGTGTCTGTTCCTGAGCCGGAGCCAGTGTCTGTTCCTGAGCCGGAGCCCGTGTCTGTTCCTGAGCCGGAGCCCGTGTCTGTTCCTGAGCCGGAGCCCGTGTCTGTTCCTGAGCCGGAGCCCGTGTCTGTTCCTGAGCCGGAGCCCGTGTCTGTTCCTGAGCCGGAGCCCGTGTCTGTTCCTGAGCCGGAGCCCGTGTCTGTTCCTGAGCCGGAGCCCGTGTCTGTTCCTGAGCCGGAGCCCGTGTCTGTTCCTGAGCCGGAGCCCGTGTCTGTTCCTGAGCCGGAGCCCGTGTCTGTTCCTGAGCCGGAGCCAGTGTCTGTTCCTGAGCCGGAGCCAGTGTCTGTTCCTGAGCCGGAGCCAGTGTCTGTTCCTGAGCCGGAGCCAGTGTCTGTTCCTGAGCCGGAGCCAGTGTCTGTTCCTGAGCCGGAGCCAGTGTCTGTTCCTGAGCCGGAGCCAGTGTCTGTTCCTGAGCCGGAGCCAGTGTCTGTTCCTGAGCCGGAGCCAGTGTCTGTTCCTGAGCCGGAGCCAGTGTCTGTTCCAGTGTCTGTTCCAGTGTCTGTTCCAGTGTCTGTTCCTGTGCCTGTTCCGGTGTCTGTTCCTGTGCCTGTTCCGGTGTCTGTTCCTGTGCCTGTTCCGGTGTCTGTTCCTGTGCCTGTTCTGGTGTCTGTTCCTGTGCCTGTTCTTGTGCCTGTTCTTGTGTCTATGTCTGTTCCTGGGCCGGTGGTGTCTGAGTCGGAGCCGGTGGGACTAGTTCCAGTGCCTGAGCCGGTGGTGCCAATTCCAGTGCCTGAGCCGGTGGTGCCAGTTCCAGGGCCTGAGCCGGTGGTGCCAGTCCCAGTGCCTGAGCCGGTGGGGTTTGTTCCAGTTCCTGCGCCGTGGTCGCCCGAGGGGTCTTCTCCGCCCTGGCCGCCCGAGGGGTCTTCTCCGCCCTGGCCGCCCGAGGGGTCTTCACCGCCCTGGCCGCCCGAGGGGTCTTCACCGCCGTGGCCGCCCGAGGGGTCTTCACCACCGTGGCCGCCCGAGGGGTCTTCTCCGCCCTGGCCGCCCGAGGGAAAGTCTCCGCCCTGGCCACCCGAAGGAGAGTCTCCGATCTGGCCGTCCGAGGGAAAGTCTCCGCCCTGGCCGCCCGAGGGAAAGTCTCCGCCCTGGCCGCCCGAGGGAAAGTCTCCGCCCTGGCCACCCGAGGGAAGTCTCCGCCCTGGCCGCCCGATGGACAATCTGCTCCACCCTGGCCGCCTGATGGACTGTTTGTCTCTTCCGTCCCGCCCTGTTCTGTCCCTCCCGTCCCGCCCTGGTCTGTTCCTCCCGTCCCGCCCTGGTTGGTTCCTCCAGTCCCGCCCTGTTCTGTCCCTCCCGTCCCGCCCTGGCCTGTCCCTCCGTCCCGCCCTGGTCTGTCCCCCCCGTTCTAGTGGAGTGTCTGGAAGCCACTCCTTATGGAGGGGGTTATGTCACATGTCTGTCTTGTCTTGTTCTGCACTTGGGTGTTTGTTATGTTGTGCCATGTGCTTGTGTCATTGTTAGCCCCGCCCTACTTGTTATCTGATTATTGTTTGAGTTCTCCCACCTGTTCCCCCTGATTAGTTTCCCTTTATTAGTTCCCTCTTGTTTGCAGTCTGTGTGGATCGTTGTCTCTGTTTTCCCCTGTGTTATGTTTTGAGTATTTGCCTGCCTTGTTTTTCCCCCACGAGGGAGTTTTGGTTTTTGGTCTGTTTTGTTGTTTATTCATTAAAATTCCTTTCTGCACTTGAATCCTCGCCTCACCTTTTGACTTCCCGTGACAGATACTGAATCAGAAGCTCCAACGAGTGAGTTTCTTTTAAGGAGTTTGCGATATTGGGCCTCAACCTTCTCAGTCTCACTCGCTGCACTCAGTGCACTTTTAAGTATTTTGAGAATGTTTCATCCAGAATTGCCCACAGATGCCAGGACAATTCTTAAGACCCAAACCCATGTATCTACCATAAAGATGGAAGGTGGGGAGTATTATCATTTTGGCTTGGCAAAGGGGATATTGTCGTGTTTGAAAAGCTTAATCCTGCCTGAACAATTGAAAATAGTTAAAGTACAGTTCGATTTAGATGGCCTTCCACTTTTCAAAAGCTGTACACTTCAGTTCTGGCCAATTCTTGCCGTTGTCATTTGTGACTAACTATACTAAACATCCCTTCCTCATTGGCCTTTACTGTGGTATGAAAAAGCCCAAGTGCATATTTGAGTTCTTAAAGCCATTTATTGATGATTTAGCTGATGTTCTTATGGGTGGTATTGTTTACAATGGTCAAAACATATTGGTAGAAGTAAGCTCTTTTGTGTGTGATGCCCCTGCCAGAGCCTTCGTTAAAAAATATAAAATCTCACAATGGCTACTCAGGCTGTGACAAATGTGTTCAAAATAAAATGACATACCCAGAAACTGATGCAAAGTTGAGGACTGATTCTGATTTTAATGATATGATTGATGAAGACCACCACTTGAACCAAAAACTTTCTCCTTTAGCTGGCTTGGTAAAAATGGTTACCATGTTTCCATTAGATTATATGCACTTGTGCTGTATAGGCGTCACTAGGAAACTTTTGAACTTATGGATCAGAGGTAAAGCACATACTACTAGGTTGTCCACTCAAACTGTAGCTGACATTTCTGAAAAGTTAAAGCTGCTGAGTTCCTACACGCTGGTTGAGTTTAGTCGGAAACCAAGAGGGTTATCAGAAATTGACCGCTGGAAAGCTACTGAGCTGCGCTCTTTTATGTTGTACACAGGCCCTGTTGTGCTTCAGAATAGCATTCAAATGCCGATGTATGAGAACTTTATGCTGTGTTTTCTGTTGCGATGCATTTGCTTTTATCCTCTGGAACCCCAGAGGCAATGATTGATTGTGCTCATGAATTGCTTGTCTCATTTGTATGCCACTTTGGACAACTGTATGGTAAACATGAAATAGTCTACAATATACACCAGCTCACTCATCTGGCTGAAGAGTATCGTCTCTTTGGACCTTTGGATAATGTGTCAGCATTTCCTTTTGAGAATTATTTAGGACAAATAAAACGTCTTTTGCGCAAGCCTCACTTACCCTTACAGCAAGTTGTGAAAAGGTTATCTGAGATGCCAAGTCCAGAGTCACCAAAGTCTCACAAGTGCAACTTAAGTCAGACACATTTTGACGGTCCAGTGCTCCATAGCCTAAGTCTTGGCAAACAGTTCAGAAAAGCTGTCACTGAAAAGTACACTCTGTCAATAGTGCAAGGAGATAATTGTGTGCAAATAGTTGGCCACATTGCTATTTTAAGGTAGATGGAGTAGGGATTTTTGTCCTGTTTCAAAAGTTTCACAATCAAGAGTCATTCTTCTCCTACCCATTTGAGTCAACCAGCATAGGTTGTTATAAAGTTTGGGAGTTGCGTGACAATCTTGATATGGCCTATTAAGATATTAAGCTGAAATATTTCCTCTGTCCTGACAAGAATGTTTTCATTGCCATGCCACTCATCCATATGACATAATTAATTGTTTGTAGATTAAAACATTATTTTGCTGTTGTAAGAAAAGCTTGTTCTTAACATAATTAGTTCCTGCTTTTCCATCTCCAAGGGGAAGTTTACATTACTAATCTTGTATTGTAGGGGAGTTATTTTGTTAAAAAAACAAAAAACATGCATCGTTCAATTTCAAAATGGTGGCACAGAAATTGTGCCACACAGCTGGCTGATTGGAAATTAGCTTCTTTGGCCACCACATCCACCCAAAGACACAGCCAGGACACGGGCTGCAGTGAAAAAATATGAGCTGCCTACTGAGGAATGGTTGTCCTATATGAACCTGTTAGACACCTTGCAAGTCGGGGTAAGTGTATAAATTAATATGAGTTGGAATTCAAATTATTGTGGACTTTATTACACTCACAACATATAACTTGCAGCCACATATGAAGAACCTGAGAAGGGTTTGAAAAGATATCTTCAGGAAAACTGAGACACAAGTCACATTCAGTCGGAAGTAAAAACTGAGAAGTTTGAAAAAAGAAAATCCAGGTAACGCAATTAATGAATGGCAAGGGGAAAGAATAATTATAACATGAAATTCCTAAATATATCTGAAGTTTTATTTTTCTATTAGACCCAATCCCATTTACAACACAACATCTGATACAGAAGAGGAACTTAAAAAAGAAAACTCTGCCCAGCTCCCAGACTTCTATTTCCAGGTATAACAGTGATGTTATGTAACCAAGACTGAGTGGCACAGTATATGCAATTGTTCCATTTACGTGGACGTCCCAAATTTTCCTAACGTGTAAAATCTGTTGCACTGCAGTCCCCAATAAAATGCAGGCTCCTGTTCAATCAGCTTCCAGAGTCCAGACCTTTGTCCAGCCCTCTATTCAAATTCTGCCTAACCATCCCTCCGAGTCCTCTGACCAGATGTGCAGCAGTTCTCCATACTTGACTGAGTCAAGTGACTCATCAGCCCTGCCTGCCATGTACCCCTGCCAGGAACCATCTTCCAAGGATCATGAGGGTATCAATTCCAGAAGTGCTTTGGCAGTTTTGCAATGAGACCAATATTTGCTTTGATTTTAATGTCCAGCTTCCTAATTTCAGGCAGTTTACACCAATATACAATACCGTTACTTAATCCTAAAATATAATTTGGTTGCTGATGTGCGAGTGTTCACTAGCAATAGTTTTTCTTGTTGCAGATGCAAGGGATTCTGCAGGACAGTTAATGAAAGGCAAGAGCAGAGAAGTTTTCCTACTTTCCTTATACAGTATACATGTTAAATATGTTTTGACCTGTAATGTTTTTTATTCTCCACAAGATGTTGCTTTACAAAAGTTGATCGGAACTGTAACCGAACTTGTAAAAGAAGTCAAGGAACTGCGTGAGGAATGTCAGGAATTCTTCAGACAGTCCTTGCCCTCAAAGAAACTGCTGCAACCGTTGCCTGTCTCAGTCCCTCTGCACAATAGTGATGACCTTGAGAGTGCAGAGGAGATATTAGCATCCAGCGAAGCAAGGACAATAATGGTTCTCTGCTTTGTGTACACATTTTGTATGGCAGGTAAAACACTTCAGCATAATTGGAGGAACCTCATTGGAAGTTAGAGTCCGTCGCATGCTTTCTTGTGCACTGACCAATGAGCTGGCATCATCACTAAATTGGGCTGGGAAGATGGTTAAAAAGCAGTCAAGGCAAAAGAGGGCATTCAAGGATACGTTCTTGAATATGTGTATATTTGGTGAGTTATTACTATCAATGATTTTAATTGTCGTTCTGCCTTTTGTGTTCCCAGAAATTGACCTTACTTCATCCAATATTTCCCTGTTCCAGTTCCTCCATTAATGTATTAAATTGCATACATTTCATATCCTGTTGTTTTTCTTTTGTTAGATGCTATGACTTTGCAGATGGGTGTGGGAAAAGTTTCCCAGTATGAATATACTCAGGCAGTCCAGAAATGGCTCCGATATGCACCGTACCGTGTGGGCGGAACTGCACTGTTCCGTCGGTGCCTCCAGATACAAATTAATTTGTTTTTTTGTTCATTGGTTTATTTGTTTATTGGTTTACTTTTGAGTCTGTATGATGTTTTTTTTTTTCCTTGACATGGAATTGAAAGCTTTGAGTTGAATGAATTAAAATGACAAAGACTGGAAAATAAAGAGGAATGTGATTGAAGCAGTGTTTTTTTTTTTGTTTTTTTTTTTATATAGTTGGTTGAATGTTGATTCAATGTTATGAGCATGTTTTTGTCTTCAGTATTAATAATGTTTCAACAAATGTGGGTGCAAAAGTGACGTTGAAACAATATCACTTTGAAATGTTGAAGCAATATTAAAGGGATAGTTCACCCAAAAATGAAAATTCTGTCAGTAATTACTCACCCTCATGTTGTTCCAACCCCGTAAGACCTTCGTTCATCTTCGGAACACAAATTAAGATATTTTTGATTAAATCTTAGAGTTGTCTAACTCCTCCATAGACTTCTAAGGAACCGAAACTTGCTGGCCCAGAAAATGTATTAAAGACATCGTTAATATAGTCCAAGTGACTCCAGTGGCTCAATCTTAAGTTTATAAAGCGACGAGAATACTTTTTGTGCGCAAAAACAAACAAAAATAACGACTTTATTCCACTATTTATTTCCTTCTCTCTGGACCTCTAGTTGGTTCGCGTAGTGTTTTTGCGCAGCGCGTCTGTGTTACGCATCACCACGTAGGCTCACTATTGGCCGACGCTTGTCATGTGTGATACGTGGTGATGTGCAACACAGACGCGCAGCGCAAAAACACTACGCAAAAAGACCCGAGGCCCAGAGAGAAGGAAATGAAAAGTGGAATAAAGTCGTTATTTTTGTTTGTTTTTGCGCACAAAAAGTATTCTCGTCGCTTTATAAACTTAAGATTGAGCCACTGGAGTCACTTGGACTATATTAACGATGTCTTTAATACATTTTTTGGGCCAGCAAGTTTCGGTTCCTTAGAAGCCTATGGAGGAGTTAGACAACTTTAAGATTTAATCAAAAATATCTTAATTTGTGTTCCGAAGATGAACGAAGGTCTTACGGGGTTGGAACAACATGAGGGTGAGTAATTACTGACAGAATTTTCATTTTTGGGTGAACTAACCCTTTAACACCATTGATTTGTGGTTGAAATCTGAACATTATTTCAATATTAACCGAGGGTGCAAGAGTGATGCTAAAGCAACATCACTTTCTAACGTCATTTCAATGTAATCAGCGTTGACGCATCAACACTGACTCAACATTGTTTCAATGGTTACATGCTATCTGGGATACCAGAGAAAAGATACTGTTAAAAGAAAATATTTCATTTCAGTCATGTTCACATTTAGTGAGAAATAATATTAATCTATCAAACTGTCCAGTGTTGCTTATACAGTATTGTTTGTTTTTTAACAATATATGAAATAAGCATGACTATGCAAACTTTGCATAGTCTGCAATCAGAGAACAAAATAACTTGTAAAATAATTGGTTTACTTTTGCTATTATAAATGGAGCATGCATGATAATATTACAGATAAATAATTTTCCTAAGTTGATTTGTGTTAGGCCCATCTGTAAGATTATGTAGCAGATTTTTTTTGTCTTTTTTTTTTATCAATTTGTTTTGTGTAATATAGTGTGTCAGGTTTAAAGATGCAGAAAAGTGCCTAGATATTAAAAGTGTTATGTCATCACTTCTAATTATCACACTACAATAAAAAAAATAAAAATAAAACATTTTAATTGATGTGTAGAGATTGCAGTGTGATACTAGATTGTCTGAAGTTTTAGGAAAGGTGGTCGCCACACAACTACAATCCTATTTGGACAAATTTAACCTGCATGAGCCTTTTCAGTCTGGCTTTCTTCCTCCCCACAGTACAGAGACTGCTCTTCTTAGAGTAGATGAGAGAACGAACTCCTCCTTGCCTCTGATACTGGCGCCCTCAGCCTTTTGATCCTTTTAGATCCGAGTTCAGCTTTTGACACCGTTTGCCATTCTGAACTCCAATCTCGTCTAACTGATATTGCTATTAATGGAACTGTCCTTCAGTGGCTCAGCTCATATCTCTCAGACAGGCAACGAATCATTAGCATTAATAAACTCCAGTCTCATTCAGTTGCTGTTTCCCGTGGAGTACCTCAAGGATCTGTTCTTGGTCCACTGTTGTTTTTAATCGACATGCTTCCTCCGGGTCAGATCATCCGGCACCTTGGTCTTAATTTCCACAGTTATGCTGATGATACACAAATATATCTTTCTGCTCAGCCCAATTCTGTTCTTCCTCCCCCCTCCATTATATCCTGCTTATTTGATCTCAAAGCATGGATTGCTCAAAACTTCTTGTTGGCCACTTGGCCCTAAATCCCTTGTCTCCTCCCAACATGAATTCTCCATTAATATTGATGGAGTCAAAGTTTATCCTTCACCTACTATACGCAATCTTGGGATACTATTTGATTCCAAATGATGTCTTGAACCCCACATCAATCAACTTGTTAAGTCTTGTTTTTTCCATCTCCGTAATATCACCCGTATACAAACTTTGTTAAATGTTAAGATGCTGAAACTGTTGTCCATGCTTTTATAACCTTACATCTGGACTATTATAACACTTTGTTCTATGGCCTACCCACTAAAACCATTAATCGCCTTCAACTAGTTTAAAATGCAGCTGCTCGTGCCCTTACATTGAACCAAAAAATTAGGTCAAATCACACTCATCCTACAGCAATTGCACTGACTTACTGTTATCTATCGCATTCACTTTAAAATACTTGTCCTGGTTCTCAAGGCTTGCCATAATTGAGCACCTTGTTACCTTTCAGAATTTATACACCCATATGTCCCTGCCCTTAGGCTGAGATCAAGTTCTGAACACTTGCTCGCAGTACCTAAGTTTAAACTTTCTACTTATAAGCCCGTGCTCAATCGGCCCAATGTAGGCATCCGGTCAGGGGGGAAGGTCTCTGCGTGTTACTGTCTTTTCTCGTGGCAAAGTATTTTTGATTAAATGCAATACGTTTTCTCAAATGTATTTTCTCGTTATTTCATCTGACTCCATAAATGAAAAGGTTTTAATGATATCTGTACATCCTTAAATGTGAGCGAATGTTTGACTATTCCTTTAACTCTTTAATGAAAATAATGTTACGAGTCCATTAGAATAAAATCAAATGTTTACAATTTATGTCAGGCAAATGTATCATGGCAATTTCATAATCAGTTCAAAGATAATCAATACAATAACATCGAATGCTCTAGAATAAAGAGAAAAGATGCGAACCTAACATTAAAATACATGATGCTAAGAGTTTTTGTCCCTCTTAGCATCATGGGCCAACTTTGAGTTACAAAAGGCCCAGAGCCTCCAGTTGCATTTCATTATATAAACATTTGCTAACAATGGTAATTTGCATTCAGTGTTTACATCCTTTGAGAACAGGAGGGTGTTACCCTTCCACCCTCCTTTATGTGCATGTTATCTCTAAACTCTTAAAAACCTTATTACCTTTTGTTTTACTTATTTGGAAATGAGACCTTTGTACCAGTCGCACTGAGAAATTTCAAATGATACTAAACATGTATAAAACTCAATGATAATTATTCTCATTAAACCATATAGATTCTTGTGATCTCAGCATGCTCTCTCTTACAGTTCTTCCAGTTTTTCCAGTCTTACATACTGTTGGCGGCAGGGCATTCAGCATTTCAGCTCCTAAGCATTGGAACAAGTCTCCTCCCTCCAGACCTTTAAAACTGAACTACGCTCTGTTAACTGATTGTATAGTTTAAATTTCAGATCCATGCATGCCTTACTTTGGTTTTCTTTCGTATGTAATATGACCACTGTCTGTCTGCCAGTTCATGTTGTTATATCCTGATTGTATATTTGTAACTGTCAATATTATACAAAGTATCCTTGGGTTCTTGAAAGGAGCTATGTAAATAAAATGTATTATTATTATTATTCCTTGACCCAGTAAAAATTCCTTCAAATATACCTAAAAAATAGGTTAAAGGAATAGTTCACCCAAAAATGAACATTTTTTGTCATCATTTACTCACCCTCATGTTGTATGAGTTTCTTTCTTCTGTTGAACACAAAAGAAGATATTTTAAACAATGTTGGTAACCAGACCGTTTCGGTGCCCATTGACTTCAATTGTATGGATGAAAAAATTCTTCTTCTTTGATGTTCAACAAAAGAAAGTCATATTTGTAATGGCATAAGAGTGAATGATGGCAGAATTTTCATTTTTAGGTGAACTATAACTTTAAGATAAATGTTAAAGTGTGCCCCTAAAAGCACAAGTGTCCTCTTCCTGACCCCCGTTATCATGGTCTAGAACCGCCACGGATCTGCATATGTACAATAACCCAATCACCAACATTAAACAGCATATAAATCAAAACTACCTAATGTTACTGAATGAAATGTCGACCCAGGACGAGCTTTAGGACTGTAAAGCTTTGTGGGTGTTGGTGGACTCGATCTACTCTGTCTGTGTTCCACAATGTTTTTTTTGAAACATTTTATCTCTTACCAGATGTTCTGTTGTTGGAGATACAGATGAATGAGAGTCTTTAAATGTTCCTCAGTCTTCACTGTCTGTGACCCATCAGACTTATACCAGTTTGGAACCGGACCGAGACCATCTCTTCAGCTGGGTCTCGGTACAGTTGTTTGGTCCGCACCCGAGTGCGTTTCTGTATTCACACCTGCCCAAAAGATCCACAGCAAGGGGGGAAACGAATTTGAGTTCGATTCTCTCGAACCAAACAAGACAGGTATAAATATACCCCAAAACGAACTGAATTACTATATACTGGGCAATCTCTCCAAGTAAAGCATCACTGTTCCCACATAAATTTCCAAGCTGCATGAGCCTTTGACACTGTACCGTAAGCAGCAAATCGTTTAGTGTGCCATTGCTGAAGAACAAGTCTGATTTGAATCAGATAATTCATTAAGTCCTAAATTATCCTTAAATTAGGCTTATTGAAACAATTTCTTGACTAAAGCCATTGTGTGTTTCTAGAAACGGCTATTTAAATTACAGCGCTTTGCGCAAGAAGCGTTTTTGCACAAAAGCATTAAGTCTTCACAAGGAATCGTCAGGTTCACGCCATCAACAGATACACCCAAGAAAAAGACAGTGAGGATTTAAAGCTTTAAAAAGTGACATCTATTGTGTGTAGGGCTGGGTATGTCGATACCAATACCTTGGTTCCTGAACGATACTTTTTTCAATACCAATTTTATGAAATCCATTTTAACAAAGATTACATAACACATTACCTCAGAAAAACTTTGGTTTTATTTTTTCAGTTTGACTCATGCTCCTTAGCCAGTGCACAAAGGAACACATTTTTTTTATAAAGAGCTCATGCTCACCAAAGCTGAATTTGTTTGATCAAAAATACAGTAAAACTTGTAACATTGTGAAATACTTTTTCACATTTACATTTTGATCCTAACGCCCCAGTGTAGTGATGGGGACACTATACTGTCAATGAGCACCGTCCTTCGGTTGAGACGTTAAGCCGAGGTCCTGACTCTCTGTGGTCATTAAAAATCCCAGGATGTCCTTCGAAAAAGAGTAGGGGTGTAACCCCGGCATCCTGGCCAAATTTGCCCCTTGGCCTCTGTCCATCATGGCCTCCTAATCATCCCCATACACTGATTGGCTTCATCACTGTCTCCTCTCCACCAGTAAGCTGGTGTGTGGTGGGCGTTCTGGCGCAATATGGCTGCCGTCGCATCATCCAAGTGGATGCTGCACATTGGTGGTGGCTGAGGAGATTCCCCCCTTTCATGTAAAAGCGCTTTGAGTAGGCCTACCTAGAAAAGCGCTATATAAATGTAATTAATTATTATTATTAATTATTATTAAATAGTATTACAATTTAAAATCTTATTTGAAGATATTTCAAAATGTAATTTATTCCTGTGATGTCAAAGCTGAATTTTCAAAATCATTACTTCAGTGTCACATGATCCTTCAGAAATATGAAAACACATTGCTGCTTAATATTTTGGAAACTATGATAAATGTTTTCATGATTCTTTGATGAATACAATTTTCAAAAGAACAGCATATTTGAAACAGAAATCTTTTGTAACATTACACATGTTTTAAGGTCATTTTTGATCACTTTAATGCATCCTTATTGAAAAAAAATTCTGACTAACCAACAACACATTTTTGAACGGCAGTGTACATTCAGTAGGTTATTATTGCAATATAAACACTGTCAGAGTGATCAACAAGGTATCTCTTCATTTACCAGTCGAAGACGGAGCAACTTTCTGCTCTTATGTTTACTCCGTGCACTGTCAAGGTCTTCCACATATCTGTCGTGGTACCGGTCTTTGCACCAATTATTTTACCGCAAATACTGCATCGCGCGCAGTTGGCATCGAGCCTGGAGAAATGTAGCCACACTTTTGATCGACTTTTCCATCTTTAGGGTATGGTATTGTGTGTGTGTGTTTGCTCGCGTCTCATGAGTATGTGCGCGGAGAGTTTGTGTGTGTGCGCGAGTGTGTGTGCTCGCGTCTCATATGAGTATGTGCGTGGAGAGTTTGTGTGTGTCTCATATGAGTAGCCTATGTGCGTGGAGAGTTCCGCGCGTCTCGTGTGTGTAGAGTTTGCGTGTATGTGCGTGAGCGACTTTAGGTGTGTCGTTGTGCATGTCATATGTATTTGTTTGAGCACTGACGTTGACGAGTTAACCCCTTAGGTATCGAAATCTGGTACCGAACAAGAAGTCATTTTTCGATACTCGATAGTATCGAGGCAATTCTATGGAGTTATTTTTGGTGCAAAACTACTGAACGCCTGTGACAGTGAAATTTGTAGTTGTAGAGAATAGCCACACATGTGTATCAGTAAATTTGAAGTCACAGAGAGAAATGTTTTTAGAGTTGCAAACTTGTAGACTTTTTTTTATCTTCCACAAACACAACACAACAGTTACACCTTCTCAAATACTTCATTGCAGGTGCACAAATCCTATTCTACAAATCACAAATTAAGAAACTCATACGCTCACATTTTTGCTACAGTTGCTGCAGTGAATATGGTGCAAAACGCATTTACACACCTGCATCAAAAAATGTGAAGTCACGGAGAAATTTAGCTCATCTGCAAATCAGTATGTGAATTCATCCAATGAGAGTTGCACACTTGTAGAATATTTTCTCACAAATGTCTTGTATATTTTTCTAGCACAAACACAAGTACATAACTACAGCTGCTTGAATCTGCTGCGACAAATCTCAAACACTGTTTTTCGCTTTCAAGTGACAAGTTTCACGCGCTCTCCCTTTTGCACCAAGTGCACCGTGAAATGTGGGGCAAAAGTGAGTTGTGCATCTGTAGAGGCAGTGGGCGGAGCCTACATGAATATTCATGAGTTTCCCGGGCATGCGCGTGGAACTGCTCATTCTAGTTCACGCTCCTCGTTTCTCAGCAGGTTTAATGGATTATTTCAAAAAAGGTAAATATAGTTTCAGCGCGAACTTAAACTACAATTGTGTATCGTTTTGTTAAATTTGTTAAATGTTTTTATTAATTCGTCACTGACTGAATGATTGCTGGCATTCACTTCGTGTAGGCCTTTATACAGTAGCTACAGCAAACTTCAACTCGTCGTATAAATTGCACCTTGCGAAGCTTTAAAACTGTGGCTTTTACTAATTGTTATCATTTGTTGATTGCAATAAATAAAATAAACCCTCATAAATGTTTCTGTGGGCTAACACTTTTTAAAATATATATAATATATCCTGGTGTGATTGTTCTTAAATTCTTGTTCGTTTAAATAAGCCAAATTATTTAAGACCAAACTCAAGAATGAATGTGTTGCTTTAATACATACGTACAACAACAAAAAAACACTTAACATTATTTTACGGAATATAATAAGCCACCAATTTGATGTTCTAAAAAAATATTTACAAGCATACTGGCAAAATAATGTAACAATATTATTTTTAATGTTTTGATTGCAAGGTGTGGTTGTGCTGGTTTTGATATAATAATATATACACTGTTCAAAAGTTTGGTATTAGTAAGGTTCTTAGGTAAGGTACCTCTAAGGTACCAAGACTACATATTTCTGAAAAACAGTAATATTGTGAAATATTTTTATCAACTGTTTTCTATTTTAATGTTTAAAAAAAAAATATTGTGATGGCAGAGCTCATTTTACTCTAGATTTCAGTGTCACATGACCCTTCAGTATCAATTTGTATCAATGGTCATCATTGTGCATCATCCAGGCACACAGAGCAACACATAAGGTCAAAGAAAGAACATGACAAAGAGAAACATCAGTGCAGGGTGCAAAATGTTTATTTGGACATGGATATGGTTGTGGAGTTATTTCCCAGAGATTATAGCCAGAGATGACACAGTTGTAAAGCTTCATAAGGTAAGGTATCAGAAGAGCTTAGCAATAAACAAATTAAATGGTAATGGTTCATGTATTTAGGAATATTCTGCTCTTCTGTTGGAAATAAGTGTTGCTGTAATCATTCAGGTGTTCTGGAATTTTTGGTTTTACGGTAAAAGTGGAACGTAATTTATTTTTTTATTTTTTTATTGCAGTGACATTCAACAAATGATAACAAAAGACAGTTTAAAGCATTGCAATGTACAGAGGAAAAGCACAACGAAATGAACGAGTTGAAGTTTGCTGTGCTTTATATAGGCCACGAAGTGAATGCCAGCAATCATTTAGTCATTAACGAATGCACAAAACGTGCAAACTAATAAAAACATTATGAACTTTATGAAATGATACACAATTGTATTTTAAGTTCGCGCTGAAACTATATTTACCTTTTTTTTTTAAATAACCCATTAAACCTGCTGAGAAACGAGGAGCGTGAACTAGAAGCAGTAGTTCCACACGCATGCCCTTATTCCGTAAAATAATGTTAAGTGTTTTTTTGTTTCTCATTTACAGTAACCTAGTTGTATCAAATGTAATTTATCCACTTTTGTCCATACAATTTTGTTTAATCCAAATTGTACGTATGTATTTGCAACACATTCATGCTTGAGTTTGGTCTTAAATGATTTGGCTTATTTAAACGAACAAGAATTTAAGAACAATCACACCAGGATATATTATATATATTTTAAAAAGTGTTAGCCCACAGAAACATTTATGAGGGTTTATTTTATTTATTGCAATCAACAAATGATAACAATTAGTAAAAGCCACAGTTTTAAAGCTTCGCAAGGTGCAATTTAAACGACGAGTTGAAGTTTGCTGTAGCTACTGTATAAAGGCCTACACGAAGTGAATGCCAGCAATCATTCAGTCAGTGACGAACTAATAAAAACATTTAACAAATTTAACAAAACGATACACAACAGTTTAAGTTCGCGCTGAAACTATATTTACCTTTTTTGAAATAATCCATTAAACCTGCTGAGAAACGAGGAGCGTGAACTAGAATGAGCAGTTCCACGCGCATGCCCGGGAAACTCATGAATATTCATGTAGGCTCCGCCCACTGCCTCTACAGATGCACAACTCACTTTTGCCCCACATTTCACGGTGCACTTGGTGCAAAAGGGAGAGCGCGTGAAACTTGTCACTTGAAAGCGAAAAACAGTGTTTGAGATTTGTCGCAGCAGATTCAAGCAGCTGTAGTTATGTACTTGTGTTTGTGCTAGAAAAATATACAAGACATTTGTGAGAAAATATTCTACAAGTGTGCAACTCTCATTGGATGAATTCACATACTGATGTGCAGATGAGCTAAATTTCTCCGTGACTTCACATTTTTTGATGCAGGTGTGTAAATGCGTTTTGCACCATATTCACTGCAGCAACTGTAGCAAAAATGTGAGCGTATGAGTTTCTTAATTTGTGATTTGTAGAATAGGATTTGTGCACCTGCAATGAAGTATTTGAGAAGGTGTAACTGTTGTGTTGTGTTTGTGGAAGATAAAAAAAGTCTACAAGTTTGCAACTCTTAAAACATTTCTCTCTGTGACTTCAAATTTACTGATACACATGTGTGGCTATTCTCTACAACTACAAATTTCACTGTCACAGGCGTTCAGTAGTTTTGCACCAAAAATACCTCCATACTATTCGGTCGGTACCTAAAAAGTATAGAACTCGGTACCCAGCCCTAATTGTGTGACAATTATATGTCTGTTGCAGTCATGCAACATCAGCTCCAGAAACTCTCACAGCGCAACATGACATCATGACTTTGCGTAAACATACACGCCACTTTCAAGTCAAGTGGCGTGTTATCTATACGCATTTTGAGCTATCCGCGTATATGTCCACGCCGTCATCTTCCGCGTGTATGTCTACGCCGTTAAATGTCCGAGTGATTCCGCGTGTATGTCTACGCCGTTAAATGTCCGAGCGAAACGAAGCAAAATGTAAATCTACATCTGGGGAGCGATATTCTTTTACTAGGATGGTAGGGGAAGACTCATAAATGGTATTAACCCCAGTGACGGGTAGGTTTAGGGACGGGGTTGGGGTAATATTTATATAGAGAGTAATGTAACGTTAAGTCAACGGCGTTGATAAACACGCTGAAAAGCGATTATGCGTGTTGATAGCACGCCAAAAATGGAAATACGAATTGGCGTGTCATACATACGCCATTTCATAAGATCAGTCTGCTGCAAATTAGGAATGGGCGATATGGACTTAAAACTATATCACAATATTCTCTGGAATTTATTGCGATAACGATATCAATGACGATATAAATATAGTACCATTCACAAAACAAACATTGATCTAAAGTAAAACATACCCACCATCAGCTGTAATATACTATTTACATAAAATATAAAAAAAAAACCTGAAAATTCAAACACCAGCCCGTTGCAGAGATGGAAAAGTTGCAGATATACGTTTCTTCTGTAAAAGTGCAGATCAGGCTTGTGCAAAATTCAGAATTTCCGAATTGGCCTCCATTCAATTCATGAATTGGAATTTGAATTGAATTTACTCTGCCCCACAAGACATTGAATTGAATTTGAATTGGAATGACAGGAAGTGGAATTAAATTCATGGCAATTCAAAGAAATTCCACACAGTCACACAACAGAAAGAATGTGTTTAGTCTCGCATGCATTCAGTGTTAGGAAGATTACTTTGTAAATGTTATTGCTTACTGTTATTAGTTACCCATTATAAATGTGGTTTGGATTACTTAATTTGGATAACTTTATCAATGCAAAGCATTTTCGTTTTAAGTTTATTAGTAACTTGTTGAATTAAACATTTTACCTCAGTAATACAACTAAATACAATTACTTTAATTTTGTAATTTAATAACAGAAATTTCATTTCACGTAACTATTTACTCCTCAACCCTGCATACATTTTGTTCTAAAATAGATATTGATCAAATTCTTGAAATAAATTACCCCCTCAGTGTTGTTTAATTAGTTTTATAAAAATTACATTGGAACAAAACTAATTAAACAACACTGAGGGGGTAATTTATTACACAAACACAAAGTTGTTTAATGCAGTTATCATTTATTCCAATGCAAAAAATTACTGAGCAACACTGTTGCATCTAATTCTCAATAGCTCCTCAAATGTTTTTTCATTGAGTCTGCACCGTTCTGGGTTGCGTTTCCCGAAAGCATCGTTGGCCAACTATGGTCGCAAGTTCCGTCGTTACCAATAGAGTTCAATGGACATTGCGATGAACTTGCGACCATAGTTGGCCAACGATGCTTTCGGGAAACGCACCCCTGGTCTGAATATCTTTCCTGCAACACTAAAGATTCTCTCAACTGGTGCAGAGTGAAGTTGTAAGGGACTTCTGAAACTTAAAATGTCCAGTGTTGCCCATTAAATTGTGCTTTCAAACAAATGTCCACCTCAAATTGTTTAGCAACCATTTTAAATACTTGGTGAAAGTAAAGCATTCTAGGAAATGGAGTCATGTTCCATCATGTTCCACAAAATTACAATTACAATAAATCAAACTTAAATAAACTTAATGTTCTGTGACTAAATGGTAAATAGACTACATTTATATAGCGCTTTCACAGACCTATGGCCACCAAAGTGCTTTACATAGCCTCACATTCACCCATTCACACACCAACAGCAGTGTCAGCCATGCAAGGCGCCAACCAGCTTGTCAGGAGCAGCTGGGGTTACGTGTCTTGCTCATGGAAAACCTCGACACTTGGTCAAGTGGAATCGGGGATTGAACCACCAACCTTTCGGTCTGTAGACAACCTACATGAACCACTGAGCCACTGCCGCCCCGCATATTATAATGCAATCATATTTAATTGTTAAACACTTCACTTAAAATATGTATATGAATTTCTTTGAATTTGTATTGAATTGCAATTCTGCTTCCTTTAATTCAAATTCGAATTGTAATTCTAGATCCTGTTTTTGACATCAATTCAAATTCAATTCAAATTCAAGAATTTAATTGGAATTAAGGAGTCATTCTCAATTCAATTCTGAATTGTGCACAAGCCTGGTGCAGATAATGTTTAAATAGTGCAACCATACTGAAAAACATCACACAATAATATTTCAAATCAATTACAAGTTTGAAATGTAAAAAACTAACAATACTGATAAGATAATACTACTACGAATTCTACTACTACAGTTTTTCTCAGGCGCTTTGGTGCATTTCTCACATCACTATTTACATTTGCACAACAGTTAGTTCAACCTCCACAACATTTAGTCATTTGTGCACATCATAGTAGCAGTTTCTCATTCCTTCCAACAAATTGCAAATGCTTTTGGACATGCATCAATTGCTTTCATACAACTCTCTGCTGTTTTATAACATTATCATTTGCTTATGTCATGTCAGTCAAAATTAACTATACATGTGAATGCTGAATAGTCATTCCATATAAAACTAATAGTCCTCATTTCATTGCTTGAGTCATTACATACAAAAATGTATGTTGTATGTTCCAATATGTACTGCAATATTGTTTACAGTTGTGCACAGCTCTACCCAAAGGGAGTTTATGTTTGTTGTAAATAAGGGTGTATTTTTTCTTTTGCACAATGCTGTGAACAAATTAGAATTGCAAAGAGCATATGCAGTAAAAATGTGAAACATACATATTCAGTGTCTTGTACTCAGTTACCTCACTAAATACAGTAATGTGTAACTTTACTGTATTTTTCAAATGGCTGTGCAAATAGTATATAGTGCTGTCTTGAGCATGTTCAGGTAGTGTCACCAAGATCTGACTTTTTTGCATTGGAAAACATTTACAGAGTAAACTGTCATAATGAAAACATGACAAAGCCATTTGACTATCTTGTTCATAAACAATGGTGTCAGGACTTTTCATCTTGATGACACTGACACTTTCATTGACATGAATACTTGCTTTTGAGGAATGAGCTATCCATTTTGAGCAAGTGACTCGCTTTTGCAGGTTATCAACTAGGTTTTGCAGTTTGTACTAATTGTTTTGAGAACTGCATTAACTGTTGTGCAAATGTAAATAGTGATGTGAGAAATGCACCAAAGCGACTGAGAAAAACTGTAATAAGAATATAAACCGAACTAAGGATGGATGAGCTGCTGGGTTGATGAATATTAATCACATCTGCGTTTGCGCATTAGTTTCTGCTTGCTCATTAAGGCTGAATAATTTTTACAGAAAAATACAACAAATAACACAGAGAAACACCGAGCGCTCTCAGCAAAGCGACGGTGAGTCGGGCGCCTCACACTAGTGTTTACTGTGCGTCAAATACACTGTGCATTCATAGGGATGAACTGAAATAGCGCTTTATGGATCGCTTGACGGAGAGCGAAACTCTCAAGCGCTCAGTCAGTGTTCGGCGAGTGAAAGTATATCTGTGTGTTAAACTGTTAACCCCTAACACTGTAGTTTAGTAATAAACTCCACCTCAGCTTCAAGTCCGCCTTCCACCACAGTTGTTTTCGCTCTGCACGTGAGCTGCGAATGGGTCCCTGTCAGAAGTTATAGTTTTCACTATCTGAAATCTCAGCTTAGTCCATAGAAAAAGCTTAGCTCATGTATGCATGCAGAGTGTAGATTCCTTTGTATGTATGTAATGCACATTACCACTGGTGGTGGTTGAGGAGAGATCCCCTGACATGATTGTAAAGCGCTTTGGGTGTACAGTAGTACATATGAAAGCGCTATATAAATGCCCGATTCTATTCTATTCTATTCTATTCACATCTGTTACTCGTTGCTGTGGACTCCAGTGTTCTGCTGGAGAGATCATTCTATTGTATGCATTATAGGCCTTGCTGGACCACTAGGTTTAGAAGGAAATTTGACCGGATAATGACAATTTATAGATTTGTTATACAACGTATGATGTCATGTATGGTTTTATTGGTTGAGATAGTGAGACTCCCCTTACAGTTTTGCTATATATTTCATATCTAGAGTTTTGTGAGTTTGAGCTAGACTCCCCAGCGCTGGTTCATTGTTCATTCATATGCCTGATTTAAAAAGACGAAGACCAAAGGCACTTTTGTTGGAATTCTTCATTTCTAACAGTCCCAAACAGAAATATGTCATCAACTAGGCTTTACCGTTATTATTGCGAGACTAATTCTTATCGTGAGAATTTATAGCGGTACATCGCAAACGATAATATATCGCCCTACTGGAAATTATATGAAAGATACAAACTAAAAGGACCTGCAAGTTACATCACACCAAACACGAGCCAGTTTTCTTCATTTATATAGGAAAAAGGATGTCTTAGGCACAAGACATCTTTCTTAAGACGGTTGGTTTGGGTGGATGGAGAAACCTTGGGAGGAACCAAAACTCAACAGGGCGAGACCATCTTCCCCGACATACATTCAGACCAACAAATGTAGGCTTATCGTTAAATTAATCTTAGTATTAATGTTGGGATTAACCAAAAGCACAGGTGCAGCTGAGGTGGAGACGACTCTAACATATATAAGGCTGATCAGTCACAGTACAGGACAGTGAAGATTGAGGAACATCTGAAGACAACAAAACATCCAACAACAAAACATCTGGTAAGAGTCATTTTAATACGGTTCTTCCAGCAGTTTGGAAGAACTGGTAGAGAATGCCTTGCTGGTCATTGTGACTGCAACACATATACAGTATAGTTAATTTGGGGTTGGTTAGATGTTTTAATGTTTTTGAAAGACGTCACTTTTGCTCACAGAGGCTGCATTTATTTAATGAAAAATAAAGTAAAATCAATTATATTGTGAAATATTATTACAATTTGAAATACGTGTTTTCTATGTGAATATATTTTTCAAATGTAATTTATTACTGTGATCAAAGCTGAATTTTCAGCATCATTACTCCAGTCTTCAGTGTCACATAATCCTTTAGAAATCATTCTAATATGACAACATTTCTGATTATTATCAGTGTTGAAAACAGTTGCACTTTTGATCAATTAAAACATCCTTGATGAAGTGTATATAAAATAAAAATAAAAATAGTTTTTTTGTTTGCATAATCAGACTAAAATAATAAGCCATTTAAATTGGCTACTTTGCATTACACCGGTGCAACCAAATTAGTATAACTATAACTAAAAATGAATTCCCATTTATTTCTGCTTTGCCTGTGTTTAACCTCCAGATATCAGAGATGAAGAGCGTTCTCCCAGTGAAGATGTTGGCGGCGTTGGCTCTGGTTCTGCTGGTGTCCAGTGCGACTGAGGGACGGATTCTCAGTAAATGTGAGCTGAAGGCTCAACTCGAGGCGGCTCAGATTCAGGTGACTGAAGCCATGGGAGACAAAATGACCGTGGATGATCTCATCGCTAGACGTGAGTAACAGATTCCCTATCCATATATTTATGTCACATGATGTGCAGATAAAAGGTTGATCAGCCTCATACCCTTCACTGAAAAAAGTGAAACATCAGTGCAATTCATTCAAAGTATATATTTGCATTGGTCCAATGGAAAATTGTGATTTTCAGTTTATACCTTCTGTTTTCACTTTGCCTCAAAGTAAGTGTTACACCCTCTAAAATGATACTTTGGATTAACTTAAAAAAATTGATGTAATTTGTTACAGCTAATTTTTTTAGTTTTTCTCAAATTGTATTTATGATTTAGTTAAAACCATAAATTTTGATTAATGTCAAACCTAAATTTTAATTTTTTCCAACTCAACGTTTTACCTTTACCCAAAGTACACAGCAAAAACTCCAGTGTTAAATTAACACTCAAGAGTGTTAAAGTTAATGAGATAATTAAGTGATTAATTGAGTGATGATTGACTATTATTGAAGACACCTGATGTTAACAAGCAGAATCACTGAAGGAGAAAATCACAAATTGTAAGTTACCATTATGGTGATGTGTGTTTGCTTTAGTTGGGCTCTAGACCATTATATGTTTACTTTAATATTTGTTTGGCTGTTATATCTGAATTAAAACTGCCAGATGAACAAAGAAAAAAAAAAGTGATCTGATGGTGTTGGTTATATTATGACAATCATCATTTGAACTTGATCACTGAACTCATTAAGATCCTTATTTCTGACATAGGTTTATGTTGTTTATTACAGAATAACTGTGATTCTGCATAAATACCCAGAATTGTTGATATAATATAAAGGATTTCTTAAAAGTTGTTTTGGGAAAAAAAAAAATCTTTCTTTTAGGCACACGCAGACGTCAAGTTTCAGTCTATGCATCTCAACAATGGTGACAAGCAAAATATTCAATTAGGAAAAGGAAATTACATAGACAATTCAGATCATAATTTATTCATACCGCAATGCATGATGGGAGCCATTAATGAGTTGTGATTGGTGGCAGCCGCTGCAACATGCTTTATTATTGTCACCATTGTTGAGATTCACAGGCTGATTATTGATGTCTGTGTTTTTAAGTAAATTAATTCGAAAGTCTTTTGATTAGAAAAATGTTTATTAAATATTATGGGTTATATGAAAAATTCTGAAAATCATATGCTGTAGAATTACAGAGCTGATATAATTGACAAGTTAAACCAAACTATCTCAATAAGTTTCATTCTTCAGATCACAGCATGATTATGTCAAAACATAACCAACACCACACTTTTCTTTGTTCATCTGACTGTTATAAATCAATAACAGCAGACAAACAAAATTTAAAGTAAACATATAAGGGTGAAGAGCCCAACTAAAGCAAACACTATTCTCCCTAATGGTAACTTACAATTAGTGATTTTCTCCTTCAGTGATTCTGCTTGTTAACATCAGGTGTCTTCAATAATGCTCAATCATCACTAAATTAATCACTTAATTATCTCATTAACTTTAACACTCTTGAGTGTTAATTTAACACTGGAGTTTTTGCTGTGTACTTTGGGTAAAGGTAAAACTTAAAATTTTGGTTTGACATTAATCAAAATTTATGGTTTTAACTAAATCATAAATACAATTTGAGAAAATCTAAAAAAATTAGCTGTAACAAATTACATCAATTTTTTTAAGTTAATCCAAAGTATCATTTTTTTCAGTGTTTATTCCCTTTGTTCTGTGGCAGTTGTCTGCAAGGCCAATGCCTCAGGCTTCAACACCAGCTTTGTCAAAGCCATCGGCGCCAGGCCTAAGATGATCAAGCCCTTTAATCCCAACTCTTTTGAGCCTGAAATTCAGCGGCCCGTCAGGCAGCTGTACGGCGTGTTTCAGCTCAGTGATCAGCTGGCCTGTGATTCTGGCATGATGCCGTCACTCAATGTCTGCAAAATGAGCTGCTCTGGTGAGATAATGCCACACCAATCTTAACACTATATCCTAAACAATGATTTGTGAATTTCTGGACTCAAAAACTGCCAGATTCCTATGGCTCTTAGCACTCACAGTGGGCCAGTTTGAAGAAGGTTTTGACTCTTTTCTGTTTCCTCCAATAGCTTTGATTGATGATGACATCACAGATGACATCGCCTGCCTGAAGAGCATGATTGACAGCATGTAAGTAGCACACACACTATTGACACTGCATTGAATGATAGATGTCATTTCATATGCTGAAAAACATTTTATGTAGGATTTACTTAGAAACTGATTTCACTCAGAAAATGCTAAATTTCACACATAATTAGAAAGAAATGGCAACTAAGACATTCTGAAGTAGAAAGACTGAAATGGTATTTCTGTTTGATTTACAACTACAAATAAAAAGCATTTTTGACAGTGTAGTTACTGGATGGCATTTGGGCAAAGGCGCATGCGAAGGGAAAGTTAAGTCTATAAAAATGGGCACAATATATAAACATTCAATAGAAGTATTATTACATTCATAAAAAAATGTCAGTAAACCTAAACCCAAAAACGCCTCTGATATCACTCTTACACTTGCAGCGTAATTTGAAAATAATTAAATTTATGATCCTTTATATGCAAAAAGAAGTCTACAGAACTCTCTTATTTTCACAATAGTGTGAGATTATTTTTGCATATTTATATTATTTATAATTTTGCAATCATATAAACCCAGTGCTGTTTAAATTTGTCACATTTAAATTTGGAAATATATATAAATAAGTGTGTGTTTATATATATATATATATATATATATATATATATACACATACATACATATATATATATACTGCATAGTATACACACAGATAGATAGATAGATAGATAGATAGATAGATAGATAGATAGATAGATAGATAGATAGATAGATAGATAGATAGATAGATAGATAGATAGATAGATAGATAGATAGATAGATAGATAGATAGATAGATAGATAGATAGATAGATAGATACACAGCAAAAACACCAGTGTTAAATGAACACTCCTGGGAGTTTATATGAGTCCAGACTCAAAAGTGTAAAGTGTTAAAATATGAGTGTTAAAGTTAATGAGATAATTACATGATTAGTTGAGTGATGATTGAGCATTATTGAAGACACCTAATGTTAACAAGCAGAATCACTGAAGGAGAAAATCACAAATTATAAGTCACCATTATGGTGATCAGTGTTTGCTTTAGTTGGGCTCTTGACCCTTATATGTTTATTTTAGATTTTGCTTGTCTGCTGTTATTGATTTATAACAGCCAGATGAACAAAGAAAAAATGTGATCTGATGTTGTGATCTGAAAAACAAAACTTATTGAGATAGTTTGTTTAACTTGTTAATTACAGCAGCTCTGTGATTCTACATCATATGACTTTCAGTATTTTTAATATAATCCAAAATATTTAACAAACATTGGTCTGATCAAATTTTTTAAAATAAATTTATTTAGAAAAACATCAATATTGAAAGCCTGTGATTCTCAACAATGGTGACAATAACTTTTCATAAGGCTGCCACCAATCACAACTCATTAATGGCTCCCATCATGCATTGCGGTATGAATAAATTATGAACTGAATTGTCTAATTTCCTTTTCCTAATTGTATATTCTGCTCGTCACCATTGTTGAGATGCATAAGTCTGAATCTTGATGTCTGTGTGTGCCTAAAAGAAAGATTTTTTTTTTTTTAAACAGAAATCCTTTGTATTATATCTAAAATTCTAGATATGTAGAATCACGGTTATGCTGTAATCAACAACATAAATAAAAAAAATAAGGGTCTCAATGAGTTCAGTGATCAAGTTCAAATGATGACTGTCATAACATAACCATCAGATCACTTTTGTTCTTTGTTCATCTGGCTGTTATAATTCACTAACAACAGCCAAACAAAATCTAAAGTTAATAATATAAGGGTCAAGAGCCCAACTAAAGCAAACACTGATCACCATAATGGCGGCTTACAATTTGAGATTTTCTCCTTCAGTAATTCTGCTTGTTAACATCAGGTGTCTTCAATAATGCTCAATCATCACTAAATTAATCACTTAATTATCTCATTAACTTTAACACTCATATTTTAACACTTTACACTCGAGTATGGACTCATATAAACTCCCAGGAGTGTTAATTTAACACTGGAGCGTTTGCTGTGTAGATAGATAATATAGATAGATAGATTTATTTATATATAATTATTTACCTCAAATATAAAGGCTTCAGAAGTAAAATCCAGCCTGAACGTTCAAAGTGTGACTTTTTTTGTGCATTACAGGTTGAACACTATTTTGGTGAAGGAGTGTGACTCTGTGGTTCCCTCTCCATATTTCGATGAGTGTCTGACTGCAAAAAATACTAAAGTGTGTGTTGGTATCAGTTGGTGAAACAACAGTGTGATTTTACTCTTCTGACCTGCTGTAAAACTGTAGATTTGTACCAGGGATTTACAGAATCAATATATGAATCTATATACTACCGTTATCTAACAATAGCACTTCTGATCAGCTGCATGATTTCTGTCAATCTAAAAACACAACAGTCTGATATTCCCATGGCAACTGCTTTGATTGAATGGTAATGAAGTCACTATGATGGTGGTGGGACCAGCGTGAATTTAAACATATTAAGGCTCTGAACAGAGGATGCTTGTGCATGAATAAACTTTATATTATCACTGTAAATGTTTGGTGGCGTTTTACATTTCTGTCGACAATTGAAATAAAACTGTCCCCCTTCCTTGAATCACACTGTGCTGATGCTGAGTGCGGTTATGGTATATGCTAAAGACGATGAAGAGCATGCTTGTAAAAATGATGGGCACGAATGGTTCAAGTTGTTTATTGCAAACACTGTGATAGTGTGCTGAAGTACAACATGACGACAAGCACTATGATCATCCGTCACTGTCCATCAGTCTCACCCCAGTCAAAAAGCCACTTAATTATAATAGGGGACATTTTTAGTCATATATATAAAAATTGGAAATATACTTAATGTACTTAAACACAGAACATCAGACATCTTTACTGATTAACCTAATAAAGTTAACCTGAGATAGCATTAAACAACTATTTTCCCCACGAAAACACTTTGGTTCTCTTTGGTTCTTTTTTTTTTTTTTTTACTTCATCGGAATGGAACGAATCTTGGAAATGTTTTTGCACTTGCTGTGTGAAAAAAAAATCTTGAACATATTCCATAAAAAAAAGTGTCACACTTGCATTGTCAATAATGACCGCATAGGAAATGAATTGTCACAAAATGTAAAGAGGACCCAAAAGCAAAGGTGCAGATCAGTAATGTTTATTCAGTCACAAAAGGAACTAAGGCAGACTGCCGATCACCGGAAAAGGTGATTCAGATCTGGAGCAAAACACAGGTATCAAAGAAAGGAGAAAGTCTTCATTTACAGGCAAACATCTTGTGCTCGCAGCAGGAAGGCAGTGATGAGCGAAGCAGCTCTAGTCAATACATTTAGCACCACAGAAAGTGTCCAGAAGGTCAACTCATGTGCAGCAGGAGACAGGACAGAAAAACAGGTGAGAACAACACGACAATACAGATCCGACAAGGCAAAACGGCTTCTAGAAAATGTGTAGAACAGACGAGAGATGTGAACATGAGCGAGAAGCATTCAACAATAATCTGGCAAAGAAGCCAAAAACAAGAAGGCACTAAATAGCACTTCTATTGTTTTGATGTTCTATTGCATTTATTAATAATAATAAATTATTTGTTATTATGTATCTTGTATTATTAAGGCCTGAGCACCGATGGTGAGAGGACCCTATTGGAATTGCTCCATTTATTATCATTATTCTCCAAAGTGAATTGCTTTTTTGAGGGCCTAAACATGCTTTAAAAAATGTCGACAAATGTGGAGTAAAAACAGTAATAAACAGAGTAAAATTACATTTGTTTAGATAAAAACTATTATTTTGTTACAAAGATTATGAGTGTATACCCCTATACGAAGACCGCACAAGGGTTAAGAGAGTAAAGGAGAGCAAAACAAAACATGGTTAGTAAACAGTTTTAGAAGAGTAAGGAGCTCTAGACAATGCCTCAGCCACCACATTGTCAGTACCTTTAATATGTCAAATTTCAAGGGCATATGATTGCAGGAAGAGGCACCAACGAGCCAATCGTTGGTTTGGGCACCGCAAAGAGTGTAAATAAATGAGCGGATTGTGGTCAGTATACACAACCAATGAATCTGACACTGATCCCACATACACCTCAAATGTTGCAGGGCCCAACAAAACAGTACAGCTCCCGCACCCACGTTGCTAGCATCTACACAACCTAAAAGAGCGATCAAATCTGGGAGCTGTGGAAGTGCGGAAGTGAGCAGTGATTTAGCTGCCTCAAAAGCTTCCTGTCAGACGTCCAGACAAAAGCTGCTTTTGCTTTCAGCAAATCAGTGAGTGGGGCTACCACGGTGGAAAAATTCCTGCAAAATCCCAGATAGTAACCCACTAAACCCCAAAAAACCCAACTCACAACACAACAAATTGATCAATGGCCTCAACCTTGGCCCGAACTGGATGCACACAACCCTGTCCAACGACCTTAGCCAAGTAAGTCACGTTGGCCTTGATAAACTCACATTTGGCCAAATTAACTGTCAGGCCAGCCTCCCCAAAACAAGAAAACAGGTCTGCAATCCAACTCAAGTGCTGCTGCCATGAATCACTAAAAACTACCACATCGTCTAAATAAACTGCGACTCCCTCCAATCCAGAAACAACGGGTGTTCGGGACCCGATCCTGCCATGACAGGCCAAGGATCTGTCGTAGACAACGGAAGTGGAAAGCATTAAGCTTGTGCTCCTCCCGCCGGTATGTAGGCCACGTTTCACTTCCATATAATAAAACAGAAAGCACACAGGATTCATATACGCGCACCTTTACTTTGAGAGAAAGGTGGCTGTTGTTCCAGACACGAGACTGAAGACGCCCAAAGGTTGTTGAGGCACGACCGATCCTAGTATTCAGTTCAGCATCAAGGCTGTTGTTTGCTGTCAGAGTTGAGCCGAGATAGACAAATTTTTCAACAACCAACAGCACTGTGCCATTGATGGTGACGTGAGGGGGAGCATGAACGTTCTGAGCCATCACCACTGTCTTACTGAGGTTTATGGTGAGTCCGAACTCTGTGCAGGCAGTGGCAAAAGAATTGCACATCTCCTGAATTTCTTGTTCAGAGTGAGCCACGAATGCAGCGTCATCTGCGTAGAGCAACTCACGCACAAGGACGCGCTTCACCCTGGTTCTGGCTCTTAGACGAGCCAGGCTGAAGAAGTTGCCATCACACCTGGTGTGCAGCAGAACCCCACCTGGATCCGGAAACGCCCGTCGCAGTACAGCTGAGAAATAGATGCCAAACAAGGTGGGAGCGAGGACACACCCTTGCTTTACTCCACAGCAGACATCAAACTCATTTGAGCGGGCACCGTTGAACTGTACGGTTGCCCGCATCCCATCATGGAAATCTTGGAGTATTGCCAAAAGAGTTGCCGGACAACCGAGTCGCTGCAGAACGTGGAAGAGACCAGAGCGACTCACATAATCGAAAGCCTTAGTCAGATCGACAAACACCATGTACAATGGGCATTGCTGTTCCACACACTTTTCCTGAAGCTGGCGTACTGAGAAGATCATGTCCAAGGTCGAGCGACCAGCACGGAAGCCGCACTGACTCTCCGGCAGAACCTGGTCAGCAACACGCTGCAGTCTTGGGAGGATTGCACGGGCAAGGCATTTTCCTGAAACACTAAGGAGTGAAATGCCTCGATAGTTGTTGCAGTCCTGCCTGTCGCCCTTGTTTTTATAAAGAGTGATGATGTTGGCATCTTTGAGTTCGCTAGGGATGCATTTATTCTGCCAACAGTATCGAAACAAGCAGTGAAGCCGTCTGACCAACACTGCCCCGCCACACTTCAGCAGCTCCACTGGAATTCCATCGCTGCCCGGTGACTTGTTATCCTTCATGGTTTTGTCACTTTATTTAGGTTCCTATAATTGGTGCAAAACCAATAAGTTCCATCAGATTTATTAACAAGCAAGCAGGGGGATGCCCAGCTGGAAAATGATGGCCGTGCGATGTCGTCAGGGCTCGAGACTAACGGCGTCCTATCGTCCTGGGGACGATAGAAAATGTGTTTAGGACGAACAGAAATATTCTCCAGGACGCCTTCAGGACGAAAGACATTTTTTTGTATGTGAGTTCATTTATTACTAGCCTATTAGCTAACTTACTTAGAAAATGCCAAAATTAACCGACCAAGCGCTGACTACAACGGAGCGCGTCTTCTCATGCTGTTACTATAGTTACTATCACTGGCCGGCTACTCACCCGGAGACTTGTTTCGCGGTACACAGATCACATGGCTTATTTTCACAGACGAAAACGAGACGATAACTAAATAAAAACTAGTTTTGAATTACAAAAACTATAACGAAAATCTATTGACATTTTCGTCAACGAATAAAAACTAGACAAAAATGTTAGATAGTGACGATTTGGGAAGCGATCCAGTCAGAAATGATGTCCTGCGTTTGTGGTAGATGCGCACATTTGTACTGTAACGTGCTGATCTACCCAGCGGCACACGGGTTGACATGCGCCTGTTTACAGATAACTACTTTGAATGGAGCTAAATAAATATAATAATATATATCATACACATTTTAATGATGTTTTTATTATGTGACTAACAACTATAGATGATAATAACAAAGTACAGAAACAACATGTTTATTTTGGGACGGTTGACATTCACTTTAGGACGGTTCAAATTGTTTTTCAGGACGGTTCCAGGACGGAGGTGAAAAAAGTTAGTCTGGAGCCCTGGATGTCGTGATCCAGCATATACTGAACTTCAGCAACAAGATGCGGGAGTTTATTTGGGGACACCTGATAAAAATGTTGGCGAATGGGCTCAGCATCCCCAACATCAATATCGTGTTCCACCCAATGTGTACATGAAGGTACATCACCAAATAAAGAGACATGGTGATTAATAAGATCAATCAAGTCGGCACGTTTTCTCTGTTAAATGGGTCAACATTTTATGCAAATTTTAAGAGTCTCTGAATTTTTAAGACGTCCAAACAGCACTGTATCCTTGGGGAAAGAAACTCCTTCATCAATTCCCTCTTCCAAAGGAACAGGTGAAGTACTCTCAACTACCAATGCAGGTTTCACATTGGCAATAATAGGGCTTTAACAAATTAATATGACACAACTGTGTTGACTTCCTTCTCTCTGGGGTGGCAATCAGGTGTAACTTGTTTCACCACTACATACGGACCAGTAAACTGAGCTTGAAATGGTGTGACCTCCACAGGTAACAGAGCCAACACTTGATTGCCCGTCACAAATTGTTGTTTCTCAGTTCGCCGATCGTAAAGTGACTTCATACGTCTCTGCGAAGAATGCAATTGTTCATTTGCATCTTACCTCTTTTTTTTTCTCCATATAATAAATAACTATTTCGTCAGAAAGATATTTCTTGTGAAAGAAATACAGTTACAAATTCAAGCATTTTCAAGCATTTTATCCAAAATTCAAGCACTTTTCAAACCTTGAAAACACAACATCAAAATTCAAGCACTTTCAAGGATTTCAAGCACCCGTACGAACCCTGGCATCTGTGTGTGAAATAAAAGAGTTTGAGGTTGTTGTATGAAGGCGGTTTTATGACACTGTGTGTTGAGTATGAAACGTTGCGGTTTGGTTTTCGTGGAACTGGGTGACAGCAAGGTCTGAGTAAATTACAATAGTGACTTTGTGCATCTTTTAGACAGTCGAGAACACATCTAAAGAGTCCTTTTTGTCTCAGCTGGGATCCAATGTCATGCACAGGTTATGTGACACCACAGAGAACCAGATTAGACGTGTAATTACTAACTAACTAAATTTTATATAGTAAATAATAAAATCAAATAAGGGTTTCACAGTTTCTTGTAATGAGTTGGTGTAGTGGTTTTCAGTATCATACACAAATACAATTATTTTTAAAATTACAGTACATGCTTCCAAAACTATATTTTAGTACATGAATTAATAAAGGATTATTAAAAGAAATAAAAGCAAATGTATTAATTTAATGGGGTGTTATTCTATAACTATTGTTCGTCCAGAATATTCTGACTGTTTACATGCATAAAAGTCTAGTTCATATTTATTTTGTTACTATAGATAATATTTAATATTTAAACATAAATTATAATAATTCCACATTTAATCATATATAATATTTTCAACTTTTAAAGTTGCCTTACTAAATTACAAATTCAAATAATCCAAATAGTTTGGTATTATCAATTACTTTTGGCTTTGATTGCACTCAAAAATCATACGTTTAGAGTATTTTTGCTTTGATGGCAACTCTAAAAAACTCAAAACTCTACTGAAACCCCCACTGCAATTTCCACCGAAACCTTCACCTCAAGCCCCAGCGCAACCTCCACCTCAAGCTCCACTGCAACCTCCAACACAACCTCCACCTCAAGCCCCACCCTAACTCCCACTGAAACCTCCACCTCAAGTCCCACCGCAACTTCCACCTCAAGACGCACCATAACGTCCACCCCAATACCCACCAAAACCTCTACCACAAGACCCCACAAGCCTCCTCACAAGCCCTATCCCAAGCCCCACCTTAACATCCACCTTTAAGCTCCACCACAGGCTCCATCACAATTTACAATCACCTGCAGGAAAATAAAATGAACAAATAGCCTAGTAATTTATGAATGGTTAAAAGGCTCATGTCATACACTGTATTGTATTTTTTCTCTTTTCTCTTTTTTTGTTTGTTTTGTTTGCTTCTCTGACATAATTATACAGTTTGTTCAAATCTTCTGAATGTATAATGGGTTGTTTCATGTTTAATTCCATTTCAATAAATGTAAAGCAACATCAAAACATTTGCCTTTTTCGATGAAACTATAACATTTTCACAATTGATAACAATAAAATGAAACACACAAACCCATTTCTGCACAACATGGGGTTGGGTGGGTCTAATAGTGCATTGATTCACACGTAGCTTATTTGTCAGTAAAATCTGTGTTCATGGAGAATTCTTAATTCATAAATAATTGTGCACTAAAACTTCTTCTAAATGTAGGTTACATTTGATGAGCTACTTTTTAACATAAAATTGGAGGAAGTGACTAAACTAAACTATTAAGGCTATAAGAAACAATGAATTACATAACAAAAATGCAGCCTGTCTATCTGTATGCAAATACCGGACAAACGGGAGGTCTAAGACAGGATCGCATATAGTCTAGGGATATATAAAACTGTTTCTTGAGTTTTAACTGTTTGTGAGAAACACACTTTAACAGGAAAAAAATGGAAAGCCTGCATGCGTATACTATGTACTATAACGTGTACTAATTTTAATCCCAACCTATTTGACCTGAAATGCATTGCCACACTTTCCACCCTGCATGGGAACAAACTAACTAGACTAGTTGTATTTTTGATCCAGAGTAAAGCAAAATCTTGCTTACATCATTCTGTTTGGGTTTTCGTATCGAAGTGGACCCATGAAGACCTCTAATATAGGCCTATGTTTCCTACGTGACAAACTCAGTTCTCCTCCCAGCATTGTCCCGTGTCCCAGTCAGTCTGTCCAGATCTTTTTATGCTGTAGTCTAGAGGCGTCACATAACCTGTACACGACATTTGATCCCTTCTGAGACAAAAAACTTTTTCAGATATTACCGTCTGCACAAAAAACTTCATTGTCTTAATTTCTTGAATCTGTGCACTGAAACCAAACCGTAACACTACATACAGAACATAAAGTGGCATAAAACCGCCTACACACACTGATACACAACCCTCTTACTTCACACAAGCCACTGACGTATTTGAGGTGTAATAGATGGACCATCTCAGGGGAACATGTGGGGCTATATCTACCCATTCGGCTCATCCTCTACTTGCAAATACTCCCGGTAAGAAAAACACAGAGAGATCATGAGTATCCATCCAGGAATGAAGATGTTGGCAGCTGTGGTTGTTTTATTCCTGGCGGTCGGCATGAGTGACAGCGTGATTCTGAATAAATGTGAGCTGAAGCAGGAGCTTCAGACAGGTCTTACCCTGCCTCCGAATATGACCGACGTGCTGGCACAGAGTAAGTGTCCATCTCTAAAGTGTCCATCTCTCGCTTAATATCTGACTTGAGAGACCGAACACTGATGCTTCTGTGTGTATTAATATAGTTACTGTTTCACAGTTTGCAGGTGAGCATATAGATTTTTTGGTCACTTATATGGAAAAAAGTGCCGGTGATATTCTTCAAAAATGACCCTTCAGGTTTCACAGAATAAAGGCTTATGCACACCAAGGATGATAATTATAACAATAATGATGAAGATATAGTTTTTAAAAATTAAGTTTCCAAAAGGGAGGTTTCGCAGTGATGCCAGAAACATTTTTAGTTCCACAAAGAACCTTTCAGTGAACCATTCTTAAAAGAATATATTTTTTAGAACAATTTAAACATTTAAAGAACCTTTTTCCTCAATAAAGAACTTTTTGTGGAATGGAAAGATTCCATGGATGTTAAAGGCTCCTTATGGAACCATAGATTCCAATTAAGGACCTTTAAAGTCCACACCACAGCTATAACGATAACGACACTGAGGAACGATATCGTTGGAATCTCTTTCAAGGACAATTCTTTTCAGCTCAAGAATGATTAAAGCACTAACAGGCAAACGGAAATGGTTGAGCATTTGAAGCGGCAGGAGACAAAACTGCAGTGCGCGCTTAGAATAAACAGAACAACATGTGCGTTGGTGCAGATGCTAGTCATCGTTATCGTTTATTGTTCTTGTTGCGAACTTGCCTTATCTGAAACTCTCTTTACAGTCGTGTGCCATGTCCAGCTGACCTCTAACTTCAATACCAGCGCCATTAAGACGATCACTGAGCCAAAAAATTCAGGTGAAAGTCATGGTCCTCGTAAGGGCAGGTCTGCCAAGAGCCAAGGAAAAAAAAAAGGCCGCCCCTCCAGTAAAGTCACCTCTCCACCCCACTTGGAAAGTGCAGAGGACAAAAATGAGGTCTGGACCTTGTACGGCTTGTTCCAGCTTAGTGACCATGTGGTGTGCAACTCCACCCAAAGTCATTCACTGAACCTCTGCGGACTGACCTGCAACAGTGAGTATATTCACTTTTACTCAACACGGATGCTTTAAATTAATCAAAAGTGACAGTAAAGACATTTATAATGTTACAAAAGGTTTATATTTCAAATAAATGCTGTTCTTTTGAACTTTCTATTCATCAAAGAATTAGAGCAACACGAATGTTATTTTTGAATATATTCAAATAATCACAGAAGTACTGGGATAAAAAAAAAAAAATTGGTTCAAATATAAACACTTAAAGGTGCATTGCGCGAGAGTCTGAGTTTTCGCAGAACTACGCCCCCTCTGGCGGCAAGCGAAACTGCAACCAGAGGTGTGCACGCTCACGGACCACACGCACACGCACGCTTGCACGAGCTCGAGCTGGTCATAACCCAAGGAGCATCAGCCGCACAAATCTTTTGTTTACAATCATAATGTCTTCAGAGGTAATAAAGTTTTAAATCTGCAAGTAATTTAAAATATGTGAAAGGAAAGGCAATTGAGTAAATACACTTATGTGTGAGGGAAAAAATGGGGGTAGTAGAAAAATTCGTTTTTTATTCCCATCTATCTCCATGTTGAACTGTGTTATGTGTTTACTGTATCCACTTATGACTATTATTATGGAAACACGTTCATGAACAATATAAGTTATAACTTTGTAAAAGCTCAAAATTGTAATCATGATACCATACCATACACAGTCGGTCAACAAAGTACACCCAAATGTCTCAAGGTAATAAACAATCAAGTGGCACTATGACGTTACCATAAAAGCCAAACAGGCTAATCCGCCGAAGATTTGCGGGGGTTTAGCCTGTTTTATTGATCAGCTAAGTAGCATATTCCAATAGCAATACATCGTAATTAAGCAGTAATTTGCTCAAAATTTGTGTCTAAGTATCTAACTTATATATCAGCATTTTATATCACAATCATTCTGAACCTGATCACTGACAATGGTAAGTTAGTAAAACCTATTCCGATTGTACATTTATCTAGCTTACGCTAAAGCATTACACATTTTATGGATCGTCATTTATTGTCATTATTGGCCGTATCAGACATTAGAGAATGGGATATATCTTACCTTTTTATCAAGAAAAAAGCCAACTGAGGATCCCGTTTGAGCCCTAGAGCAGACCGGAGATCTCTCCATTTGTTGAAAGCCTTCCCTATGTTTACTCTCGTCTTACCCCGACGCCTGTCTGACTCCAATTTGGACCTTTTGGTTGCACTAGACAAAAATTCTCTTTTTTTTTTTATCTTACGTGGAGTTTGCGTTGGTGTTTGAAATGAACTACAAGCCGGTCTCTTAGAATCCATTTTCTACGGAGAATGGCGGCGTCGGCGCATACACAAACCTGCCAGACAGATGAGCGTGCCGTGAACGCGCATGACGTCACGCCCAGTCTCAGATTCCGACCCGAATCCCTCTTATTTATTTTACTGTACAGGATTATAGAGGCAATCGCAGTGATCAGAGAAGGGCTCAGTCAGCCCATCAGGCAATTGTTTAAGCATGTATGGGTTAGAAAACGGGTATTTTTAACATGAAAAGTTGCGCAATGCACCTTTAAAATCAATTTTTGAAAGTAACTTGGCACTTCAAATAACAATTGTATCGAATACATCGTTACACCAGTAGGTGGCGACAAGTGACCGTAAAAAAGTATATTTGTCAATGAATCATTCATTCAAGAGAAAAACACTGATTCATCTAGTAATGAACAAAGTGAAGTATTTGAGAGAGTCATTGAATTATTCATTCAACCTGATTTTTTTTTAAATAATTCATTCAGATTGTGTGTGTGTGTGTGTGTGTGTGTGTGTGTGTGTGTGTGTGTGTGTGTGTGTGTTCTTAAATTAATGTGATTTTTTATTTTTTTTTCAGAGTTGCTTGACGATAACATCAGTGATGACTTGGCCTGTGTCCAGGTCCTTATAAATAAAATGTGAGTAAAATCTATTTTAATAGTACATATAAATATCAGGAAAATGCTATTATCGTATAAAGCTATTGTCACACTACAGCTTAATTTCTAGTGTAGTACTTTAATTATCTGAGCTATAATACAAAAAAATATACATTATTCCTGAAATGTGTTTGTAGATGTTTGAATTATTGTTAATTTTGCAGACTGTAGGCCTAGTGTCAACATTTATTCCACATAGAAATGATATTAGTAGTGAATCCTGATAAGGCAGGCGAGTGCAAGTGTCCTGAAACTGTGTTCATCTGACTATCACAGGACTGCAGTGATTCCTGACCCCAAAACTGCTAAACACATCCGTAAAATGTAAGTGAATGAAACCTAAAACACGTTTAATATACAACAACCAATTCAATACAGCAATTAATGGAAAACATGAATGCATTTACTGTGTTTGCATGTACGAATATTAGAAACTGATATAGCGGTCTCTACAATAGCTGTGAATAATTTATTTTCTAAAACGCATTCAGTCTTTAATGTTTAATACTTTCCTTTGACAGGATCTCTTTGATCTACCAGCCAGAGTGTGTCAATGCAAAGGCCTCTACATACTTCGCTGACTGTCCATAATCCTGAGTTTTAGACCTCTTGATTTGCATCCTGAACCTTGATGTCCCCTGCTTTACTTTAGACATCAAATCCTGGCACCGTTTGAGTGTCTTATTCTGTAAGAGTCATTAAATCCTTTTGAAACGCAGTGATGTGCTCATGAATTTAATTCATTCCTTCAGTCATGTACATTGTGGACAACCCAAATCAGATGCAAAACACATGGCTTTTGAGAAGGTGTGTAAGTTGATGGTTGGTTTAGTGAAATGACGGATTGGTGGTTCTCTAATTTTCTAATCAGTGGTTAAAATGAGTAAGTTACGATATTTGTACACGCTATTTTTTCCCTTCCTCTTAAAGGGATAGTTCACTTTGAAGTTAAATTTTGGTATGTTTTAGCTTACCTCAAGGGCATCCAAGATGTAGGTGTCTTTGTTTCCGCAGTAGTTTCAATTTTGATATTTTTAGGTCAAACCGTTCTTGTCTGTCAGTCATATAATGCAGGTCGATGGTCACTGTCTCAAAACCCAAGCACAGAGTCCAAATTAAAACAATTCCCCATCGTCCAAATTAAACAATTCCCCATCGTAAGTACACATTGATGGCCTAAGACACGAAACGAGCGGTTTGTGTGAGAAAACGAACAGTATTTATATCATTGTTATCTCTTGAACACAGTACACGTCCAAATGATCTGACGGCGCGGGCAGGTATAGATATATAAATAGATGTCGCCTTGGCTACGGTTTCGTTCCAATGAACTGCAGTAGCCAAGGCGACATCTATTTATATATCTATACCCGCCCGCGCCGTCAGATCATTTGGACGTGTGCTGTGTTCAAGAGATAACAACGATATAAATACTGTTCGTTTTCTCACACAAACCGCTCGTTTCGTGTCTTAGGCCATCAATGTGTACTTACGATGGGGAATTGTTTTAATTTGGACTCTGTGCTTGGGTTTTGAGACAGTGACCATCGACCTGCATTATATGACTGACAGACAAGAACGGTTTGACCTAAAAATATCAAAATTGAAACTACTGCGGAAAAAAAGACACCTACATCTTGGATGCCCTTGAGGTAAGCTAAAACATACCAAAATTTAATTTCAAAGTGAACTATCCCTTTAAGTATTTAGTACATAGTACATAGATCATCCACTAGATGGCATGCTTGTTTTTATTAAATAAATGGCACCCTTGATTTTTGAGTAGTACTGGGATAATAAAACACAAAAATATACAAATATTTTATAATAATCTGTTCCACATTCATCACAGAATGCATGTCAGCATATATCAACACCATTAGTTGTGTCAGATATTTATTATTGATACTGACAAATCTAGCCTTCGCTTCGAGTATGAATACATTTTAAACAGGATGGTTTCAAATGGTTTTCAGCTCAAGTCAGAATATCATACAACCATAACTATAAGTAAATGCCGCAGCCGTTTTGTTTTTCTGGTGTTGCTAGCTACTAACCTGAGCTGCTAAAAATGAGGGGAAAAGAAATTCAAGCAACAACATTTATAATGTAAAACATACTAATAATATAGAAAACTTTTTCCAACAAATGTTGTTGTTAAAATATTAAAAAAGGACCTTTAGTATTTTTTTCTGTGTATTGTCGGCAATGGGAATATGTAAAAAAAAAACAAAGTTCAGTGACACTTAGTGGTCTTTAATGTGGTCTTTATTAGAAATACTTTAGAAGACTACATGACTGAATGATGATAATGCAAAACCTGTCAGGACTGTGATTTATGTCTGAATACAAACAAGGACTGATGCAGTCATGCAGATATAAAAAAGTAGCATGTTAACTGACTGATCTCTACTAATTGTGCTACAACATCAAGTGTGTCTAACTAGACAGTATTTCAAAGTAAAACACATGGTGATTACTTCCTGATAACACATAGCCTACATCTGTAAATACTGTACAAGCACAAAGATTTACTCTCATGACAATGTATAATACATTGTTTAAATTCAAAACTAATATGAATATCGAGATATCTTTTTATTCTATCTATAGTACATTGCCGTATAAAAGACCAAATTCAGTTTAGATGAGGTCCTCACTTTAAAGGAGGACCGGGGCTAATTGTCACATTTTTATTCAAGTGAATATTTCTCACTCTAGGCATATTTTTAGAAAATAGACCCTTTTCACATTTCCGGGTTTCTCAGAAGCGGAAGTCGTCAAGGTTGGGTAAACTTCTGTAGCGGTGAAAAAAAGACTACATTAAATATACTTTTGCTCAAATAGCAAAAGAAAAACTCCACAATAGAGTTTTCACAACTTAAAAAAAAAAGAGGGTAAAAAAATAAATAAAGATTGATAACGGCAGTCAGATTTAACTGTTTTACGTTACTGTCACGCTCACAGCAGTGATGTGATGCAAAGGTAATATAATACAAAGTATAGTGTAATAAATATACATACATAAAAAAAATTAAATATAAAAAAAACTGCAGGATTTAAGATGCTGATGACCGTTAAAACGCGTCATCACAGTCTGTGAAAAGCGTCTGTTAACTCGGTCACATACCTTAAAGGGGTGTATAATGCCCTTTTCACGAGATGTAAAATAAGTCTCTGATGTCCCCAGAGTGTGTATGTGAAGTTTTAGCTCAAAATACCCCACAGATATTTATATATAGCATGTTAAAATTGTCACTTTTTGAAGGTGAGCAAAAACGCGCAGTTTGTTGTAGTCCTTAAAAAGCAATTTCTTTAAAAGAAAATCTCTCCCTTTGCTTTGAACTTTGAGCGTTGTAACTTTGCAGATGTTGTTTATGCTCAAACAGCAACATTACACACTAACTAAAGTTAGAATAGTGTTATCGTAATCAACCACCCCTTTAACGTTTTTCACCGTTGTTCAACAGACAGTTGAACCAGTTCTGGAGAAAATAAGCATGTGTGTAACTGAGATAATCCGTGACAACTAGCCCCGGTGTCTCTACAATAGACTTCTCTCAGACAAACTCCCCTCTCGCCTTGAGCTCCGGACACAGTTTAGCCTCGAGGTCTTCGATCTTGATGGACTCGACGTCTTTGCCGCTGCTGAGGCTGGCGGCGCGCGTGATCTTCGTCAGCGTGTCCTCGTAGGGCGGCGGGAGGTAGACCATGAGGAAGACCCCGTCAGACATGTCCGAGCTCATGCTGTTCAGCCGCTCCGCGTTCCCGGTGAGTGACGACAGAATCTCGGCGTTGCGCTCCGGGTCCTGCAGGTCTAGTGCGATGATGTTGCTCAGTCCGAGCTTGTTCTGTCTGAATCTTCGGTAAAGAAGGACAAACGCGATGCCGAACACGATGAGAGTGACAAGCGGGAGAACGACGTACAGGATGAGCTCCGATTTCCCGTTGTTTTCCATCGAAAGCTCATTCCAGTGGTAACCCTAAAGGGGCATAAAGGACATGATTTTGAACATTTGTATTTGAAGGCCTGCAAAACCCTTAAAAGGGATAGTTCACCCAAAAATTAAAATGCAGTTATCATTTACTCACCCTCATGTTGTTCCAACCCGTAAGACTTTCATTCATCTTCGGAAACAAAAATGAAGATATTTTTAATGAAATCTGAGAGATTTCTGTCCCTCCGTTGACAGGCTTCGCAACTACCATTTTAATGCTTCATAATTTCATAAAGAGATCGTAAAACGAATTCATTTGAATCGAGCGGTTTAGTCCAAATTTTCTAAAGAGACACGATCAATTTATATGATGATGAACAAATTGAATTTAGGCTTTTTATTCACATGTAAACATTATTCAGCAAACATAAACATAAGCTCAAACGAACATGCTTGACGCACGAGAACAAATCTCTTGCTGAAGCTCAAACGTGCTGCGTAACATGAGAATGAACCTCATCGGTTCTCGCATGTCATACGAACACGCTTGAGCTTTCGTTTACCACAATTGATGTGTGAGTTGATGAATGCTTAAATGTGAATACAAGACTAAATTAAATCTGTTCGTTATATAAAGTGATTGTGTCTCATCAGAAAATTTGGACTAAACCACTAATCTAAGTTTTACAATCTCTTTATGAACTTTTTGAAGCATCAAAGTGGTAGTTGCGTAGGTTGTCAATGGAGGGACAGAAATCTCTCAGATTATGTCAAAAATGATCTTCATTTGTGTCCTGCAGATGAACAAAAGTCTTGGAACAACATCAGAGTGAGTGATTAATGACAGAATTTTCATCTATGGGTGAACTCTTAAAATCATACATTTTCATACAAATCAAACTTCATATGAAATTGCAAAGGTAAGTTACTTTTTTTCATTAGAATGGGTTTGTATTTCCTTTGCTTTACTGGATGGAAGGCTGGTTTCAAAGCCTGACCAGCTGAAAAGTGTCCAAAACCCTCTAAAACCAGATAAGGCCAGACTGGGAGAAAAGCTTTAACCAGCAGTTTTCAGTAGGGAGATAACACCTGAATATATAAAACCAGAAAGACTTTCATACAAGAATTTCATACAAGAAACTTGTAGAATTCCAAACCAAACATTTTATTCTCTAGTTGCATTAAAAAAAAAAAAGAGAACTATATATGTACTGATGCTAGAACCAAGAAATCAATGATTTGAAGAAGCTACAATGCATAATCAGAGCGTTTTAAGCCTTAACAGAGCCACATCAAGACTACAGTGAAAAGTGGCCTTGGAAAGTTTTCCAGATAAGAAGATATCTACGAATGGATCCAGTAATTTCTCTAATGGCCTCATTCCACAACCTCTTTCAATAAAAGTTTCTTCAACTCATCTCTTGACCAAATCTGAAAACAGCTCCCAAAAAACACAAGGGTAACTTGCTTTTCTAATCCAGAACCAGTGTGTCCACCATAACTGGACTGCATCCCAAAATCTGTTCCTTCTTCCACCGTTTTACCAATGCTAATCACATAATGCTGCTTTTCAGCCAGATTAGATATTCTGGTGCTTTAAACCCCGTAGTTTATGCCAGAGCACAGTGTCACCTCAAATAAACCCCTATGGAGATCACAACTGAAACTTCAAAAACATCCTCACCAGAAATTCAACACAAAACAAATGTCTTGAGTTGATTCTCACATGAACTGAATGACTGAAGCCAGAGATACTGCAGGTCAGAGTTATTATAATTTTGAAAATTATTATTTTCAATTTGTCCTTTTAGCTTTCATTATTTTTCACTCTTACTTTCTTAAAAATAAAGGATCCCATTGGGTTTTTTACAGCGATGTCACAGAAGGACCATTTTTTTGGTTCCCATGAACCGTTCTTAAAGGGATAGTTCACCCAAAATTGAAAATTCTGTCATCAAACAGTTGTGAGGCACCATTGATTTCCATAGTATTTTTTTTTTCCCCATACTATGTAAGTCAATGGTGCCCCACAACGCTTTGGTTACAAACATTGTTCCAAATATCTTCCTTTGGGATCAGCAGAACAAAGAAATGTATATAGGTTTGGAACAACCTGAGGGCGAGTAAATGACAGAATTTTCATTTTTGTTTGAACTCTCTCTTTAAAATAACCATTTTTCTTAGTGTGGACAAAATTGTAATAATCTAAATAACCTTTTTCCACTATCTAGAACCTTTTGTCCAACGGAATGGTTCTTCATGGAACCGGTGATGCCAATAAAGAACCTTTATTTTTAAGAGTGTAGTTTGAGTTTTTCTGTGTCTCAAAGAACATTTCTGTGTCTAATCTGTCATTTTCTGTGCTACTTCTCTAATTGGGATTGCTCACGTACCTGTAGCCGTTGTTCCACCGTAGGCGGTGAAGGAGACCCCGAAACCCAGTCATCTCTTCCAGCTGGTCCAAACTTTATCCAGCTGCTGTCCAACAATCGTCGCATTCTGCCGTTGACCGAAGAGCTTCGGCTGATGATGGAGAGCGCGAGCTCAGCGGATGAGAGAGACAGACCAGCAGCTGTCTAAAGAGCGCAGCGGGATAACAGCTGCATCTTGTGTCTGTCTGAACTCAGAGTGTGTGTGTGAGAGAGAGAGAGATGGAGTTTGTGTGTGTTAAGTACTGTCTCACATGCTCGCACATGCAGATCAGTGGAAATCAGGCCAGCGGTCAGCCAATGGCGCGGGGCGAAAGAACACCCGAAAGGCAATCATTCGGAGATTTATGCTGTGCGCAGCTGGCCTATATTTAATAAACAGCAGAGAGCTGTCAATCAAACAAGTTGCAGAGCTGCTGGGGCAGCAGGCGCGTGCGATTAAGTGTGTGAGTGTGTGTGTGTGTGTATGAGATGCACGTTAACATGAACATCTAGGAATGGTTCAGAAGAGGCAGCTGTTGCTTTAAGATATACTTTTTGCTTTGGAGGAACTTAACCCTGCAAGGCCTGATATAGCAAATAAAATAAAAAAACGTAGCAGTTTATTGAGCCTTGGCAAAACATACCGGAAAAAAGTTTGCATATGTGTAATGTTTTGTATGATATTTGATTCATCAGGCTTTTATGTCCTACAGTGAATATAGAGCTCACACTCGAGGAATAAAAATATGCAATTTGGTGTCCAAGATGATATTCTGAGAGTTTGTAATGTAAATCAATGAGATCTTTATTCAATTAAATTTAATTCACATTTATTTGTACAGCACTTTTCACAATACACATAATTTCAAAGCAGCTTTAAAGAAAATGTAAAGAAAATTATAACAGTATAGTTATTATATATATATATTTACTTGAATAAAGTGGATATAAATATCATTTGTCAATGCATATCTCCCAATAATATGTCTTAGTAAGATGATATTTAAATGCTTAGTTTTATGATTAAAGCTCTATAGTTTTAATCGTGGGGGTAAAATATATAATGTAATTGGCAATAAAATGATGATTGAGAGATGAACAAATAAATGTCACTCAAAAGTCTGATGGATCATATTGGATAATAAAAAATAAATGATGGATAATCAAGTAAACCTAAGTTGCTTCAGTCCGGGAAGTGTTCATACTGAAATGCTCCTAACAAAATGAAAGTTATTTTTGTGTTTATAAAAATGATTAAAGATTTCACAGCAAAAAGACACAACTTAAAGATGGACATTTTACAATGATACTAAAAGGTCTTTAAATTAAAACGTATAAACTATCAATAAGATGACAGAAGGGTATGTTCAGACGACAGAAGGCTTTTCAGCAAAGTTTTGATCATTTGAATGTAATATTTATGTATCAAATATGCAAATAAATGTGCATATCAAATATGATACAGTATAGGGTTCAGAAAAAAGCAGGAGAAACTCAACAGAAACGTGCAGATGTGAAGTCTGGTTGTGTGAAATGAGCTGAGCCACAGTCAGTAAGAGATAAAACTGTACAAGCCAAAGCGGCATCAATGCGATAGTCTCATTAGGACTAAAGCTCATTACTGATATGCCGTGGATCACTGTCAGTACATTTGCTTTATTAATGTCTGTGATCCTGCTCCAAAACAACAAAATAAACACAGATTCTGATTTCTCAACATTTTCACGTGAACACCAGAGTTTGGTTTTTACTATATTGGCATTAAAATTATTTGAAATTTAATCTCTACTCATTGACGACTTGTGTCCCCAATATTATAATGTTATAAGGTTCAAGACGTGAAAATGTGCAATTGTGATGTTAAGGAGCTACTACCTTATCTGACCTACTTTTGTTGGTGTAACCTGAAGCACATTTGTCTGCATGATTTTTTCCTTTGAAACAAAATTGTGTGCGCTGATGCTTAATATGAATGCAAACTGTTTTTACGGATGAATTTCAGAAGCAGAACAATCCTAATATCTGGGTTTGTAGGGGGCAGCTGGGATTGAGCATTTCAGGTTTAGCAGAGGCCATGTTTTTAATAAGAGATATGGACATTTCTGTGCAATTGAGTCGAAATCTGTGACGCACACGTGAAGGTTTTCCAAAGAAATTCACTGACCATTAATGAGAGTTTCCTGGACGTCCTGTGAAGCCGTGGATAAAGCAATCATGCAAAAAGAGGTTTATTATCGAGACACTTTAATCACATGACCAGACAAAACAAACCAGAGGGATGATGACAGCAGAGCGTGAACACCACATTAATTTAAATGAACACACACTATTGCTCAAAAACAAAAAGAACGGCAAAAAAACTGAGCCTGAACTAAAATACATTTTAATGTTGCAGAAATAAAAAATAAAATAAAAAAATGACCACAAGTTATTTGGACTACAAATCAAATCAAAAATACAAACATTTCTAAATGTATAAATAAAAATATATATAAAATGTCTAGTAAATAATTGTTTTATATTTTATTATATTTATATATGTAAAAATCTACTGAAAATATAATACTAAACGGAAAGTAGAAAGACATCTAACTACAAATTAATACTACTAAAAATAAGAACATTAGTAAAAAATATATATATATATATATATATATATATATATATATAAATATTATATAAAATATCTAAAATATAAAAAATAAGTAAAGATATACTTAAAATATAAAACTGAAACTACAAAAACACTTGACTACAAATTAATAATACTAAAAATAAGAATATTAGTAATATATATATATATATAAAACTAAACTGAAACTAGAAAAACATTTGACTACTAAATAAGAATATTTTTTTTATTAAAAAAAATATATAATAATAATAATAATACATAAAAATACACTGAAAATATAAAGATACACTGAAAGTACAAAAACAACAAACCGACTACAAAATAATAATACTAGTGGTGGAACGGATCACAAAACTCACGGTTCGGACCATATAAGGTTTTTGAGCCACGGATCCGATCAGCAAAAAAACTATTATATATATATATATATATATATATATATACATACACAGTGCTGGTAAGAATTATTTACCCCCTTGGTAAATATGATCAAAGATGGCTGTAAAAAATAAATCTGCATTGTTAATCCTTTTGATATTTTATTAAAATTAGATAACAGCTCTGAGTGTTCTCCTATAATGCCTGATGAGTTTGGAAAACACCTGACAAGAGATCAGGGACCATTCCTCCATACAGAATCTCTCCAGATCCTTCAGATTCCCAGATCCATGTTGGTGCTGTTATCTTGGAAAAAGGAGGTTACAAAAAGTATTTAATAAAAGGGGGCAAATAATTTTTCCCAATGTGTTTTGGAGAAAAACATATATTTAATAATGTGATTTTCCCCCCACTTAACCTTAACCTTAACCCTTACTTCAATAAAAGGTTCAATTTTAATTTTTTTTTAAAATAAATTATCAAAAGGATAAACAATGCTTTGGTCATATTAACAAGGGGGCTGGGGTCGATTTTTTCCCTATATCGCACCTGACCTAAGTCTGCCTGGGTCCCGTCTACAGTCGACGTTAGTTTCTATGGGTCTCGTCTACAGTCGACGTTAGTTTCTATGGGTCTCGTCTACAGTCGACGTTAGTTTCTCTGGGTCTCGTCTACAGTCGACGTTAGTTTCTATGGGTCTCGTCTACAGTCGACGTTAGTTTCTATGGGTCTCGTCTACAGTCGACGTTAGTTTCTCTGGGTCTCGTCTACAGTCGACGTTAGTTTCTATGGGTCTCGTCTACAGTCGACGTTAGTTTCTATGGGTCTCGTCTACAGTCGACGTTAGTTTCTCTGGGTCTCGTCTACAGTCGACGTTAGTTTCTATGGGTCTCGTCTACAGTCGACGTTAGTTTCTCTGGGTCTCGTCTACAGTCGACGTTAGTTTCTATGGGTCTCGTCTACAGTCGACGTTAGTTTCTATGGGTCTCGTCTACAGTCTACGTTAGTTTCTCTGGGTCTCGTCTACAGTCGACGTTAGTTTCTCTGGGTCTCGTCTACAGTCGACGTTAGTTTCTATGGGTCTCGTCTACAGTCGACGTTAGTTTCTATGGGTCTCGTCTACAGTCTACGTTAGTTTCTCTGGGTCTCGTCTACAGTCGACGTTAGTTTCTCTGGGTCTTGTCTACAGTCGACGTTAGTTTCTATGGGTCTCGTCTACAGTCGACGTTAGTTTCTCTGGGTCTCGTCTACAGTCGACGTTAGTTTCTATGGGTCTCGTCTACAGTCGACGTTAGTTTCTATGGGTCTCGTCTACAGTCGACGTTAGTTTCTCTGGGTCTCGTCTACAGTCGACGTTAGTTTCTCTGGGTCTCGTCTACAGTCGACGTTAGTTTCTCTGGGTCTCGTCTACAGTCGACGTTAGTTTCTCTGGGTCTCGTCTACAGTCGACGTTAGTTTCTCTGGGTCTCGTCTACAGTCGACGTTAGTTTCTATGGGTCTCGTCTACAGTCGACGTTAGTTTCTATGGGTCTCGTCTACAGTCTACGTTAGTTTCTCTGGGTCTCGTCTACAGTCGACGTTAGTTTCTATGGGTCTCGTCTACAGTCGACGTTAGTTTCTATGGGTCTCGTCTACAGTCGACGTTAGTTTCTATGGGTCTCGTCTACAGTCGACGTTAGTTTCTCTGGGTCTCGTCTACAGTCGACGTTAGTTTCTATGGGTCTCGTCTACAGTCGACGTTAGTTTCTATGGGTCCCGTCTACAGTCGACGTTAGTTTCTATGGGTCTCGTCTACAGTCGACGTTAGTTTCTATGGGTCCCGTCTACAGTCGACGTTAGTTTCTATGGGTCTCGTCTACAGTCGACGTTAGTTTCTATGGGTCCCGTCTACAGTCGACGTTAGTTTCTATGGGTCCCGTCTACAGTCGACGTTAGTTTCTATGGGTCTCGTCTACAGTCGACGTTAGTTTCTATGGGTCTCGTCTACAGTCGACGTTAGTTTCTATGGGTCTCGTCTACAGTCGACGTTAGTTTCTCTGGGTCTCGTCTACAGTCTACGTTAGTTTCTCTGGGTCTCGTCTACAGTCGACGTCCCCGATCGTCTACAGTCGACGTTAGTTTCTATGGGTCTCGTCTACAGTCGACGTTAGTTTCTCTGGGTCTCGTCTACAGTCGACGTTAGTTTCTATGGGTCTCGTCTACAGTCGACGTTAGTTTCTATGGGTCTCGTCTACAGTCGACGTTAGTTTCTCTGGGTCCCGTCTACAGTCGACGTTAGTTTCTATGGGTCTCGTCTACAGTCGACGTTAGTTTCTATGGGTCCCGTCTACAGTCGACGTTAGTTTCTCTGGGTCCCGTCTACAGTCGACGTTAGTTTCTATGGGTCTCGTCTACAGTCGACGTTAGTTTCTATGGGTCCCGTCTACAGTCGACGTTAGTTTCTATGGGTCTCGTCTACAGTCGACGTTAGTTTCTATGGGTCTCGTCTACAGTCGACGTTAGTTTCTATGGGTCTCGTCTACAGTCGACGTTAGTTTCTATGGGTCTCGTCTACAGTCGACGTCCCCGAACGTCTACAGTCGACGTTAGTTTCTCTGGGTCTCGTCTACAGTCGACGTTAGTTTCTATGGGTCTCGTCTACAGTCGACGTTAGTTTCTCTGGGTCCCGTCTACAGTCGACGTTAGTTTCTATGGGTCTCGTCTACAGTCGACGTTAGTTTCTATGGGTCCCGTCTACAGTCGACGTTAGTTTCTATGGGTCTCGTCTACAGTCGACGTTAGTTTCTATGGGTCTCGTCTACAGTCGACGTTAGTTTCTATGGGTCTCGTCTACAGTCGACGTTAGTTTCTATGGGTCTCGTCTACAGTCGACGTCCCCGAACGACTACAGTCTACGTTAGTTTCTCTGGGTCTCGTCTACAGTCGACGTTAGTTTCTATGGGTCTCGTCTACAGTCGACGTTAGTTTCTATGGGTCTCGTCTACAGTCGACGTTAGTTTCTATGGGTCTCGTCTACAGTCGACGTCCCCGAACGTCTACAGTCTACGTTAGTTTCTCTGGGTCTCGTCTACAGTCGACGTCCCCGATCGTCTACAGTCGACATTAGTTTCTCTGGGTCTCGTTCACAATCGACGTTAATTTCCCATATTTGTTATTTTTACACTCACACAACCAAAGTCACGTTCAAAGGGAAAACATACATTTAAAATTCTGAGCTGCACTATATATGGGCGGGGGGGTCACTTTGCTTTTCATTTATTACTTAAAGCTCACTTGAAGTTCTTCGATACTACATCAAAAACTACTAGCCTAACTGATAAAGTTCACACATTATTTAAAACAAGTGAACAGTCAGTAATAAAATAAGAACAAATACACAAATTACAAGCAGAGATGAATACTAAATAACAAAGTAACAAGTCTAACAGTATATTCAGGTACAGAAATGAATAATTTAGCCTAAATGTAAAAAAACACTATTTGTTCACTGTAGAAATTAAATATAGTTTAATCTTTGTTAAAGCTGTATTTTGTGGTTTTAATATTAATGACACAGACAGCAGTAGGAATATTAGGTATACCTACTATTAATATACCGACTGCACGGACCAAAAAAACTGACAAACATACAAACATTTCTTTCTCAACTTGCCGAGACGGGCATTTAGACGGGTATTTTGACATCATTTTGTGTTTATGTGTCCGTTCAAGGGCAAGGAAACGCGAAAGAGGAATCAATTCGGTGTTCGAGCGCTATCTGAAACACACCTCTCTCTCTCTCTCTCTCTCTCTCTCTCTATCTCTCTCTCTGCGTGCGCTTCAAGTGTGTGCGCACAGATAACGCGCGAATCCCGATTTTCGCCTCTTCTTCCGCGTTTAAAATTGTTTGAATGTGTAAATTGGCAAGACAAAACACATCCAAATTATAAACTTTAACTCTATGATGGTTAAATTTAGCAGTTAATCCACGAATCACATGCGTGCCGAACCGTGGGGTCTGGTCCGTACGGATCACGGATCAACTGCGAGCCGTTCCACCCCATAATATATATAGAATATATAAAAGAAAAGAAAAATGTGCTGAAAATCTAAAACTAACTCAAACTAGAAAAACACTTTACTAAAAATAAGATTATTAATAAATAATAATATATAAAAAACGAATATAAAAAATAAATAATAATTACAGAAAATATAAAACTAAACTCAATCTAAAAAAAACCTAAACTAACAGAATGAAAAATAAATGAAATGCAGAACAAAATTAATCACTTTAATAAATGTAAAAAGTATAACAACCTAAAATAACATGAATGTCATGTG